>CAKXYN010000174.1:0-1202668 GCA_935064755.1 Tragelaphus eurycerus
AAAGAGCTTCACGATGCAGATAATCATGATGGTGTGATCACTGACCTAGAGCCAGACATCCTGGAATGTGAAGTCAAGTGGGCCTTAGAAAGCATCACTAGGAACAAAGCTAGTGGAGGTGATGGAATTCCAGTGGAGCTATTCCAAATCCTGAAAGATGATGCTGTGAAAGTGCTGCACTCAATATGCCAGCAAATTTGGAAAACTCAGCAGTGGCCACAAGATTGGAAAAGGTCAGTTTTCATCCCAATCCCAAAGAAAGGCAATGCCAAAGAGTGCTCAAACTACCGCACAATTGCACTCATCTCACACGCTAGTAAAGTAATGCTCAAAATTCTCCAAGCCAGGCTTCAGCAATATGTGAACCGTGAACTTCCTGATGTTCAAGCTGGTTTTAGAAAAGGCAGAGGAACCAGAGATCAAATTGCCAACATCCGCTGGATCATTGAAAAAGCAAGAGAGTTCCAGAAAAACATCTATTTCTGCTTTATTGACTATGCCAAAGCCTTTGACTGTGTAGATCACAATAAACTGTGGAAAATTCTGAGAGAGATGGGAATACCAGACCACCTGATCTGCCTCTTGAGAAATCTATATGCAGGTCAGGAAGCAACAGATTAGAACTGGTCATGGAACAACAGACTGGTTCCAAATAGGAAAAGGAGTACGTCAAGGCTGTATATTGTCACCATGTTTATTTAACTTATATGCAGAGTACATCATGAGAAATGCTGGACTGGAGAAACACAAGCTGGAATCAAGATTGCTGGGAGAAATATCAATAACCTCAGATATGCAGATGATACCACCCTTATGGCAGAAAGTGAAGAGGAACTAAAAAGCCTCTTGATGAAAGTGAAAGTGGAGAGTGAAGGGGTTGGCTTAAAGCTCAACATTCAGAAAACGAAGATCATGGCATCTGGTCCCATCACTACATGGGAAATAGATGGAGAAACAGTGGAAACAGTGTCAGACTTTATTTTTCTGGGCTCCAAAATCACTGCAGATGGTGACTGCAGCCATGAAATTAAAAGACGCTTACTCCTTGGAAGGAAGGTTATGGCCAACCTAGATAGCATATTCAAAAGCAGAGACATCACTTTGCCAACAAAGGTTCGCCTAGTCAAGGCTATGGTCTTTCCTGTGGTCATGTATGGATGTGAGAGCTGGACTGTGAAGAAGGCTGAGCGCCGAAGAATTGATGCTTTTGAACTGTGGTGTTGGAGAAGACTCTTGAGAGTCCCTTGGACTGCAAGGAGATCCAACCGGTCCATTCTGAAGGAGATCAGCCCTGGGATTTCTTTGGAAGGAATGATGCTGAAGCTGAAACTCCAGTATTTTGGCCACCTCATGCGAAGAGTTGACTCATTGGAGAAGACTCTGATGCTGGGAGGGATTGAGGGCAGGAGGAGAAGGGGACGACAGAGGATGAGATGGCTGGATGGCATCACTGACTCGATGAATGTGGGTCTGGGTGACCTCCGAGAGCTGGTGATGGATAGGGAGGCCTGGCGTGCTGCAGTTCATGGGGTCGCAAAGAGTCGGACACAACTGAGCGACTGATCTGATCTGATCTGAATGGCTTTTCTGATCTTCATCAGCAGTTTTGTGCCATCCTGAGCCCACACAGGTCTAATGCATGGTCTATCTTTAGAAATAGACTTCTGTGTTAGTCTGTTATTCATAGTAAATTTATAGCCATAAATGATGCAATGGTATGTAGCAATTGATAGAGTAATACACTAGTCCTATGAGAGAGAGATGACTCAGTGGCTATAAGTGAAAGCTAATGAATTGGGCTTCCAACCTAAGAAACAAGAATTAAGAATTTAGGTTTCTAGGGAAAGTTGTACTCTCCAAAACCAAATCCTCATTTGAAACTCAGGAGAGTGAAGATTCAAGAATCACCTCTTCCCGGAGTTGCTGATTGATTTCTGGAAAGTTGAGACAGCTCATGAAGCTGTTCAGATGGAAATAAAGGACCCATCTAATTGTCCTCCGTGTACTAGATATTCCACCAAGTGCAGAGAGAGAGAGACAAGCATCTCTCCACCTCCTCCTTTAGTCCATCTTTAGGTAGCCCACTGTACGCTTCAGGAATCTGCTTCCCCTGGTCAGGAATTCACATTGCTGCCGGCTTCAGAAACATGCAGAAAAGCAGAGAAAAAAAAATCCTTGGGCCAGGTTGCTATAAGCCCAGAAACATATAAAGGGTCCATAAGTGGTTTATGGAATGAACATTCTTGGGACTTCCCTGGTGGTCTAGTGGTTAAGACTTCCCCTTTCAGTGCAGGGGGTGCAGCCTGAAACACTGATCAGGGAGCTAAGATTTCACATACCTTGAAGCCAAAAAACTGAAATATAAGACAGAAACAATATTGTAATAAATTCAAAAAAGACTTTAAAAAATGGTCTACATCAAAAAAAAAAAATCTTTCAAAGAGAAAGAACATTCTCCCACCACCACAGGCAGGGAAGGAAGAACATGGACACTCTGCATAGGCAATGAATTCCTCTGTGCAGGTAAACACACTGCTCTCACCTCCTAATTTGGAGAATTGGGCAGATTATAGTTTCAGAGCACCAGATTCCTTAGATAACATATAAAAGGAGGAAAGTTATTTTTTTAAGATATTTTATGTGGACCATTAAAAAAATCTTTATTGAATTTGTTACAGTGTTGCCTGTTTTATGTTTTGTGTTTTTTGGCTGTGAGGCATGTGGAATCTCAGCTCCCTGACCAGGGATCAAACCCGCACCCCCTGCATTGGAAGGTGAAGTCTTACCACTGGACCTCTAGGGAAGTCCTGACAAAGAGAGCACTCTTAGAATGAAGGGTTTCATGAATTCTCAGGATGACCTGACTGGCTGGCCCATTTCTGTCTTCCCTAGTGCGGATTCTTTGACCGAGCAAGACCACCCCAGGACGATATGAATGACCGGGAACAGCTGACCAATGAGAAAACCCCTCAGGCATGAAAAGGAAAGCCAAAGACAAAAACAACTTCAATACTACTCCAGTTCAAAGCAAAGAAGGATCATGAGGGTTCAACCCAGGTTGTCCTGCACCTGCCACTGTCCTCAGACAGGAGGGCCATGTCATCACCTCATCTACACTGTATTCTGGAGAAGTTTCCATGGATCCTGGTGATCCTGTGGGGAAAGGAAGCCTCCTCAACACTGCAGAAACTCTGGGCAGCCGTGGAAGATGTCTTTGGCTTGAGTCCTTCTGTATTTGGCAGACACTTTGAAATGGGTATGGGAATGTGAGGTTGCTTTCCAGGTAAATCCATCTCAAGTCTTGAAAAATGCAGTGTCTGAGTTAGGATGGACTTTAGAAGGTGAACTTGGATCAAACCTTCCAACACTACTGTATACAATGGAATATTTGACACCTCCCTCTGGAAAAGACACATTTCTAGTGACGTTACAGCTCAGGGAGACCAGCCTATGCTGTTGGGACTGTGAAAGGACCTTGGAAATGGCAGAGATCATCTTTGTGAGCGAGGATAACGATTTATTTATTTATTTTCCATGACTCTAGGCTGACACTCTAGAGGATCTGGAAATTAAAGATTTGGTTCGCTGGTTTTTTAAATCACTCACCAAATTTCCCTCCGAGATGTCTGTTTTGTACAGAATACATAACTTAACAGGACTTAAGATTTAGATAGGGTTAAGGAAAAGTGAATTGGTATTAGAAGACTGTTTCACTTTCATGACTTCTACATGAAATTACTTTTATTCACGCTTTCAGGGACTCACATCTGCTTAATTTAGCCTTGCAAAAAGTTGCATTGATAGCTACTTTTACAAAAAAAAAATCATCTTTCCATTAACTTAATTAGCAATATACAAATTTCAAGGGACTCTCAACCCTGAGTGGTACTTAAAAATAATGGTAAAATTTCTAGAGTCCATTCGCAAAAAAGCAATTCAATAATTTGGGCAGGCATATTATTTTTAATATCTATGAGGCAATAGCAATATTTTAATTTGGGACTAAATACCTTTTTACTATACGTCAAACTTACATTCACAGAAAAGACACGTTAAACATAAATAGGAAGAAGCATAAAGTTAGACATATGTGTGATGAACCTAGAAAACAGATTCCTGTGGATTTTATTTAGAACTGCCTGTTCCAACTTTACTTTTCATTTTTCCTGCTAATCGTTATAGTACGTGACTTTGGAAAATAATTTTTACTTAAGCTATTTTCCCATCATCTGAATTTAACCATCACATAAACTTGATATTTAAAACGCTTGTAAATAATCCATAATCATATGTAACAGTATCATTTTAAGTAAAATAGACCAGCCAAATTTATATAGTCTGCACAACTTTGTATCCTTTTTATGATAATGAAAAATTATTATGAAGTGCTGAACAAATTTTATATTTATGTGCAATATTTTATAGACCTATGTATCAAAAAGCATATTTACACTGGCATTAGTTATTTTTAAAATTAATATCCTGAATACTAAGTATGATAAAACCAGTAGACCCCAATCCTTCAGTTTACAAAGCAGTTGGAAAATTTATGCCCCACTTTCAACAATCACACTTGATTCGAAAGATGAGCCAAACTCACAGACACTAAATTTTTGGTCATGCCTTAACCTGGAGATGATCCATCTGGCTCCAGCTGCAGAATTTCTTTGGAAACCAAATCAAAGGCACATGGGTGAATACACTGAACAGTTCATACTCTGCCTGCTCATGAATTAAATCCTGTCATGGTAGCAGTTTCAAGGCTGTCAGGAACTGAAGTCTGGCTCCCAGCATGTGTGGCTGACTTAGGGGGTGAGAACTGCACATGTTTCAAAGAGTTTGAGGGTCTCATGTCAGCCTCAGGGGGTCTTAGGTGGTCGTTGTCTGGGTGGAAGTGGTTCTACAGACAGTGGCTGTCTCTGAGATGAGTGGAAGGAGGGCAGTCTGCCTTCAAAGTGACACCCCAACTCTTGTCATCATGCCTGACCTTTGGCCAAGAGAGAATTGCTCCTCAAGATTTGGGGTCACAAAAGAGCCCTGAGAAAACATACTTGTTGTCTTTCAAACTAACCTTCATAAAGGAACTCGGAACTCTTAGGGCTGGGACCATCAAAGCCAGGTCACACAGACACTTGGAGGAAGCTCGAGATGCCAGGAGCAAGGCTGGGATCCAGAGCAGAGCAAGGTGTGAGGACTTCAAAGGCAAACTACAGCATCCTCACAGTCTCAGCCCAAAGTGACCCCCATCTAGAAGGACAGGCACTGCTCTCTATAGGCAGTTTGCAGAGGGCCATCAACGCACACTGAGGTCGGGTGAACCCTCCACGCCTCAGTTCTTGAGTGCCCCTCCACATGGAAAATATTCTAAAAGTGCACTGAGCAAATCTGCTTCTCATCATATAAAGCCAATCACTTTCATCATTTATAATATGCTATTGCTTCTCTTAGAATCTATCTATATATTTCAGATATATCTTTTGAAATACTTTCAGCTGATTTTCAATACACGGGGAAAAATGGACAAATCAAGTTTTATAAACTTGGAGATTTTTATACACTAAATAAGCAACATGGACCGATTGCCCACTGAAACCCCACTTCTTTGAACTCAGCCCTTTTCTTGTTTTATTTAAATATATGTGTAGAATCTGTGAAGATTTTCATGTACCTATTTACCTTGTCACTAATAAAATTAAAAACTAAAGACCTGATGACATATTTGTAGGTTTTTTCACAAGCAATGTAAAACTTTCCCATGATGGCAGACGTCAAAGGTTTGCGTCTTCACACTTTGATTCTTTACCACAAAAACACTTAACATTGAAAGAAATTTGAAAGAGCAAGGACATGACACTTTTTGGAATAATGAACATGTTCTAAATTTAGATTGTGGTGATGTTTGCATGAATACACTAAGAAGGACTAGACTGTATGCATTAAATGGATGAGTTTTATGGGAATTAAATCTCAATACATATGTTTAAAAATGTGAGTCATTTCTGATACCTACACTTTCATATAATTGGTCTCTTTTCCTTTACATTTCCTTTCCTTTTTAAAATATTTATTTACTTGTTTGGCTGTGTTGAGTCTTTTGCAGCATGCAGGATCTTTGTCACATCAGCCAGGACTCTCTAGGTGTGGCATGTAATCTAGAACATGTAGGCTCAATAGTTGCAACACACGACTTAGTTGTTCTGTGGCATGTGGGATCTTAGTTCCCCAACCAGGGATCAAACCCTGGTCCCCTGCATTGCAAGGCAAATTCTTAACCACTGGACCGCCAGGAAAGTCCCTACATTGTCTTCCAAATTGTGTCCATATGAAAACTTCACGTTTTAATGAAGCCTTCCTTTGGGTCATTGACCAATTCAAAAGCTGCTCCTAGTCTCCAATGGCATTTTGTGAATTACTGCACTTTTCCAGTTGTTCTCTTGACTATTTTCCAGCTGGGCCAATCCTCTGTGCAAGCAGGAATATCTTCTCACCTTTGTGTTCCCTACATTAAGCACCACCATCTGTTACGTAGTCAGTGCTCGAAAACCATTCTAAAGTGAATGAATGAATATATGTGCACAGTAATAATCATGTGATATGTGCTTTTGTCATCTTTGCTCCTATTACAAAGCCTGTAGGTACACGCCTTTTATATCCTATTTGTAGTGTTCATATAATGTTGTTATAATAGTTACCCAATGTTTTATCCAATTAGCAGATCATCATTTATTTAACAATACTTCTTATTGGAAATATTTCTTCATAAATTCATTTATTAAGAATAGCATGAAATTGAATACTTTCATACATGAGGCTTGTTTTCGGTTATTTCAATAAATGAACTTCACAAGGTAGTTTGGTTAAAGTGGATGAATATTTTTGTACTTCTTGATAATATATTGTTTCTTAAGAGGACTAGATCAATTTGCATTAAATACACCACTTCCTTCACAACTCTGTCAGTATCCTAAAATATTGTGGTAATGATTTTCAAATATTACTTTAATTTGTGTTTCACTAGTTATTGCTGATCACAGTCACTCAGTCATGTCCAACTCTTTGCAACTCCATGGACTGCAGCACATCAGGCTTCCCTGTCCTTCATCATCCCCTGAAGTTTGTTCAAACTTATGGCCATTGAGTCAATGATGCCATCCAACCATCTTGGCCTCTGTCAAATTCAGTACATTTAATGTATACACTTAATTTTGATTTCTAATATTATTGAATATTCAATGTAGACCAGTTTATTGGTTGTATATTTAAATACTTGCCAATAAATTGGTCTATATTGAATATTCAATAATATTAGTATTGAACAATACTCTGGTTGGTATTCATGAAGTCCAGTGAAAAAAATCCCAGTGCCTGGATGCTTTTATCACCGAAAACAAGAAGTAAGGTGAACCCTTCCCTTCACACTATATATTACTCACACTTTAAAGCCTACACATATTGAAAAGCTCAGAATGGTCCAGAGGCACTTATGTGTCCAAGGTAAGAAGTTACAAAACCAAATCTAAGATTTAGGAACATTGGTGCTGAAGATAAATGCATCTTGCTGGTAGAAACTGAGAGGGGCAAGACCTCCTGGCTCACACTCAGAATGGCCTATAATGGGCGAGCCCACACATTACAGCCTGTGCATGCTCATAGTGGGTAAATAAAAGAACTCTTACCATGTCTTATAGAGTAGTCAGGTGCTTTGTAATTGGATGTATGCAGCTGGAGCTCAGTCTTCACACCAAATTCTGCTGATAGCCTTTTATATGTAGACACTGAGCTGCATCAATACTTTTTAAAGGTTGAGTTGATGTTTGGGTACCTAGAGTGTGCAAAATAAGATCAGGATCACTCCTTGCAGAATTCTGAGACAAAGTAGAGGTCCCTCCGGAGTTGCACACTTCCTCTGTGAAAGTTGCACCCTACTCCTGCTGCTGCTGCTGCTGCTGCTGCTAAGTCACTTCAGTCGTGTCCGACTCTGTGCGACCCCATAGATGGCAGCCCACCAGGCTTCCCCGTCCCTAGGATTCTCCAGGCAAGAACACTGGAGTGGGTTGCCATTTCCTTCTCCACTGTGTGAAAGTGAAAAGTGAAAGTGAAATCGCTCAGTCGCGACCGACTGGTAACGACCCCATGGAATGCAGCCCACCACGCTCCTCCATCCATGGGATTTGCTAGGCAAGAGTACTGGAGCGGCTTGCCATTGCCTTCTCCTGCACCCTACTCCTAGATTACTTCTATTAGACACAGCATCCTGGTGACCTCAGGAAGAGCCCAAACATGGAAACCTTCTGTTGCTATCCATGAATGCCAAGACAGCACCTCTCTAGAACCTAATGTTCTTTTCCACATGTATAGCAGGTTTTTCTCCTTAAGAACACTAAAAGATTGATTGCTTTTAAACATTTTTTTAAGAATTCTGGACTTTTTTTTTTTTTTTTGCTGTTCTGGGTCTTTGCTGTGGTATGCTGACTCAGTAGTTGTGATGTGTGGGCTTATTTGCCCTGAGACATGTGGGATCTTAGTTCTCTGACCAGGGATTCAACCTGCACCCCCTGCATTGGAAGGCGACTTATTAACCACTGAACCACCAGAGAAGTCCCTAAACTCATTTTGGAGTTAGGTAAAATCCAAAGGCTGCCCTCCTAGTGATGCTTAAGTTAATGGTAAGTTAAGAATGGTCAGAGTACGTGTGGCACAATTCTGATTGTCACATTAAGCTCTCCCCTTCAGTGCACCCCACAAATACCATCTGCCTGACACTCTGCCTTTTGGAATTGTTTATAAGCTCTCTGTTATTTAGTGTTGTTGGCCAAAATCCACATGGAAATGTAAGCTGATACTAGTGCCTCTTGACACTAAAAAGTCTTGACTTTAACTTCTATATGTGCCACCACATGACACAATAGGAATGTTCTTAATATCTCCGCGCTGCTGCTCATTTCAACCGTGTACTATTTTGCAGGAACAACCAAGTCTTCAGCAGGTTGTCCTGCTGTCTAACTTTTAGGCCAGATGTTTTCTTTAGCAGTAACAATGGACCGTCCTGATTTTCAGTTTTTAGATTACAGCTTTCATTCACTGAGTCAACTTTAGGATATGAGCAAGTTTAACAATTTTTATTTCTGTGTGCATAGTCACTTCAGTCAGTCATGTCTGACTCTTGGCTCAGCCCACCAAGCTCCTCTGTCCATGGGATTTTCCCAGCAAGAATAGTGGAGTGGATTGCTATGCTCTCCTCCAGGGTTTATCTTCCCCACTGAGCCACCTGGGGAATTCTTTTATTTCTATAAGAATTTTTAATTTTTGAAAATATATATGTCTCCTCTTAGTTTGCTAGGGCTGCAATTATAAAGTGCCATACATTGGGTGGATTAAAAGCAATAGAAATTTGTTGTCACAGAGTTCTCCAGGCCAGAAGTCCAAGCCAGGCTGCCAGCAGGGCCATGCTCCCTCCTAAGGGGACAGGGAAGGGATTGCTTTCATGCCTCTCCTGTAGCTTCTCCTAATTTCAAGCACTCCTTGGCTTGTGAAGGCATCACTCCACTCTTCCCTCCTCATTTGATATTCCTTCTCCCTTCCTGCCTGTCTCGCATCATCTTCCCTCTGCATCTGTGTCCATGTGTCCCTCCACTTTTTTCTTGTTTTCATGTTTTGTTCTAATGAAAAAGCTGATTTTTATGCTTCTTGAAAATAGTGAACACTATTAAATTTTATGTTCCCCTAGCTAGAATGCAGACATCATAAAGGCAAGTATTCTGTACCAGTTTGATATGCTTTTTTTTTCTTCTTTATAAAAATTAGTTTTATTTTCCCTATCTAAGCATCACTAGGAGGGCAGCCTTTGGATTTTGCTTAGCTCCAAAATGAGTTTAGGGACTTCTCTGGTGGTTCAGTGGTTAAGAAGTTACCTTCCAATGCAGGGGATGCAGGTTCAATCCCTGGTCAGAGAACTAAGATCCCATATGTCTCAGGGCAAATAAGCCCACACAGCACAACTACTGAGTCAGCATTCTTTTTTATGCATATGTTTTTATTTTATTTATTTTAAATTGGAGGATAATTGCTTTACAATATTGTGTTAGTTTCTTCTGTACAACAACGTGAATCAGCCTTAAGTATATATATATACATATAGATAGATAGATATCTATATGGACGTATCTATCTATATACATATATATATAGTATATATCTCTCCCTGTTGAGCCTCCCTCCCTCTCACCACACCCCCCTGCCCCCACGTCTCACCCCTCCAGGTCATCACAGAGCACCGAGCTGAGCTGCCCATGCTACACGGCAGCTTTCCCCCAGCCATCTGTTTACACATGGTAATGTATATGTTAGTGCGACTCTCTCAGTTCATCCCACCCTCTCCTTTCCCTGCTGTGCATGTATCCCCTTCTTATAAGGACATCAGGCATATTGGATTAGGGTCCAACCTAATGACCTCATTTAACTTGCTCACCCCTGTAAAGACCCTATCTCCAATCCGGTCACATTCTGAGTCAAGTTAGAACCTCATCATGTCTTCAAAGGAGGATACAATTACATCCTCCTTCAAAAGTTGCTCTTGCATAGAACAGTTTGACAAGTGAACCCAAGATGACAAAGCACATCTGAATTAAGCCTGAGGAATTTAAAGAGAGTATCTTTCTATTAGTCTTTTGATTTCTCCTCACTCAGGTAATGTACAGGTATTGCTGAGTATATAATAAAATCATAAATATTTGAATGTCTTTCCCTCACTTACTGCCTTCACACACATATTAGAAGATGAATAAAACTGCATTTTAAAAAAATTTATATATTTGTTTATTTTTGGCTGCACTTAGTCTTCATTGATATGCATGGGCTTTCTCTAGTTGCAGCGAGTGGGGGCTACTCTCTAGTTGCAATGCGCGGGCTTCTAACTATGATGGTTTCTAACTTCTAACTATGATGGCTACTCTTGTTGTGGAGCATGGGCTTTAGAGCACAGGCTCCGTAGTTGTGACCCATGGGCTTTATCCACTCTCACTAAGTACACCCAAGTCTTAGACTGTGTATGAACTTACTGGTGACAAAGTTTTCACCAGGGCAGCCCAGCTGGTGAGTAGAAGAAAAGCCTCTGTGTGTATAAATACTTACTCATATCCTGCTCGGGTCCCATTTAATAAAAGCTGCCCAATCAGTATTCTTGCCCTCAACCAAGTAAAAATGATACTACTTACCCTTGAGAATAGAGGGGAAAGTGAGTTTTGAGCTTGTTCTGGTCAACAGACATTGTCGTCTGTTCTTATTTTAGATTAAGATTGATTGATTAATCAATCACAAATTGATTCCTGGGTCGGGAAGATCCCCTGCAGAAGGAAATGGCAACTCGCTCCAGTATTCTTGCCTGGGAAATCCCATGGACAGAGGAGCCTGGCAAGCTGCAGTCCTTGGCTTGCAAAGAGATGGACACGACTTAGCGACTAAACAACAATAGGGCCAGCAAGATCAGAGAAGCAGGTACATATTTGAGACCCACTTGCCTTGTGAATATAGACAACTAAAGGAATTCATGTCTGTGGCATCTTGTGAGCAAGACCAACCATAACATTTCTTGTCTGCTTTCCTATTACATGACTATAAAAAGATACCCAAAAGTACATTTAAATTTTCCTGTAGAGAGGAAATATGCAGATCATAATGGAGGTAAGAAAATGCTCATAACCATATGTTTGTTCTCACACAAAAAATGTGCCAATATAAGAAATGTTCCCTTTGAAGTTTTCGGTACCATGTGGTGGATGTGGGTTGAAACTTCCATGGTGAGTTGGTTTGGTTTTTCTCCACCTCATATTATATATTTACATTGTACAATCTAAAGGTTCCTAAATACCACCTCCTCTGTGCCTCCTTCCTCCCCACCATCACCCTCTCCTTTGTATAAAGGTGCAGCCTGAAAACACATTCCAAACAATGTCACATTCCATATACTTAGAGACAAAGGATATGGTTGCTTAGCAACAAGGCCCTGGTAAAAAAAAATTTTGAGCATTCTTTTACTTTCCAATTTAGGGCAATGCTCAGGAAGCTGTTTGCAAAGAGATCCAGGCTTCGTAGAACTCAGTCTGAAACAGAGGGAAATAGCAGAGGAGGAAGAGAAAGAGGAGGAGGAAGAAGAGGAGAAGGAAGGGTGAGAAGGAGGGGGAGAAGCATTAAGGTCCTTTCATCACAACCGAAGTGTTAGGCAAATGGGAGCGGAAAGACTTGGCCAAAGAGGAATGGACCACTTCAATTATCCATGTCTCTTCTGGTTTCCCTGATGTTTCTAAACTTAATCCCAATCCATCAGCTGAGACTAGAAGGCACTCTGAGAGTGCACCAGCACTCTCTCAGCAATTCAAAGCTGTCTGATCTTGAGGAATCTAGGCCCTGCCTGGGAGTGGGAACAGCTGAAAGTTTATTTTGCCTTTTATTACCCCCCACTCAGTGCTTCCCAAATGGTGCTAGTGGTAAAGAACGCACTTGCCAATGCGGGAAGACCTAAGAGATGCAGATTCAATCGCTGGGTTGGGAAGATCCCCTGGAGGAGGGCATGGTAACTAGCTCCAGTATTCTTTCCTGGAGAATCCCATGGACAGAGGAACCTTATGGCCTACAGTCCATAGTGTTGCAAAGAGCTGGACACGACTGAAGCAACTTAGCATGCATGCATGCGGGCCTCCTTAAAACAACTATCTGGCCTCTGTAGACTGACAACTGTTATATTTCAATTGATTTTCTTTCATAGGCATTTTCCCACATTATTAAGTATTTAATGAAAATGTGATTGTTTGGAAACTTCTGCTGTAGTTACCACATGATTGACCTATGCATCCCTTAATGTACATTTAGTTTACTCTGAGCAATCTGCTTCCATTAATGCTATTTCTATGAACTTACTCTACTATAACTATGTATCTCAAAATTTCTATAGGATGGATGACTAATAGAATTGGTAGATTTGAAACTATGTTAAATTCTAAAAATTTTGAATAGTCAAAATAGTCTTGATATTTATAAATTGCTTCTAGAAAACTTGTACTAACATACCAATAAGTGTTTTCTGATTTGATGAGAATTAGCACCTTGATGCTAAAGCTGAAACTCCAGTACTTTGGCCACCTCATGTGAAGAGTTGACTCATTGCAAAAGACTCTGATGCTGGGAGGGATTGGGGGCAAGAGAAGAAGGGGACGACAGAGGATGAGATGGCTGGATGGCATCACTGACTTGATGGAGGTGAGTCTGAGTGACCTCCGGGAGTTGGTGATGGACGGGGAGGTCTGGCGTGCTGCAGTTCATGGGGTCGCAAAGAGCTGGACACGACTGAGCCACTGATCTGACCTTATCTGATCTGAACACCCTGATACAATGACAACCCACTCCAGTACTCTTACCTGGAAAATCCCATGGATGAAGGAGCCTGGTAGCTGCAGTCCCATCGGGTCTCTAGGAGTCTGACACGACCGAGTGACTTCACTTTCACTTTTCACTTTCAAGCATTGGAGAAGGAAATGGCAACCCAGTCCAGTATTCTTGCCTGGAGATCTCGGGGACGGGGGAGCCTGACGGGCTGCCATCTATGGGGTCACACAGAGTCGGACACAACTGAAGCGACTTAGCAGAAGTAGCAGCAGCAGCAGCAACACCTTGATACCAGGTTTATTTAGCTATTACTTGGTTATTAGTTAGGTTGTACATGTGTGCTAAAGGTTTTATATATACATATGAAAAACTTTATTTATACATATATATGTATATTACATATATACATATGCATACATACATATACATATATACATATGTATATATGTAATATGGTCAACAGAAGAGTCCGAAATGCAGTACTTGGATGCAATCTCAAAAATGACAGAATGATCTCTGTTCGTTTCCAAGGCAAACCATTCAATGTCACAGTAATCCAAATCTATGCCCCAACCAGTAACGCCAAAGAAGCTGAAGTTGAACAGTTCTATGAAGACCTACAAGACCTTTTAGAACTAACACCCAAAAAAGATGTCCTTTTCATTATAGGGGACTGGAATGCAAAAGTAGGAAGTCAAGAAACACCTGGAGTAACAGGCAAATTTGGCCTTGGAATACGGAATGAAGCAGGGCAAAGACTAATAGAGTTTTGCCAAGAAAATGCACTGGTCATAGCAAATACCCTCTTCCAACAACACAAGAGAAGACTCTATACATGGACATCACCAGATGGTCAACACCAAAATCAGATCGATTATATTCTTTGCAGCCAAAGATGGAGAAGCTCTATACAATCAGCAAAAACAAGACCAGGAGCTGACTGTGGCTCGGACCATGAACTCCTTATTGCCAAATTCAGATTGAAATTGAAGAAAGTAGGGAAAACTACTAGACCATTCAGGTATGACCTAAATCAAATCCCTTATGATTATACAGTGGAAGTGAGAAATAGATTTAAGGGCCTAGATCTGATAGATAGAGTGCCTGATGAACTATGGAATGAGGTTCGTGACATTGTACAGGAGACAGGGATCAAGACCATCCCCATGGAAAAGAAATGCAAAAAAGCAAAATGGCTGTCTGGGGAGGCCTTACAAATAGCTGTGAAAAGAAGAGAAGCGAAAAGCAAAGGAGAAAAGGAAAGATATAAACATTTAAATGCAGAGTTCCAAAGAATAGCAAGAAGAGATAAGAAAGCCTTCTTCAGTGATCAATGCAAAGAAATAGAGGAAAACAACAGAATGGGAAAGACTAGGGATCTCTTCAAGAAAATCAGAGATACCAAAGGAACATTTCATGCAAAGATGGGCACGATAAAGGACAGAGATGGTGTGGACCTAACAGAAGCAGAAGATATTAAGAAGAGGTGGCAAGAATACACAGAAGAACTGTACAAAAAAGAGCTTCAAGACCTAGATAATCATGATGATGTGATCACTGACCTAGAGCCAGACATCCTGGAATGTGAAGTCAAATGGGCCTTAGAAAGCATCACTACGAACAAAGCTAGTGGAGGTGATGGAATTCCAGTGGAGCTATTCCAAGTCCTGAATGATGATGCTGTGAAAGTGCTACACTCAATATGCCAGCAAATTTGGAAAACTCAGCAGTGGCCACAAGATTGGAAAAGGTCAGTTTTCATCCCAATCCCAAAGAAAGGCAATGCCAAGGAGTGCTCAAACTACTGAACAATTGCACTCATCTCACATGCTAGTAAAGTAATGCTCAAAATTCTCCAAGCCAGGCTTCAGCAATATGTGAACCGTGAACTTCCTGATGTTCAAGCTGGTTTTAGAAAAGGCAGAGGAACCAGAGATCAAGTTGCCAACATCCGCTGGATCATGGAAAAAGCAAGAGAGTTCCAGAAAAACATCTATTTCTGCTTTATTGACTATGCCAAGTCTTTGACTGTGTGGATCACAATAAACTGTGGAAAATTCTGAAAGAGATGGGAATACCAGACCACCTGATCTGCCTCTTAAGAAATCTGTATGCAGGTCAGAAAGCAACAGTTAGAACTGGTCATGGAACAACAGACTGGTTCCAAATAGGAAAAGGAGTACGTCAAGGCTGCATATTGTCACCATGTTTATTTAACTTATATGCAGAGTACATCATGAGAAATGCTGGACTGGAAGAAACACAAGTTGGAATCAAGATTGCCGGGAGAAATATCAATAACCTCAGATATGCAGATGACATGACTCTTATGGAAGAAAGTGAAGAGGGGCTAAAAAGCCTCTTGATGAAAGTGAAAGTGGAGAGTGAAAAGGTTGGCTTAAAGCTCAACATTCAGAAAACGAAGATCATGGCATCTGGTCCCATCACTACATGGGAAATAGATGGGGAAACAGTGGAAACAGTGTCAGACTTTGTTTTTCTGGGCTCCAAAATCACTGCAGATGGTGACTGCAGCCATGAAATCAAAAGACGCTTACTCCTTGGAAGGAAATTATGACCAACCTAGATAGCATATTCAAAAGCAGAGACATTACTTTACCAACAAAGGTTCACCTAGTCAAGGCTATGGTCTTTCCTGTGGTCATGTATGGATGTGAGAGCTGGACTGTGAAGAAGGCTGAGCGCCGAAGAATTGATGCTTTTGAACTGTGGTGTTGGAGAAGACTCTTGAGAGTCCCTTGGACTGCAAGAAGATCCAACCAGTCCATTCTGAAGGAGATCAATCCTGGAATTTCTTTAGAAGGAGTGATGCTCAAGCTGAAACTCCAGTATTTTGGCCTGCTGATGCGAAGAGTTGACTCATTGGAGAAGACTCTGATGCTGGGAGGGATTGAGGGCAGGAGGAGAAGGGGACGACAGAGGATGAGATGGCTGGATGGCATCACTGACTTGATGGGTGTGAGTCTGGGTGACCTCCGGGAGCTGGTGATGGACAGGGAGGCCTGGCGTGCTGTGGTTCATGGGGTCGCAAAGAGTCGGACACGACTGAGCGACTGATCTGATCTGATCTGATATGCATACATACATATACATAAATATATATTACTTGTTAACATATATTATTAAGTATTTATATTTTTATAGTCTATTTCTAAGTCTTTCTTTCTGAAACTTCTGATCATGTTATTATCCATTTACTTCCTATTTGAGTGTTGTCTTTTTTCATTAATTTTTGAAAGCTCCTTAGATGAACACACACATAACACACTTGCACACACATGCAAATATATTCTTAATATGATGGCTACTGAAATAAGGATGGAGTAAAGAGAACTAATATACAGGACATATCAGTTCAGGTTAGTTCAGTTCAGTCACTCAGTCATGTCTGACTCTTTGCAACCCCATGGACTGCATTGCCTTTCTTTGGGATTGGAATGAAAACTGACCTTTTCCCATCCTATGACCACTGTTGAGTTTTCCAAATTTGTTGACATATTGAGTGCAGCACTTTCATAGCATCAGCTTTTAGGATATGCAATAGCTGGAATTCCATCATATACACTAGCTTTGTTGATAGTGATGCTTCCTAAGGGCCACTTGACTCCACACTCTGTGGTCATATTCATTGAAAATCCTTCTGTCAATTTGTTATTTGCCTTTTACTTAATAGGATTTTTAAAAATTTTATTATTATTTTTAACTTATTGCCATACTGAGAAAAAATCAATATAGTTTTAATATTTACTGGGTCAACTCTGACCTCATCATTCTCAAAATTCTCCTATCTATTTTCCAGCTGTGAAGTTGACCAAGTGATTATATAAACCATTTTAATATGCTAAAAGCATCATTGGGATTTTGAATAAGGTTACAGCAATCTATAAATTGATTTGGGGAAACAGATACTTTAAACTATTTTGTTTCTTCTTTTACAAATCTTTCATATATCTCAATAGTTTTTTTAAGTTTTTTCACAAAGTTTTCCACACATTTCTTAATATTCTTAGCAGTTAACATCTTTTTTAAATAATTATAAAAAGAATCTTCTCCCCTAGAACAACTTAATATAGGAAGAAAAAAGTAATAGGTCTTGACTCAACCTGAACTTTTTCACCCACAGGGTCTCTGTGTATACTTTTTGTAGGTTATTTATCTGACTCAGGAACCACTTGCCAAATATCATTTAAATCTGAAATGAGAATATTTGTTTCTAAAAGTTATTTTTTCCTAGTCTAACCAATTTTTATAGTGTCTGAAATGTATGTACGGTTTACTTGCAGACATAGGAACGATCTGTTATAGAACTGACGTTGGAGAACTGATTTAACGGCGGCTGTGATAGGTACTAGGAGAATGACTGGGGCTCAAGATGAGAGTCTAATTTGAAGTGTGACTTCCTATGGGACCATGGGAGGTGATCTCTAGAAAGTGACATTTGAGCTGAGCTCTGCGAGATGAATAGGAATTAACTAGGCAACCTATGCAGGGAAGGCAATGGCACCCCACCCCAGTACTTTTGCCTGGAAAATCCCATGGACGGAGGATCCTGGTAGGCTCCAGTCTATGGGGTCGCTAAGAGTCGAACACGACTGAGCGACTTCACTTTCACTTTTCACTTTCATGCATTGGGGAAGGAAATGGCAACCCACTCCAGTGTTCTTGCCTGGAGAATCCCAGGGACGGGGGAACCTGGTGGGCTTCCGTCTATGGGGTCGCACAGAGTCGCACATGATTAAAGCGACTTAGCAGCAGCAGCAGCAGCAGGCAACCTATGAATGCTTCTGACAAAGAAATAGACCAGCATGCAGGAAGCTCAAGGAATTAAGACAGGGTTTCTGTGGCTGTCACAAGGAAATGGGGAGATAGGTGGGAAGTAACATTAGACCAGAGAAATCACTGAGGGTAGGGTCACAGTAAGGTTTTTAGTCCCAAGAGGAAAACAGAAATCACTTGTAAAAAGTTAAAAACAGAAAAGCTATCAAAATTTGGAGTATCATACATATTTTAAAATAAAATCTTATATAAATATACACACTATTTATCTTTATATATTCCCTTGGAAACCAGGGTTGTTCCCATGGTTATATTGCCATAGTCCCTGAGGAAATATCTCTGTGGCAATTAATGTTCTTTAGCTTGGAGGGAAGAAAGTCTAGCTTCTTCAAGATTTCCAGATAGAGTTTGTTGCCATAAGCAAAGACCAACCAGGCCTGTGTCTGCCATGAGATGGATAGGTACTGAGACATTACTGACCGACAGTCCTGTTTGCAGTTCTCTTGTTAGTGTTGTTGTGAGAAAACCACCGCCCATTTTGTAAAAGTATTGGGATGGCCAAAAAGTTCATTCTGGACTTATGGCAAACCTGAACAAACTTTTTGGCCAACACAAAAGTTTTTTGTGGAATAATTGTATAGTCTGCAGGGGTCCAGCCCCGGTGGATCCAGGGAATTCGAAGGGGAGACGGCTTCGGTGATCAGGATACGATAGAATTAAAGATATAAAGAGTGGTTAAATAAGGATAGCTCAGCGAAGAAATTCAGTGAAGAAAAGAGGCTGAATAACTTGGTTTACATGGAAAGCTAATAAAATTCCAAGACAAGGAGTTTGCGTCACCTACGTAGGCCGCAGGCGTCCTCCCGTTCTCCCAAAGGAGAGGAGACACTAAGGCCTCCCTGGTCAGATCTTAGAAGCCCAGGCATAATTAGTAGGCTTGACGAGCCTCCATGCTCCAGATGGGAATTCAGCCAGAAGGTGAGAGAAAGAACGACATGGGGAGACCAAGCTTTGGTGAACAAGGCCCGCACTTTATTTTTCAAAGTAGTTTTTATACCTTAAGTTGTGCATAGAGGATAATGGGGGAAGGTCAGCAGTCCTTGATCCTTATTGAAGCCAGGCTTTCAAACTTATCATATGCAAAAGTTTAGGTGATTTACATCATCTTCTGGCCAGGGGGGCCTGTCAACATTTTAAGATCTTTTCTTCAGAAAACTTATTTTTCTCTAAGGTGATTATTCTAAAGTCAGGTGCCAACCTCCGAAAGCATTAGATAGAGTTGCATTCCTATAGGGCAAAGGTGTGGTGGGCTATAACAAGAAAAAAAATTAACTCAAGGATCCAAGGTTACAAACATTAAAGCTACTACTTATATTCCTATACACCAATTACATTAATCAATACACTCCCAGGGACACAGTAGGTAAGGGATATGGAAACTTAGCAGCAAACATTGGCCCAACAAGTGAAAAACCCTTCACAATACAATTTTTAATCAATCTTTTAACTGCTCAAAGGAATCTGTATTTAGACAGTTTAGAACATCTCATGCCTCTCACGGTTGGGAGGCTTTGAACAATCACATGTGGCCGGAAGAACCTGTTCAGGCAGGCTAGAGGACTTCCAAAGGAGTTTGTAGATTGAAACACTCTTGTCATGCCCAGGAACTTTATTAACTGGAGCTGTAAGTTAACTCTTTTTCAGAGAGAGGGGGGGGGGAGGGACAGCCCCCCGTAAAGTCAGAGGTGTAGGTGAGAGTACAAAGCAGTAAAGTAGGCAGATTCTGGTTTTGGGGGTAGGTGCTCGAGAATTTCCAGGGGGACTCATGAGGCTTGATCTCACCTTTGCGTATGCCTAGCCTCCTTCCTCATGACCTTTGCCACGGGCGGAGTTCCTCACGCTGGCTCCCAGCAATAGTCCCTTCGGTGAAGCTGCAGTCTGCTAAAATAGGCTTCCCAAATAGGCTTGCTACTGCTGCTAAGTCGCTTCAGTCGTGTCCGACTCTGTATGACCCCATAGACAGAAGCTCATCAGGCTCCCCTGTCCCTGGGATTCTCCAGGCAAGAACACTGGAGTGGGTTGCCATTTCCTTCTCCAATGCATGAAAGTGAAAAGTGAAAGTGAAGTTGCTCAGTCGTGTCTGACTCTTAGCGACCCCATGGACTGCAGCCTACAGGCTCCTCCGTCCATGGGATTTTCCAGGCAAAAGCACTGGGGTGGCGTGCCACTGCCTTCCCCGCAAATAGGCTTATGTAATGTTAAATCACCCGTAGGACCTGATGAGTTTGACAGTAGTGTTTCTCGATTTTGGACCATAATTATTTGTTTTGGGGGCTGTTCAGTGCCTTGTAGAGGGTTTGGTAACAATATCTTGGCCCATACCCACTCAGATCAGATCAGTCGCTCAGTCGTGTCTGACTCTTTGCGACCCCATGAACCGCAGCACGTCAGGCCTCCCTGTCCATCATCAGCTCCCGGAGGTCACTCAGACTCGCATCCATCGAGTCAGTGATGCCATCCAGCCATCTCATCCTCTGTCGTCCCCTTCTCCTCCTGCCCTCAATCCCTCCCAGCATCAGAGTCTTCTCCAATGAGTCAACTCTTCACATGAGGTGGCCAAAATACTGGAGTTTCAGCTTTAGCATCATTCCCTCCAAAGAAATCCCAGGGCTGATCTCCTTCAGAATGGACTGGTTGGATCTCCTTGCAGTCCAAGGGACTCTCAAGAGTCTTCTCCAACACCACAGTTCAAAAGCATCAATTCTTCGGCGCTCAGCCTTCTTCACAGTCCAGCTCTCACATCCATACATGACCACAGGAAAGACCATAGCCTTGACTAGGTGAACCTTTGTTGGTAAAGTAATGTCTCTGCTTTTGAATATGCTATCTAGGTTGGTCATAACTTTCCTTCCAAGGAGTAAGCGTCTTTTAATTTCATGGCTGCAGTCACCATCTGCAGTGATTTTGGAGCCCAGAAAAACAAAGTCTGACACTGTTTCCACTGTTTCCCCATCTATTTCCCATGCAGTGATGGGACCAGATGCCATGATCTTCGTTTTCTGAATGTTGAGCTTTAAGCCAACCTTTTCACTCTCCACTTTCACTTTCATCAAGAGGCTTTTTAGCCCCTCTTCACTTTCTGCCATAAGAGTGGTGTCATCTGCATATCTGAGGTTATTGATATTTCTCCCGGCAATCTTGATTCCAACTTGTGTTTCTTCCAGTCCAGCATTTCTCATGATGTACTCTGTATATAAGTTAAATAAACATGGTGACAATATGCAGCCTTGACGTACTCCTTTTCCTATTTGGAACCAGTCTGTTGTTCCATGACCAGTTCTAACTGTTGCTTCCTGACCTGCATACAGATTTCTTAAGAGGCAGATCAGGTGGTCTGGTATTCCCATCTCTTTCAGAATTTTCCACAGTTTATTGTGATCCACACAGTCAAAGACTTGGCATAGTCAATAAAGCAGAAATAGATGTTTTTCTGGAACTCTCTTGCTTTTTCCATGATCCAGTGGATGTTGGCAATTTGATCTCTGGTTCCTCTGCCTTTTCTAAATCCAGCTTGAACATCAGGAAGTTCACGGTTCACATATTGCTGAAGCCTGGCTTGGAGAATTTTGAGCATTACTTTACTAGCGTGTGAGATGAGTGCAATTGTTCGGTAGTTTGAGCACTCCTTGGCATTGCCTTTCTTTGGGATTGGGATGAAAACTGACCTTTTCCAATCTTGTGGCCACTGCTGAGTTTTCCAAATTTGCTGGCATATTGAGTGTAGCACTTTCACAGCATCATCATTCAGGACTTGGAATAGCTCCCCTGGAATTCCATCAGCTCCACTAGCTTTGTTCGTAGTGATGCTTTCTAAGGCCCATTTGACTTCACATTCCAAGATGTCTGGCTCTAGGTCAGTGATCACATCATCATGATTATCTGGGTCGTGAAGCTCTTTTTTGTATAGTTCTTCTGTGTATTCTTGCCACCTCTTCTTAATATCTTCTGCTTCTGTTAGGTCCACACCATCTCTGTCCTTTATCGTGCCCATCTTTGCATGAAATGTTCCTTTGGTATCTCTGATTTTCTTGAAGAGATCCCTAGTCTTTCCCATTCTGTTGTTTTCCTCTATTTCTTTGCATTGATCACTGAAGAAGGCTTTCTTATCTCTTCTTGCTATTCTTTGGAACTCTGCATTTAAATGTTTATATCTTTCCTTTTCTCCTTTGCTTTTCGCTTCTCTTCTTTTCACAGCTATTTGTAAGGCCTCGGTGCTAGTAATACTCTCCTCTAGTTTTGACAACCAAATGACCTCTGAGGGGCAGAATTGCCCAGGTTAAGAATCACTGAGTAATAGAAAATATTAAAGTCATTCTTCCCAGTTAAAACTATTATACTCATTTTTGCTTTACCATGAATTCACTCAGACACTAACATTTAACAAATGAGATTCAGAATTATTATTAACAGTTAATTCCTATTCTGCATAAAGCACATAAAGAATATATTATATTCTTTATTCACTTATTTCATCAAACATTTATTGAACACTTGCTTTTGAAGCCACTATGCTGGTTGCTAGAGCCACAAGTTTCAATGAGACAACTTTGCAAGGAGTCTAGTCTACAGGGAAGACAAAAATAAGTAAATATATCATGGAAGCCTGGTAGAAATTCAACAGAAGTTTACTAAGGAGAAACCCAGGTGAGGGGAGGAGCTATCAGGGAATGGTAAGAATTAGGAACTGACGCCTGAAACACGATATTTTTCAGGCTAATGGATTTGGGAAGTGTTTGGAGAGCTGTAAGACTTACAATAATATTCTAAGACATATATTATGATCCTCTCTTTTAAGGATGAGAAAACCAAAAGGTTAAATATTTAGCTTAGGGCCATTTAGCTAGATAGCAGCAAAATTAACCTATGAATTTAACCAATATCTCGATTAACAGTATTTGTTTTTTCAAGTTAAATACAATGGAATAAGAGAGATTTGGGGAACATTCTTGATGAATAGATATCTTAAAACTACAGTGATAAAAATAATACTCCCTTATATGAATATGGGGCTTCCCTGATGGCTCATAAGGTGAACAATATGCCTGTAATGTGGGAGACCGGGGTTCAATCCCTGGGTGTGGAAGATACCCTGGAGAAGGGAATGGCTACCCTCTCCAGTATTCTTGCCTGCAGAATTACATGGACAGAGGAGCCTCGTGGGCCACAGTCCATCAAGTTGCCAAGAGTCAGACACCCACTGAGCAACTAACACATTCACTTTCCCTTCACTGCATTAATGTATCTCACAAGGCACATTCACAGAAATGATCTCTTGTGATCCTTCCATCAATCCTGTCAATTCGACAGTAGGCATGCATATCACCTCTGCTTTCTAGAGCGAAAGCAGACACTTGGGGAGTTTGGTTATAGAGCTCACAAAACGTGTTGCCCTTCTCAGCATGGACATATGGTTCCCAGAGGACAATGGAATGATCGTTGTATTCTAGCTTGTCATTGTATTCTAGCACCAGGATGCTGCCATCTTCTTTTTGCCATCCTTGAAAGCAGTTCAATTTCTGCACTTAGAGCTGAAATTACAGTATCTTAAAGCTAAATTTAAAAGAGCAATTTACTGCAGTCCCTGTGAAGAAACAGAACCAATCAATGTAATAAAAAAATTAAGATCATTCTGTACTTTGTATGGTTGCTATTGTGGTCATGTGAATCATAGGGAGAAGCAAAATGCCTGTCATTATGGAATATTTAGAAAGCAGAACAGTGCTTGGCCTGAGGTAGGTACTCAAGAAGGGTATGTCAGAAGGATGAAAGTGAGAGTTATTCGGTCAGTCGTGTCCGACTCTTTGGTACCCCACGGACTGTAGCCCGCCAGGCTTCTCTGTCCATGGAATTCTCCAGGCAAGAATAATGGAGTGGGTTGATATTGCCTTCTCTAGGAAATCTTTCCCACTTATGGATCGAACCCATGTTTCCAACATTGCAAGCAGATTCTCTACCATATGAGACAGCAGGGAAGCCCTGTTAGAAGAATAAACAGTGGAAAAGTGAATGGATGGATGTGAAGGCAGATGGAAGTGTGACCACTTCCAGGAATGAGAAATGGTGAGCTGTTGTCAATATTTACCTCCATTTTCCATTAGGGACAATTTCCTTGTCGCTGGCTTCCACAGGGTTTCTAACCTCAGTTCTTATCTAAAAGAAGAACAAGAACAGGTTAAACACACACACACACACACACACACACACACACTGGAACTGTAGAGGAGCAAAACTTGCTACCCCCAAATAATCTCCTTGGCATGGAGATTACTTTGAGCTGAAAAACCAAACTCAAAAGACTTAGGAAGAAACTTTGACCTCCCTCCAAGATCCACCTCATTGGAACTGATTCAAATGTATTCTTTTTAATGGCTGAGTAATACTCCGTTGTGTATATGTACCACTGTTTTCTTATCCATTTATCTACCGATGGACATCGGGAGAAGAAAATGGCAACCCACTCCAGTATTCTTGCCTGGAGAATTCTATGGACAGAGGAGACTGGCAGGCTACAGTCCATGGGGTCACAAAGAGTGGGACACGACTGAGCGACTAACACTTTCACTAACTGCTGAAAGACTTGCTCCAAGGAGGGAGCGGCCACCACAGATGTCTAAGTGTCAGATAGGGACTGATCAACTAAGTGGCAGATAGGGATGGACCTAGCAAAACCTGTTTGTCAAAATGCTTCTCTGGGTCCTAGTGTCTCGACAGATCCCAGCAAATACTTGCTTACAAACATTTGCTTTTCCAACTCCATGTCAGTTGCCTTCCTCTCCTCTGAAGTCCCAACCCATGACCCCCACATCCTCTTCAGTCTCTAGCTAAAGACAGTATTCAAGGTAACTGGGGTCAGCTGTTTTGATGAAGATATTCAGTTCTTCTGAGTATCTCCCATGTATATATTACTGAACCTTTACTTACTTGACTTTTTTTTTCTTTTTTTTTTTTTTTTTGAGGATCTCCTTTTTTTAATTTAATTTTTTAATTTTTATTTTTTAACTTTACAATATTGTATTGGTTTTGCCATATATCAACATGAATCTGCCACAGGTATACACATGTTCCCCATCCTGAACCCTCCTCCCTCCTCCCTCCCCGTACCATCCCTCTGGGTCGTCCCAGTGCACCAGCCCCAAGCATACAGTATCATGCATCAAATCTGGACTGGTGACTCATTTCATATATGATATTATACATATTTCAATGCCATTCTCCCAAATCACCCCACCTTCTCCCTCTCCCACAGAGTCCAAAAGACTGTTCTATACATCAGTGTCTCGAGACCCAATCAAAAAATGGGCCAAAAAACTAAATAGACATTTCTCCAAAGAAGACATACAGATGGCTAACAAACACATGAAAAGATGCTCAACATCACACATTATCAGAGAAATGCAAATCAAAACCACAATGAGGTACCATTTCACGCCAGTCAGAATGGCTGCGATCCAAAACTCTACAAGCAATAAAAGCTGGAGAGGGTGTGGAGAAAAGGGAACCCTCTTACACTGTTGGTGGGAAGGCAAACTAGTACAGCCACTATGGAGAAAAGCATGGAGATTCCTTAAAAAACTGGAAATAGAACTGCCTTATGACCCAGCAATCCCACTGCTGGGCATACACACTGAGGAAACCAGAATTGAAAGAGACACATGTACCCCAATGTTCATCACAGCACTGTTTATAATAGCCAGGACATGGAAGCAACCTAGATGTCCATCGGCAGATAAATGGATAAGAAAGCAGTGGTACATATACACAACAGAGTATTACTCAGCCATTAAAAAGAATACATTTGAATCAGTTCTAATGAGGTGGATGAAACTGAAGCCGATTATACAGAGTGAAGTGAGCCAGAAAGAAAAACATCAATGCAGTATACTAATGCATATATATGGAATTTACTTGACTTCTGTTAATCCATCTCATGTCAATTTAATTCTATTAATACCAGCCAGAAGAACAAGGGTTAAGTTTCTTTCTACCTGGCCAAATCAAGGGCAGCCTTTGAGTCTGGAAACCTCCTTCCTGAAGGAGAGGTACTCAAGACATTTGAGTTGTTACCACGATTACTGTAATGATAGAGTCAAACTTGGCCCCTTCCCCTTCTTTTCCTAGTTTTCTACCCTATCTGGTGAGTTACCAAGTCCTGTCATACCTTTCTGTCACAGAGCATTTCAAAATTGTCCCTTAATTTCCATTTCTGTTCTTGTTGTTTTAGCTTAGACCCCTATCACCTCATTTCTAGGCTGTTATTCTAATGTATCAACTACTCTGTCTTCACATTTTTCCATTCTCTCTTAAGCATTGTGTTAAACTAAAATTAAAATACTTCTTTTGCTATTTCTTTTGTCTTCTGTGACTATACATGATTACATTCAATTTTCTTTTTCCAGCATACTAGACTTCCCATAATGAGGCCCTTCTTATTTAATCTCTGCATGAAGCTATTCAAACCTGAATGGCCTTCACTGTACACAGAACATGTTTTACACATCACCTCCCACAGTTCATTGTCTTCTCCACTATTTACTGAGAACCTTCTGTGTAAGCTGTGTGTTAGATCATGAGTATTCAGAAAAGGACAAGAATATGAACTGGCAAGCTCCTGCCCGCCAGGTCTCCGTTTCCTGGGATAAATAGACAACTATTTTATTAGAGAGTGAACATGCTGCATTAGGATAAGAACAAGACTCTGGAGGAGTTCAGGAGAGGGACACCCCTAGACTAAGTCTCAAACTTCCTTCTGTGGATCACATCTGTATGTGTATTTCAATACTTCTTGTATTATAATTTTATATTTACCCTAACTTATAATTATTTACCCCTGAAATCAGAGATAGACTCTTACTTACTCTGGCTTCTAAAAGCCCAGTTTGGTGCCAAACCACCACACACCAACATACACAACAGTTGCTAATTCTATGAGAGGTATCATGGTGAAAGCTTTGTTCACATTTTCCCAGCTGACTTCCACAATGCAGTAGGTGTGATTAACGTATTATAGTATCTCTATTCTGCACAGTGATATCAAATAACGCATCCAACCATTAAGTGGATGAGCCAGGATTAGAACCTGTCAGTGTGATGCCAAAGCCCACACTCCTAACTGCTTCCAAATACTAACATATAGATGATTTACTAGTGAATGAATGAATGGTCTTCTTTCTCTTTAGGTGGCTCCTTTGGGACTTCATGAAGTCTGGGAAAAAGTCAGACCTGTTCAAACATTATTTTCCTTTAAAACAAGAGTTGTGGAAGTTGAAATGACAAAAATGAAATCAGTCATCCCAGGGAAGCTGCAAGCTCCAGGCACATGCAAGGTGTTGGGCCAGATAAGAGGCGTGATGAGAATTGAAGGCTGATCCTGGAAGTTCTGGAAATGGAGCCCACACAGGTATCTAGAAGGGATAAGAGCAAAACACGTAATGTGTTTCGCTTTATGTGACCAATAAAATAATGGGACCAGGGGAGTGGGTGACACACCGAGAGGAGGGGACGGCTGGTATCTGGAGATCTCTGCTAGGGCTCCTCCCCGGCTGATCTGGCTGCCTTACGTCGTCCTCTCTGCTGAGAGAGAACAGTTCCTTCTTCTCCAGCTGCAAGCCATTAGAGAGACGATTGCAGGGGAGGAAGCTTGTCTGTGCAGAGGGACAATGAGCAGCACTGGGTCTGGCAGGATTTCTTCGCTGGCCATGGTAAAATGTAAGAGAAGGGGGACCGAGCTAGTGAACAGTGTCGGCCAGCTTGCTCCTGCCCCCATTCCTCTCCTGAACGTGTCCTCGGGCCCTGTAGAGGTTTCATAGACCAGACTTTTAAAATCCTCAAGCTCCTGACTTAGCTGAAGCTAACCTTGAGGATACACTCGAGGTCAGAGTTATTGAGAAGAAGGAGCTGTGATAAAGTGGAAAGAACATGGGCCCTGACTTCAGGTGCTGATTGTGTCTTGGCTTCTTACCAGCGGGGTGTGCCTTTTTGAGTTTCAGCTTAAGGTCTGTAAATGAAGATAAAATACCCACAAAAGTTATTTTAATGATTACATGGAATTTTGCTTGTGGACGTGTCTAAAACTTAAGAGCTACTTGACAGTTTTTATTATCTTTAAATCCCCAGTTGAATACTTCTCTCACCCTCAGACTCACGCCAGTGGATTTTGATGGAGATTGATCTTTGCTGATCTATAGAAAAAAGTGATGTAAAAGCAAACAATGGTACGATAGGGCCACAACCTATGAATATACAATTATTTCTAGCCTCTTTCCTTGGTCAGTAAGGAGAATTCTGGCATTTTTTGCTCTTCTGGGATATGGTTGGTCAAAATTCCCTTCACAAATCTGAAGATTTCCTGAAATTGACCAAATAATTAACAATTTCCCTCTTTTTCTTATAACTCTTTAACTGTTATCCATTGTACTTAAGTGAAATCTCATCCCAAAGTAATTAATGAAAAAAAGTACAGTAAGAAATGAGGATATGTAATGATTTCAAAATACTGTGAGAACTGTCTCTGCCCAAAAATTATATTTTGTTTCTGTTTGAAAAACAGCCCTCTGGAGGCCTTGCTACTATGTACTCAACTGGGTAGAAGCAGACTGATAACTTGGTTAGCAGAGTGCACACCCCATCCTAGCTCTTCCCAGGTCGGTGCTCTTGTGTGACACCTGGACCACTGTTCCTCATGGCCCTGATTAATGGGATTATAGCATCCCCTCCTCCTTTAAAGCCTTTGTCTGCTGATGTCACTAGAGAGTGATTGTAGACTGCATGCACACCTCTATGCCTTCTTCTGGTATCAAGTAACTATCAACTGAGATTTGTTCAGAATTATAAAGAAAAATATTGATTAAAGTATCAATAAAAGTTTATTGAGTACCTATAAATGCATTATGGAGAAGGCAATGGAACCCCACTACAATACTCTTGTCTGGAAAATCCCATGGACGGAGGAGCCTGGTGGGCTGCCGTCTATGGAGTCACACAGAGTCGAACACGACTGAAGCAACTTAGCAGCAGCAGCAATATGAATGGACTAATCATCGAGACTGATGCTTTTAAAAATACTGCTTCATTTAATCCCACAATAGAGCTGGAGGAGGTTATTATTGTCCCTATTTTACAGCCGAAGAAATTGTGGTTTGGAGGTGAAATAAAACCACATAAGAAACAAATATCAGAGGCAAATCTGAATCTGAAATCTTTTCATAGCATTATTATCTTTAAATAATCTGAATCTTTTCATAGCATTGCATGCATGATAAATCACTTCAGTTATGTCCTATTCTTTGTGATCTTGTGGACCGTAGCTTGCCAGGCTCCTCTGTCCATGGGATTCTCCAGGCAAGAATGCCGGAGTGGGTTGCCATGCCCTCCTCCAGCTGATCTCCCGAACCCAGTGTCTGAAACCATGTCTCTTTTGTTTCCTACACTGGTAGGCAGCTTCTTTACCATGAGCGCCACCTGGGAATATCTACCCTTTTACAGTATGACGCTGCCTTAAAACTACCCATCTGGGTGATGTCAAATTCCCTTCATCTCAAGGCTTCTCCCACATCACACTGTGGGTGGGTATGTAGATTATACCTCCAGAATAAGTGTGAAAGCAGGCTGTGCGCTAAACTAAACAACAAGGCGGACAATAAACGGTACAACATGGATTTAATTTGAATAACTTCCTTTTCTCTTTTCTTGATTTATTAAACTTGTCAGTGAAGTGAGCTGTTCAGAGAAAATAAACAATGATCCATTTGACCTACCAGCATCCATTAGGCAACGTGCCTAATAAGAAATCTATTCATTCATTACTTTAATCATTCATTCAACACAAATGTTTACTGATATTTTATTCGGTTTTAGACTTGGCTGTGAGTCTAAAGAAGATGAATGGGGCTGAAGTAAAAGGTTTTGTTCACGCAGGGAATACAGTCATGTGAACAAATAATTATGATACTCATTCTTCAAAACTGCCAAAATGTCTTCATCTCTAGAAGCCCTCCTGAGTTATATTAAGTACTTATCTGTTGTGTTATCATGGCAAACCATGCACAATGCTTTGTTAGCATTTGGCCATATAATACTGAAAACTGTTGGTTGTATGTGACCACCTGAATAAATTCTGGGAAAGTTGTAACCAAAAACAGAAAATCTTTCTTCATTTTACTCAGTATCCTACCTTCTCTTCTTCCTTCTGTGTCCAGACCTGGCTCTAACTCAGCCTAATTATCAGGCTCATTTTCCTATAGGTTTGTTTGCTTGATGGCTTATGTTACCAAACCACCATATCATTACTGGGCCATATGAAGCTTTTTTTATATCACTTTATAATGAAAATACCATAGGGTTGATTTATCTGCACAATATGTAGTTTTATGAAATTGACACATACTCTTGATTCTTATTATGAGTTTATCCTTAGGTACATCAGGGTAACGAGTGCAACAACTGTTATTAATAAGTAAAGTCTGAACATGTATGTTTGAATCTCAGCTCTACCAGCTCATTCACAAAATGGAAATTATACTAAAATTGAAATTATGCTTCTTTTTCTATCTCTAGGTATATCTGTGTGAAGCACATGAAGAGATGAAAAAACCCTTTGAATATAAAAAGTACACATGAAGTACAAACTTAGTAATTAGGTACATGGGTTTTGAACTCAGAAAATGGATTCAAATCCTGGGTCTGCCAGCTTGTTGTTGTTGTTGTGCAGTCGCTCAGTTGTGTTTGACTTTTTGTGACCCCAAGGACTGCAGCACACCAGGCTTCCCTGTCCTTCACTATCTCCCTGAGTTTGCTCAAACTCATGTCCATTGAGTTGGTGATGCCATCCAACCATCTCATCCTCTGTTGTTCCCTTCTCCTCCTGTCTTCCATGTTTCCCAGCATCAGAGTCTCTTCCAATGAGCCAGTTCTTTGCATCAGGTGGCCAAAGTATTGGAGCTTGAACTTCAGCATCAGTCCTTCCAATGAATATCTTGATTTCTTTTAGGATGGACAAGTTTGAACTCCTTGCTTTCCAAGGGATTCTCCAGAGTCTTCTCCAGCTCCAGCTACTAGCTAAGTAATCCCAAGCAGTCCTGTGCATTACTTTCCACATCTATAAATGTTCTTTAGTCCAGGGTTAGCCCATTCACAGGGTTCTTCTGAAGAACCTGAGGAGTAAATGTAATAACATGTGGTGGTTGTAAAACACATCTGCAAATTCTGACACACTCCTCATTGAGATGTGGTCTGCATTCCTTACCTTGGATCTGGGTGAGCTTATGAGCAACAGTGAAAATTAGCTATATAACTTTGGAAGTTAGGTCACAAAAGGCCTTGCAGCTTATCTCTTATTCCTGGAACAGTGAGCAACCATGTAAGACTACTAAGGCAGGAAGCTGGAGAGACATCAGTTGTAGAAGCTCCACCAACAAGGTGCCAGACATGTGAATGAGAAAATTACTCTGCAAATGGAATCTTCCAGCCTCAACTTTTACAGTCCCTAAACACTCAACTTCCCACCAGCCATTCAAGTCTTCCTAATTGAGGCTCTCGGCATGGAGAAGCAAGGGCAAGATTATGCTCTATTCAAATTCCTGGCCCGCTGCAGAACTCATGAGTATAATCATGTGGTTGTTTTAGTCCACTAAATTTCAGGTGACTTATTACACAGCCAAGATCCAAAATTGGTTGAATCCACATATATGGAACCTTGAATATGGAGGAACAACTGTAGATACAGAAGGCTGACTATAAGTTAAACGTGGATTTTCCACCGTGTGGAAGGTTGGTGCCCATACTCCCTGTGTTCTTCAAGTGTCAACTGTGTTTAGCACAATACCTTGCACATAACACTGAATAAAAAGTGTCTGTCTACTTCATTCTGCTGGTGTTATAAACATCCTTGGTTATGGCTTCAGAATCCTCCCCATTCACTGTCATGCTTTCTTGCCCTCAAAGTACCCTGATACTGTTTTTGGATTACCTGCCTCTCTCCCACTGCTAACAGATGCTAGGGACTGAATGTTTGTATCCTCCAATATCCATGTGTTAAGCCATAATCTCCAATGTGATGGAATTTGGAGGTGAGGTCTTAGGGAAACAACCAAGTTTAGATAAAGTCATGGGGGTGGGGGGTGAAGCCTCATGATGGGATTAATGTCCTTAAAATGGAAACAGACAGGAACTTGCTCTCTCTCTTTCTACCCTGTGAAGATAGAGCAACAAGGCAGACTGAAGACAAGGAAGTTTGTTCTCCCCAGACACAGAATCTGCTGACACCTTGATCGTGAACTTCTCAGCCTCCAGAACTATAAGAAATAAATGCCTGTTGTTTAAGCCACCCAGGCCATGGTATTTGCTATCACAGTCCTTTTGAGCTGCTACAACAGAATATCATACACTGGGTGACTTATAAACAAAGAAACTCAGCTCTAGAAGCTAGGAAGTTCCATGATCTGGTGGTCCCCACTTTGGGGTTCATTGGTGACTATCTTTTTACTGTGACCTCACATGGCAGAAAGGGCAAATAAGGCCTCTGGGATCTCTTTTATAAGAGTACCAATCTCATTCATGAGGGCTCTATTCTCATGACTTAATCACTCCCCAAAGCGCCACCTTCAAACAACATCACATTTGAGGTTAAGATTTCAGCATATGACTTTGGGGGACAAAAACATTCACACTTATAACACAGCTGGAGCTACGATGACAAATTTACTGGGTGAGATCCTGTCCCCACTTCTGAAGGGAAGGGGATTTGAACAGTTTAAGCCAATCACTGTATCCCCATTCCCTGGCAAGAGGGATTGTTTCTGAGATAAACCTGAGACCTAATTAAGTTCCATCAGAAAGAATCAGTCTGATGAGAACCAATTTAAGCCAATAAATTCCAGTCCATGTGAAAAGTTACTGGAAATCTCTTCATTCTTTTTCTGAAAAGGAAGAAGTGAGGTATTTCACCACAGTAAAGAAAAGTTAAAGCTGCTGGCCTGAGGTTAGAGATGTCAAGGGTAATGGTGGGCTGTACCAAAATAAAGTTCACAGCATGGAAGGCAGAATAGATATGGGAGATTTGGGGCTTTTGTACAGATTTTGACCATGACACCAAAGCCTTATTTAGAGTCTGTTTTCTGAATTATTCAGTTAGAAGATCTAATAATTTTTCTCTTTCAGTTTAAGCCATTTGGGGGTGAATTTTTCATCACTCTACTCCAAAGAGTCCTTCTCATTTTGGTTGTTGTTGTTAAGTTGCTTAGTTGTGTCCGACTCTTTGTAACCCCATGGACTGCAGAACACCAGGCCTTCCTGTCCTTTACCATCTCCCGCAGCTTGCTCAAATTCATGTCCATTCAGTCAGTGATGCCATCAAAATATCTCATCCTCTGTCATCCCCTTTCCTCCTGCCTTCCATCTTTCGCAGCATCAGGGTGTTTTCCAATGAGTCAGCTCTTTGAATCAGGTGGCCAAAGTATTGGAGTTTCAGCTTCAGCATCAGTTCTTCTAATGACTATTAAGGACTGATGTCCTTTAGGATGGACTGGTTGGATCTCCTTGCAGTCCAAGGGACTCTTAAGAGTCTTCTCCAACACAACAGCTTAAAAGCATTAATTCTTTGGCACTCAGCCTTCTTTATGGTCCAACTCTCACATCCATACATGACTACTGGAAAAACCATAGCTTTGACTAGATGGACCTTTGTTGGCAAAATAATGACTCTGGTTTTTAATATGCTGTCTAAGTTTGTCATAGCTTTTCTTCCAAGGAGCAAGAGTTTTTTAATGTCATGGCTACAGTCACCATCTGCAGTGATTTTAGAGCCCAAGAAAGTAAAATCTGTCAGTGTTTCCATTTTTTCCCATCTATTTGCCATGAAGTGATGGGACTGGATGCCATGATCTTGCTTTTTGAACACTGAGTTTTAAGTCAGCTTTTTCACTCTCCTCTCTCACCATCATCAAGAGGCTTTTAAGTCCTCTTCATTTTCTTACCTTTCTGGGTCTTCCTTGATAGCTCAGTTGGTAAAGAATCCACCTGCAATGCAGGAGACTCCAGTTCAATTCCTCAGTCGGGAAGATCTGCTGGAGAAGGGATAGGCTACCCACTCCAGTATTCTTGGGCTTCCCTCATGACTCAGCTGGTAAAGCCTGCAATGAGGGAGACCTGGGTCCTATCCCTGGGTTGGAAGATCCCCTGGAGAAGGGAAAGGCTACCCACTCCAGTAATCTGGCCTGGAGAATTCCATGGACTGTACAGTCCATGCGGTCGCAGAGTTGGACACGACTGAGCAACTTTCACTTTCTGCCATAAGGGTGGTGTCATCTGCATATCTGGGGTTATTGATATTTCTCCTGGTAATCTTGATTCTGGCTTGGGCGTCATCCAGCCTGGCATTTCTCATGATGTATTCTGCATATAAATTAAATAAGCAGGGTGACGATATACAGCCTTGACGTATTCCTTTCCCTATTTTGAACTAGTCTGTTGTTCCATGTCCCATTGACCTGTTGCTTTTTGATCTGCATACAGGTTTCACAAGAGGTAGGTAAGGTGGTCAGGTATTTCCATATCTTTAAGAATTTTCCACAGCTTGTTTTGGAAAATTTTGTTAAAGCTGATTAAATAAATTATCTCTGATGCTACATTTTTGGCTATTGTTTCTCAGCAAAGTTAACTTGGAATTGTAGCTGTTAGTTTTGTATTAAAGGTTTTGTTTTGTTTTTGGTGTGAACAATTTTTTAAGTATTTACTGAATTTGTTACAATACTGTTTTTTTGTTTTATGTTTTGATTTTTTTGGCTGTGAGGCATGTGGGATCCTAGCTGCCCAACCAGGGATCAAACCTGCACCCCTGTGCTGGAAAGTGAAGCTCCAACTACTGAACTGCCAGGGAAGTTCCATGTAGCTGTTACGGGGTTTATGTGATCATTGCATTGACAGTGCAAGTAGATAATGCAGAAGAGCATGCTCCTCTCAAACGGACATGAAATAACCAGATTCATTATTTTTTCAGTTTTGCAATGCTTTTCTCATCACATAATCATACACTAAAATTTCAAATCATTGTTAGTGTAGAATTAACCATGGAAACTATTTATTTGTGTTATTTATTAATAATCTTTTAAACATTCCTGAGAAACAGGACCTATTTATTAGATATTGCTATATAAAATCACTGCAGATGGTGATTGCAGCCATGAAATTAAAAGACGATTACTCCCTGGAAGGAAAGTTATGACCAACCTAGATAGCATATTAAAAAGCAGAGACATTACTTTGCCAACAAAGGTCCATCTAGTCAAGGCTATGGTTTTCCCAGTGGTCGTGTATGGATGTGAGAGCTGGACTGTGAAGAAGGCTGAGCGCCGAAGAACTGATGCTTTTGAACTGTGGTGTTGGAGAAGACTCTTGAGAGTCCCTGGGACTGCAAGGAGATCCAACCAGTCCATTCTGAAGGAGATCAGCCCTGGGTGTTCTTTGGAAGGAATGATGCTAAAGCTGAAACTCCAGTACTTTGGCCACCTCATGCGAAGAGTTGACTCATTGGAGAAGACTCTGATGCTGGGAGGAATTGGGGGCAGGAGGAGAAGGGGACGACAGAGGATGAGATGGCTGGATGGCATCATTGACTCGATGGATGTGAGTCTCAGTGAACTCTGGGAGTTAGTGATGGACAGGGAGGCCTGGCGTGCTGCAGTTCATGGGGTCGCAAAGAGTCGGACACGACTGAGCGACTGATCTGATCTGATCTGATATACAAAGAAAGTATCTATATACAAAGAAAGGCAATGCCAAAGAATGCTCAAACTACAGCACAATTGCACTCATCTCACATGCTAGTAAAGTAAGGCTCAAAATTCTCCAAGCCAGGCTTCAGCAATATGTGAACCGTGAACTTCCTGATGTTCAAGCTGGTTTTAGAAAAGGCAGAGGAACCAGAGATCAAATTGCCAACATCCGCTGGATCATGGAAAAAGCAAGAGAGTTCCAGAAAAACATCTATTTCTGCTTTATTGACTATGCCAAAGCCTTTGACTGTGTGGATCACAATAAACTGTGGAAAATTCTGAAAGAGATGGGAATACCAGACCACCTGATCTGCCTCTTAAGAAATCTGTATGCAGATCAGGAAGCAACAGTTAGAACTGGTCATGGAACAACAGACTGGTTCCAAATAGGAAAAGGAGTATGTCAAGGCTGTACATTGTCACCATGTTTATTTAACCTATATGCAGAGTACATCATGCGAAATGCTGGACTGGAAGAAACACAAGTTGGAATCAAGATTGCTGGGAGAAATATCAATAACCTCAGATATGCAGATGACACCACCCTTATGGCAGAAAGTGAAGCCTCTTGATGAAAGTGAAAGTGGAGAGTGAAAAGGTTGGCTTAAAGCTCAACATTCATAAACGAAGATCATGGCATCTGATCCCATCACTACATGGGAAATAGATGGGGAAACAGTGGAAACAGTGTCAGATTTTCTTTTTCTGGGCTCCAAAATCACTGCAGACGGTGACTGCATCCATGGAATTAAAAGACGCTTACTCCTTGGAAGGAAAGTTATGACCAACCTAGATAGCATATTGAAAAGCAGATACATTACTTTGCCAACAAAGGTTCGCCTAGTCAAGGCTATGGTCTTTCCTGTGGTCATGTATGGATGTGAGTCCAGCATGTGCTGGACTGTGAAGAAGGCTGAGCGCCGAAGAATTGATGCTTTTGAACTGTGGTGTTGGAGAAGACTCTTGAGAGTCCCTTGGACTGCAAGGATATCCAACCAGTCCATTCCGAAGGAGATCAGTCCTGGGATTTCTTTGGAAGGAATGATGCTAAAGCTGAAACTCCAGTATTTTGGCCAGCTCATGCAAAGAGTTGATTCATTGGAGAAGACTCTGATGCTGGGAGGGATTGGGGGCAAGAGGAGAAGCGGACGACAGAGGATGAGATGGCTGGATGGCATCACTGACTCGATGGATGTGAGTCTGAGTGACCTCCAGGAGCTGGTGATGGACAGGGAGGCCTGGCGTGCTGCAGTTCATGGGGTCTCAAAGAGTCGGACACGACTGAGCGACTGATCTGATCTGATCTGATCTATATACATACAGATAGATGTAAAATATATGTGTGTGCTCAGTCACTTCAGTCATGTCCGACTCTTTGTGACCCTCTGGACTGCAGCCTATCAGGCTCCTCTGTCCATGAGATTTTCCAGGCAAGAATACTGAAGTGGGCTGCCATGCCCTTCTCCAGGGGATCTTCCCAACCCAGGGATTGAACTCAGGCCTCCTGCATCTAATACATTGAAGGCAAATTCTTTATTCTCTGAGCCACCAGGGAATCTCCATAAAATATATAAAAATCTATATATATATTTAAACTCCAAAAATAATGTTTGTGGAAAAACACATTCCACTTTCTATTTAGTTACAAGTGCAGAACAAGTTTATAATTTGTCAGTCAAGAAAAGTATTTGTAGGGATATCTATCCCTTTGAGATATTTCACTTATGCGGTCTCATTAAATTCTCCCCCCCCCACCCCAGTTTCACAAGGCAAGTATTACTGACCAAGCCTTTATAGATCTGGAAACTAAGTTGAGGTATCTTATCACATATTAGTAAACAGCAGGTCTAGATTCAAAACCCAAGTCAGTCTGATACCAACTTTCTGCTCTTTAGAAAGCAGAATGTATGTGTTGCAAGGAAAATCTAAGTTTTGCCAGAGCAAAAAAATATTTGAGTTTGAAACAAATATCCCCTTCAAATGTGGACAGTTTAGAAGGATATTTTCAGTGTCTTTAGCTCTTGCATAGCTGTTCATATGTCTAGTATTTAAGATTTCAAAGTTTAGCCTAATCTTCTTGCCATCTGCTCTGAAATGATGAGCCCGTCTGTCAAGATATTCAAGACTGGATCAGATGTCATTTATTCTATGAGAAGACAATGACTTTTAAAATATGAAATTTGAATGTGTCTGATTACAACATTGTGCTATGCTTAAAAATTGAAAAGCTAGTTTTATATGGTTGAATGATAGCTGAAGTCCCAGCATTGATTAAAAGTGACAATGAGGCAGCCGCACTGGGAAATCCAGACCATCCAAAGCTGATTGGGGGATTTTTCAGATCTGGCATGATGGCCACTATCTCAACTGTTGTTGTTTAAAGGTTCGATTCCTGGGTTTGAATTCCTAGGAAAGATACCCTAGACAAGGGATAGGCTACCCACTCCAGTATTCTTGGGCTTTCCTTGTGGCTCAGCTGGTAAAGAATCTGCCTGCAGTGTGGGAGACCTGGGTTCAATCCCTGAGTTGGGAAGATCCCCTGGAGAAGGGAAAGGCTGCCCACTCCAGTATTCTGGCCTGGAGAATTCCATGGATTGGATAGTCCATGGGGCCACGAAGAGTCAGACACGACTGAGCAACTTTCACTTTCATTCACTAAGTCATGTTTGACTCTTCTGCAACCCCATGGACTGAAGCCCACCAGGCTCCTCTGTCCATGGGATTTCCCAGGTAAGAATACTAGAGTGGGTTGTCATCTGCTTCCCCAGGGGATCTTCCAAAACTAGGGATTGAACCCACATATCTTGCATTTCAGGTGGATTCTTTTACCACTGAGCCACCAGGGAAGCCCACTATATTAATTGTTTCTTAATTATTATGTTCAATAATACACATTCTCTAGACATTTTGGAAGTAATATTCTTTTTTTAAATATAAATTTATTAATTTTAATTGGAGGCTAATCACTTTACAATATTGTAGTGGGTTTTGGCAATGGCAACCCACTCCAGTACTCCTGCCTGGAAAACCCCATGGACGGAGGAGCCAGGTAGGCTGCAGTCCATGGGGTCGCTAAGAGATGGACACGACTGGGCGACTTCACCTTCCCTTTTCACTTTCATGTACTGGAGAAGGAAATGGCAACCCACTCCAGTGTTCTTACCTGGAGAATCCCAGGGACAGGGGAGCCTGGTGGGCTGCCGTCTATGGGGTCGCACAGAGTCGGACACGACTGAAGTGACTTAGCAGCAGTGGGTTTTGCCATACATAAACATGAATCTGCCACGGGTGTACATGTGTTCCCCATCCTGAACCCCCCTCCCACCTCCCTCCCCATACCATCCCTCTGGGTCATCCTAGTGCACAAGCCCCAAGCATCCTCTATCATGCATTGAACCTGGACTGGCGATTCATTTCACATATGATATTATACATGTTTCAATGCCATTTTCCCAAATCATCCTGCCCTCTCCCTCTCCCACAGAGTCCAAAAGAATATACATCTGTTCTATACATCTGTGTCTTTTTTGCTGTCTCGCATACAGGGTTATCGTGACCATCTTTCTAAATTCCATACATATGCGTTAGTATACTGTATTGGTGTTTTTATTTCTGGCTTACTTCACTCTGTATAATAGGCTCCAGTTTTATCCACCTCATTAGAACTGATTCAAATGTATTCTTTTTAATGGAGTAATACTCCATTATGTATATGTACCACAGCTTTCTTATCCATTCTTCTGTTGATGGACATCTAGGTTGCTTCCATAGAGAATTTTACAAAGTGCTTCCAACGTCATTACTCCATTACTCATGTACCCTTCATTTAATATAAATATACATTATTATTTTTACCCTTATTCTATTCTATCTATTCTATATATTTTTTATATTTTTAAAGAAATGACCAAGTTATCTAAGTGGAACTGCCAATGACATGCTTCTAAAAAGGAAATACACGGACCATGGGAGTGTCCTGTCTGGAGATTAACCAAGAGATCTACACAGGAATAACAGGTGATACCACCACATTCTTCTTTCTTTTTTTTTTTGGTCAAATTAGTTTAAACAAATAGATCCTTGGGTTTTAAAATATGCTGACTCATGAGTGTGTTTTCGGCTACCTTGATAGAGATTATCTTCTCTTTACTTCAATCTTGCTTGATTTTAGTTAATTCTAGAGTCACCTAGATTCTAAAAACAAATTAAAATTCCTCCTAAACAAGTACTTTTTCAATTTTCAGGACAAATGAAATCCCCAAATATTATGAACATTTCTTATCCACCTGTTCCCCCTTATTCTGTTCCATTTCAGTCTTGGATTGCCTGCTTCCTGAACTTTGGTTTATTTCTGCAATTGCTGGATGCTTTTCTCACAGTGGAATGGGCACCTCCAAAGAGCTAATATTCCCACCTTAAAGCACTTCTATACAAATTTCTAGCAGGCCGATAGGACATATTAACATATCTCAAAAGGAGCCTATGTGTACACACACACACACACACACACACACACACACACACACCACAATTAAGAAATTGCATCATTCCCAGAATCCTAAGTATGCTGTCATCTAGACACATATTACTATTACCAACTTTGACCATTATTAAGATTTTGTGTTAGTGCAAGAAAGTACTAGATAAAAATCACAAGACAAAGAAAAAGGGAAAATCTCTCATGTTAGGGTTTTCCAGTCCATTTCTATCTATTGCGTTCATGATTCAGGTACCTAAGTATCAATAGAGAGTTTTCTCAGAAGAGTTACCTACACCGTCAAGTGTACCTCGCGCACCTTACTGAAGTCCAAGGTGGTGCTGGAAGCCCGTGCTGTTGCTGTTGGCACTTCCCTTTCCTGTGTTTTCAGGGTCCTAGTTTACAAGACTGCGGAGAGTCTTGCCTCTCTCTGGTCCATCCTTAGCAAGTGCAATCTAAAACCAAGATTTCATCAGGTAGCTCCTCTTTCTTACAGAGCTTTGCTTCCCTCCCTTCATCATCATGGTGCAATGTGAGGACACTCCACTGCAGAATTCTGCCTGTGGGTCCCCCTCCAACATCGTTTTGCATCTCTTCTTGCTCTCAGGCTGTGTTCAAGCAACACGACATGTGGTTCTCTGTAAACAGAGTGTCTCAGTCCTGCTTAATACCTTCCACAGGCTGCCTGTGCCACTGAAGGTAAAACCTGATTCTAGACCCTGTGTGATCTGGCCTCTGCCAGTCTCTCCAGCCTCATCTTTTACTGTTTTCTGCCTGTCCACTACTTTAATTATGTTCCTTTTGCAGCCAAGCTCTTCCTTTATGCAAGGCTTTTTAATCACATGCTGTTCTGTCCACCTGGAATGGTCTATTTGTCCTTTCTTAACAGTCACTGTGAGATGATGATATTTATTTGCTCAGTCACTTTAGTCATGTCCAACTCTTGCAACTCTATGGATTCTAGTCCGCCAGGCTCCTCTCCATGGGATTTCATGGCTGATGCCTCTCACCCTTCAGATCTCAGTATAAATATCAGGCTTCTCTGGTGGCTCAGATGGTAAAGAATACACCTGCAATGCAGGAGACCTGTGTTCAATCCCTGGGTCGGGAAGATCCCCTGGAGGAGGGCATGGCAACCCGCTCTAGTATTCTTGCCTGGATAATCCCCATGGACAGAGAAGCCTGGCAAGCTACAGTCTGCAGGGTTGCAAAGGGTCAGATACAACTGAGTGCCTAAGCACAGCAACACGTAAATATCATCAGGGCCTCCCAGGTGGCTCAGTCAGTAAAGAATCTGCCTGCAGTGCAGGAGACCTGGGTTTGATCCCTGGGTGGGGAAGATCCCCTGCAGAAGGAAATGGCAACCCACTCCAGTATTCTTGCTTGGGAAATCCCATGGAGAGGAGCCTGGCGGACTACAGTCCATAGAGTTGCAAGAGTTGGACACGACTAAAGTGACTGAGCAAATAAATATCATCATCTCACAGTGACTGTTCATGGCCACTGTATTCAATATAGTAATCCTTTATAAAGGAGTCAAATTATTTTGCTCATTAGCATCTATCAGAGTGTCGTGTTTTTAAAAAATAAATCAAGTAACATTTCTTCCCAAGATTCTTCTAGATTCTCTCTGATGTCTTTGCTAACCACCTAGATGAAACTGGTTTTTTTCAATCACATCCTAATGGCATAATGTATGTAGGTAATTATGTTGCATTTAATTGTTTATATGACTGTCTGTCCCACCAGCCTATATCAGACATTTTTGTATTTCCAGGACTTGAAAAATACGAAGTTCTCAATCAGCAGCAGCTGAATACAGTGAACGAATGAATTCAAAGTTTGATTTCATGTTTGAATAACTCAGAATCTCAGGGCACCAAATGCACATCCATGCACAGGTCAAAGTATGGGGCCATGTTATAGGATTTAGTTTAGCAGACAAATCTGTCTTATGTCCACCTTTCTTCTTTTCTTACCCCAGCTCTTTCAAAGATAACTTGGACCAAGAAAACTTTTTCCCAGTATGCTGAGGGAAAAATGTCTGTGCTGAGCAATATGGAGCAGATTCTCTGCACCCTGCCTACCCAGACAGACTTGCTATCCTATTCTAGAAGCTTTATCTCCTAGTATTCTATCCGCATTGGGCCAGTATTTGGGTTATCTCAGTCCCTGACTCCTTCTCTGATATCATCTACCAGTTCTTGCTAAAGAAGTCAACCTAATTAGCTGTATTTATGTATCAGCTGACCTCTGCATTTGACCAGCGATAACTGGACTAATGTGGAGACTGGCCCAAGCTAAGTCAAACAGGTTCATTTATCCTAAGGCAGAAGGTCACAGTCTGGATATAAGTTCTCCCACTTTCCAACCCAGACACTTGGACTTCACATCCCTATTTTCTTTTCCTTGTCTCATTCATAAGAGAAATTGAGGTTGGCTGAGGATGGAGCGCAATTATGATCAGAAAACCCGGTAGTAACGGTGATGTTTGCAGGGAAGAGTGAAAGTGGTTTATGAGTTCTGAATCCCTCCAGAAGGAAACTTCATTTCAGCTGCAAGATGCAGCTGAGCAGAAAGTGGGAAGAAGAGAGGATGCTAAAAACAGCTCTAACACTTGGGAAGATTGGCCTAGAGTTTAAACCACACTTGCATTGGTGAGTCCGTCCTGCCCAAAGCCACGTAGCACCTGCTGGTCTAATGAACCAAGTCCAGGGACTGGAGACACTAGCTTGCATGCCTGTATTATGTAATCTTGGGAAAAATCACTTGACTTCTTGAATTCTTTGTTTCATCTCAAGGGCAAGATATAATAACTGTCTACCTTTCCTCACCAAGTCTTCTCTTTTTCTTAACTATTTATTTATCTACATTATTTGGCTGGTCAGGTCATACTAGCAGCACACATGGTCTTCGTTGCATCATGTGGGATCTTTTGCCGTGGTGCACAGATGCTCTAGTTGTGGCCACGGGTTTAGTAGTTGAGGTGTTTGGGTCTAGGTGCTCCATGGGATATGGGATCTTAGTTCCCAGACCAGGGATTGAACCCATGTCCCCCGCATTACAAGGCAGATTCTTAATCACTGGCCCACCATGGAAATCCCAACAAGTCTTCTTTGAACACCAACAGATATAATGAAAAGTAAATAAAACTTCTTAATGAGTTATGTAAAAGTCTACACTATTATCCTTAAGAAACAAAACAACCAAATGTATGGCAGAGGATAATATGTGAAGCTGAATCTGTGCCTAAGAACATAAGGAAATCTGACAGGAAGATGAAAAGATTTTAAATGCACCCCGTGCTTGGTGCATTGCTACACTGTCGAGGTGGTTAAAAACCCTCAATGCGTATGCTAAGTCGTGTTCAACTCTTCACGACCCCATGGACTGTAGTCCACCAGGCTCCTCTGTCCATGGAATTTTTCAGGCAAGACACTGGCGTGGGTTGCCATTTCCTTCTCCAGAGGATCTTCCCCACCCAGGGAACTTGCATCTCTTGAGTCTCCCGCATTGGCAGAAAGATTGTTTCTTTTTTTTTTTTTCTTTTTAACCACTGGTGCTACCAGGGAAGTCCCAAGTAATGACTGTTATATAACCAGAGGCCATTCTTCCTTCTTTGCTTCACAGAACTAGTTCCTTTTATTATTCTTCAATCAGAAAGAAATACATGGGTAACAGAAGAACATGATTTTACCTGAAGTGACTGTGCAGTAAATTAAAGTCTGGTATTATATGCTTAAAATGCTGATCCTTTTTGATAACTGTTGCTCTGTAAATAGAGAAAGAGAATGAGAGACAGGGAAGGTGAAAGGGAGAGAGAGGGAGAGACAGAGAGAGCCAGCCAGACTTTTCTAAAACTTAAATCTTCCTTTTTCCTTCAGCACCAAGTTCAAAGTGAAGTATTGCTCTTTTAAATTTAATGTCCTAAATTCTTTCCCCTTGAGCTCAAGTACTTCTTCACCAAGTCACTTTCTAAAGGAGAGGAATACTATACCTCTGGACATGATTTTTAAAACTCTAGATTGGATTTTGGATTTTTGCAAGTTTCACATTAAAGTTAAAAATCTTTGCCAGCTTCACGCAATTATGTCCTTTTGTATTTCACAGTAAAAGAGCAAAGTAGTTAGAAAATGTTTGCATGACTCATTTTTTCTGTAACTCTGAAGTTTGGAAAAACTTTCCCTTCTAATAAATCCCTCCTGTTAACACATCCCCACCCCTAGCATCCTGACGACTTTTACTTTCATCTTCAGGTCGGGTGGCATATACCTGTACATAAGCCTAAGGAAAAACAACTTAGGATGTAGATATTTCCCCTTTACTTTAATGATAAGAAAGCCAAAGATCTATGGAGTTAAGAATTATACTGAAGATCTCAGGTAGGAAATGGCAAAGTTAGAATTTGAACTGAAATTATTTCTTCCCTTCAAAGCTCTTTATAGTGCCATGGTCTTGCCTTCACCTGGGAATAAAGAGTTATTTATGTTCTAACTGGAGACAGAGCTAGAGAGAGAGTGCTGGGAAGGCAAAGATAAACCCTTCATAGTCCCTTCCAACAAGACATTTATAGTCTAGAAGTGGAGATAGATGCAGACATAAATAATAATTGCAAAATTCTGTGATAAAAAATAATCATATACCACATTACATGTATTGAGTGTATTCCATTTGCAAAGTACTATCTTAAGTGCTTGTGTTGACTCATATGTATAAAAATAGAGGAATGCGTGAGGGGTATGGTGGCCAAATAAAGGGAGGAAGCAGATCTGTTACATCAGGCACCGAAGGTTGGTTAATGTGCCATGGTATGTTTGGGCGGGAACATTGCAGGCAACATGGATATATATGCAGGAGCAAAGAACTATGCAGAAGCTTGACTTCTGGGATTTGCCCAAGTAGAGGGAGAACGTAGGAAGTAGGATGGAACAGGTTTAGGGTTCCAGTCTGGAAAGGCCATGCGTACTATGTTGTAGACTTTGGACTTCTTCCTATCAGCAGTAGAAGTAATTAAAGGGTTTTAAGCTATTGAATGACATGGGATCTCAGCCACCTGCAAACAGCATTTGGGGGTGTCTTTTCCAACCATAAATGCTGAGGTCAAGGGGAGGTTAGAGGACAGGGTTCTCTCCACGTCATGGGAACCACAAGCCCTGGACCCCAGACCTCGACGACGGCAGTGCAGGGCCAGCACTTCCCCAGTCACGTGGTCTACAAGTCCCAGTGCCCGAGGACGATGGCCCGGCTCCCAGAGTCCAGTGACAGCCAGCTGGATCCCTGGGTGCTACCCCCAAAGGTGGTAGGAAACAGAATCTATACATTTGCTATTTCTCCTGTCTTCACAATTTCCCCAGTTTAGGGGGGAAAGCTTGGCATTCAGACTCACTCTGGCTTATCAGATCAGATCAGTCAGTCATGTCCGACTATTTGCGACCCCATGAATCGCAGCACGCCAGGCCTCCCTGTCCATCACCATCTCCCAGAGTTCACTCAGACTCAGGTCCATCGAGTCAGTGATGCCATCCAGCCATCTCATCCTCTGTCATCCCCTTCTTCTCTTGCCCCCAATCCCTCCCAGCATCAGTCTTCTCCAATGAGTCAACTCTTCGCATCAGGTGGCCAAAATACTGGAGTTTCAGTTTTAGCATCATTCCTTCCAAAGAAATCCCAGGGCTGATCTCCTTCAGAATGGACTGGTTGGATCTCCTTGCAGTCCAAGGTACTCTCAAGAGTTTTCTCCAACACCACAGTTCAAAAGCATCAATTCTTCGGCGCTCAGCCTTCTTCACAGTCCAGCTCTCACATCCATACATGACCACAGGAAAAACCATAGCCTTGACTAGGCGAACCTTTGTTGGCAAAGTGATGTCTCTGCTTTTGAATATGCTCTCTAGGTTGGTCATAACTTTCCTTCCAAGGAGTAAGCGTCTCTTAATTTCATGGCTGCAGTCACCATCTGCAGTGATTTTGGAGCCCAGAAAAATAAAGTCTGACACCGTTTCCACTGTTTCCCCATCTATTTCCCATGAAGTGATGGGACCGGATGCCGTGATCTTTGTTTTCTGAATGTTGAGCTTTAAGCCAACTTTTTCACTCTCCTCTTTCACTTTCATCAAGAGGCTTTTGAGTTCCTCTTCACTTTCTGCCATAAGGGTGGTGTCCTCTGGCTTATCAGGTATATACTAATACAAACCTCTTTGTATAAGGCATGGCAGAGTTTCTTGGCTACAAGTTAAGCACAGCTTTACTTCTTTCCCTGTTGGCTTAGATGTCATTCCTCATGAAGGCAGGAGGATGGAACAGAAGGCTTTTATCAGTCCCTCTTAACTCGGTTTCTGCAACAATTCTCTCTCTATTCTGCAATACCCTCATCACTTAATTCAGAGAATAATGGTCTATCTGTCTCCAATTTACTCTTGCCATTTCCCCAGCTTCAATCAGAGGTCTCTTCAGAGCTTGCAACCTCAGACAGATGTGGGATCCTTGTGTCAGGCACAGAAGCAGCTGGATTACAATCACATTCCTTTAATGATCTCATTCTAACTTGGCAGCAGCTTTATGCCCTCATCAATGATCCGCCTTCAGGGCTCTGTCACAATGTCATGCTTGGACGTCTGTCCTTCTATTTCTCCTTCCTTGTGACAAGAGGCAACAGTTAGAATCAGACATGAAACAATGAACTGGTTTCAAAATTGTGAAAGGAGTACAGCAAGGCTGTATATTGTCACTCTGTTTATTTAACTTACACGCAGAGTGCATCATGTGAAATGCTAGGCTGGAAGAGTCACAATCAGGAATCAAGATTGCCAGGAGAAATATCAACAACCTCAGATGATAGATACCACTATAATGGCAGAAAGTAGAGAGAAACTGCATAGCCTCTTGATCAGAGGGTGAAAGAGGAGAGTGAAAAAACTGGCTTAAATTCAACCTTCAAATAATGAAGATCATGATGTCCAGTCCCATCACCTAATGGCAAATAGATGGGGGAAAAATGGAAACGGTAACAAACTTTATTTCTGGGGGCTCCAAAATCACTGCAGATGGTGACTGCAGCCACAAAATTAAAAGACACTTGCTCCTTGGAAGGAAAGCTATGACAAAGCTAAAAAGCATATTAAAAAGCAGAGACATCACTTTACCAACAAAGATCCATATAGTCAAAGCTATGGTTTTTCCAGTAGTCATGTATGTATGTGAGAACTGGACCATAAAGAAGGCTGAATGCTGAAGAATTGATGCTTTTGAACTGTGGTGCTGGAGAAGACTCTTGAGAGTCCCTTGGACTGCAAGGAGATCAAAACAGTCAATCCTAAAGGAAATCAGTCCTGAATATTCATTGGAAGGACTGAGCTGAAGCAGAAGCTCCAATATTTTGGTCACCTAATGCAAAGAACCTATTCATTAGAAAAGATTCTGATGCTGGGAAAGATTGAAGACAGGAGAAGAAGGGGGCAACAGAGGATGAGATGGTTGGATGGCATCACTGACTCAATGGACATGAGTTTGAGCAAACCCTTGGAGTTAGTGAAAAACAGGGAAATCTGGGGTGCTGCAGCTCATGGGGAGGCAGAGTCAGACATGACTTAGTGATTGAAAAACAACAACTACAAATATATGAACCACCTGATAGTTCAATGGAGCAAATGAGTCCTTCTTACCTTCCCCTCCAGGGGCATTTGCTAAGTTTGTTCTTTTTGCCCCATCACACTTGGTTACCAAGCTCAATGAAGCAGGGCACTGCCTAGGAGAGTGCTCTTCTGCTGGTGACTTGCTCTTCTCTTTCCATCAGGGACACTGAGAATGTGCCTCCTTTATTCCTTCCGAAGTCCATCTCATGCCATTATTCCTCTAACCTCATTTTCCGAGCCAATTATGATCCCATTATCTCTGTTAACTTGCTACATTATGCACGCACACATAGATTACTGAAAATGAAGAGATGACGATCTTCATATTTAACTGCTTTTCATAGTGCGGCATTTGTTTGGAAATGAAACTCTGATGTGGTGGCATTTCTCTTTTGTATACTCTTCAGCTACAGTCAATTAACTGCAAAAGAAAACCAAATAAAACTTTAGTTGCGTTTTTTTTCAGGAAGAAAAGATATTTCTGTGTAAGCCCAGATTACTGACATTCATCTATTTAAAATGAAAAGGGGAATGTGGGGACCTTAAAGAGAAACATTACCTTAGAGCTATAGAAAATATTCCTTCTCCAAGGAAACAGGGTGGATCTGATGAAGGAAATCTCATTCCCTGTCATCACAGTCTGTCCCAACATGACTCAGAATCATAAATGGAGGTCATTTATTCATAGAAATCCATTCCATTCAAACACAAATTGACTGACACAGTCATCCACTCAAATACTTAATGAGCACTGACCATATGCCAGGCACCGGAAGTTGAGGTTCAATAAGACATAACCAACCTTTGCCTTCAAAGGTATCAGGTCATAAAGGAAGTGGCAGAAAAGTATAAAAGAGCCACATTAGGGGAGAATTTATACAAAATGAAGAGTCCTGCATTCAGAGGCAGTGATGATCAAGCTGGGCATTAAAGGTTTAGTTGTAATCAGACAAAGTAGAAGAGGAACAAGATCCTGTTGATATAGCAAATAGCTTGTACAGAAACATCAAAGCTATAGTCTGGCTGCCTGCAGTTAGAATAGGTCTTCAGAAAAGTTCTGTTTGGTCTCAGCATAGAGTTTTACATTTGACTTTCAGTGGGGTTTTGCACACTTGCCATAGTTTTCACTGCTCCCTATTACCTTAAACTCAGGCTGTTTTACACATTCATGTGGTCTCTAAATATACTGGAGTTTTCAAACTGTGGCATAAAGAAAGCAAACAGAATGAGGCAGGCATTGGAAAAAGCTAAATGTTAATAGCTTGGTATGGGCAGAACAAAGTGTGGATGCAGAGAAGAGGGAGAAAGGACTCTGCAGACATGTGAGGGTATCAGATATGAAGGACCCTGTATGCGCTGATGAAGAATCTAAGTTCCATCCAGAAAATTAAAGGAAGCAATTAAAGCAGATTAAGCACGAAGTGTCAGGGCCAGGTCCGTCTTACAGAAAGATCACCAGACAATAGCGTGCAGGATGGAATGGTAGAGATAACAAATGGAGACAAGGATAAAAGTCCTGTTATTACTGATTAAACCAGGCTGGATATTGTAAAGGCCCACATAGGAAGCATCAGAAAATGTGTGGGACATCTTTTGAGATATTAAAGAGATTGAAAGAATACAACTTAGCAGATGATTGTTGTGGGAAATGATTAAAAGGGAAATGTCTTGGTTGAAGTCAATTTTCTGTCTTAGACAGCTAGACTGATGTTGCTGCCACTTGCCAAAACAGGAAGGGAAGATTAAGTTGTGGGAATGAAAAACCCTTCTTTTTTTGTCCCCACTCATCATCCCCTTGTGTAGACATAAGTACTCTGCTTGTATGTCTGATCCTGCACTTGAAACAAGGCACCAAGGACCAAGATTGTTGTTTCATGAAGAGTGTATTAGGCTCAATCAGATGACCCAGTTTCACACCATCTCTTTATATATAATCTTGGGCATGTTATTTTTCTGTGCCTCAAGTATCTCATCTGTAAGATGGAAATACTAAAATTTTCTGCTTAGCCCAAGGCTTGTTGGGAGATTGAATATGCTGAAAAAAGTGAATTTACTTTGGGAAGTGCAAAGGGTAATGTATTACCTCAGTTCAGTCGCTCAGTCGTGTCCAACTCTTTGCGACCCCATGAATCACAGCACGCCAGGCCTCCCTGTTCATCACCAACTCCTGGAGTTCACTCAGACTCACGTCCATCGAGTCAGTGATGCCATCCAGCCATCTCATCCTCTGTCATCCCCTTCTCCTCCTGCTCCCATTCCCTCCCAGCATCAGAGTCTTTTCCAGTGAGTCAACTCTTCACATGAGGTGACCAAAGTACTGGAGTTTCAGCTTTAGCATCATTCCTTCCAAAGAAATCCCAGGGCTGATCTCCTTCAGAATGTATTACCTAAGAAGTGAATTAAGTCTCTTGGGCACATTCATGTCAGAAAATTAAGTATTGACCCAGAGGTTATCATACAGGCTGATTAAAATGCAGCAAGGGCTATAACAGGCTTGCTGTGTCAAAACTGGAAGCAAATGAAGATAAACTAAGTAATCAATTGTGTTGAGACCCCATCGACCACAACCCACCAGACTCCTCTCTCCATAGAATTCCCCAGGCAAGAATACTGGAGTGGGTTACCATTTCCTTCTCCAGGGGATCTTCCCCATCCAGGGATCAAACCTGGGTCTCCTGCTTTGCAGGTGGATTCCTTACCAACTGAGCCACCAGGGAAGCCAAAGTGTAAACTGATGAGATGCAATGGAATCTTCCAAGTCAGATCAGATGGAGAGGGAAACAACCTCTCTGAGAACAACCTCTCCCTCTCTGTGCTTTTCAAGGGAAAAATCACATAGAAGCATTCTGGATTTGCTCCATAGTTTTCTCTTTGGAGAAACAGGCTGGAGCTTCATATAAGGTCCATCTGCTGTAAACCCTCATTCAAACAATGCATTCAAACCCTAGAATGTAATGCTTATGCAGAAGCTCATGAGCTGCACAGGGCAGCTGGAGATACCATCTACTCTGTATCTTTCAGGGATGCTTACTCCCTTGGGGCTGGAGGTTCATTTGTGGATGCTGAAGATCCAATTTGACAGTGACCTCTGCCTCACATCCTTCTGGGAGCCTCTTCTCAAGCAGATGTTTAGTGGATCCCTGAAGCATGATCATAAAGAGTTTGCTTATACATAGGGTGGTTTTCTTAAACAGGATGTGGATGAGGTGGCTCTAAACAAGATACCCCAAATACAGTAGCGTAAAGAAGAGAGAAATTTATTTCTCCTTTAGAAGTCTTGTTAAGTGGCCCAGGGCAACGTTGGTGGTTTGACAGGGTGAGAACCCAAGCTCCGTTTATCTTAATGCTCCATCATTGTCTTACCCACGTGTCTAAAAGTAGTTCGATATTATAATTGCTGGAAGTACATTTTGGCCGGCAGAGAAGGGTAAAGGAGAGGAGAAAGCAAACTGTCTCCCTTTTAAGATCATAATGCAGAAGTTGCTTATGTTCAACTAGGCAGAACTTAGTCTTCAGTCTAGGATTCCCAGGTGGCTCAGTGGTAAAACATGCACCTGCCAGTGCAGGAGACACGGGTTCCACTCCTGGAGACCCTGGTTCCACTCCTGGATTGGGAAGATCTCCTGGAGGAGGAAATGGCAACCCACTCCAGTATTCATGCCTGAAAAATGTTATCCAAGAGGAGCCAGGTGGGCTATGGTCTGTAGGATCATAAAGAATCAGACATGACTGAGCATGCATGAAATCTTATGTCCAAAGCTAGCTTTAAGAAAGGCTGAGGTGTGCGGTCTTCACCTGGTGGTTCCTGTGCAGCTAAACTTGGGAATTACAGAAGTAGAAAGGGTGATTGCATACTGGGCGAGGGATTGTAACTGCCAGTCTCTGCGTAGCAGTAAATGCAGTTTGGTCTGGAACTTTAGCAATAAAAATTGTCCAGAATTAGTCCTTGTGGATAGCCTTAAAACTTATCCTCGATCTGAAGAGATGAAGTGAAATACGATTCTGATGAAAAATCAAATTATAGCTTCTATTGCATTTTCTTTTTATCAAGGTGTAATTTATGAGCTCTAACTAAGATAATTTATACCCAGTGCGATGTACAGATCTTACTGTTAACAATGAGCTTTGATGAATATATACCTGTTAAGACAATAGGCATTTTCATCACTCTAGATCACTCCTTCATGCCCCTTTAAGCCAATCCCAACACTTAATGGTCACTGTTCTAAATATTATCACAAAATAGTTTTACCTATTCTAGTGCTTCATGAAAATGAAGTCGAACAGTGTATACCACTTTACTTCCTTCACTCAGACAAATGAGTTTTAAGATGCATCTGTGTTGTTATGACTAGGATTCCAATATATGAGTTTACCAAAGCTTGTTTGTCCATTTTTCTATTGAAGAACATTTGGGCTATTTGCAAATTTAGATTGCTATGAATAAAGTGACTATGAATATTCATGTGTAAGTATTTTTATGGACATTTGTTTTTATTCTCTTGAATAAATATCTCAGAGTGGAATTGATGGGTCACAGGATTGATGTATGTTATGTTCATAAGAAATTGGTCATTTTCTAGTCAACAATTTATGAGCATTCCAGGTGCTCTAAATCCACACCCATATATGCTTTTAGCAGAATTTTCAATGGAAGCTCTTCTAATGATCCTACTGGGTTTTAAAAGGGAAAAAATATGATTTGATTTCTGATTTGCATATTAGCATATTTTTCAACAACTCCTTTCCACACATCAGCAATACCTAGAAAATGTGTATAAAATTCTTTGAAATATACAAAATCTTTTATATAAAAATGAGCCTATGACCATTTTTTAAATAAAAAGGGCTCTTAATAAGACTTTATAGTATAATGAATGCTTGGAGCCAGAACACCTGGGTCTTGTCTCTGAGCCCTAGATTTTTCATCTAGAAAATGAATAGCCTTTTCAAGGTTTTTGTGAGATTTAACTCAGGTAATATGTCCAGCGGTAGCATGGTGCCTAACACAGAGTAAAGGATGAATATGTTTTATTAGAATCTTATCACATAATCATGAACACGATCATCATCACCATCATTATTCTTATGTTCATTACTTCATCATCACCCTTAACTGTTCCCCAAACTTTACCATATTCCAGGAACTGCTGTGTACTTACATCTTCTAATTAAATTCTCAAAACAATTCCTAACTTGAGCACTGATGCTTTAATTTGTTAGGCATCTGCTGGCCCTTCTATCCATGGGTTCCAGCTTGTGCCAAGTCATGCTCACTGCTTCGTGCTCTCTGTGTGCTAGAGGAGCCACCATTGTACCAGGAGCTTGCACAAACACAGAGGCATCACTTAACACAAACTGGAACTCACGGGCAGAAATGTCAACTGTGATGCAGGTCCTCCATTTCCTTGTCGCCTGTTGGAGAAGGGGTCCTTTCCTGGACCGGACTCCACAGTGCATCTGGCTGTCCGGATGCATTCCAAGCATGTCCTCTACACTGCTCTATGGACGCTGGGAGTTTGTGCACCTGCTCATCCTTCTGACTACAGGTTCCAGCCTGTTCCAAGGGACACTACAGCTGTCGATTTAAATGCACTGCATGCACCATATAACAGATGAAGAACCTGAATTCAGAAGAAGGGCATCATCTGCAAAGTTAGCAAGCTGAAGAAATAACATTCAACCCCAGGCTGTGTGACTCACAGGCACTACTCTAAGTTGCTGTGAGATACAGATGCCTTACCTGTATCAACCTGATTTCAATCACTTATCTATCGTAAACCAAACTTGGACTTCACTTCTTTTTATTTTTTTTAATTAAATTTTATTTTGCTTAACTTTACAATATTGTATTGCTTTTGCCATACATCAAGATGGATCCGCCACAAGTATACATGTGTTCCCCATCCTGAACCCTCCTCCCTCCTCCCTCCCCATACCATCCCTCTGGGTCGTCCCAGTGTACCAGCCCCAGGCATCCCTTATCAGGCATCGTACCTGGACTGGCAACTCGTTTCAGATATTATATTATACATATTTCAATGCTATTCTCCCAAATCATCCCACCCTCTCTCGTTCCCAGAGTCCAAAAGTCTGTTGTATACATCAGTGTCTCTTTTGCTGTCTCGTAAACAGGGTTATTGTTACCATCTTTCTAAATTCCATATATATGCGTTAGTATGCTATATTTGTGTTTTTCTTTCTGGCTTACTTCACTCTGTATAATAGGCTCCAGTTCCATCCACCTCATTACAACTGATTCAAATGTATTCTTTTTAATGGCTGAGTAATACTCCATTGTGTATATGTACCATTGCTTTCTTTATCCATTCATCTGTGGATGGACATCTAGGTTGCTTCCAAGTCCTGGCTATTGTAAACAGTGCTGCTATGAACATTGGGGTACACATGTCTCTTTCAATTCTGGTTTTCTCAGTGTGTATGCCCAGCAGTGGGATTGCTGGATCATAAGGCAGTTCTATTCCCAGTTTTTTGAGGAATCTCCATACTGTTCTCCAAAGTGGCTGTACTAGTTTGCATTCTCACCAATAGTGTAAGAGGGTTCCCTTTTCTCCACACCCTCTCCAGCATTTATTGCTTGTGGACTTTTGGATCGCAGCCATTCTGACCGGCGTGAAATGGTATCTCATAGTGGTTTTGATTTGCATTTCTCTGATAATGAGTGATGTTGAGCATCTTTTCATATGTTTGTTAGCCATCTGTATGTCTTCTTTGGAGAAATGTCTATTTAGTTCTTTGGCCCATTTTTTGATTGCGTCATTTATTTTTCTGGAATTGAGCTGTAGGAGTTGCTTGTATATTTTTGAGATTAGTTGTTTGTCTGTTGCTTCATTTGTTATTATTTTCTCCCATTCTGAAGGCTGTCTTTTCACCTTGCTTATAGTTTCCTTTGTTGTGCAGAAGCTTTTTAAGTTTGATTAGGTCCCATTTGTTTATTTTTGATTTTATTTCCAATATTCTGGGAGGTGGGTCATAGAGGATCCTGCTGTGATGTATGTCAGAGAGTGTTTTGCCTATGTTTTCCTCTAAGAGTTTTATGGTTTCTGGTCTTACATTTAGATCTTTAATCCATTTTGAGTTTATTTTTGTGTATGGTGTTAGAAAGTGTTCTAGTTTCATTCTTTTACAAGTGTTTGACCAGTTTTCCCAGCACCACTTGTTAAAGAGATTGTCTTTAATCCATTGTATATTCTTGCCTCCTTTGTCAAAGATAAGGTGTCCATATGTGCGTGGATTTATCTCTGGGCTTTCTATTTTGTTCCATTGATCTATATTTCTGTCTTTGTGCCAGTACCATACTGTCTTGATGACTGTGGCTTTGTAGTAGAGCCTGAAGTCAGGCAGGTTGATTCCTCCAGTTCCATTCTTCTTTCTCAAGATAGCTTTGGCCATTCGAGGTTTTTTGTATTTCCATACAAATAGTGAAATTATTTGTTCTAGCTCTGTGAAGAATACCCTTGGTAGCTTGATGGGGATTGCATTGAATCTATGAATTGCTTTGGGTAGTATACTCATTTTCACTATATTGATTCTGCCAATCCATGAACATTGTATATTTCTCCATCTATTAGTGTCCTCTTTGATTTATTTCACCAGTGTTTTATAGTTTTCATATATAAGTCTTTAGTTTCTTTAGGAAGATATATTCCTAAGTATTTTATTCTTTTCATTGCAATGGTGAATGGAATTGTTTCCTTAATTTCTCTTTCTATTTTCTCATTATTAGTGTACAGGAATGCAAGGGATTTCTGTGTGTTGATTTTATATCCTGTGACTTTACTATATTCATTGATTAGTTCTAGTAATTTTCTGGTGGAATCTTTAGGGTTTTCTACGTAGAGGATCATGTCATCTGCAAACAGTGAGAGTTTTACTTCTTCTTTTCCAATTTGGATTCCTTTTATTTCTTTTTCTGCTCTGATTGCTGTGGCCAAAACTTCCAAAATTATGTTGAATAGTAATGGTGAAAGTGGGCATCCTTGTCTTGTCCCTGACTTTAGAGGAAATGCTTTCAATTTTTCACCATTGAGGATAATGTTTGCTGTGGGTTTGTCATATATAGCTTTTATTATGTTGAGCTATGTTCCTTCTGTTCCTGCTTTCTGGAGAGTTTTTATCATAAATGGATGTTGAACTTTGTCAAAGGCTTTCTCTGCATCTATTGAGATAATCATATGGTTTTTAGTTTTCAATTTGTTAATGTGGTGTATTACGTTGATTGATTTGCGGATATTGAAGAATCCTTGCATTCCTGGGATAAAGCCCACTTGGTCATGGTGTATGATCTTTTTAATGTGTTGTTGGATTCTGATTGCTAGAATTTTGTTAAGGATTTTTGCATCTATGTTCATCAGTGATATTGGCCTGTAGTTTTCTATTTTTGTGGCATTTTTGTCAGGTTTTGGTATTAGGGTGATGGTGGCCTCATAAAATGAGTTTGGAAGTTTGCCTTCCTCTGCAATTTTCTGGAACAGTTTGAGTAGGATAGGTGTTAGCTCTTCTCTAAATTGTTGGTAGAATTCAGCTGTGAAGCCGTCTGGACCTTTGCTTTTGTTTGCTGGAAGATTTCTGATTACAGTTTCAATTTCCGTGCTTGTGATAGGTCTGTTAAGATTTTCTATTTCTTCCTGATCCAGTTTTGGAAAGTTGTACTTTTCTAAGAATTTGTCCATTTCTTCCACGTTGTCCATTTTATTGCCATATAATTGCCGATAGTAGTCTCTTATGATCCTTTGTATTTCTGTGTTGTCTGTTGTGATCTCTCCATTTTCATTTCTAATTTTATTGATTTGATTTTTCTCCCTTTGTTTCTTGACGAGTCTGGCTAATGGTTTGTCAATTTTATTTACCCTTTAAAAGAACCAGCTTTTGGCTTTGTTGATTTTTGCTATGGTCTCTTTTGTTTCTTTTGCGTTTATTTCTGCCCTAATTTTTAAGATTTCTTTCCTTCTACTAACCTTGGGGTGCTTCATTTCTTCCTTTTCTAGTTGCTTTAGGTGTAGGGTTAGGTTATTTATTTGGCTTTTTTCTTGTTTCTTGAGGTATGCCTGTATTGCTATGAACTTTCCCCTTAGGACTGCTTTTACAGTGTCCCACAGGTTTTGGGTTGTTGTGTTTTCATTTTCATTCGTTTCTATGCAGATTTTGATTTCTTTTTTGATTTCTTCTGTGATTTGTTGGTTATTCAGGAGCATGTTGTTCAGCCTCCATATGTTGGAATTTTTAATAGTTTTTCTCCTGTTATTGAGATCTAATCTTACTGCATTGTGGTCAGAAAAGATGCTTGGAATGATTTCAATTTTTCTGAACTTACCAAGGCTAGATTTATGGCCCAGGATGTGGTCTGTCCTGGAGAAGGTTCCGTGTGCGCTTGAGAAAAAGGTGAAATTCATTGTTTTGGGATGAAATGTCCTATAGATATCAATTAGGTCTAACTGGTCTATTGTATCGTTTAAAGTTTGTGTTTCCTTGTTAATTTTCTGTTTAGTTGATCTATCCATAGGAAAGCATAGATTAAAGATCCTGTGTTGGCTTCAACTGATTAGGGAAGGTAATCAGGTACATTTCACTTTTACCCTTTCTTCTTCTGCTGCATTTTTCCATCTTTAGGGAGACATGCTGGAGGCCACTTCTGACCTGGTGCTGGCCCTTGACACTCCTTCTCGCAGGCCCTGAGCCAGGCCACCATCCCTGGGATTTCACTTCTTTTTGCAATGCCAAAGTTTCTTCATGTGTTGTGTCTGTGGAAGCCATGTAGAGAAATCAAACGTGAGAACTGAAAATGAGAGCACTGACCCAACAACAAACATCTGAGTATCTAGGTCGTTTCAAAGCAGATCTTTAGGACACACCTTTGGTTTAAAGATTAGAGGGAACAGTAACTTTGGTCAGACAGACTGAGATCAGAATCGCATCTCTCCCACTTCCTGGTTGTGTAATCTGGGACCTGACTCTGTTTTCAGGAATCATCTGGACTCATACGGCTAAATGAAGTTTTCTTAGCATGTCTGGCTTTGCATGGCGAACTGTCACAGCATCCATTTAGCTGGACTTAGGTGAAGATTTGTTTCTTTAGAAATTAAAGCATTTTCCACTGTTGTAAGTGAGAGCAAGTCAACAGCTGCTGTAGAATTGTCAACACTCGCAGATACCTTCCAATTATCCTTGAAGCTCTGCTGACAAGGAGAAAGCAATAGTCTTTGCCTGAGGAGTTGCCTGTGGGAAAAGCACAGGCATTTTCTTTTTTTTTTTTTTTTTGGTCCAGATCTTTGATTTTATTTTTTTTTTTATTTTTTTCTCTTTTTTATTATTATTATTATTATTATTATTTTAATTTTTCTTAACTTTACAATATTGTATTACTTTTACTATACATCGAGATGGATCTGCCACCAGAATACACGTGCTCCCCATCCTGAACCCTCCTCCCTCCCCCCTCCCACACCATCCCTCCAGGTCATCCCAGTGCTCCAGTCCCAGGCATCTGTTATAGGGCATCGTACCTGGACTGACTCGTTTCAGATATTGTATTATACATATTTCAATGCTATTCTCCCCAATTGTCCCACCTTCTCCCAGTCCCAGAGTCCAAAAGTCTGTTCTATACATCAGTGTCTCTTTTGCTGTCTCATGAGCAGGGTGATTGTTACCATCTTTCTAAATTCCATATATATGCGTTAGTATACTGTATTTGTGTTTTTCTTTCTGGCTTACTTCACTCTGTGTAATAGGCTCCAGTTCCATCCACCTCATTAGAACTGATTCAAATGTATCCTTTTTAATGGCTGAGTAATACTCCATCGTGTATATGTACCACAGCTTGCTTATCCATTCATCTGTGGATGGACATCTAGGTTGCTTCCACGTCCTGGCTATTGTAAACAGTGCTGCTATGAACATTGGGGTACACGTGCCTCTTTCAATTCTGGTTTTCTCAGTGTGTATGCCCAGCAGTGGGATTGCTGGGTCATAAGGCAGTTCTATTCCCAGTTTTTTGAGGAATCTCCATACTGTTCTCCATAGTGGCTGTACTAGTTTGCATTCCCACCAACAGTGTAAGAGGGTTCCCTTCTCTCCGCACCCTCTCCAGCATTTATTGCTTGTGGATTTTTGGATCGCAGCCATTCTGACTGGCGTGTAATGGTATCTCATAGTGGTTTTGATTTGCATTTCTCTGATAATGAGCGATGTTGAGCATCTTTTCATGTGTTTGTTAGCCATCTGTATGTCTTCTTTGGAGAAATGTCTATTAAGTTCTTTGGCCCATTTTTTGATCGGGGCCGCGCACAGAGCAAGGGACTATAGCGCGCGCCCGCCCCCTGCGCCGGGGGCTCCGCGCGGGTCGACCCCCACCGCCGACCGTTCCCGTTCCCATGCGAACCATCCCCTCACCGCCGCTCCCCCGCCAGCCGTGGCCGCGCTGGCCGTTCCCGCCGGGAGTGGGTCGGGCTGGCAGACCAGACTGCGGCACCGTCCACAGAAGAGGCCGGCCCAGGCCCAAGACACTGCGGGGCCCGCGCACAGAACAAAGGACTATACAGACCAACTACAGAGAAAGGGGCCTATAGATCTTGAGAAACTTAAGCCGGAACAAGGAACTAGCCGAAAATGAACTGAACCCACAGCAATAAAAGAGAAACTCTTATACATATTGTTACTATTTTTACCTACATTATTTCCTTTTTTTTTTTCTTTTTTTAATATATGTTTTTTAAAAATTTTATTATTTTTTTATTGAAAGGAAGAGGAGGGAGAGGGGAAGAAAAGAAAAAAAAATTTTTTTTTCTCTTTCCTTTTAATTTTTTTCTTTTTTTCTTCTTGTTTTTGTTTCTTTTATTTTTATGTTTTTATCCTCTAGTACTTCTTTAATCTCCACTGTTAGATATAACTTTTGTGACCCTGTTTTGGTTTTTTTGTGTGTGTGTTTTTTTTTTTCCTTGTTTTTGTTTCTTTTACTTTTATGTTTTTATCCTCTAGTACTTCTTTAATCTCCACTGTTAGATATAACTTTTGCGACCCTGTTTTGGTTTTTTTTGTGTGTGTTTTCTTTCTTTCTTTTTTTCTCTTTTTTCTTTTTGTCCTTGGCTTTTTTTCTCCCCTTTGTTCTTTTCTTTACTGATTACTGACTGGATCTGTCTCTCTCCTTGACACTCCCTCCTTTTATCCTCCTGACCAACTATATCTCCCTCCTCCCTTTCTCCTTCTCCGTATAACTCCGTGAACATCTCTGAACAGTCTAGTTGTGGAATGCAATATAGAAGACGAACTTTATGAGACTACTGCAAAAATAAGACAGATAACAGGAAGCAGGAGGCTTAAGTCCAAACCCTGATCCCACGAAACATTAATTGACAGGAGCTCATCAAATGCCTCCACACCTACACTGAAACCAAGCATCACACAAAGACCAGCAAGTTCCACAGCAAGACGTACCAAGAAAAACCTTTAGAAAAACAAGAACACAGCCCTGAGCTCCAAGTCACAGGCTACACAAAGTGACCTCAAAACCATAGACATCTCATAACACACCACTAGACACTCCACCGCACCTCAGAGAAAAGAAATCCAGCCCCACCCACCAGAACATCGATACAAGCTTCCATAAACAAGAAACCTCGACTTGCCACCGGTACAAACCCACATATAGGGCAGAAAAGCCACAATAAAGAGAACTCCACAGACTGCCAGAATACAGTAAGGACTCCCCAAACTCAGCATTTTAAGCACAGGCATTTTCAAGTGCACTAAACAAGCGGATTTGACAGAGTAAGTGAGAGTATCTGAATGGAACCGCAGTCAGGCAGAGTGGCTTACATCACGGTGATCTCTGCCAAGTCCAGTCCATTACTCTCAGAGTACAAAGAGGCCTATTCCACATGGCAAAGGATATGCTGTATGAGATTGGAAATAGTCTCAGATTTCTGGAAAAAAAAATACTCTTGTTTCCACGTATACAGATTAAGCATACTATTGACCAAAGTTGTGGCACCACCCTGGTTTTGACCTGACAATGGAGTTTTTTATGTTCATACTTAGCCTGAAATCAAACCAAGTAAGTTTGAATCACAGTTCTATCACTTACTGGATGTGTTCTCTTAAGGAGATCCCCTAATCCCCTCGTACCACAATCTCTTTCCCATTAATACGGAAAATAATAGAGTTGATCTGAGAATTACACCAGGTAGTTATTATACTTAAGGCAGTGAGCTACCACAAATCGTTATTAGCAGCTATTCCTCCCTCAACCTTCCTGTCTCTGACACTGTGGTTGACACTTGTATTCTGTGTCCTTTCTGTTGAGGTCATGGTTGTCACTACTGTCATAGGTAGGTAGGGTGCTTTATGCTCTTTAAAAAGCCTGCCTGTTCCTTCACTTAGTTATCTTTGTAACAGTCCACAGAGGCAAAGAAACTGCAACTCTGGAGCTCATCCAATAAAACACGTAACCTAACAAACAACTGTCTGGTATATTAGGACCTGAATTATGTACCAGGAGAAATACAGAGATGTTTAGAGGGGCTTTCAGACTACTAAGAATAGGCAGAGAGATTTAGAAACTAACATTATTGACTAGCTACAATACTGCAGGCATTTTGTTGGGTGAATCACCAGTATTAGCTACTATTATCCTCACTATGCTGTTGTTGTTGCTCAGTTGCCAAGTCGTGTCCAGCTCTTTGTGACTCCATGGACTCTACAGTGCAAGCATAGTTTAAATTGAGGCTTCACAGGTAGTAATGATCAGAATGGAATTTTAGCCCAGTTATACTTGACTGGAAGCTTCATGTTCTTTCCACTATGCAATGATGTTCATTCAAATAACAGCAGTAACTAAAGCATGCATAAGGGCCACCCATCACAAAGCAATTAGAGCTTGCACCGCTATGTCCAGTGTACAGATTCTGAGGGTGAGTGACTGGGAGCCTCAGGAACTGGTATCAGAGACGAGGCTCTAATCGATCAGCTTTATCTCTCCAGCGCCTATCACAGGGCAGATCACGGGGATTGAGTATGTGCTGGTGTAATGACGAGGACAGAAGAGGCAACGAGCAGTCAGGGGAAGGAGCAGGCTGGGTATAGAAACGGCCCACTGGTCTTCAATATCCCTACAGGTTTCTACTGTCCTTTTGACATGCTTCCTGAGTCACTAAGGAGTTTGCTCGTTTCTCTTTGTCTGCACTCTGTTTTTCCAATGTTCTAGATATGAACACAGTTTCCAGGTGTTGTATACTGACAGATGATTGATACAGCCTGTAAAAGGGTTGTTGTTTCTGTTAGGTTCTGAAGGCAAGAGCATTTTGGCAATAGTACCACAGTTGCTCAGCTCTATTACTAAGCTTCCCATTAGCGGTTACCTGAGAACCTTTTGACAGCATCCCCAACATTCTGCACATGCATGATTGATTTCTTAAAACGGAAACTCAGAACTTGACAGTTACTTTTGCTGGGCTGTTCATGAAGAGATGGCTTTCTGAAAGATGCAGTTTTAGGGATTGTTTAGATGGTGGGAGTGGGTAGGTTGAATGTCAGTGCAGGTAGAGAGGCTCGTTAGGCTGAAGGTACGTGCAGGGATGTCTGAAGAGACTGATAAGTAGCTTTTGGTCCAGGGGGCTGGGCTGGTGGGGGAAAGGAGACTTTCTGAGAGAAGACCCTCTAGGGGAGGGTGAAGGCCTTAGAAAACACACGGCTGCAATGAGAAAGGGGCCCTAGTGGTAAAGATCCTCCTGCCAGTGATGAAACGCAGGAGACGGGGTTTGTATCCCTGGGTGGGGAAGATCCCCTGGAGGAGGGAACGGCAACCCACTCCAGTACTCTTGCCTGGAGAATCCCATGGACAGAGGAGCCTGGCTGGTTAGGGTCCCTACGGTTACAAAGAGTCAGATGTGATGAAGCTACTTAGCACACACACATGCATAATGAGAAACATCTGTAAGGCCTGGAATGGAAGGAAGGAGAGAAAGTGAGCTCTGGGAGGATGTGGAGCCTCGCATCTTTCCCATCTCCTCAAACCCCTCCTGGCAGGACTGTCTGTACTGTGCACCAAAGAGAGGCTAAAGCAATAGGTTTTCTGTCTCCAGTAAATCGAATGTCTACTTCCATGTGTTAAACCTGGGATAAAAATACCGTGAACAAGGCTAGCTTGATTCAAGGGCAGCATTTCTTCTATAAGTCCCATATATTGGGGATGATTCATAATTACAGTGGACGCTAGAAATAGGAATCCCATTGTGGTCCTGCAGAGTGTTCCCACATTCAATTATTGCCTTTCGCTTACCATGCCTAATGAGTCCCAGAAGTTAATAGCTAATATAAGAAGCAGAAAGCCACTTGTCACATTTTTAAAAATATTCCATTTCTTTCTGGCTGCTCTCATGGCTTTCTGTTCGGAAAGCCAAGATTTACCCTCAGCACCTTCTCACTCCCTTTTAACTCATTCAGAAGAACTAATGTTCTTCGTGCCCCTGACATAATTTTTGGCTGAGGTCTTTTTTTTGTTTGTTTCCCTTCTGGAGGGAATTTTACCAAGTATTTTTTTCATAGCCTTAAAATTTTGGTAGGGACACAGTGATAAGGGGATTAAAGTCAGGAGCCCAACTTAAAATGTATTTTTAAAAATGATTATTGAGTCCATCTGGTTTTACTAATCATAAGCAGAAGTTATTCTTGCTTTCTGTTATGTAGAATATTATCACTGAAAAATTATAGCAAGGACAGGGAACGTAGTGATTTTAGCAAGATGAAAGGAAATGGGGTTCTTAGCATTTTGCCAGTTACAGGTCTTCTGAGAACAAAACACCTTTACTAAAGCTGACCTGGAGAGCACGAAGAATGAAGCACTTGGATCTCCTCAGTCACTGGCCTCTGAAGCAGTGAAGGGGAGAATGCTGGTCTACTCACCACTGGAGACCCCTTCAGAAGTGGCACAGGGCTTGCCATAGGCTGACTGTGAGGTTGCCCTTGGGAGTTACAGAATTACAGGCATCGAAGATCCTCATCTCAATGATAAGGTGTCCAGACATAACATCTGGGAAACCATCCCCTCAGAAAACACAGCAGTTTCTTTGTCTCTCTTCTTTTCCTGGCCTCGCCATCTCCCAGGACTCCCATCTAACCATACCAGCTTACCCCAAACTGTCTGGAATTCAGAATGTCTTTCCAACTTTGCTGTCTGTAACTAGATCCCCTGGACTCGATGGAATTAAGATGTTAGGAAGCTGAAAACTGACCTGGCAGGTCTCTATCTGTGATGGAGAAAGGAGCTTTGTACTTTATTGCTGCCTCATCCAAGAGGAGAGACCTATAAACCAACAAGGTGTTATGAGACTGACTCCTAGGATCTCTGCAATGTTCCCGCTGGAATTCTGTAGCCAGAACTCAGCAAAGGCTGGAAGCAGTTTAGGATTCAGGCAGAAAGCATGTCCTGAACTGTCACATGTGCTTGGTAGTTGGAGAAAGCCTATTTTGTGGTTCAACCTGGGAAGCTGTCTGAGCGTGGAGGGCCCCCTAAAACGTTGCAAAGGTCAGGAGAGGGGCAAGTAATGTTTTACTTACATAAGAACATAATGGTTAGTTCTGCCTCTATGAAAAAAATATTTTGAATAGTAACATGTGCATCAGAGAATAGTTTTTTCATTATTAGAGCCATAGCTGTAGAAAGAAAAGCTAAAGACTAAACTCCATCAATGTACAATGCCATATGTAAAACAGATGACCAGCATAAGTTCAAGGCATGAAGCAGGGCGTCCAAAGCTGGTGCACCGGGACAACCCAAAGGGATAGGGTGGGGAGGGAGGTGGGAAGGGGTTTCAGAATGGGGGGGACACATGTATATCTGCGACCGATTCATGCTGATGCATGACAAAAACCATTACCATATTGTAAAGTAATTATCTTCCAATCAAAATAAATTAATTAATTAAAAAAAAGCAGAATGAAACACTAAAAAAATAAAAAAAAAAAATGGAGGACCAAAGAAGCAGAGTAACATTACCAGTGGCACACAGCTTAGAAGCAGCAGAGCCAGGATTCAGACTTAGTTCTGGATGAAATAAGTATTAAGAGTTGGACTCATGATAATAGCTTACTGTCTGAAAGAAATAGGCTACAAATAAAGTACTAAAAAATACAATTAAAAAAATTCAAACAAACAGTATTACATCAGATGAGATCAGTTGCTCAGTCGTGTCCGACTCTTTGCGACCTCATGAACTGCAGCACGACAGGTCTCCCTGTCCATCACCCACTCCCGGAGGTCACTCAGACTCACATCCATCGAGTCAGTGATGCCATCCAGCCATCTCATCCTCTGTCGTCCCCTTCTCCTCCTGCCCTCAATCCCTCCCAGCATCAGAGTCTTCTCCAATGAGTCAACTCTTCGCATGAGGTGGCCAAAATACTGGAGTTTCAGCTTTAGCATCATTCCTTCCAAAGAAATCCCAGGTCTGATCTCCTTCAGAATGGACCGCTTGGATCTCCTTGCAGTCCAAGGGACTCTCAAGAGTCTTCTCCAACACCACAGTTCAAAAGCATCAATTCTTCAGTGCTCAGCCTTCTTCACAGTCCAGCTCTCACATCCATACATGACCACAGGAAAGATCATAGCCTTGACTAGGCGAACCTTTGTTGGCAAAGTAATGTCTCTGCTTTTGAATATGCTATCTAGGTTGGTCATAACTTTCCTTCCAAGGAGTAAGCGTCTTTTAATTTCATGGCTGCAGTCACCATCTGTAGTGATTTTGGAGCCCATAAAAATAAAGTCTGACACTGTTTCCCCTGTTTCCCCATCTATTTCCCATGTAGTGATGGGACCAGATGCCATGATCTTCGTTTTCTGAATGTTGAGCTTCAAGCCAACCTTTTCACTCTCCACTTTCACTTTCATCAAGAGGCTTTTTAGTTCCTCTTCATTTTCTGCCATAAGGGTGGTGTCATCTGCATATCTGAGGTTATTGATATTTCTCCTGGCAGTCTTGATTTCAACTTGTGTTTCTTCCAGCCCAGCGTTTCTCATGATGTACTCCGCATATAAGTTAAATAAACATGGTGACAATATACAGCCTTGACGTACTCCTTTTCCTATTTGGAACCAGTCTGTTGTTCCATGTCCAGTTCTAACTGTTGCTTCCTGACCTGCATATAGGTTTCTCAAGAAGCAGATCAGGTGGTCTGGTATTCCCATCTCTTTCAGAATTTTCCACAGTTTATTGTGATCTACACAGTCAAAGGCTTTGGCATAGTCAATAAAGCAGAAATAGATGTTTCTCTGGAACTCTCTTGCTTTTTCCATGATCCAGCGGATGTTGGCAATTTGATCTCTGGTTCCTCTGCCTTTTCTAAAACCAGCTTGAACATCAGGAAGTTCACGGTTCACATATTGCTGAAGCCTGGCTTGTTGAATTTTGAGCATTTACTAGCGTGTGAGATGAGTGCAATTGTGCGGTAGTTTGAGCATTCTTTGGCATTGCCTTTCTTTGGGATTAGAATGAAAACTGACCTTTTCCAATCCTGTGGCCACTGCTGAGTTTTCCAAATTTGCTGGCATATTGAGTGCAGCACTTTCACAGCATCATCTTTCAGGATTTGGAATAGCTCCACTGGAATTCCATCACCTCCACTAGCTTTGTTCATAGTGATGCTTTCTAAGGCCCACTTGACTTCACATTCCAGGATGTCTGGCTCTAGGTCAGTGATCACACCATCATGATTATCTGGGTCGTGAAGATCTTTTTTGTACAGTTCTTCTGTGTTTTCTTGCCACCTCTTCTTAATATCTTCTGCTTCTGTTAGGTCCATACCATTTCTGTCCTTTATCAAGCCCATCTTTGCATGAAATCTTCCTTTGATATCTCTGATTTTCTTGAAGAGATCCCTAGTCTTTCCCATTCTGTTGTTTTCCTCTATTTCTTTGCTTTGATCGTTGAAGAAGGCTTTCTTATCTCTTCTTGCTATTCTTTGGAACTCTGCATTCAGATGCTTATATCTTTCCTTTTCTCCTTTGCTTTTCGCTTCTCTTCTTTTCACAGCTATTTGTAAGGCCTCCCTAGACAGCCATTTTGCTTTTCTGCATTTCTTTTCCATGGGGATGGTCTTGATCCCTGTCTCCTGTACAATGTCACAAACCTCAGTCCATAGTTCATCAGGCACTCTATCTATCAGATCTGGTCCCTTAAATCTATCTCTCACTTCCACTGTATAATCATAAGGGATTTGATTTAGGTCATACCTGAATGGTCTAGTGGTTTTCTCTACTTTCTTCAATTTCAGTCTGAATTTGGCAATAAGGAGTTCATGGTCTGAGCCACAGTCAGCTCCCGGTCTTGTTTTTGCTGATTGTATAGAGCTTCTCCATCTTTGGCTGCAAAGGGAAAAGTTATTCTCTAGGATATCTGTGATTAGGTCAACAGGGAATAAATTTATATTTGCACAGGTTAGACTTGAGAGATCGAGCGCCTTTTCTGGAATGATTATGTGATCCTAGAAAATTTCAGAGGTTGTGAAATCCTTGGTGAAATATCTAGTTATCTCTACTTAGGCCCCTGTCTTCTTATTTTTTGAATTTTCTTTGGAGGCTGTTTGAACTAGAGAAGTAACTTGTTTTATTTTGTTTTTGAAACTAAAAGGCCAAATTTGGGTCAAGAATTAAGGACTCTGGTTAGTTTATTTTTAAATTTTACATGGGATGAGACAGAAAGTCATTTTTATTTTTATTCTTGTTTAAAATATTTTCATATTCTCTGTGAGCCCACTGTCTCTGCCATAGCAAGTCAAGTATAGTGAATATTAGTACAAATGTTGTTGATTCCAGATTCTACATTGACTATTGTTTTCATTTCATCAACTGAGGATTGTCAAATGGGCCTGGTGACATACTAATTTTTTTTTTTTTTTTTGAAGTCGCTCAGTCGTTTCTGACTATTTGTGACCCCATGGGCTGTAGCCTACCAGGCTCCTCAGTCCAGAGTACTGGAGTGGGTTGCCATTTCCTTCTCCAGGGTATCTTCCCAACCCAGTGATCGAACCTGGGTCTCCAGCATCGTAGGCAGACGCTTTACCATTTGGGCTACCAGGGAAGCCCATAAATGAGGTTTTGGCAGAGAGATATTAAGATAAAGACTAATATCTTGACTTCAGAGTGCTTATAATTTTTTTCAATTCAGTGCAAATCCTATGGGAAGAGACAATGCCCAAATGAAGGAAGAATGATTTAACGTTCAAGGTGAAGGAACAGGGAAAGACATGGGCTTTTTGTCATATAATCATGTTTCAGGGTCCAGTCCTAAAATGAAATTTAACTGCCAGCTAACCAATGGATAAATAATAGGGGCAGTTTTCTCATCAAGCCCCTCATTGTCATGTTTTTCTGTTTTTAAAATGGAAAGAAAATGTTAATAAAAAGATATGGGGACTGCCTAGTATTCTCAGGCAGTTTCTGTGGTATTATACTAATAGTTGGTTATAATTGGTCATAATGTTTGGTCCTTAACTTTTGACCAAAATTTAGTCTTTTAGTCTCTTTCTATTTCTATGGTGAAACTGGGTGAATGCTGTTTGAGTTCAATTTGGGCATATATCATTTAAATTTTCAACTTATATCTGAATACCGAAATGAGACAATTAAACATATTTTGTATTCTTTGATTTTTACATTTTTAAGCTGTTTCTTTTAACTCTTTCTTTTAACTCTCCTGCCCTATCTTCCTGTGAGAGACCTTCCGTGTTAGCATGGCTGCTGATAAAAATTTAAGAGTCATGAAATCAGTATGACTGCTTGGAAAATTATCCTCTTTTTGAAGCAAATTTTCATCAAGTTAAATTGCATACCCCACATCTCTTCCTGGTTTATTTCCTAAGAGTGTATCTGGGAAATGTCGTGTCAGTCTGACCTGATTCATTAAAGAAACTCACAGGAGAGGTTTTTATGAGGGGTTGGCTTCACTCCTGATCTTTGAAGAGTTTGTGGCATCATTGTGCTACTAAAGTGACATGAAGCCACGTTCACGATCAAGCCTCAGAACAGGAGGTGCTGGTTCTCATTCTTTGTTTTAGGAGGGCTTCCTCCCCCTCCTTTTCCCTTTCTTTCTGTTACTTAAATAAAGACAGATAAGTGGACGCTAACTAATAAGTTTGACTAAGCAAACCTAAAATGATCCAGTGCTGCTTATGTTATGATCTTTGGTAACTCCTGCAGCAGAAGGAGGTAGAAGAGGAAACTAAACACAGATCCTGCCATGTCAGAAATAACTCCTGTTCTTCTTCTTTCAGTCCAGGAACATCTATCTTCTCAACTCTGCTCACGTTTGATATCTGTTCTGGAGCTGGGTGGAGAAAAGGCAGGGAGATGCTGGTTCTTATCTGTTCCTGGAAGACTTGACAATTTCAGCCACAGGGTCAATCTGAGAGCTGCATTCTTGGCATCTCCAATGCCTAGACAACCTTACATTAAGGCAGTCACCATTTTAAATTGTAGCCTTTTGATTATATTGCTTTCTTTTCTAGCATACCGTGGGCTACTTGATGGAAAGGAACATGACTTTATCATGCTTGTATTCCCAGTTTTACCAGCAGCGTGTCTAAATGTAGCTGCTGCTGCTGCTAAGTCGCTTCAGTCATGTCCGACTCTGTGCGACCCCATAGACAGCAGTCCACCAGGCTCCCCTGTCCCTGGGATTCTCCAAGCAAGAACATTGGAGTGGATTGCACTTTCCTTCTCCAGTGCATGAAAGTAAAAAGTGAAAGTGAAGTAGCTCAGTCATGTCTGACTGTTTGCTACCCCATAGACTGCAGCCCACCAGGCTCCTCCGTCCATGGGATTTTCCAGGCAAGAGTACTGGAGTGGGGTGCCATCGCCTTCTCCTCTGAATGTAGCAGTTTCTCACTAACTGCAAATGAATACTGAATGTATGAATTTGCATGGGCAGGTAGGTAGATGAATCGGTGGATGGATGGATGGATTCTGACCTCGTATTTCCTAGGAACTTAACATTTCTCCTCTGAAAAACGAAGGCTTGATGAATACTTCTAAGACCTTTCCTAGCATGCTGGGACTCTATAACTCATTGACTAGGGCTTTAGTTCCAAAACATGCCTCTGGATTCCTGGCTTTTTTTTTTTTCTTCTCTCCTTGACAAGGATCCTGATTCCTATGGTTTTAGGAATTATTCCTATTAGACCACCTGGAGGCTGCATCCTAGCTTTCCTATTGCATTTTCCTGCTTAAACCTGGCTTTGCTCACTTGTCTGGGTCTGGGGCCTCATCTGTTAAGTTACATTGCCTCTGCTCCTCCCTGTCTCTCTCCCATCCCAAACGGGGAACGACATCATTCTCTGAAATGCTACACTAGAACTAATGAACGATCCATTGGCTCACAATGGCCCCGAGGTACGTGTTGTGGGAAGGAATGGTCATAATGCTTCTGTCCTTTCTTCCATCCACACATCCATTTACCCATCCTTTCCATACTATTTTTATAAGTGGATAGTATTTGCCAGATACATTATATGTGTTCTTGTCTTTCAGAAAAAGTGATGAGTAAGTTGATTGCCTGATCTCCATAAGCTTAGCATCTAGTAGAGATAGGCATATAAATCAGCAAGTATAATACATATGCCTGTACAGGGTATTATGAGAGATCAGAGGAGAGAATGATCAGTATATCTAAAAGAGAAAGATGGATGTCTTGAGCTGAGCTAATGAGAAGCTGCAAGCAGATAAATATGGTTGGAGATTGGAGCATTAGGGAAAGGAAATAAACAGAGATTGCTAGTAGGTCCACATCACAACTTATTGTTTCTCTCCACCCTCTCTTACTTCTTTCTCCTCCCTTCAGTAGGTGTTGACCTCAAAGGTACTTCCTGATAGACATCCTATATACTTAACTCTGCCTCAAGACTGCTTTACTGTGAATACAACCTACTACCTAAGAAGACTTCCTGTAAGTAGTGAAGAGATGTGAAACAGGAGAGTAATGTGACATCAATAGTGAATTAGGAAGATCACTTCAATAACAGTTTGGATATACTATATAATAAATCAGTTGGTTATTAGACTATTGCCATAGTCCTTATGGGTTTCCCAGATGGCTCAGCAGTAAAAAAATTCGCCTGCCAATGCAGGAGATGCAAGAGATGTGGGTTCAATCCCTGGGTCAGGAAGATACCCTGGAGGAGGAAACGGCAATATTCTTGCCTGGGAAATATATGGACAGAAAGGCCTGGTGGGCTATAGTCCATGGGGTCACAAAAGAGTTGGACACTATTTGGCGACTAAACAAAAACAGATCACCTACTTAGTCATCTTCTATCATGGACTCAATGGACGTGAATTTGAGCAAACTCTGGGAGATAGTGAAGGTTAGGGAACCCTGGCATGCTCCAACTCATGGGGTCACAAAGAGCCAGACATGACTTAGCAACTAAAAAACAACAAATCATGTTTACAGCACTCTGTCAGGACAGAGTGACAATATACAGCCTTGACGTACTCCTTTTCCTATTTGGAACCAGTCTGTTGTTCCATGTCCAGTTCTGGGCTGGAAGAAGCACAAGCTGGAGTCAAGATTGCCAGGAGAAATATCAATAACCTCAGATATGCAGATGACACCACTCTTATGGCAGAAAGGGAAGAGGAACTAAAAAGCCTCTTGATGAAAGTGAAAGAGGAGAGTGAAAAAGCTGGTTTAAAGCTTTAAGCTCAATGTTCAGAAAAAGAAGATCATGGCATCTGGTCCCATCATTTCATGGGAAATAGATGGGGAAACAGTGGAAACAGTGGCAGATTTTATTTTGGGGGTGCCAAAATAAAGTGGTGACTGCAGCCATGAAATTAAAAGATCCTTGCTCCTTGGAAGGAAAGTTATGACCAACCTAGATAACATATTGAAAAGCAGAGACATTACTTTGCCAACAAAGGTTTGTCTAGTCAAGGCTATGGTTTTTCCAGTGGTCATGTATGGATGTGAGAGTTGGACTGTGAAGAAAGCTGAGCGCCGAAGAATTGATGCTTTTAAACTGTGGTGTTGTAGAAGACTCTTGAGAGTCCCTTGGACTGCAAGGAGATCCAACCAGTCCATTCTGAAGGAGATCAGCCCTGGGAGTTCTTTGGAAGGAATGATGCTAAAGCTGAAACTCCAGCACTTTGGCCACCTCTTGTGAAGAGTTGACTCATTGGAAAAGTTTTGATGCTGGAAGGGATTGGGGGCAGGGGGAAAAGGGGACGACAGAGGATGAGATGGCTGGATGGCATCACTGACCCGATGGACGTGAGTCTGAGTGAAATCTGGGAGTTGGTGATGGACAGGGAGGCCTGGCGTGCTGTGATTCATGGGGTCTCAAAGAGTTGGACACGACTGAGCGACTGAACTGAACTGAACTGTCAGGACAGGGTATTTAGGACAGGATGATGCTAGGTCCTGCCTCATGGTAACCACAGTGCACTAAGGGATACATACAAAAATCAGAATGTTTCTGGGTAGTGTGATAAGAGCTCTGATGAAGATACATACTTCATCAAAATATGATGCTGGAAAAGATGAGTAGGGGGTGGGTAGAACCAACCTGGTCTTCCTGGAGCTACTCAGATGACAGGGACCTTTGTGGGGGAATAGGGTTTCAGCAGGAGAAAAGCAGGAAAGTATTCAGAGAATGTGAGGTATCAAAGGGTCTATAGTAAAATGAATGCCTCATTATCTAATGGGCTGACATTTGAGAAAGAATGGCACAGAACACATTCTCACAGAACACATACTCAGAATACATTCTCAAGTTTCAGAAAGCTATATGCAACTTTCCGCAGCTTTCTCTGCAGGCTACCCGTCCATCTTTTCCAAATCAAATCACAAAAGTCACATCTCACTCAGGAGACCGGTCCAAAGAGTAGCGGATTTTTCAGAGTTTATTGACTGAAGCTTATGCTTGCTCTAGGGCCAAGTAAATAACATTTTATTTGCAACAAATGTAGCCTTTAGTTTTCTACAGTCCAGGGACCAGAATTTTGAGTTTAGAAAATAACACTTTTCCCAAATTACATTTTCAATGCTATATGCTCATCTTCTTTTAAAAACAGTATTTTCTTTCTCATTTTATAGTCATACTTCTTGTTTCCTGAAGTGAAAAACTGCGCTCATATAAGGAAGAAAACAAAAACCACCCATAGTCCCAGTAGCCAGAGATGACCAGTTTTAATAATTTGAAGAATTATATCCACTATTTATTCTATGTGTGTTCCTTCATATTGAATTGTGTTTAGTTTTGTGTCTTGCTTTTATCGCTAAATATATTTACAGAAGATTCTATGGTATTATTTTCTGACTTCGGAATAACTGGATTTTTCCATTAAGCAATGTCTCTTGGTAGCATATACTGTTTCTCACTCATTACCTTTTTTAGGAACTTTTCCTAGATACTGTCCTTCCCTGTAGGATTGATGTCTACCACCTTGTGCTGTGCTTTATATTCCTCGCTGGCTCTTTTCTTGGGGGCTTCCCTGGTGACTGTGTTGGTGATATGCTTTTGGACAAAAGCCCTGTCTCAGGAATCTTTGTGTCCTCTTATATTAATGGCACCCCACTCCAGCACTCTTGTCTGGAAAATCCCATGGGCGGAGGAGCCTGATAGGCTGCAGTCCATGGGGTCGCTAAGGGTTGGACACGACTGAGCGACTTCACTTTCACTTTTCACTTTCATGCATTGGAGAAGGAAATGGCAACCCACTCCAGTGTTCTTGCCTGGAGAATCCCAGAGACGGGGGAGCCTGGTGGACTGCTGTCTATGGGGTCACACAGAGTCGGACATGACTGAAGTGACTTAGCAGCAGCAGCATATTAATCTAAGATACGATTTTGTTGTTCAGTTGCTCAGTCGTGTCGAACTCTTTATGACCCCATGGACTGCAGCACGCCAGGCTTCCCTGTCCATCACCAACTCCCAGAGCTTGCTCAATCTCATGTCCATTGAGTCCATGATGTCATCCAACCATCTTGTCCTCTGTCATCCCCCTTCTCCTCCTGCCTTCAATCCTTCCCAGCATCAGGGTCTTTTCTAATGATTTGGCTCTTCACATCAGGTGGCCAAAGTAATGGAGCTTCAGCATCAGTCCTCCCAGTGAATATTCAGGACTGATTTCCTTTAGGATGGACTGGATGGATCTCCTTGCAGTCCAAGGGACTCTCAAGAGTCTTCTCCAACACCACAGTTCAAAAGCATCAATTCTTCAGTGCTCAGCCTTCTTTATGGTCCAACTGTCACAAATGATATGGTAAAGACTTCTGTTATATATCTGCTGAATTAATAATGGCTTTAATGATTTCAAAGTCAATGACCTTCAGTTTTGAAAGCCTAGGTGGCAGGCTTGTGCCAAAGATTTTACCCATTTTATTGCTAATCTGCATCACAGCTTCACAGGTGGGCATTATTACCCTATTTTTTTTTAGACAAAGAACTGGAGATTTAATTTCACTGACTCTTAAGTTATGAATTAAAAATCTTTCTCTGGTGGCTCAGATGGAATCTACCTGCAATGCAAGAGACCGGGGTTTGATTCATGGGTCTGAAAGATGCCCTGGAGAAGGGAATGGCAACCCACTCCAGTATTCTGGCCTGGAGAATTCCATGGACAAAGAAGCCTGGTGGCCTATAGTCCATGGGGTCGCAAAGAGACAGATATGACTGAACAACTAACTCCTGAACCAGGTAAACCACTATGGTGAGGAGGACCCAGACCCATTTCCCTCACTTAAACATAGCGTCAGTGCCAGGCCCTAAGGGGCTGTGAAATTGAACAAGGTGTGGAGGTTGACCTCTAAAAGCCAACAACAGGGCAGGAAAGGCAAGACACACCTTTAAGGTGATGAATCAAAGGAGGGAGCCAAAGCAGGTTTTCTTTTGAGAGGGGAGAAATCTTTTATTCCTGACATTATTTAGAACTGCTGGGACATTATGGTAATAAAAATGGATAGTCTTTAGTTGGTTTTATTATTTTTAAAAAATTCTCTACAGTCGAAACATCCACTTATTGTCTGCAACTACACAGATATCTCCTGCCCATCTCACATCTGAGTATGCTGTGCACATATAAAATATTAATGAAAATCAGTATAGTATCAATCCTTTTATAATCAAAGGACTGTGTTTGGAAAGTAACAAATGAGTAGAGTGGGAATAAACAGCATCTCATATTTTAATCAAACATTACGATTTACTACCTCCATTTCACTATTTGCATATTGTACTCTTGGGTCAAAGATAATGAATAGAAGAGGCCAGCACCACAACGAGGACACAGCAGTTGGCAACTCTGAGATTAATGTAGGATTGGAAATTGTGCAATCAGATTATCTGGAGATGCACATATCCTGAGGTCGCCTCCTGCTCGTCTCTCAGCTGTGTCCTCTTGGGGCATTCACTGTCCTCCAACAAATGGCCATTAAATGTTTGCATTCTTGTCCCCAGCGACCCTAAACACATTCATTCCTCTGTAATAATAATAGGTGATAATTTACTAAGTACTTAGTTTGAGTTATACACTAATTTTATAGATTACCTCATTTTATCCTGAGAGCAACCCTCTGAGGATTGTGAAAATAATACCCATAGAATAGCTATTAAGAAGGGGACCTAAGTTTGAACTCTGGGCCATTTAATGCTGAAATCATAGCTCTTTCCAAGTATGCCAAGCCTATTTCTGATCTTCTGAGACTTTGTTGAGACAGATATTCTGCTTGTTAAACATTTATTCTCATTGCTTCTACTAAAAGCATCTGATTTTTCCATTGCAGAAGTACAGCTTTCCCATCAGTTCTATTCCTAGTGAGCCCATCAATCCAAATGCCTCCCTCCCAGCTTTCTTGATGTAGGAGTGACCTGAGCTAGGCCAGTCAAATGCTCTGTCCCCAGATTTTGAATATGGTCACTGATGGGATTTATTTATCCCTGTGCTGAATGAAGCCCTAAGGAGACTTCCCATTAATTTCTGTTGTCTCAATTCCAGAATTACCTTAGTTCTTGGGGTGTTTTTTTGGAGGTCTCTCTCAGCTTTCCAAAAAAATACATTTTGGAATAAATTAACAATGGTTGGAAGGACTGATGTTAAAGCTGAAACTCCAGTACTTTGGCCACCTCGTGCGAAGAGTTGACTCATTGGAAAAGACTCTGATGCTGGGAGGGATTGGGGGCAAGAGGAGAAGGGACGACAAAGGATGAGATGGCTGGATGGCATCACTGACTCGATGGACGTGAGTTTGAGTGAACTCTGGGAGTTGGTGTTGGACAGGGAGGCCTGGCATGCTGCAATTCATGGGGTCGCAAATAGTTGGACATGACTGAGCAACTGAACTGAACTGAACTGAACAAGGGTTGATAATAGGGTATCTATCTATTGCTTGCAACCAAACAACTCCAAAAAAACATTGCCATGTACTGTGTTTTATCTATTAAAAACAAAACAAACCAAGACAAAAACAAAATATTGACAACTAGTCTCTATAGGGAGCATTGCTTTATTCTGTGCTGTACTGTTACTCTGGTGAGGGTTGAGGGTTTCAACAGATTCATGTAGAGATAAAGAGAAGAGGGCTCTAAGATATGTGTTGCAGACTTACAAAAGTCCATTGTATAGACATGGAAACTAAGAAAACAATGAGTAAAAGATGTGATCAATCTGTTAGAGTGAGTTAATGGACTAGAACCTGGGACCAGGCATCAGCCATCCACTGTAAGGATACAGGTTTACAGAGTGCTGTGGCATACAACTATATCATTTCATTTTCATTTTCTATTACTAATAATTTTTATTGGAGTATAGTCACTTTACAATGTTGTGTTTGTTTCTACTGTACAGCAAAGTGAACCAACTATGTATACATCATTTTGGGCTTCCCCCATGGTGCAGATGGTAAAGAATCCACCCACAATGTAGGACACTGGGTTCTATCCCTCTGTCAGAAAGATCCCCTGGAGTAGGAAATGGCAACCCACTCCAGTATTCTTTCCTGGAGAATTCCATGGGCAGAGGAGCCTGGCGGGCTACAGTTCATGGGGTTGCAAAGAGTCCAACATGCTGCTAAGTTGCTTCAGTCGTGTCCAACTCTGTGTGACCCCATAGACGGCAGCCCACCAGGCTCCCCCGTCCCTGGAATTCTCCAGGCAAGAACACTGGAATGGGTTGCCATTTCCTTCTCCAATGCATGAAAGTGAAAAGTGAAAGTGAAGTCGCTCAGTCATGTCCGACTCTTAGCGACCCCATGGACTGCAGCCTACCAGGCTCCTCCATCCATGGGATTTTCCAAGAAAGAGTACTGGAGTGGAGTGCCATTGCCTTCTCCAAATACAACACACATATCTCATTTTAAACATCTTTTTAGATTATATATATTCTTCCAAACTTTAACCAAAATTTGCTCTATTTCCTTCAGAAAATTGTTCTGCAACAAAATCTTAAAGAAATTCATAATACTGACATAATCAATTTATTGTTTTTGAGAAAGAAGGAGAATCTCTTCAGGTGTGACATTATAGAGCCCAGACTGGCTAATAGTGGCTCCATCTCTCTTTGAAGATATCTCGAGTATTAAACAACCCAGATGCCTGGTTCTAAGCAATATCTTGTAATTCTAACCCCCGTGCTAAAGGTAATTTGGACTTTGGTCAAAGTCTAAGTATTTAAGAAACTAGTTTATCTCTGGAGCATTTTACTTTTCACTTCATAGAAGATTTCCTTTCCAATGAATTGAAAATAAAATGTGGCTAAAAACAATCCATTTGTTTACCCATCCATTTATGTGCGCATTTGTTTATCCAGTCAGGACATAGTTATTGAAAGCTTCGCAAGAAGGATCAAAGATGACAAAGATAAGTAATATTTATCACCTCAAAGAGCTATAACAAAGAGAAAACACATGAAACTAATTCCCAAGGTAGTCTATACAGTCTGTAGTTGATTATATAAAAGGTGCTCTCTCCCAATCCAAAGTAGCTCTATCTATGTATCCTGATGTATTATTCTTAATCCAGTCCTCACTATTTGGAACTATGTGTCTATGTATTTAATTACTGTCTTTATTACATGGCCTACACCAGAATGTAAAATGAATGAGGGCAAGAACCTGGCCTGGTTCATCTCTGTATCGCCAGCAATGCAAACAGTAACTGGCACAAAGAAGACATTCACTAGATGCTGAATGAATGAATGAGCAATGAACTTTACCTAGAAATTCTTGAGGTTTGTGAGACAAAAGGATGACTGAATTGTACCCCAAAACCTCAATTTAACTTTAATAGTAAAGTCAGTAGGGGTAGAAAGGCATTTCAGAAAAGAACAACTTTGAGAGGAAAACATTCAAAAGCATGGGAGGAAGGGAAGGCAGAAGGGACAGGGAAGATATATATAGAGAGAGTTGTGTTGAAGGAATGCTGAGTAGCACTCAGGTAAGCAGAAAAACATGAAAGGTTTCTTGGGACTGATTCATAAACTTCTAATTTTAATCTCTTAGAGACAGGGTTGTCATTAATGGTTTTATGAAAAGGTAGTGACAGGATGCTGCCTGCTGGGAAATCACTCCTACAGTACTGCAAAAGTTGCTGGAAAAACACTTGGGTTGGAGCAGGGAGGGCAGCTGGGAGGCTACTGCAATGATCTAAGCTAGAGATCATAAAGGCTTGAAATCACGGCCCCACTGAAAGTGCAGAAGAGAAAATGAAAATTAATGATTCTCCGTTCATTGGAGCTTGGTTGACATGGGGCACCTCATTTACAGCACTTTATCCACTGAAGGTATTAAATGCTACCAGGCACACCTGCTTCTTAACTTGAGCATCACTCAAGAATAGAACTCAAGCCAAGTAAAATGCAATTTTCCCAGTATGGGACTTCAGCTAAAAACAAGTGAGCACAGCAGTTCCTAATTGCTAGACTGGTGACTTTTTACCAAGTTGGGGAGATCAATTTGAAATAACATCAACAAAACAGGATGTATTCTGTGGTAAATATCTCTCCAAAGGCAATCTGGCCAAGGGGAAGTCTGCAAAATCCAAACCTGTGGCAAAGAGAAAGTGTTTTTTTGTTTGTTTGTTTGTTTGTTTTTTCAAGCTAAGTTGTTGGGAATGGGACAGGAATTCAGTGTAACTGACCTTACATTTCCAATGCTTGTAACATTCCCTGATTTAGAGAAAAGGTAGTTTGGTTAATTGCTGGCTTTTACTGTGGTTCCAAAATAAATCACTGATCACACAATGCCACTACCAGAAACCCCTCCCTAGTCATATACTCCCCAGAATCACAGTAGAATCATGATAATACAATAGCTCATGGGATGGCACTAGTGGTAAAGAACCTGCCTGACAATGCAGGAGACGTAAGAGACATGGGTTCGATCTCTAGGTTGGGAAGATCTGCTGGAGAAGGAAATGAAAACCCACTCCAGTACTCTTTTGCCTGGAGAATCCCAAGGACAGAGGAGCTTGGCAGGCTACAGTCCATAGGGTTGCACAGTCGGACATGACTGAAGTGACTTGGCACTTGTAGCACGCACACAAGGTAAGGGATGTCATGGTGGTGGTGGTTTAACTGCTAAGTCATGTCCGACTCTTACGACCCCATGGACTGTAACCTGCCAGGCTCTGCTGTCCATGGGATTCTCCAGGCAGGAATATTGGAGTGGGTTGCCATTTCCTTCCCCAAGGGCTGTCATAAGTCTTTATCATTAAAAATTACAGTATGGGGATTTCCCTGGTGGTCCAGTGGTGAAGAATACATCTTCCAATGCAGGGGAAGTGGGTTCAATCCCTGGTCAGGGAAATAAAGATCCCACATGTCATGGGGCAACTAAGCCCATGTGCCACAACTAGACAAGCCTGAGAGCCATAACTACGGAGCCGTCGTGCTCTAGAACTCACCCTCTGCACTCCATAGCAAAGACCGAGGGTAGTGCCCAAAATTAAAATGTGGAAGCTTGAGACTATTTAACTTAATTTTTATTATCGCGGACTCAAGAAAGAAAGAAAGGCGCTCTGTCATGTCTGACTCTTTGCTACCCCATGAACTGTACCCCACCAGGCTCATCTGTCCATGGAACCCTTCAGGCAAGAGTACTGGAGTGGGTTGCTGTTCCCTTCTCCAGGGGATCTTCCCAAACCAGGGACTGAACCCTGGTCTCCTCCATCACAGGCTGATTCTTTACCACTTGACACCAGGGAAGCCCTGGCAGACTCAAGGTTGTAACTAATATAAGACTATACTCAACCAGGGGCATCACACTACTTTCAAGGAAGGGGATTAGAATGCAAGGTCTTTGAGGATTTCCAACATCCTGGCTTTGCCCTTAGGATGAAGGTACAAACATGATAACTTCAGTTAAAAAAAAAAAAAGTTGATAATCACTGACCACAAGAAGGTACATTTTGGACTAATGATACTCAAAATCTTTAGAACCTTACCCCAACCTTTCTTTCTCCTCCATGATCAATGCTCCCAGGACACACTTCATGTTTGACCTAGGAAAGTGCTGTACTTCTTTACCCCTGCTTCTTCTGCCCACATTGTCCATCCTCTTCCTCCCTGCTCCAGCCTCTTCAAAGTACTTTCTGACTCCTACTGTGAGCCATACCCCACACCATTCGCACATACCTTGAAACTGCTGCACCTACCTTGCTTGACAAGATTTATGAGTTAGGGGTGCTATCTCCCCTAAAAGACTGCCAGGCCCTCTGGGGGAAGGACCATTTATCACTTTTACAATATGTCTGACTCAAACCAGTGCTTAGTCAATGTTTAGGGAAGGTTTAGTAAATATGGAGGCAGTAACATCAGGAAGTGTTAGATTTGTGATAATTTTCTATGTCACAAGCTAAGTATTTGAAAAAAAAATTTTTAAACATCTATTTTGACATGTGTCTTTTCTTCTGCTAGAAAGAGAATAACTTCACATCATGGTCATGTTAATTTAGCAAATATTTCTTGAACATATTTTTAAGGCTAAACTTGCAGGGATACTGTGATCAAAGATTAATAATACAGTGTCCTTACCCTCAAGCTGCTCACAAGATGAAGAGACATATTTATCCCAAGACTGTGCCAAACAGGTATATGAACATATGCACACATCGCAATGAGCTGAAGAAAAATTACAGTTCATTAGGCTAAAATGTGGTCATGAGGTCAGCCCTAAGTTCAAAGAGCAGAGCTAAGGAAAGTAAGTTAATTCTAATGTTAATTATTATTCAGTTCAGTTCAGTTGCTCAGTCATGTCTGACTCTTTGTGACCTCATGGACTGCAGCATGCCAGGCCTCCCTGTCCATCACCAAGTCCCAGAACCTGCTCAAACTCATGTCCTTCGAGTCGGTGATGCCACCCAACCATCTCATCCTCTGTTGTCCCCTTCTCCTCCTGCTTTCAATCTTTCCCAGCACCAGGGTCTTTTCCAGTGAGTGAGTTCTTCACATCAGGTGGCCAAAGTATTGGAGTTCCAGCTTTAGCATCAGTCCTTCCAATGAATATTCAGGACTGATTTCCTTTAGGATTTACTGGTTGGATCTCCTTGCAGTCCCAGGGACTCCCAAGAGTCTTATCCAACACCACAGTTCAAAAGCATCAGTTCTTCAATGCTCAACTTTCTTTATAGTCCAACTCTCACATCCATACACAACTACTGGAAAAAGCATAGCCTTGACTAGATGGAGCTTTGTTGGCAAAGTAATATCTATGCTTTTTAATATGCTGCCTAGGTTGGTCATAGCTTTTCTTCCAAGGAGCAAGTGTCTTTTAATTTCATGGCTGCAGTCAACATCTGCAGTGATTTTGGAGCCCCCCAAAATAAAGTCTTTCATTGTTTTCACTGTTTCCCCATCTATTTCCCATGAAGTCATGGGACAAATGTCATGATCTTAATTTTCTGAATGTTGAGCTTTAAGCCAACTTTTCCACTCTCCTCTTTCACTTTCCTCAAGAGGCTCTTTAATTCTTCTTCACTTTCTGCCACAAGGGTGGTGTTATCTGCATATCTGAGGTTATTGATATTTCTCCCAGCACTCTTGATTCCAGCTTGTCCAGTTCAACCGTTAGAACAGGACATGGAACACAGACTGGTTCCAAATCGGAAAAGGAGTATGTCAAGGCTGTATATTGTCACCCTTCTTATTCAACTTATATGCAGAGTACATCATGTGAAAGGCCAGGCTGGATGAAGCACAGCTGGGATGTTAATTGTTATTAGAGATAATTAATTTCTGGGGACTTCCTAAGGTAGGTAAATAATTTCTTAAATTTGAGTCATACTTTCTTATAGGCTTGAAGAGATCCCTATGTCCTCAGAGAAATGGAAAAAGGAAATCCTCAATCCTGCATAAAATCTTCTCTTTACAATTAAACTGAAACAGCCCAGTAGCCCAGCAGCCTTTAGGAGACTGCTTGAGGGAGGAATTTTCTTATTCTGAACCTGAAGCTCAATATCTGGGATTTAGTCAGCAGCAGGAGATGGGACTCTTAAGAAAGTGAGTGAAGTTATCTAACGATTCCCCTGTAAGAGTGAAATTCATGATGGCAAGGGAGGAGAAATAAACGGCACTGATGATAACATCATTTAGAGTCTCAGGCCTTGGTCTGAGATGCTTATGCCAAGTGTTGTGGACCTGGGTAAGAGGAAAGAGATCCTTATCTGGTGAAGCCATAGCAAAAGAGGCAATTTCCAAATGCTGGCTGGGAAGACAAGCAGGAACCACATTCATTCAATTCAGTTCAGTTCAGTTCAGTCGCTCAGTCGTGTCCGACTCTTTGTGACCCCATGAATCACAGCACGCCAGGCCTCCCTGTCCATCACTAACTCCCGAAGTTCACTCAGACTCATGTCCATTGAGTCAGTGATGCCATCCAGCCATGCCATCCTCTGTCATCGCCTTCTCCTCCTGCCCCCAATCCCTCCCAGCATCAGAGTCTTCTCCAATGAGTCAACTCTTCGCATGAGGTGGCCAAAGTACTGGAGTTTCAGCTTTAGCATCATTCCTTCCAAAGAAATCCCAGGGCTGATCTCCTTCAGAATGGACTGGTTGGATCTCCTTGCAGTCCAAGGGACTCTCAAGAGTCTTCTCTAACACCACAGTTTAAAAACATCAGTTCTTTAGTGCTCAGCTTTCTTCACAGTCCAACTCTCACATCCATACATGACTACTGGAAAAACCATAGCCTTGACTAGACAGACCTTTGTTGGCAAAGTAATGTCTCCGCTTTTCAATATGCTACCTAGGTTGGTCATAACTTTTCTTCCAATCTTTTAATTTCAAACTTTTGAAATTTCATGTCTGCAGAATCTTTTAATTTCATGTCTGCAGTCACCATCTGCAGTGATTTTGGAGTCCCCCAAAATAAAGTCTGACACTGTTTCCACTGTTTCCCCATCTATTTGCCATGAAGTGATTGGACCAGATGCCATAACCTTTGTTTTCTGAATGTTGAGCTTTAAGCCGACTTTTCCACTCTCCTCTTTTAATTTCATCAAGAGGCTTTTTAGTTCCTCTTCACTTTCTGCCATAAGGGTGGTGTCATCTGCATATCTGAGGTTATTGATATTTCTCCCTGCAATCTTGATTCCAGCTTGTGTTTCTTCCAGCCCAGTGTTTCTCATGGTGTACTCTGCATATAAGTTAAATAAGCCGGGTGACAACATACATCCTTGATGTACTCCTTTTCCTATTTGGAACCAGTCTGTTGTTCCATGTCCAGTTCTAACAGTTGTTTCTTGACCTGCATACAGGTTTCTCAAGAGGCAGATCAGGTGGTCTGGTATTCCCATTTCTTTCAGAATCTTCCACAGTTTATTGTGATCCACACAGTCAAAGGCTTTGGCATAGTCAATCAAGCAGAAATACATGTTTTTCTGGAACTCTCTTGCTTTTTCGATGATCCAGCAGATGTTGGCAATTTGATCTCTGGTTCCTCTGCCTTTCCAAAACCAGCTTGAACATCAGGAAGTTCACGGTTCAGTATTGCTGAAGCGTGGCTTGGAGAATTTTGAGTATTACTTTACGAGTGTGTGAGATGAGTACATTCATTGGGGTATTTCAAATATCTAAGCTTAAGGCCTATTTGGTGGATTCTGAAGGTTGTTTGAGTTTAATCAACCCCAGAATACCTATCATGGGTTAACTATGAGAGGATGTGGAGCTACAGAAAACACATAATCTGGCAGACCTGGATGTTTCCTAATCTACCACTATGTGCTTTTGGAGAAGTCATTTAACTTCTCTGAGGCTTCATTTCCTTATCCATAAAACTGATATAATAGTAGTTACCACACTTTTGCTGAAATACTAGCTACTATAAGCTCAGTGAATGATGGCAGTTATTATTAATATCATATGGGTGGAGGTTAAGACCTAGATCTGAACAAGAAATCAGGTCAGATCAGATCAGTCGCTCAGTCGTGTCCGACTCTTTGCGACCCCATGAACTGCAGCACGCCAGGCTTCCCTATCCATCACAAGCTCTCGGAGGTCACTCAGACTCATTTTCATCGAGTCAGTGATGCTATCCAGCCATCTCATCCTCTGTCGTCCCCTTCTCCTCCTGCCCTCAATCCCTCCCAGCATCAGAGTCTTCTCCAATGAGTCAACTCTTCGCATGAGGTGGCCAAAATACTGGAGTTTCAGCCCTAGCATCATTCCTTCCAAAGAAATCCCAGGGCTGATCTCCTTCAGAATGGACCGGTTGGATCTCCTTGCAGTCCAAGGGACTCTCAAGAGTCTTCTCCAACACCACAGTTCAAAAGCATCAATTCTTCAGCACTCAGCCTTCTTCATAGTCCAGCTCTCACATCCATACATGACCACAGGAAAGACCTGGACCCAAATCTTCTTGTTCAGTCGTTCATGTCCGACTCTTTGCGATCCCATGGACTGCAGCATGTCTGGCTTCCCTGTCCTTCACTGTCTCCAAGAGTTTGCTCAGACTCATGTCCATTGAGTCAGTGATGCCATCCAACCAACTCATTCTCTGTCACCTCCTTCTCCTCCTGCCTTCAATCTTTCCCAGCATCAGGATCTTTTCTAATGAGTTGGCTTTTTGGGTCAGGTGGCCAAAGTATTGGAACTTCAGCTTCAGCATCAGTCCTTCCAGTGAATATTCAGGACTGATTTCCTTTAGGATGGACTGGTTGAATCTCCTTGCAATCCATGGGACTCTCAAGAGTCTTCTCCAACACCACAGTTCAAAAGCATCAATTCTTCGGTGCTCAGCCTTCTTTACGGTCCAACTCTCACATCCATACATGACTACTGGAAAAACCATAGCTCTGACTACTCTACTTAAAATTCCTCTGCCACTCTTCATAAATTTCAAAATAAAGTTTAAGCTTCTATAAGGCATTCCACAACTTGGCCTATCTGCCTGCCCAGCCTCCTTAACCACACCCGCCTCTTAGGCACTTCACACCAATTTCCTGAGTTGGTTGCATTTTCTTGACTGTGCCGTGCACTCTCTGCCTTTGCAGGTTTTGCTTTGTCTGTAGGGCTGTTTCTTCTTTTATTATCTAGGTAATCCCACCAGTCCTTCAGTGCTCAGCTCACTCAGGCATCCTATCTCCAAGAAGCCTTCTTTGATCACCCAGGAGGACAGGCTGTCCGTCTAAGTACTTCCATCATAATACAGTCATCACTGCTTTTCATCTTGGGATTTGTTCCATCTTGAGAGTTCTTTGAGGGAGCCACTGATGTTATATTTGTTTCCATAAGCCTCGAACACTTCTTGGAAGAAGCAAGGTATATAGAAATGTGTGTGTCCGTGTGTGTGTGAAAGTCACTCAGTCGTGTCTGACTCTTTGCAACCCCATGGACTATACAGTTAGTGGAGCTCTCCAGGCCATAATACTGGAGTGAGTAAGCCTTTGCCCTCTCCATGTAGTCATCTTTGTATTCCCACCAGCTGATATGAGCCTCAATATATATTGAGCCCAATAAATATTTATTGAATGGACTGAGTGTCAATGGTAATTCTAGAGATGAAAGTAATGTTCAGCAAGGAGGGGAAGGTTTACTTTAACCCAGACAACAGCAGATTCAGTATTTATTTCAGCTAGTGGTGGAGTTCAGAGGGAACATCTGTCAGGGAGCCTGTGGAAGGAACTCAAGCATCACGTTTAAATAGGGTGTTGCATGTTGTCAGTGCTCTTCAGCTGTCCTTCTGACTCAGTCTCCAGGATCTTTCAACACTGGGTTCTGTCATTCTGCTCTGACCCATGCTGGCACACAGGTACAAGACAGGCTTCTAGACCCTGATGCACAGGCATGGCTGTTGCAGCTCAGTCTCTAGAAAGGTAGTTTCGCTGTTTATACCGGGTGTGCCTCTCTGACCCAGTCTGCCAGAATTCCATTCTATGTGGACCCTTTCAGTTGCAAAGGGTCTTGTCACTAGATATGTGATGTATTTTTAATACACAGCAATTGGAAGTATTCTCTTTGAGTTTCTTCTGGGGAACAGTTGCAACAGTGCCTTTAAAATGCCAGTGAATCATCTCTAACCACATCCTAAAATTATATGATGAAGCCATCTGTATTAAACTGGGAAAATATCATGTGGTATAATTAATTTGTTGGATGTGATGATTACTTAGAATCACTGAAACGTCGTGTTGGAAGGGCTCTCATGAGGCTTTGTCAAAAATCCCAGATTCCTCTATAGACCTGCATTTAAACTTACCAAAAGCATAATTACTCCATCCTTTAGATTATCTAGTCACAACTTAAATATTTTCCCTTAGTGAGCTAGTGAAATTAGACAAGTAACTTGATCTCCTCAGCCCTCAGTGTCTCATTTTTAAAAGTGGAATGCATCATTTTCTGTGAATGCTGACACTGTGATGCTTAGGTTCTACACAGGATCCTTTACAGTTACTGGAAACAGAGCACTGTCTAGAATAGACAGCATTCCCCTCCCACATTGTTGTTTAAAGTAGAGAAATCTGCTGTTTTCTTGCATATTTCTCAGTCTCTGACTTGACTAGAATAAAAGGAAAAAATATGATTTGACATTAAAGTCATAATCACCAGAACTGGCAACAGCCTTTTTCTTACTTTAATAGTCATTAAATTTACCAACTTCACTGAGAAGTGATCTGCTGTAGAGACTACTAGGGTTAAATATATTAATAGCAATTTTGAGTCAAAAGATACAATTAGGATGATGGCTCAGACCATCACCATCTGTGAGTCTCTAGGTAAGTCGCGGATTTATTTCTCGTCTGAACTGCAGGTCTAATAACAGCTTTCTCACTGAGCATCTTAGATGGGTTTCCCAGGAAGCAAAGCCTGGGACAGGTTTATGTAGGAGTGTTGATACTTTCCTGGGGATGTCACTCCAGCAGCAGACATGACAGACAGGCGCGCAAAGCAGGAAAGGAGTGAGAACCAGTACAGAAATGTACTACTGGCTGGTTGCTTGATTCAGGACCACCCGAGAGGCAGCACAAGTGTCTCAGAACTCTCAGGGCCACAGACAAGAAGGCACTTGTCCATTGGCTTCTATCTGCTATCACAAATGGTCACCTTGAAGGCTGTTAACCGTTTCATATTTCTGCTCTGTGCATGTGTAGGCATCAAGCAGCTCCCACAGGTGACTTGCTTCCTGACTGTAGGGCAAGGCAAGGGGTAAGTAGTGAGCCTGATGGGTCAGTCTGTAAGTGCATGAAGCTGGCTGGAACTTGTGCTGAACTAGTTAAGGCCACCATGGCTGGAATGAGAAGTATAGCTAAAAGATTTCTAATAGTTCATTCTTTTCACTCCTTGTACTATTCCAATCCACCTGTGCCCTCACTCAAGTCCAATCTGTTGTAGAAGTCCCTTCTGGATGGTTCACAGCCATAATATCTGCAGACACCATGTGAAAGGTCCAGGGAAACAAAGAAAGCTATGGTCCCCATGACTGCAGCAGCTTATGTGTCTATAACGGTACACACACCCTCCTCCGTCACTCATTCTAGATACTGCTCACCCTTGGTCAGCACTTTAGTTGGTCTGGGTAATTTATCTGGTGGGGTGATCCAGGCCTGTGTTCCCAAGTGATCTGATCCCCTTTATTTCTTTGCCTTTGTCCAGACTTGTTTGCAACAATTATCCACTCATCACTGGGCACAGAAGATACATAGGCCTATGGCAACTCCCCTGGACTCCAGATAAATTCATTCCCACCCTGTTTTATTCCGTGGCAGCCGCTCTTCATGGTAATCAGTCCACTCTCCCTCATGTCAGCGACTTTCCTTGTCTGTTGGTACATGGATATGAGGAGCCCCAAGCGTCCAGGCTGCAGTCACAGTCTCAAGTTCAGAGAAGCCCTTACTACATCCTTGGTGGAAGCATTAACCTGCTGGGAACCTGCCCTTTAATCTAGCAGACCAGAGAGTTTGGAGATAGAAAAGCCTTGCGAGTGGAGCCCTTGGAATTACGGTCATCAGTCAATACCCCTTCCAGCCCTTGATGACTGAAATCACATACTCTGACTGTTAGAGACATAATGCCATGGGCTTAGATCCTGGACTCTAATCTCCAAGCCTGAGCACTTTGAGTATTATACCCTTTTACTGTTCTAGTACGCTGCCTACTTATTGGTTTAAATTATAAAACTAGTGGATATGTGCCAACTGTCTCACCTCTTCTGCTGACCATGATGTCAGATGAAATATTTGGTAAGCCCTCAGATGGGGTTCTGGCAGAATTACTGTGGGCAAGAGAGGCAAATACATATCCAGAGACAATTTCCATGCTGGTGAGGTTAAATTACTTACCAGGCTTCAATTTAGGTAGGGGTAAATTTAAAGTAGAAAAGGTCTAATGTATACATGTTCCCACTTAGTTGGCTGGGTTCTTTAAGAAACCGCCCATTAATGAGGGTTAATCACTGGCCTTTGCTCTGGCAGGCTTGTTATTTCATAGTGGCAATAGCTAAATCAGTTTCCTCCCTAATGAAGGAGATTCTAGAAGAAGATGTTTGTCAGATGACTAGCGGCCTATCTGGCACCAAAGGCTGTGTTGATCTGTGCCAGTACACAGACCACACTCACCTCAGAGGCTGAGGCTGGGGCTGCCACCTGAAAAAGAAGGGGATGACAGAAGCTGAGATGGTTGGATGGCATCACAAACTCAATGGACATGAGTTTGAGCAGGTTCCAGGAGATGGTGAAGGACAAGGAAGCCTGGCGTGCTGCAGTCCATGGGGTCACAGTGAGTCGGACACGACTGAACGAGTGAACAACAACAACCTCCCTTATCAAGCATAATCCACCTGAGTTTTCAGACTATTCAGGTTACTTAAATGGCTACCATCTGTAAGAGAAATGCACATCAAAACCACGAAAAAATACCACCTCATGCCTGTTAGAATGGCCATGACAAAAAAGACAAAAGATAATGAGTGCTGGCTTTCCCTGGTGGCTCAGATGGTAAAGAATCTGCCTGCTATGCAGGAGACCTGGGTTCCATTCCTGGGCTGGAAAAATCCCCTGGAGAAGAGAATAGCTACCCATTCCAGTATTCTTGCCTGATAAATCCCATGAACAGAGGAGCCTGGTGGGCTACAGTCCATGGTGTCCCAAAGAGTCAGACACGACTGGGTGACTAAAAACAAAACCAAATGCTGGCAAGGATGTAGAGAAAAAGGAATCTTTGTACAGTGTTCATGGATTTATAAAATGATGGGGCTACTACGGAAAACAGTATGCAAGACCCTTAAAGAAAGAAAAAAATAGGACTACCATACGAGCCAACAATTTCACTTCTGGGAATATATCTAAAGGAAATGAAAACATTACCCCAAAAGAAATCTGCAGCCACATGTTCATAACATCATTATTTATAATAGTCAAGGTGTGAAACAACACAGGTGTCCACTGAAGGATGGATGGACAAAGTTGTGTATATAACAGAATATTACTCAGCCATAACAATGACAAAAACTTGCCATTTACAACAATATTGATGAACCTCAAGGGGATTATATGTCAGAGAGAGAAAGACAAATACTGTATGATCTCACATGTGGACTCTAAAAGAAAGAAAACAGAACACAAAACCAAGCTCACAGATAAAAAGCTCAGACTTGCAGTTACCAGAGGTGAGAGGATAGGGAAGACTAGACTATTGAAGGAAGATGGTCAAAAGGTAAAAACTTCCAGTTATAAGGCAAGTAAGTACTAGCGATGATGTGCTATGATACTGCTATATGACATGTAGAAAAGATGTTGAGAGTAAATTCCATGACTTCTTATTACAAGGAAAAAATTTTTCTTCAGTTTTTCTTTTTCTTTTTATTGTATATAAATTACATGGCAGGTGCTAACTAAACTGACTGCATAATCATTTCATAATACATGTAAGTCAAACCATTATACCACACACCTTAAACTTACACAGTGACGTGTGTCAAGTCAATTATGTCTCAATAAAACTGGAGGAAAAGTAGTGGGTATCACCTCCTTAAATCTCTGATGATGTCATTAAATCCCAGTCATTTCTCCCTGGATAAGGGATTATTTCTAACTTCCTATCTTGGCTCGTGTGGCAGCAGGCAGGGGGATGATGGTAAACAGTTTCAGAAACTTTCACATGACTCTTCTTACAATGATGTTTTTATTCCACAGGTAAAAGGATCAAAGAGAGGGTTCTCTCAGCTACTCTAAAACTTTGAGAGGCCAAGTAAATAACCACAGGATATGATCCTGGGGCCCACTGTGAATGAGAACTGTGCCACAATTCTGGCTGATATTAATATAGATCATCACTATATCAAAACTTTCTGGATTCCCAGAATTTCTGAGCTCTGGTATGTGCCTGATCCTGAGTATATGCATTTCATAACTCACAAAACTGGGAGTTTTACTGCTTTCTGAATCAAACAGTCTAAAGTTAAAGCTCTCAGTGATTCCACCTAAGTGTTTGCTGTATTTTCTGTCTTCATCTTAAAAATTTCTTTGAGCATTACTGGTAATTAACACACACTGTTCTTACTTGCCTAACCTCCAGAAGTAATGTGATTTAGTGATTTCCACACTAACAAAAGATATACCTGAACCTCCAGAGAAGGCAATGGCACCCCACTCCAGTACTTTTGCCTGGAAAATCCCATGGACAGAGGAGCCTGATGGGCTGCAGTCCATGGTGTCGCTAGAGTTGGACACAACTGAGCGACTTCCCTTTCACTTTTCACTTTCATGCATTGGAGAAGGAAATGGCAAGCCACTCCAGTGTTCTTGCCTGGAGAATCCCAGGGACGGGGCAGCCTGGTGGGCTGCCGTCTATGGGGTTGCACAGCGTCGGACATGACTGAAGCGACTTAGCATCAGCAGCAGCAGCATACCTGAGCCTCATTTGTATAAGTAAATTAATACAATAAACTTCTCCATTAATGCTAATTTTTTTGGATACTTGCCCTAAAGAGAACATTGCAGGTGAGAAACCTGATGATCTTGGGCTTATTTGACAAATAAAATAATTTGTGTTGAGATGACAGACACACAAAGATTATCTCTAGTTGAAAAATCGTAATCCTCAAGGAAGCTAGAGTAGTTAAGTACAGATCTTAGGCAATTAAGTGGATTTCTGATAGTAGATAAACTATCTCAATCTAAGTGCTTCTTCACCTTTCCTCTCTAAAATCACAATAATAATTGGCACTTATTTAGTAAATTATAATTAACAAAAACTTTCATAATCACCTTTAACTTATAATTTTCAAGAACTTTTAATAATCATATTTAATCTTCTAGCAAATTTATGAAGGTTGCTTGCACTTTGCTTATGAGAGTTCCCATTCAAAACTATGCCTATTTCTTTCTTGTTCACAAAGCCATCAAGTGACTATCCAGAGATAAACCTTCTTACTCTATCTTCAATTATTTTTGCGTTTTCCCATCCTATCTCTGTTAACCTCTTATGGTGGAGATACAATAGTACAATGAATAATAACATTAAGAATAAAGGAAGTCACCTATACACCCAAAGTTGTTGTGGAAAAGAATTGAGAAATGTATAGGCTTTTAAGTCATTATAAAGGCATAAGGAAATGTTATTGAAAAAATCAAGAGAAGGTGGCTGTGAGGGTGGATTTTAGCTAAATGATGTTTTTAGTTTGTTTTCTAAGTATCTGGCACTTTGAAATACGCAAAAGAACATAGAGATGTCTCATTATACCATCTCTGGAATTTAGAAATATTTATTAAATGGCTGTATAAATGATTTAATTTTTCTACAATGTCAATAATTTTCAACTGGAGATTATATCTAGTTGACATTAAGAAATGCAAATTCCACAAATATTCATTGAATATCATCACTGTACCTGATGTAGGTAATAGAGAAGACAACTTTGGTTTTAAAAAATAATTAACAGAAAGCTCAATAGTCAAGAGAACAGAAAAGGCGTGCACACTGAAACGACAGCAGAATACAGCAGGGAGAGGAGACTCCTCTTCTTTTGGCGAGTACTCAGCCAGGGAAAAGCCAGGGACTCTGTTTTCTTAGCACTAGTTATTTAGAAATAAGGCAATGGCACCCCACTCCAGTATTCTTGCCTGGAAAATCCCATGGATGGAGGAGCCTGGTGGGCTGCAGTCCATAGGGTCGCTAGGAGTCGGACACGGCTGAGCGACTTCTCTTTCACTTTTCACTTTCATGCACTGGAGAAGGAAATGGCAACCCACTCCAGTGTTCTTGCCTGGAGAATCCCAGGGACGGGGGAGCCTGGTGGGCTGCCGTCTACAGGGTTGCACAGAGTCGGACACGACTGAAGCGACTTAGCAGCAGCAGCAGCAGTCTGTTTATGGCAACATCTTTGTGGTTCATACAGGGACCAGGGAAGAACCCTGGAGGCTGGTGAGCAAACAAGTGTGGTATCCACAGCTGAGCCCATCAAACTCACAGCTTTTCTCAGCAACCCTGGAGTCTGAAGTTCTCTCTCTCCTGGATCTAAGATCACATCCTCTTCATTTGAAGATCTCCAGACTTTATTTGGGACCTGTTTTAAGGTTTCATCCTTTTGGTTTAAGGTCGTGCTCTGTACCTGAATACTTGTTTGACACCAGCCTGATTCTGAGATCACACTGTTTCAAATGAAACTTGATGAGAAGACTTTGGCTGAGTATTTTGGGAACGGGGTTTGTCTCACTAAAACGGTACCAGCTCAGCCTTTGGTCCTTACGTTTGGAACAGGGGATACTCTATGGGAACTGCAGCCTGACTACTACAGGATCAAGCTGTCCCCCTACAACTAGCTACTATTAGACCTGAAGCTATTTGAGCCACAAACTATTTAACTGAGTTGTTTGAGCTTCAAATTGTTAAAGCTGTTTGAAGATTTTTATTTTACTTTAGAGAAAAATCCTGGAGAAATGAGTTCCCACTTATGTAAACATTCTGAGGGCATCCCTCACAGGGAATGTGGTCAACTTTATGTTTAAAAATGATACAAATAAACTTATTTACAAAACAGGAAGAGACTCAGACTTGGAGAAGGAATTTATGATTAGGAGGGGGGAAGGTGGAGGAAGGGATAGTTAAGGAGTCTGGGACTGACGTTTGTGTGAGGTTATATTTCAGGCAGATAACCAACAAGGATCTTCTGTGTAGCATGGGGAACTTTGCTCAATATTCTGCAACAACCTAACTGGGAAAAGAAATTGAAGATGAATAGATATACAGATATATATATATATATATATATATATATATATATATATATGTATGTATGTATATCACTTCATTTACACCTGAAACTGACATTGTTACAACTATGCTCCAATATAAAATAAAAAAGCAAGCTCCAGGAGTTGGTGATGGACAGAGAAGCCTGGCAAAGAGTTGGACATGACTGAGCAACTGAACTGAACTGATAAAATAAAAAGTTAACAAGAGAAAAGTATTGCCTCCTGCACATTTCTAACCAAAGGACGAACCTGACCAAAGGCGTTACATCAGTGGCCATTGTGGGGAACTTTTGAAATCTCCAAACCTAACTTTTTTAAACTGAATTGGATTAGTCCTAAAATTTCCAAAATTGAATGGTATGCCTGTTTCAATGGATATTTTGAGGCTTCCAAATATTATCAGGAACCTAAAATTACCTCTCTGAAAATAAGGTTTTGAGGTGACCTGAGGTAAGCAGATGACTAAAGAAAGGTAAAGTGGCTCCTGAAGCCTCAGCCTCTTCTCCCTTGATTTCTTTAGTCACAGGTTCCTTCTCCCCATCGATGCTGCATGTACCTCCTCTATACCCTCAAATCTCTCACACGAATTTTCTCCCTATAGCTCCTTTTTCCTGGAAATTCTTCCCAGTCCCTTTTCCTCTGAACTCATCAAAACATGCCAGAAATTAAACCCTTAACTTATATTCCCAGGACTAAAGCAGAACTGCAAGTGTAGTCAAAGATTTTCCCAAGGTAACCAAAGATTCTCACAAACTCACTGAAGAACTAAATATAGTCATTCAAATGTCTCAGTCTGGTTTTTTTAACTTATACCAGTTAGTTCATATGCTTGTTGGTGAAGGCCAGGCTCAGCATTGGCTGAAAACAGCTAGCTGGGAAAATCCTGAAAAGTCTCTAGAATTATATACCACTAAGTAGATGACACCACCCTTATGGCATAAAGTGAAGAGGAACTAAAAAGCTTCTTGATTAAAGTGAAAGAGGAGAGTGAAAAAGTTGGCTTAAAGCTCAACATTCAGAAAACGAAGACCATGGCATCTGGTCCCATCACTTCATGGGAAATAGATGGGGAAACAGTGGAAACAGTGCCAGACTTTATTTGGGGGGCTTCAAAATCACTGCAGATGGTGACTGCAGCCATGAAATTAAAAGACGCTTACTCCTTTGAAGAAAAGTTATGACCAACCTAGATAGCATATTCAAAAGCATAGACATTACTTTGCCAACAAGGGTTCATCTAGTCAAGGCTATGGTTTTTCCAGTGGTCATGTACGGATGTGAGAGTTGGACTGTGAAGAAAGCTGAGTGCCAAAGAATTGATGCTTTTGAACTGTGGTGTTGGAGAAGACTCTTGAGAGTCCCTTGGACTGCAAGGAGATCCAACCAGTCTGTTGAAAGGAGATCAGCCCTGGGTGTTCTTTGGAAGGAATGATGCTTAACCTGAAACTCCAGTACTTTGGCCACCTCATGTGAAGAGTTGACTCATTGGAAAAGACTCTGATGCTGGGAGGGATTGGGGGTAGGAGGAAAAGGGGACAACAGAGGATGAGATGGCTGGATGGCATCACTGACTCAATGGACGTGAGTCTGAGTGAACTCCGGGAGTTGGTGATGGACAGGGAGGCCTGGCGTGCTGTGGATTCATGGGGTTGCAGAGTCGGACACGACTGAGTGACTGAACTGAACTGAACTGAACGGAACTTATTATATTATCAGGCTTGGGCAGTTTCTAGGGAACTTCATCAAGCAATCCTAGGGCTTTTCCAAAGCCTGTTGGTTGGAACAAAATTCAGTCTTGCCCACAAAAATTTGATGAAACTGTTTATCATAACTGTTACAACTGACTTCAGATTTTTTTAAACAAAATTTGGGTTGGTCTTCCTTTAGTTGTTGATTTAACCCAGGTAGCTTTTAATTCCATGTTGATTAATGAGAGGCACCAGGACCTTTCCCTTCTAGTAAAGAGGGCACAGATGGAGTGGAAAGCTGTGTCCATTCCAGAATGAGTTAATGTGGCAAACCAGTGCTTCCTCGCACTCTGGATGAGTCACCTAAAAGAAACACTGCTATAATTCTTAACTTCTTCAACTCCAGCAAATGAAGGCCCCCAAATGAAATTAAAACCTTCATAGCTTCTGCTATTATTGCCAAGAGCTCAGGGCACTGGGAAAGAGACTGTTACAAATTTAATCATTCTAGGCACCTTTAGCCTTCTAGCCATCCTTTTCAGCACCCTCCCAATTCTCAATGGCAGGGCTCTCAGGAACTGCAGGGGTTCTTCCCAATCTCCCTCTTAATGGGCTTGGAGAAACATGTCTCCAAACTGGGGGTGCACCTCTTCCCATCTTAATTAACACCAGAGCCACACTCTCAGTGCTCAACCTCACTACTGTGAATGAGTCCCTTCCTTGAAGTACTAAAACAGATTAAACAGTGGAGACCTCCAATAAACCTCAAGAAGTACCTATATCTAAACCTATTCTCTTTTGCTGGGGCTCCTTGAGAGATAAACACACCCCTTTCTCCTTAGTTCTTCTGTCCCTGTCCATTTATAAGGTCAAGACTTCTTTGTCCCCAAAGGGGGAAATCATTCTAGAATTCAACAGTAGTTATCAAAATAATTAATCAGGTGAATTAAATAAACCTTTGGTATCTTTTATTTATCTCTGATGGTACTAAAGATGACTCTGGAAAAACCAATCACTTCTCCCTATGAAATCAGCTATCACCCTCTTTATGGGTAAAGTCTACAGCTGAAATTGGAAAAATTCACAGTGCACCTCATATCAAAATTTAAGTAGATCCTTCAAAACCTCTTCCCAGTATTAATCAATATCCTAAAAGTAAAGAAATCCTTTAAGACTTAGAGCCCATAATAGGAAATTACAGCCTCAAAGCCTCTTTATCCCTCATATTTATCCTACTAATATTTCTATTTTACAGATGAAAAACCTAAAGGCCAAGGGTGGAGGTCTGTACAGGACCTCTGAGCAATAAACAACATTGCTATCCCTCGACACCCTGTGTTCCTAACCTTCATTTGTCACTAACATCCATTTCTACTGAAAGCGAATTTCTTATTGTATTGACTTATGCAGTGTATGAATGCATGGAAGAAAAACTATGACAAACCTGGGAAGTGTATTAAAAAGGAGAGACATTACTTTGCTGATAAAGGTCTGTCTAGTCAAAACTATGGTTTTTTCAGTAGTAATGTATGGATGTAAGAGTTGGACCATAAAGAAGGCTGAGCAATGAATTGATGCTTTTGAACTGTGGTGCTGGAGAAGACTTTTGAGAGTCCCTCTATGCCAATGCCTTTGACTGTGTCGATCACAATAAACTGTGGAAAATTCTGAAAGATATGGGAATATCAGACCACCTGATCTGCCTCTTGAGAAATTTGTATGCAGGTCAGGAAGCAACAGTTAGAACTGGACATGGAACAACAGACTGGTTTCAAATAGGATAAGGAGTACGTCAAGACTGTATATTGTCACCCTGCTTATTTAACTTATATGCAGAGTACATCATGAGAAACTCTGGACTGGAAGAAACACAAACTGGAATCAAGATTGCTAGGAGAAATATCAATAACTTCAGATATGCAGATGACACCACCCTTATGGCAGAAAGTGAAGAGAAACTAAAAAGCCTCTTGATGAAAGTGAAAGTGGAGAGTGAAAAAGTGTACCCCAATGTTCATAGCAGCACTGTTTGCAATAGCCAGAACGTGGAAGCAACCTAGATGTCCATCCACAGATGAATGGATAAGCAAGCTGTGGTACATATACACAATGGAGTATTACTCAGCCATTAAAAAGAATACATTTGAATCAGTTCTAAGGAGGTGGATGGAACTGGAGCCTATTATACAGAGTGAAGTAAGCCAGAAACAAAAACACAAATACAGTATACTAACGCATATATATGGAATTTAGAAAGATGATAAAAATAACCCTATTTACGAGACAGCAAAAGAGACACTGATGTATAGACCAGACTTTTGGACTCTGGGACCGGGAGAGGGTGTGATGACTGGGGAGAATAACATTGAAATATGTATAATATTGTATCTGAAATGTATTAATTGTTCAAACTAAATACTGTCATGTGTCATGTTACAATTTGTTCATATTAGATGTTTGTAATGTTTCTGATAATCAATAAAAGAGATTCTTGATAAAAAAAAAAAAAGAAAGTGAAAGTGGAGAGTGAAAAAGCTAGCTTAAAGCTCAACATTCAGAAAACGAAGATCATGGCATCTGGTCCCATCACTTCATGGGAAATAGATGGGGAAACAGTGCAAACAGCGTCAGACTTTATTTTGGGGGCTCCAAAATCACTGCAGATGGTGACTGCAGCCATGAAATTAAAAGACACTTACTCCTTGGAAGGAAAGTTATGACCAACCTAGACAGCATATTCGAAAGCAGAGACATTACTTTGCCAACAAAGGTCCGTCTACTCAAGGCTATGGTTTTTCCTGTGGTCATGTATGGATGTGAGAGTTGGACTGTGAAGAAGGCTGAGTGCTGAAGAATTGATGCTTTTGAACTGTGGTGTTGGAGAAGACTCTTGAGAGTCCCTTGGACTGCAAAGGAGATCCAACCAGTCCATTCTGAAGGAGATCAGCCCTGGGATTTCTTTGGAAGGAATGATGCTAAAGCTGAAACTCCAGTACTTTGGTCACCTCATGCGAAGAATTGACTCATTGGAAAAGACTCTGATGCTGGGAGGGATTAGGGGCAAGAGGAGAAGGGGATGACAGAGGATGAGATGGCTGGATGGCATCACTGACTCAATGGACATGAGTCTGAGTGAACTCCTGGAGTTGGTGATGGACAGGGAGGCCTGGCATGCTGAGATTCATGGGGTCACAAAGAGTCGGACATGACTGAGCGAGTGATCTGATCTGATCTGGATAGCAAGGAGATTAAACCAGTCAATCCTAAAGGAAATAAACCCTGAATATTGATTGGAGGGACTGATGCTGAAGCTGAAGCTCCAATACTTTGGCCACTTGATGGGAAAAACTGCCTGATTAAAAAATACTCTGTTGCTGGGAAAGATTGAAGACAGGAGGAGCAGGGGATGACAGAGGATGAGATGGTTGGATCACATCACCAACTTGATGGACTTGAGTTTGGGTAAGCTTCGGGAGATGGTGATGGACAGGGAAGCCTGGTGCTCTGCAGTCCACGGGGTCTCAAAGAGTTAGACACGACTGAGCGACTGAACAACAACAAAAAGCAAAGAAGCCCTTTAAGACGTAGAGCTCATTCATATTAGAAAATTACAAAGCTCAAGCCCTCTTTATCCCTCATATTTGACCTTCTACTACTTCTATTTTACAGATGAAAAACCTAAAGCCAAGGGTAGAGATATGTCCAGGACATCTGAGCAATAAACAACATTTTTATCCCTTGACAGCTTGTTGTTCCTAATCTTCATTCGTTATTAGCATCGATTTCCACCGAAAGCCAAATTTTTATTGCATTGACATATGCAGTGTATTCTTTAGTTTTCTCATTGGTGAAGCTGGCCATACATTTCTGCCTTTGTTGGGGAAGAAAAAGAATTCACCTGGATAGTAAAGCCTCAGGGTTTTAATGACAGTCCTCCTTATTTCTCAAAACTGCTAAAGGCTGATTTGGATGGTATAAATTCCTAACGGTCCTACTTTGCTGCAATATGTGGATAATTTGCTTCTTTGCTCTCCTTCTCAAGCCTCTTCACAGGAAGACAGCATCCCACATGCTAAAGGTTTTAACCTTAAAGGGACATAACTTTCCCCTCAAAAATTGCCCAGATCCTGGTTTGATATTTAGGGCATCTGCCATCAGATGAAGGGCTACAACTAGGTTCAGACAGACTTCATAGTGTCCCAAGTGTTCCCGGATCCAAAACTAAGTGACTGCTGCACGGTTTACTCAAGCGAGTTGGTTAATCCCCAGTCTGGAATCCAAATGTCTCTATTGCAGCCAAAACTCTGTGGGTTTTACTAAACAACAGCCTTGATCCAATCTAATGGGAAGAACCAGATGACATAGCCTTTAAAACCTTAAAGGGGAGTTTGATGGACCCATCTCCTCCTGGGCAGCCCAATTATCAGATGCCTGTGAAAAGGAAGAGAACGACCTTGGAGTACTCACCTAACAACATGGGGGCCAGTGTCAGCCCGTAAGGCACAACAGTCAGCACATAGGTTGTGTGTCATGGGGATATCTATCGCCGTTGAGCCACTGAACCCCCTGCCTCTTTGGTTAAGGCCACCAGGGAGACTGTTATGGGGCCCCGTGACCATTTTCATCCTCATACAGTAGACGCGCTCTTACACTCTCACCATGTTTCTCAGTCAGCCACCTCACTCCCTATGAAGTGCTTCCATTAACTGTTCCTCACGTAACTGTTTTACATGGTAAAAACCTGAACCCAGCTACTCTTTCCTCTTCATCACCAATGAATGTTTATGACTGCGTAATACCAATGGACCACCTCCCGACTCCTTGTGGTAATCTACAGGAAATGCCTTTGGGTAATTTTGACTTTGCAGGGTTCACTGATCACACCTATTTAAAGGCTAACAATGGCAAATGTTGTGTTGGGGCAGTTCCTTTTAATGTTGTTGAGGTAGTATGTTTACCTATGGTTATTTTAGTCCATTAGGCTATATTATATATTCTTTTATGGGCTTGTGGTGTTTCCCTGGTGGATCAACAGTAAAGAATTCCTTGCCAGTGAAGGAGATACAGGTTCAATCCCTGGGTTGGGAAGATCCTCTGGAGAAGGAAATAGCAACTCACTCCAGTGTTCTTGCCATGGAAATCCCATGGACAGAGGAACCTGGCGGGCTACAGTGCCTGGGGTCACAAAAGAGCTGGACACCACTGAGTAACTAAAAAACAATGATATTGGCTTGACCTTCTTTAGGAAAATATTCAGTCTGTTACTGGGATTTCCTTCCTGGTTTTATTTTTTTCACTTTCCCACCTCTTTCTGGTGGATGATCTAAACTCTGGAGTGGTGAAAGGCAGTGAGTAGAAGCATTGTCCTGGCATTGGGTAGAGGCATCTGGTCCACTTCTGTCTTCTGTCCTGTGTGTGTTCAACACCTTTTATGCTTTCCGCACTGGTGTTTGTATGCTTGCACACAAGCGGCTCTGCTGAGGCCCTCCTGGGTTTATCGTGGCCTCTGGTCAACAGGCCCACGTCTTCTAGTCTGCCTAATTTCAGTCTTTGTATGCTCTCCTGGGACACAGAAAACCTTTCTCTACAACTCTGTGAGGGCTTGAATTCTGCTGACACTTTAGGTCCATTTGTCAAGTTTGGCCACTCAGACTATTCTGCTCTTCCATAGTTACCTGGACCAAGCAAACAGCTTCTCTACAGGGCTTTCTGCCTAGGAAATGAGACAAACATCCTCTCTAAAGGTGTCCTCCAGAACTTATCTGGGGATTCTATCATTTCCCTTTGAGAGGATTTGCTCTAGAATTAGGGACTGAAGACAGTCAACTCTCTGCCCACAATCTGTAAATCATGTACTGTTTTTCTCTATTTTCTGTATACATGAAGGAGAAGTGCTTCCCCCATGAAGAAATTATTTTATCTCCTCATCTTATATAAAGAAAACTTGTCTTACAATCTTTGTGATTTTTCTCAAATTTATTTAGTTTCAACTTTTTACTTTGAGTTTAAACTCAAAAAGTCCTTTGTCTCTTAAAGATCTCAGCCTTCAATGACAACCTTTGGTTTCAAGGTTGTTCTCTCCTTTATGAGTTTTAAGAGCCTTTTTGGAATTCAGTGTCAACATTCTGAATCCGTGTTCTAAAGGGTACACACCCTCCCTTAGAAGGGCAGTAAATAAAGTACCTTTTACTCTCTGAGTACCTTCTACTTAAACGGTGGCAAAAGGATAGTGCAAAAAAGCAGTAGTGCATCTGAGTGTGAAAAAATCTGTTTTGACATTTAAAATTCTTTCTTTTTTTCTCTCTTTCTCTCTTGCTTCCATCTCTTTGCTTCCTCCCTTTCTTCCTTCCATCCATAAATCATCTGTTTACACACACACACACACACACACACACACACACACACATGTATATACACAGGTATACATAAATTTTGGAAAACCCCAAGGAAAGAGAAAAATCTTAAAATCGGCCAAATTACCTTTGAAGGGGCAATCAAACTGACAGCTAACTTCTCCAATGTAGAAACCAGGGGAATTTTATCTTTACCACACTGAAACAAAGTAACCAATAGTCTATAAAACTGTTCCCAGTGCAAATACCCCTCATGAATATAGGCAAATAAACACATTGTAAGATAACAAAGCTATGAAATACAAGAGATATCACCTTTACTAGATCCACTATATTAGAATTTCTAAACATGTATCAGAAGAATAGTGCAGGAACATTATACCAAGAGAAAGCTCAGAAATATAGGAAGGAAAAAGACCAAATGAAATAAGAATGGTGGGTAGATTTAAATGAAAAAATGACATTAAAATAACACGTGAAACTTTGTAGAATATATATATACATGCATATGTATATAAAGCACTAATCTATAATATATTCTATTACATGTATAATTAATGACAATAATGATATATTATTTATCAAGTGGAATGATAGTTAAAGTGTTGTAAGCTCTGCATTTTCTTGTGGCAGAAATATGTCAATTAATAATAGCTTTTAATAAATTAAAGATGTATGCTAAAGAGTAATCATAAAAAGCATAGATATGGAGCATATAACCCCTAAACTGGTAGAGGGGAAAGTGAAGGTGAAATGAAAGTGAAAGACACTCAGTCCTGTCGACTCTTTGAGATCCCAGGGACTGTAGTCCAGTTTGAATTCTCCAGGCCAGAACACTGGAGTGCGTAGCCTTTCCCTTCTCCAGGGGATCTTCCAACCCAGGGATTGAACCCAGATTTCCTGCATTATGGGCAGATTCTTTACCAGTTGAGCCATAAGGGAAGTCCAAGAATACTGGAGTGGGTAGCCTATCCCTTCTCCAGGGGATCTTCCCGACCCAGGAATTGAACTAGGGTCTCCTGCATTGCAGGTGAATTCTTTACCAACTGAGCAATCAGGAAAACCTTGGTAGAGGGGAAGGAACTGGAATTACCAAAGGTAATCAGTTCCATAGAAGGCAAGATGAAAGAGACAAAGGAGCCTAAATTTGGCATGACAAACAGTGATCACTCATCTAGAGCCAGACATCTCGGGATGTGAAGTCAGTGGGCCTTAGAAAGCATCACTATGAACAAAGCTAGTGGAGGTGATGGAATTCCAATTGAGCTATTTCAAATTCTGAAAGATGATGCTGTGAAAGTGCTGCACTCAATATGCCAGCAAATTTGGAAAGCTCAGCAGTGGCCACAGGACTAGAAAAGGTCAGTTTTCATTCCAGTCCCAAAGAAAGGCAATACCAAAGAATGCTCAAACTACTGCACAATTGCACTCATCTCACACGCTAGTAAACGTGAACATGAAGTCGCTCAGTCGTGTCCAACTCTTTGCGACCCCATGGACGGTAGCCTACCAGACTCCTCTGTCCATGGGATTTTCCAGGCAATAGTACTGGAGTGGATTGCCATTTCCTTCTCCAAGGGATCTTCCCAACCCAGGGATCGAACCGGGGTCTCCTGCATTGTAGACAGACGCTTTACCATCTGAGCCACCAGAGAAGTCCACGCTAGTAAAGTAATGCTCAAAATTCTCCAAGCCAGGCTTCAGCAATATGTGAACTGTGAAGTTCCAGATGTTCAAGCTGGTTTTAGAAAAGGCAGAGGAACCAGAGATTAAATTGCCAACATCCGCTGGATCATGGAAAAAGCAAGAGAGTTCCAGAAAAACATCTATTTCTGCTTTGTTGACTATGCCAAAGCCTTTGACTGTGTGGATCACAATAAACTGTGGAAAATTCTGGAAGAGATGGGAATATCAGACCACCTGATCTGCTTCTTGAGAAACCTGTATGCAGGTCAGGAAGCAACAGTTAGAACTGGACATGGAACAACAGACTGGTTGCAAATAGGAAAAGGAGTACATCAAGGATGTTTCTTGTCACCCTGCTTATTTAACTTATATGCAGAGTACATCATGAGAAATGCTGGACTGGAAGAAGTACAAGCTGGAATCAAGACTGCCAGGAGAAATATCAATAACTTCAGATATGCAGATGACACCACCCTTATGGCAGAAAGTGAAGAGGAACTAAAAGCCTCTTGATGAAAGTGAAAGAGGAGAGTGAAAAAGTTGGCTTAAAGCTCAACGTTCAGAAAATGAAGATCATGGCATCTGGTCCCATCACTTCATGACAAATAGATGGGGAAACAGTGGAAACAGTGTCAGATTTTATATTTTTGGGCTCCAAAATCACTGAAGATGATGACTGCAGCCATGAAATTAAAAGACGCTTACTCCTTGGAAGGAAAGTTATGACCAACTTAGCATATTCAAAAGCAGAGACATTACTTTGCCAACAAAGATTCGTCTAGTCAAGGCTATGGTTTTTCCTGTGGTCATGTATGGATGTGAGAGTTGGACTGTGAAGAAAACTGAGTGCCAAAGAATTGATGCTTTTGAACTGTTGTGTTGGAGAAGACTCTTGAGAGTCCCTTAGACTTCAAGGAGATCCATCCAGTTCATCGTAAAGGAGATCAGTCCCGGGTGTTCATTGGAAGGACTGATGTTAAAGCTGAAACTCTAATACTTTGGCCACCTGATTCAAAGAGCTGACTCATTGGAAAAGACCCTGATGCTGGGAGGGATTGAGGGCAGGAGGAGAAAGGGATGACAGAGGATGAGATGGCTGGATGGCATCACCGACTCTATGGACATGGATTTGGTTTGACTCCAGGAGTTGGTGATAGACAGGGAAGCCTGGCATGCTGAGGTTCATGGGGTCTCAAAGAATCGGACACGACTGAGCGACTCAACTGAACTGAAACCCATGTATGAGTAACTTCCCAGGCACCAGTGCTAAAGAACCTGCCTGCCAATGCAGGAGATGCAGATTCCCTAGTTTGGGAAGATCCCCTGGAGAAGGGAATGGCTACCCATTTCAATATTTTTGTCTGGAGAATCCCATAGACAGAGGAGCCTGGTGGACTAGAGTTCATAGGGTCGCAAAGAGTCAGACACGATTGAAGCAACTTAGTATGAGTGCACAAGGAATACATGAGTAATTTCATTTACTATAACTGGAGTAAATGATCTAACTTAAATAAAAATAGTTCTGAATTGGATAAAACTCAGTTATGTGAGTTCATAAGAGCCACATCTACAACATAAGGATACAGATGTTTTGAAAGTGAGAGGGTTGTAAAAGAGTTACCAAGAAATCCTAAGAAAAGATGACACAATTACTGTTCTGCTCAGCCTGTAAAAGAATCTTCACACTTAATCCTGGATTTAAAAACAGCCCATCCAGTGGGGGAGACACTAAGCCAGTCTTGGTCTGGGGTCAGGTCTGCAGCCTTGGTTCAGCTCCAGCAGCCGCAGGCAAGTCATGCTTATCAACACTCCATGCAGCTTGATGAAGCACTGATGTGAACTTGGACCTACTGATAAAAGACACGTTCAAGTGGAAAAAAGACAGGAAATCTTCCTCAACCTGGGTAATCTTTCCATTTTCAGAAGCCCAATGACTATATTTTTGTTTTTAAAAGAATTCTCAGAGAGGGATAGACATTTCCTACAGGGCAAATTCTGAAGAAAAAATTAAGACGGTAAATGGTCTATTTCCAAAGCTATTTTTATTGCTTTTTTCTGTCCTTTTGTCCTTCATTTCTTGCTATCTATTTAATAATCTGGACACTAAATCCTAAAAATAAAATAACTTTGATGATAATGTTAATTGTTTCCTTTTCTCAAGCGTTTCCTATTTTTTATAAACTAGAAAAGATAAGCTTATCCAGTTTCCATATATTTTATTGCTTCTGTATTTAAAAGTAATAAAAATAAGTCAGATGTTAATTGAAAGTGTGAAAATAACATACTATTTTAAACTGTATGCCTTTCAATTCCTCGCCAGTTTCTGTCACTTCTCAGATATGTAAGAAGAATAGAAGAAAAATTATTTTTCCATTAATACATCAACATTTCTGAAAAATTTAGATTGACTATTATCTTACAGACAAAGAGGGGATTTAAGTTTCAAATAGAGCTTTGATTTTAAGTTAGGTAGTAATTATAAAGCAGGAGGAAATCTAGTCTTAGCTATGTCCTTGTTATAAGTCATTCTGTAACCCAATGGTTATATTCTTTCCACTGTAAGGGCAAAGTTCTATTAGCACAGATGGAGATAGTAAGTATAATCTACTTGTCAATCTTTCTTCCTGAAATGCAAATAGCATCACACACCCACTGCTTAAATTTTTCAATGATACAGTGCTGCATAGAGAAAAAAGGACCAAATTCAGTGATTGGGCTTTTCTTATCTCTTCAAGCATATTTTCTGCCTCTATTCTCAGAATCTTTGTGGCCTATACTGTTCTGAAGGGTAGGCCCTCTTTTGGGAATGCTAACCTCAGATATGCAGATGACACCACTCTTATGGCAGAAAGTGAAGAGGGGCTAAAAAGCCTCTTGATGAAAGTGAAAGTGGAGAGTGAAAAGGTTGGCTTAAAGCTCAACATTCAGAAAACAAAGATCATGGCATCCGGTCCCATCACTACATGGGAAATAGATGGGGAAACAGTGGAAACAGTGTCAGACTTTGTTTTTCTGGGCTCCAAAATCACTGCAGATGGTGACTGCAGCCATGAAATTAAAAGACGCTTACTCCTTGGAAGGAAAGTTATGACCAACCTAGATAGCATATTCAAAAGCAGAGACATTACTTTACCAACAAAGGTTCGCCTAGTCAAGGCTATGGTCTTTCCTGTGGTCATGTATGGATGTGAGAGCTGGACTGTGAAGAAGGCTGAGCGCCGAAGAATTGATGCTTTTGAACTGTGGTGTTGGAGAAGACTCTTGAGAGTCCCTTGGACTGCAAGAAGATCCAACCAGTCCATTCTGAAGAAGATCAATCCTGGAATTTCTTTAGAAGGAATGATGCTAAAGCTGAAACTCCAGTATTTTGGCCACCTCATGTGAAGAGTTGACTCATTGGAGAAGACTCTGATGCTGGGAGGGATTGAGGGCAGGAGGAGAAGGGGACGACAGAGGATGAGATGGCTGGATGGCATCACTGACTTGATGGGTGTGAGTCTGGGTGACCTCCGGGAGCTGGTGATGGACAGGGAGGCCTGGCGTGCTGCAGTTCATGGGGTCGCAAAGAGTCGGACACGACTGAGCAACTGATCTGATCTGATCTGATCTACTCCATTTACCATTTTCTTTGCTGTAGAATCTTTTAGGGGCTACTAGACTCATCTCTGAAAATTTCTTTTTCCCATTCTCTGTCTCCACATATATAATTGTTCCCTCATTTTGATTGCCTTAATCAAGCCTTTATTATACCATATTTTACCATGCTTTTTATATTTCAGGGAAAAGAAAAAGACAACAGGGATTGTACTTGTTTGTTTTAAAAATTCTAACAACACCTTCTCTAAATGAGTATTATTCCTATTATATACATTCCTATTATATACATTCAGTCAGTTCAGTTGAGTCACTCAGTCATGCCTGACTCTTTGTGACCCCATGAATCGCAGCACGCCAGGCCTAGCTGTCCATCACCAACTCCCGGAGTTCACTGAGACTCATGTCCATCGAGTCAGTGATACCATCCAGCCACCTCATCCTCTGTTGTCCCCTTTTCCTCCTGCACCCAATTGCTCCCAGCATCAGAGTCTTTTCCAATGAGTCAACTCTTCACATGAGGTGGCCAAAGTACTGGAGTTTCAGCTTTAGCATTATTCCTTCCAAAGAAATCCCAGGGCTGATCTCCTTCAGAATGGACTGGTTGGATCTCCTTGAAGTCCAAGGGACTCTCAAGAGTCTTCTCCAACACCACAGTTCAAAAGCATCAATTCTTCGGCGCTCAGCTTTCTTCACAGTCCAACTCTCACATCCATACCTGACCACAGGAAAGACCATAGCCTTGACTAGACGGACCTTTGTTGGCAAAATAATGTCTCTGCTTTTCAATATGCTATCTAGGTTGGTCATAACTTTCCTTCCAAGGAGTAAGTGTTTTTTAATTTCATGGCTGCAGTCACCATCCGCAGTGATTTTGGAGCCCCCCAAAATAAAGTCTGACACTGTTTCTCCATCTATTTCCTATGAAGTGATGGGACCGGATGACATGATCTTCGTTTTCTGAATGTTGAGCTTTAAGCCAACTTTTTCACTCTCCACTTACACTTTCATCAAGAGGCTTTTTAGTTCCTCTTCACTTTCTGCCATAAGGATGGTGTCATCTGCATATCTGAGGTTATTGATATTTGTCCCAGCAGTCTTGATTCCAGCTTGTGTTTCTTCCAGTCCAGCATTTCTCATGATGTACTCTGCATATAGGTTAAATAAACAGGGTGACAATATACAGCCTTGATGTACTTCTTTTCCTATTTGGAACCAGTCTGTTGTTCCATGACCAGTTCTAACTGTTACTTCCTGCATACAGGTTTCTCAAGAGGCAGGTCAGGTGGTCTGGTATTCCCATCTCTTCCAGAATTTTCCACAGTTTATTGTGATCCACACAGTCAAAGGCTTTGGCATAGTCAATAAAGCAGAAATAGATGTTTTTCTGGAACTCTCTTGCTTTTTCCATGATCCAGCAGATGTTGGCAATTTGATCTCTGGTTCCTCTGCCTTTTCTAAAACCAGCTTGAACATCAGGAAGTTCACAGTTCACATATTGCTGAAGCCTGGCTTGGAGAACTTTGAGCATTACTTTATTAGCGTGTGAGATGAGTGCAATTGTGCGGTAGTTTGAGCACTCTTTGGCATTGCCTTTCTTTGGGACTGGAATGAAAATTGACCTTTTCCAGTCCTGTGGCCACTGCCACTGCGATTTCCAAATTTGCTGGCATATTGAGTGCAGCACTTTCACAGCATATGTGTATAGTCTTCTCCTGTGTTGTTGGAAGAGGGTGTTTGCTATGACCAGTGTATTTTCTTGGCAAAACTCTACTAGTCTTTGCCCTGCTTCATTCCGTATTCCAAGGCCAAATTTGCCTGTTTCTCCAGGTGTTTCTTGACTTCCTACTTTTGCATTCCATTCCCCTATAATGAAAAGGACATCTTTTTTGGGTGTTAGTTCTAAAAGGTCTTGTAGGTCTTCATAGAACCATTCAGCTTCAGCTTCTTCAGCACTCCTGGTTGGCACATAGACTTGGATTACTGTGGTATTGAATGGTTTGCCTTGGAAATGAACAGAGATCATTCTGTTGTTTTTGAGATTGCATCCAATTACTGCATTTCAGACTCTTTTGTTGACCATGATGGCTACTCCATTTCTTCTGAGGGATTCCTGCCCGTAGTAGTAGATATAATGGTCCTCTGAGTTAAATTCACCCATTCCAGTCCATTTTAGTTTGCTGATTTCTAGAATGTCGACATTCACTCTGGCCATCTCTTGTTTGACCACTTCCAATTTGCCTTGATTCATGGACCTGACATTCCAGGTTCCTATACAATATTGCTCTTTACAGCATTGGACCTTGCTTCTATCACCAGTCACATGCACAGCTGGGTATTGTTTTTGCTTTGGTTCCATCCCTTCATTCTTTCTGGAGTTACTTCTCCACTGATCTGCAGTAGCATATTGGGCACCTACTGACCTGGGGAATTCCTCTTTCAGTATCCTATCATTTGCCTTTTCATACTGTTCATGGGGTTCTCAAGGCAAGAATACTGAAGTGGTTTGCCATTCCCTTCTCCAGTTGACCACATTCTGTCAGATCTCTCCACCAGGACCCGACCATCTTGGGTTGCCCCATGGGCATGGCTTAGTTTCATTGAGTTAGACAAAGCTGTGGTCCTGGTGTGATTAGATTGACTAGTTTCCTGTGAGTATGGTTTCAGTGTGTCTGCCCTCTGATGCCCTCTTGCATCAGAAACCCTACCATCTTATTTGGGTTTCTCTTACCTTGGGCGTGGGGTATCTCTTCACGGCTGGTCCAGCAAAGTGCAGCTGCTGCTCCTTACCTTGAATGAGGGGTATCTTCTCAACGCCGTCCTTCCTGACCTTCAACGTGGGATAGCTCTTCTAGGCCCTCCTGAGCCCACGCAGCCACAGCTCCTTGGATGTGGGGTTGGTCCTCCCTGCCGCTGCCCCTGGCCTTGGGCATGGGGGCATCGGGTAGGTCCGTCTGGCCTCCGCCCCTGACCTCGGAAGCGGGGTAGCTCTTCTCGGCCGTTCCTGCGCCGTCACAGCCTGGCACTCTTGGCCGCTGCCCTTGACCTCGGCCATGGGCTAACTCCTCTTGGCCGCCACCCTTCGGGCATGGGGTCCTCCTGGCTTCTGCCCCTGACCTCAGATGTGGGGTAGTACCTAATATTTATAAAATGTAAGAAATTAACTAGAGGTCTTTCATGCGTATTTATTGATATTTGGGGGAGAAGGAAATGACAACCCAGTCAAGTATTCTTGCCTGGAGAATCCCATGGACAGAGGAGCTTGACAGGCTATAGTCCATGGGGTCTCAAAGAGTTGGACAGGACTAAGCCACACACACACACACACACACACATGTCTGGGAGACACTGAAATATATACAATTTCAAATAGTACCTTTTCAGGTGTCAATTACAAGTGAGCCATCTGAGTTTCCTTTATTTGTTTCTGTTACAAAATATTTATATTTTTTATCCTCTTAGAAATTCAGATCAACCTGACTCTAATGCTTTGCCATAGATCAAACTAAGAACCTTGAAGTTGTTAGAGAACTTCTAGTTGATTAGAATGCTGTTCACTATAAAGTATAGAATTCAGTATTCAGGAATTAAGATTTCAACTTGACCACCACCGAAGTTGAGCATATAACTTCCTTTTCTTATTTGTAAATTGAAGTAGGTCACTCAATTTTTAAAAAAATCCATTTTTGCTCAGTATACAAGACTTCCCTGTTATCCATGGGGCTGTCCTGATTTGCCATTAGGGTGACCTCATACCTCCATCCCCAGTGATGAAATCACCTCCAAGAGTACTTCCTGTGTGTTTAGCACTGGTCTGAGCTTACTTTGTCCCATTTAATCTGCTCTGCAAATATATGAAAATTCAGGTTATGAAAAGAGTAAACACAATTTCAATTCCTAATGCACTTAGTTGCATGTTTTTTGTTGCAGAAACTGCTCTGTATATACCAATTACTGATATTCAATCAGAATATGAACAACATAAAGAGTCTTTTGGGGATTTCTCAGTAAATGGAGCTGTGTATGTTTTTCCAACCAAAAAGCATGGTCCTGACTGTACAGACATAGGCTGTGTTCTGGAGTCTTAGAAGCAGCTTTGCTGGTCTTTCAGAGGTCCCAGGCTTCCCATCACACATCTTCCATTCATCTGACCAGCAGAACAGACCTCTCAGCTTTTGTGAAAAATGCTGAAAGACTGAATCCTCATGTCAGCAATTTCTGGTTGCTTGGAAACAATTCTCGATTTGCTACTGTGAAAGAATTTAGGTCAGCAGTGAATTAATCCTTTACAAATTAGAGAAATATAGCCAATCATAGATTCTAAATTCTCCTGTTAAATACAAATACTGAAAAACTGATTCTCCCCCGCCAAAACCCCCATGATGAGAAACTAATTTAAAGTCTATCTTCTAAAGAAATTCTCTGAAAACGAGCAAGATTATTTTATAGAAAAATGTCCACTTTTATGAAAAAGAGCCAGTGCTTCTTTTTTTCTTTTTTTTTTTTTTTTTTTTTTTTTGAGCCAGTGCTTCTTATCACCCACTGCCAAAACCATAGTTCTTTTTCCATCTCACATTAGTAATGTAATAGGAGCTATAGGAAATAAAAGGGTGCTTCTATGAGGTACCCTAATTTTAAGAAAATGCAGATAGTATTTCCTGTCCTTCAGTCCAATAAAAACAGCAAAATGACCACTTGAGAAACCTCAGAGGAATTTATTTCAAATGATAAATTTAGGTAGGATTTGAGGAGGAAGGTGATTGCTAAGCTCTTTTCAAAATCCACCTAGGCATTAAGACAGCACAGTGTGTTGATGGAAAACTGTGCCAGTCTTAAGGCTGAAATCAAGATTAAGACTCATCCAAGGTTAAGACTCTTTTTTCTCCCTTTCCAGGAGGCAAGTAAGCCAGAGGGGGAAGTAGGGGAGAAAATCAGATACAGAACTCTTAGTTCATCTGCCTGGGCGATGGAAGCACTTTGGGTAGAGGAGCACCAGCTTGCCCTCCTGGGAAGAAAGTCTCCTAAGAGCTGGAATAGAGGGCTATGGTTGCCAAAAACCAATCCTCTCCACTTCCAGGACTGGGGAATCTTGTGTGGTAGAGCAAGATCTAACACGTGCATTCAGGCTCAGGATTCCGGAAGAACACTATGCTCTCAGGAGGTCACGGTAGATGTTAACAGTGATCCCTTTTCTGTCCCTCCTAATCTAGTTCTTTCAGGTGATCAGGCTTGTCTACATCTAAACAAACCCTCTGCCACAGTCATTGTCCGCGCTGCATCTTGCAGAACCCCTTTAGCTAAGTCCTGAATATGCTCTGTTCTTGCCACTCTCAGCTCTCCTGGTTCCTCAGGTTTCCTGCTTTTGACTGTAAGTTTCCTCGTTTTGACTGTAAGCCTTAATTCTTCTTTTTAACTCTTCTGATGGAAAATAAATTTGCATTTCTTCTATCATAGTTCTCCTTCAGGATATATCTGCTGGTACCTCCATTTAGCTCTATAAACTCCACAAATAGTAGCAAGAGCCCTGTGCCCCACCTGGGGACCTGTGAGATCCCTGTCATGGACTCTCTGTGGTCTGATTGTTTCCAACATAAGTGATATTGTGCAGGGCCCGGTGGGGCTCCTGGGCACAAGGCTGTTCTGTGCCCCATTTCACTGATTATAGGATACAGTCTTTATTCAGCCTCCATGACCTTCCCTGAGTTTCAATGGGCAAATTCAAGCTGTTGTTAATTAGGGAAGGGAGGGGATGTGAGACCATGGAGGAACAGCAATCACGAGCAGCCTTGGGACAAGGTCTTGTTTCCCCATCAACAGGGAGACACAGCTAATGGTGTTGTCTAGTCGCTCAGTGGTGTCCCACTCTTTGCGACCCTATGCACTGCAGCACACCAGGCTTCCTCTGTCCTTCACAGTCTCCCAGAGTTTGCTTAGACTCATGTCCATTGAGTCGATGATGCCATCCAACCATCTCATCATACAACAGTATCTTTGACTTATTCTGCAGATACTGAAACCACTTCCAGGTAGGAGAAGGTAGTGATTAACAATGGTATGCTGCCCACAGGCATGCAGACCCCAGACCAGCTGGACCTGAACTTTGATGATGCTCACTCCTATGGACCTCACCACTAACCCATCAAAGGAACATCCACGAGCTGACCATACCCTCTTAGATCAATTACAATAAAACTTCCTACTGTTTTAGCCAAATTGGGACACATGGTTTCGCGGGCACCAGCCCACTGTGGCTCCCTATGCCTGGCAAAGCAATAAAGCTCCTCTTTCCTACTACGCCCAAAGTTCTTTGAGATTCAACTAGGCACAAGTGTGCAGAGAAGCTGAGCTTTCAGCATCCCAGCGAGAACGGGCAAGAGGATACTTCCCAGAATCCTCTGGGAGAATGTGATGTCAGCTGTGGCTCACACAGCATTAACTACATCAACCCCTTTACAGCTGTCTTCTCAACCAGTGCATCTGCGCCCAGTCACTCAATCGTCTCCGACTGTTTGTGATCCCATGGACTGTAGCCCACCTGGTTCCTCTGTCCATGGAGTCTTCCAGGCAAAAAAAAAAAAACAAAAAACTGAAGCAGGCTTCCATTTCCTCCTTCAGGGGATCTTTCTGACCCAGGGACCAAACCTATGTCTCCTGTACTGCAAGTAGATTCTTTGCCACTGAGCCACCTAGGAAGCCCCTTCTCAATAAGGTTGACAATAATTAACAAAAACAGAGGCGATTTTAGTGAGCACTTATGAATACAAGTTTAGATACTTTACATACATTAGTTCATTCAACCTTAAGTCCATCGTACACATGAATAAACAGTCTTGCCAAAGATCAGATAGCTTGTAAGTGACAAGGGAGCCAATACCTTAAATATTGGGCCTATATAATTCTATTTAGTGGATTTTTCACCATCTTAGGAGCCTTATCAAAAAGAGAATGCCCTCTATCCTCTGTTTTCTGCCTCTTGCTCTGGCTTGGCAAGCCTCATTTCCTTCCTCCAGCCTCAGACCTGGGCACCTCCTCACTCCACTGGTTTGACTGATACCTAGATCTCCTGACCTGAGGACTGACTTTCAGACACGTTTGCCTTCGAACTCTGCAGCTCACAGGCCAGCCTTGCTGTTTCCCCACATCAAATCTTGGCTCCCAAGATCCTAGGCCCCAGGCTTCCTTGGATACTTCCACCTATTCACAAGAAGCTGGGGCAATGAGGCTGAGCTAGTCTACTAGTCTATGAAAATCAGGCACACCCAGGAAGGCAGGATTCAGAATTGAGAGGCCCCCTGTGGACAGAAGCAGACTGGGCAAATTCGACACAGCACCTTCCCTCATGACTTCTGTTCCCTTCCTCTTTTCCAGAGGCAGGACAATGAAGCAGAGAGAGAACGAGTTTTCAAGTCAGAGAGAGACCTGGATCCGAACTGTGGATCTACTACTAAAATGTTGTATGACTTTAGGTAATTTACCTACAGCATTTGAAATTCAAGTTTCTCATCTGTAAAAACCTGTAAGAAGCTGTTTGAATTAAATAAGATAATGTATATGATGCAGAGCATGTTTCTGAAATGACATCAGCTTGAAAATGTTACTTTTGGCTTCTTCTTCCCAACAGCTGACCCATCAGTCTTGGTTCCAGTCCCTGGGCAGCAACTGGGAACTAGAATTAGCATCTGTGTTGGCTTTCCCCCTTGTATTCATTAGGTTTTACTCACAAAGAGCAGAAACATATAGAACATTAAAGGTAAATATTAATATCTTTGCTTATTTTTGGCTTCCTTTGTGGCTCAGCTAGTAAAGAATCTGCCTGCAATGGGGGAGACCTGGGTTTGATCCCTGGGTTGGGAAGATCCCCTGGAGAAGGGAAAGGCTACCCACTCCAGTATACTGGCCTAGAGAATTCCACGGACTGTATATTCATTCCACGGGCTCACAAAGAGTTGGACACGACTGAGTGACTTTCACTTTCTTTTTGCTTATTTCAGCTCCCAATGTTGAAATAAGCAAAAAGAGTGCTTGTTTCACACTCTTTAAATCAATCACTTATTCTTCTCACACTCTCTTCATCTTCTAGGGCTCTTGAGTTGCATTTAGCTTTTGAGAAGCAAAGGTTGAATAATGTTTAACCTTCAAAAGATTATAACATTGATCTTGATATTTATGCCTAACAAAATTTTAAACCTTTCTACCTCTTCCAAGCCTGGTCTAGGCTTATCATTCCTTTACCATCTACCACTGGCAGCTTTCCTGGGACCTACAACTGTTAACTATAGTGGATTTTTCAAGCTTTTCATTAGTGTTTCTTTCTCAGTCTAAAGACTGAAGCCTCAACTACATCTCTACTTTCTCATAGGATCTAAATTTTTCTTGATGTGGGATCTCATACTGTGATGTTTAATGATATGTGTCAACTTGGATAGCCTATAGTGTCCAGCTGTTTGGCCAAAAACTAGTCCAGATGCTGATGTGAAAGTATTTTTAAAATGTGACTAACATTTAAATCAGTAAACTGAGCAAAGCAGATCACTCTCTATAATATAGGTGGGCCTCATCTAATCAGTTAAATGACTTAAGGACAAAGACAGGTTTACCAGAGAAGGAGGAATTCTCCTACAAACTATATCATAGAAATCCTCCCTCAATTTCTAGCCTGCTGCTTGCATAATCCAGACTCAACATGGTAGCATCAATTCTTGTCTGAATTTCCAGTCTGCCAGTGTGTTCTGCAGGTTTTGGTCATGACAGCTCCAGTAAACACATGAAACAATTCCCTAAAATAAATCAATCTCTCCCTCTCTCTTTTCATATATATACATGGAGTGAAGTGAAAGCTGCTCAGGCATGTCTGACTCTTTGCGACCCCATGGACTGTAGCCCACCAGGCTTCTCAGTCCATGGAATTGTCCAGGCAACAATCCTGGAGTGGGTGGCCATGCCCTTATCCAGGAGATCTTCCTGACCAAGGGAAGGTCTCCTACATTGCAGGCAGATTCTTTATTGTCTGAGCCACCAGGGAAGTCTATATACATATACATATACATATACATATACATATACATATACATATACATATACATATACATATACAGACTTCCCTGGTGGCTATATATGTATCTATATATGTATATAGACTTCCCTGGTGGCTTAGACAATAAAGAATCTGCATATATATATTGGGTTTGTTTCTTAGGAAAACTTTACTACATAAAAGGTAAGCTGTATTAAAATTATCTAGGAAGCTTGTTAAAAATGCAGATTTGATGGCTCCACCTTATCTGAGATGACACCTAAGAATCTATAGTTTTAAACAAGCATCACCAGTGACTCTGAGACATGGTAAAATTTAGAAACCACTATGTTAGAGCAATAACATCATGAATGTGGAGCTCCTTCCCTACATGAGTTAAGCATCAGGTTTCTTATCATTTATAACATCATGCAGGCCTTTAAAAACTTTCTGAGGTGGGCAATAATAATAAATCAGATGAAGATATTTGGGGTCAGCAGGCCAGATAATTAACACCCTTAACCTAATTGGGGTTTTTCCATCTGCTCAAATCAAGAGTTTCTACATAACTACTAGATGTAGCAGGGCTAGGAACTGCTATCAAGTTTAACAAATTGATAGTTTTTGTGGAAATCTCAAAGGACCTTGATCAAAATCTTTACCTAGTTAGAACAGGATCTACTTCAGAAAGACTCCCGAAGGAATCAAACATTCTGTTCCTCACTGTAAATAATAGTTTTCAATGTATCCATTGCACTATTCTTTACTCATGGCTATAAAAAAGATGAAAAATCAATTTAAATAATCCTTTAGTCTTATAGATTAAGGAAAGTTTTGCCCAGTTGCTCAGTTGTAGCCTTCTCTTTGTGACTCCTTGGACTGTAGCTTGCCAGGCTCCTCTGTGCATGAAAGTTTTCAGCAAGAATTCTGGAGTGGGTTGCCATTTCCTACTCCAGAGGATCTTCCCAACCCAGGTATCAAGCCCTTGTCTTCGGCATCTCCTGCATTGCAGGCAGATCCTTCACTTATGAGATACTGTGGAAGTTAGGTGACTTCTAAAAAATATGGAGGCTGAAACATTTAAATCATTTAAGTATTCTCATTTGTTAAAAATTATTGATAAAAATGACTGTAGCTTAATTTCTTCTCTTTTGACTTTTCTAAAATAGTAGTTTCATTTTCAGTTTTGATGATGTTAAATTAATCTTACTAAAGCTCAAATACATTCTACAGAGTTTTGTTCCTGCACTGAATCAGGTTTAATCTTAAAGTTCGCCATAGGTCGCTTTCTACTCATGAAACTTAACAATGTGAAACTTAAATAGAAAAGCCTTACAAGGTTGGGTCAAATAATCACCAGTTAGAAAAATTAATCAAATATTCACTTTTTATGGAAAAGTAGAAATCAGCTTGCTTTTGGGGACAACTCAAAAGTTCTGCCTGCTTCAACTGTGGAGAAATTCCAGCAGTGTCTTCTAATGACTGTGATAATCACAGTGTTACATCTCATTCCACACAAGAAGAAATCATTATAATATAATTGATAGTTTCAAATGCTGTCAAGACAAAATGATTAACTATTAATCAAGAATCTTAGTGATCAGATGGGCTCATAGAAAAAGGTGATTGCAGCATCCTTTTGGAGCTGTGGGAATTGATTCTAGAAAAATCAGTGTCTCAGGATTAGTCCAAAAGGTTCTTTTGGGCAGAGTTAGCCTTGGGTAAAATTGAGAAAGGCAACATTTTTTTATCTAACACTGATGTCTCTCAAGGGCTTTCCTGGTGGCCCAGTGGTAAAGAATCTGCCTGACAATGTAGGAGATGCAGGTTTGATCCAATTCCTCAGTCAGAAAAATCCCCTGGAGAAGGAAATGGCAAGCCATTCCAGTATTCTTGCCTGGGAAATCCCATGGACAGAGGAGCCTGGCAGGCTATAGTCCAGGGGGTTGCAAAAGAGTCAGATATGACTGAGCTACTAAACAACAACGTCAGCAAATTATTGTGTACATCACACTCACTGGAGGCTTGTTGAAACAGATTAGGCTGGGCTGCATCTCTAGGATTTCTTATTCACTAATACTCAAGGTAAGGCTTGATAATTTGCTTTTCTAACATGTCCCTAGCTGTGGTAATATTGGCAGCCTGGAACCACAGTTTGAGAATTACCACCCTGGTAAGCAAGATGCCCTAAAAGGGAGAAAAATATTCATCCTTTAATATACAAAACTGCTGCTGCTGCTGTGTCGCTTCAGTTGTGTCTGACTCTGTGCGACCCCATAGACGGAAGCTCACCAGGCTCCCCCGTCCCTGGGATTCTCCAGGCAAGAACACTGGAGTGGGATGCCATTTCCTTCTCCAATGCATGAAAGTAAAAAGTGAAAGTGAAGTCGCTCGGTCGTGTCCGACTCTCAGCGACCCCATGCTTTTTTAACCAAACGAATGTGCACAGTGATAGTAATTCACACTTACTGAACCCTGAGCAATATAGGTCATTTAATTCTCTCAAGAATCCTGAGATGCATGCACCCTAATGTTCACTGCAGCACTGTTTACAATAGCCAAGACATGGAAACAACCAGATTGTCCATTGACAGAGGAAGGGACAAAGAAGATGTGGTCCATATATACAAGGAACAACACTCAGCCATTAAAAAGAACAGAATAACACCATTTGCAGCAACATGAATGGACCTAGAGATTGTCATTCTGAGTGAAATAAGTCAGAGAAGGAGAAATATCATATGACATCCCTTATATGTGGAATCTAAAAAGAAACGATACAAATAAACTTAATTGTAAAACAGAAAGAGACTCACAGACTTAAGAGAATGAACTTATGTTTGCCAAGGGGTGGGGAAAGAGATGGGAGGTGGGGGGGGGAAATAGATAGGGAGTTTGGAATGGACATGTACAAACTGTTACATTTAAAATGGATAATCAACAAGGCCATGGCACGTGGAACTCTGCTCAATGTTGTATGGCAGCCTGGATGGGAGGGGAGTTTGGGGAAGAATGGATATATGTATACCTATGGCTGAGTCCCTTCACTATTTCATCTAAAACTATCACAATATTGTTAATCAGCTATATCCCAATAAAAAATAAAAAGTTTAAATTAAATAAAAATAAAATAAAAGAATCTTAATAGGTAAGTAACTTCATTATGTCCATTTACAGAGAGAAAACTGAAGATAAGTTGCTGTTGTTGTTTAGTCACTAAGTCATGTCTGACTCTGCAACCCATGGACTGGAGCCCTCCAGGCTCCTCTGTCCATGGGATTTCCCAGGCAAGAATACTGGAGTGGGGAGCCATTTCCTTCTCCAGGGGATCTTCCCCCACCCAGGGATCGAATCCATGTCTCCTGCATTGGCAGATGGAGCCATCAGAGTTAAATAAATAGCCTGAAGTCACATAGACAGTAGAAGATGAAACTGACATTTGGACCCAGGCAGTCTGCCAACAAAGACCCGTCTAGTCAAGGCTATGGTTTTTCCTGTGGTCATGTATGGATGTGAGAGTTGGACTGTGAAGAAAGCTGAGCACTGAAGAATTGATGCTTTTGAACTGTGGTGTTGGAGAAGACTCTTGAGAGTCCCTTGGACTGCAAGGAGATCCAACCAGTCCATTCTGAAGGAGATCAGCCCTGGGATTTCTTTGGAAGGAATGATGCTAAAGCTGAAACTCCAGTACTTTGGTCACCTCATGCGAAGAGTTGACTCATTGGAAAAGACTCTGATGTTGGGAGGGATTGGGGGCAGGAGGAGAAGGAGACGACAGAGGATGAGATGGCTGGATGGCATCACCAACATGATGGACGTGAGTCTGAGTGAACTCCAGGAGTTAGTGATGGACAGGGAGGCCTGGCGTGCTGCGATTCACGGGGTCGCAAAGAGTTGGACATGACTGAGCAACTGAACTGAACTGAGTCTGACACTAAAGCATAGTATTGACCTTTGACTTATGCATACATCTCTCAAAGAGAGATTGTCATATAATAAGAAGAGAGACTAAGCTTTGAGGTCAGATAGAATTGCAGTGAAACCTAAGCTTCACATCACATTTACTGCTGTAAGTGACAAACAAATTAATCTTTTATCTTCAATGTTTTTTGAGGACAAATGGAAATGATATCTATCTTTGTAGAAGGGTTGGAAAATAAAAATCAAATAATTTATGCAAAATTATTGATAAAAGTCTAGCAGGTGTGGTGATCAACAAATGGTATTCATCATCTGTTCACATAAACGGTACCTCTAGATACCTTAAGAATTAGCTTCTCAATTTTATCATCCACCCATCCATCCAGTTTTCATGTGTTAAACAATTATTATAAACAAACATTGAGATGATTTCTGAGAACTACAGATCTATAAACCAATAGCATTCTATAAACACTAATGATAAACTGGATTCAGATGAAGAGCAGTCAGTGTGATGAGATGCAGTGTTTACTGATTCAGGTTGGAGCTTTTCTACTACAGCTGTTCTCTCAGCAGCCTCTTTTCCCCCTACATGTTCCAAGTGCCAGCTCAGTCCCTCGGTATTCAGTCTTTCAGGACAAATGCTTTTCTGAGCTTTGGTATTGTCCAGAAACAGGCAATGTAGCCTATTGAACAGTTGCCTCCACCTTGGAAGTGTTGAATCCATCCGTGGAAAGAGTTTTTACTTGCCTCCTTTGTCTGCAGTAAATTTGCCATATGGTGCACTGCAGCACTGCAGACGTACTGCTGCCCAGTATGTGATTCATATCTGCAGATAGTGTGGAGAGATATCTATAGCAACAGGCCCCTCAAAATTGAGACAATTAAAAAGCCAATGTTATATAACAGGACTTTTTTTGGTTTTATTTTTATATTGGGAGGGCAAGTAGTTTGTATTTTTTATAGATTATATTGACATAATACACTGAATTTAACAATTACATTAATAATCCACTTCTTCTGTAAGTCATGCCACAAAAAATGGGAACAAAAAAACTCAAAAAGTGCCAGATGTTCTATCATCAGTTAATAAAATTTCAAATTGGAATTTCTTTGCCTGGTCTTAATTATAAGTCCACAAATTAGATTTATAAATAATCAATAAGGAACAAGAAAATGTGATTTTATGTAGAATTTACTGATACTCACTTATTCAATATGTATTGAGTCCCTGTTATAAGCCAGGCACTGAAATGAACAGTCTTTGTCTTTGAGAGGCTATAATTCTGGCAGAGAAGAAAGAAACTCAAATATGTTCAATACATTTATTTTAATCCATACATGTTGTACTATGAGAAGCTGCAAGGCTATTCTTTTAGTAAGACAGAAGGTGAGTTTCCTGGACCACTCCTTCATGTTTAAATATCCTAAAGATACTAGATGATATATTAAAAATAAATATAAAGCATTAATAAGCTATTGGGAAAGTAAGGCATTCTAGGTCAGGTACCGATAAAGAATAGCAATTCAAAGAATAGCTAGCAAGAGCTTGGCAGACAAATTCACTCTAAAGACAGATGCCAAACTACATGGACCTGAGTTTAGGTTCTCAGGGATGCATGGAATGAAAGAGATGGGGAACAAAGTCCTGCTGCTGCTGCTGCTGCTGCTGCTGCTGCTGCTAAGTCGCTTCAGTCGTGTCCGACTCTCTGCGACCCCATAGACAGTAGCCCACCAGACTCCCCTGTCCCTGGGATTCTCCAGGCAAGAACACTGGAGTGGGTTGCCATTTCCTTCTCCATTGTGTGAAAGTGAAAAGTGAAAGTGAAGTCGCTCAGTCGTGTCCGACTCTTCGCGACCCCATGGACTGCAGCCTACCAGGCTCCTCTGTCCATGGGATTTTCTAGGCAAGAGTACTGGGGTGGGGTGCCATTGCCTTCTCCGAAACAAATCCTAGAGCCAGCCAAAACCGAAAGCTGAGGAGATTTCTCTGTGAAAGCTAGGACTTTGAGAGCAGAAGAACCTCTCCAGAATGGAGAGAGATTAGAACCAAAAAAAAAAAAAAAAAACCAATAAAATGGCTTTCAGTGAATGAAAGATTAATTGTGTTGAAACCTGGTCACATTTAAATTAGAGTGGTTCTGTATTGGCAACAATTGGCATAAGCAAGGCAAATAAATCCTCGCTGTAGTATTCATCTTTATCAGATCACATCAGATCAGATCAGTCGCTCAGTGGTGTCCGACTCTTTGCGACCCCATGAACTGTAGCACGCCAGGCCTCCCTGTCCATCACCAGCTCCCGGAGGTCACCCAGACTCGCATCCATCGAGTCAGTGATGCCATCCAGCCATCTCATCCTCTGTCGTCCCCTTCTCCTCCTGCCCTCAATCCCTCCCAGCATCAGAGTCTTCTCCAATGAGTCAACTCTTCGCATGAGGTGGCCAAAATACTGGAGTTTCAGCTTTAGCATCATTCCTTCTAAAGAAATTCCAGGATTGATCTCCTTCAGAATGGACTGGTTGGATCTTCTTGCAGTCCAAGGGACTCTCAAGAGTCTTCTCCAACACCACAGTTCAAAAGCGTCAATTCTTCGGCGCTCAGCCTTCTTCACAGTCCAGCTCTCATATCCATTCTCAAAAATTCCCACCTATGAAAGTCTAAGGAAAATAAGTACAGGAAAAATAAGATTAACAAGCCAGCAAACTAAATCCACAAGGAAACAAGCTACCATAAATAAGAACCACTATTAAACAGATGGCTAACACATTCTTATAAATTCAGATAATTAAATTAACAGATACAGATTTTAACTGTTTAAAGAAATAAAATACAAGCTTGAAATTATGTATACAGAGAAAAGGAACTAGAATCAAAGACCAGATTGAAAATAGTTCAAAAAGAATAAGTGGATTTAGTACCATGTTAGAGAGAAGAATAAGGAATTGGTAAAGTAAAAGATGGATCTGAGAAATGATCTCAAACCAGTATGGAGAGGTTGCAAGTAATATATAAAAGAGAAGCAAATAGGCACAGATATTGAAGAGAATCCAACATTTCTTAGGGTTCCCACAGGAGAATAAAGGAAGGGCAACAATGGAATGAATTTTGGCTGAGAATTTTCCAGTACATGTTATGTATAACTCTCATGATAATCACAAAGCAAAATCCTATAATATATACACAAAAGACAAAGATAGAGGAATATAAGCATTCCACTAAAGAAAGTCATGATGCTTTTGAACTATGGTATAGGAGTCCCTTGGACTGCAAGGAGATCCAACCAGTCCATCCTAAAGGAGATCTGTCCTGAGTGTTCATTGGAAGGACTGATGCTGAAGCTGAAACTCCAATACTTTGGCCACCTGATGCAAAGAGCTGACTCATTTGAAAAGACCCTGATGCTGGGAAAGATGGAGGGCAGGAGGAGAAGGGGATGACAGAGGATGAGGTGGTTGGATGGCATCATGGACTCAATGGACATGAGTTTGGGCAAACTCCGGGAGTTAGTGATGGACAGGGAGGTCTGGTGTGCTATGGTTCATGGGGTCGCAAAGAGTCGGACATGACTGAGTGACTGAACTGAACTGAAAGTCATCAAACCAAAAAGTAAGACAGTAAGAGAAGAAAGGAACAGAAAGGATTGAAAAACAGCCCATAAACAGTTAACAAAATCGCAGTACAAATATGCATGTGTGGGTGCTAAGTCACAAGCTGTGTCTTACACTTTGCAACCCCATGGCCTGTAGCACACCAGGTTCCTCTGTCCATAGGATTCTCCAGACAAGAATACTGGAGTGGGTTGCCAGTTCCTTCTCCAGGGGATCTTCTCAACTCAGGGACTGAACGTGCAGCTCCTGCACTGCAGAGGGATTCTCTACTGCTGAGCCACCAGGAAACTTCTGTCAATATACCTGTTAATAATTACTCTAAATTGAAATGGACTAAATTCTCCAATCAAAAGACACTGAATGGCTGAATAGGTAAAAAGCAAGACCCATCTATGTGTGCATATGAGAGACTTATTTTAGATTACACAGACTGACAATGAAAAGATGAAAAAAGTATTCATTGCAAAAGGAAATCAAAAGAAAGCTGGAGTTGGTATTCTTACATCAGAAAATAAACTTTAGAACAAAGACTCTAACAATGATGAGTGTTACATAATGATAAAGATATCCATCCAACAAAAGGATATAATGTTTGCAAATATTTATGTAAATGTCTGAACATAGGAGCATCTAAAGATACAGAGCAAACATTAAAAGACCTAAAGGGAGAAACTGACAGCAAAAATAATAGTAGGGGGTTTTTAGACCCTATTTACACCAATGGATAGTTAATGCAACAAAATAAATAAGGAAACGTTAGCCAGCCTAAATAACATGTTATACCAGATATATACAGAACATTCTATACAAAAGGAACAGGAGACGGACTTATATACACCACTATGTATAAACAGATAACTAATAAGAATCTACTATTTGGCACAGGGAGCCTTCTCAGTGATCTGTGGTGACCTAAATGGGAAGGAAGTCTAAAGAATGGATATATGTAAACGTGTAATAATTCATTTTACAGCAGAAACTAATACAGTTTAAAGCAACTGTATTCCAATTAAGATTTTTAAAATTAACCTAATAAAAGTAACAGCATTTTTCAGGATAGATTATATGTTGGATCACAAAACAAGTCTTAATAAATATGAGAGGACTAAAATCATATCAAGCACCTTTTCCAATCACAATGGTATGAAACCAGAAATTAACTACAAGTAAAAATTGGAAAACTCACAAATATGTGTAGATTAAACAATGTGCTACTGAACAAAGAAGAAATCAAGGACCTATCTCCAAATATAATCAAATTCAGAGTCACTTAGGGTTAGGGCTTCAGATGGATTTTCAGTTCAGTTCATTTCAGTCGCTCAGTCATGTCCGGCTCTCTGTGACCCCATGAACCACAGCACGCCAGGCCTTCCTGTCCATCACCAACTCTCAGAGTTTACCCAAACTCATGTCCATTGAGTCGGTGATGCCATCTAACCCTCTAATCCTCTGTAGTCCCCTTCTCCTCCTGCCTTCAATCTTTCCCAGCACCAGGGTCTTTTCAAATAAGTCAGCTCTTTGCATCAGGTGGCCAAAATATGGAGTTTCAGCTTCAACATCAGTCCTTCCAATGAACACCCAGGACTGATTTCCTTTAGAATGAACTGGTTGGATCTCCTTGCAGTCCAAGGGACTCTCAAGAGTCTTCTCCAAAACCACAGTTCAAAAGCATCAATTCTTTGGTGTTCAGCTTTCTTTATAGTCCAGTTCGCACATCCATACATGACTACTGGAAAAACCATAGCCTTGACTAAACGGACCTTTGTTGGCAAAGTAATGTCTCTGCTTTTGAATATGCTGTCTAGGTTGGTCATAACTTTCCTTTCAAGGAGTAAGTGTCTTTTAATTTCATGGCTGCAATCACCATCTGCAGTGATTTTGGATATATTTTAGTGGGACACAACTCAGTCCTTTACAGAAATGGAATAAAGAAAATAGCCCTGTGTAAGGCCAGGGGCAAAGGTCAGGGAAAGACATCTTTAAAAAAAGAGAGAGCCACTATTGGATGCCTTTACTATTGAGAAATAAAGGCTCATGGGAGTTTGGGAAGAAGCAATAATAGGCATATCATCTTTAAACAAACAAACCATGAAATAATTACTAATTCCAGGGAACCAAAAGATAAAAAAAAACTATTTAGTTTAGCTATGAGTTATATTTACATAGCTATAATAACCATGCTGTACAATGCTTTAATGAAAAATTCTGTGATATATCTATGGGTAAGGTAGAGAGAAATATTGAGAAATTGGATTGTGGTTTCTATCTTCCATAGTAAAAAACCAATAGATCCTTAAAATGGTAAATCCGAGGGCTAATATATGCATATTATTAATAAATATGAAGATATATAATGGGAGAAAGAATGAAAAGATTTGAAAATGGTATCCTTTAGGGATCAGTGTTTGGTACATAAGGAGTGGCAGGAAAGTAGACTATATGCATATACGACTTTTATAAAATAAATGCAATGTGGTTAGAACAATATAACACTGTTTATTTCAGGTTATAAAATTAATGCATGTTCACTGTAGAAAATTTGGAAAATACATAGGTGCCAAAAGAAAATACTCCACTGTTAACATGGTTATCTTACATACATGCTGCACCTGCTGTTTCATAATCTTATCATTTAAAAACATATGATGATTTTCCCATGACTTTAACTTCTGTATTTTTTCAAATAAAAAAATGCAAGGAAACCCAAAGTAAAAATCACTAATTCTCCATGGAAATGAAAGGAAGTCTCCATAAAAGAACTGACACTTGAACAGGACCTTAAAACACAGGAAATAATAAAATAACCGAGTTCTTACTATTGGTTAGACAATTAACTAAATGGTTTATTTGCATCATACTACTTAATTTTCATAATCAATCTGAAAATCAGCTACTGTTAATATATCTCAAATTTACATAGTTGGAGATGAAAGCTTAGTGAGGTCATTTGGCTAATATGTGGCAGTGTTAGAAGTTTAAAAATCATGACCAGATGGTAAAAAGCTCTCTACATACTGGTTTCAAACAGACCCAGCTGCCCAGTCTAAGTCTCCTCGACTCAAGTCACGACACAGAGGAATTGGTTAATGAAGACAAGAAGAAAGGACACCTAAAATAGAAGGAACCATTTATTAAATAGTCCAGAAGCATGACAACTTAAGGCATGGACTTGAGACAAATGTTTTTTTCTTTCATGGAAATCATGGTATGTGTAGGAAGATTTGGGCTTCCCTGTGGCTCAGTGGTAAAGAATTTGCCTACAGGGCAGGAGACTCAGGTTCATTTCCTGGGTTGGGAAGATCCCGTGGAAGAGGAAATGGCAACCTACTCCTGTATTCTTGCCTGAAAATTCCCATGGACTGAGGTGTCTGGAGGGTCCAAAGGGTCTGGAGTCTGGAGTCCAAAGGGTCTGGAGTCCAAAAAAGGTCTCAAGGAATCAGACATGACTTAGCAACTGAGCATGTACATGCATAGGACGATTTGACTGAAGAGGTTATTTGATGTCACAATAGGAAACACTCTGACTAGGATTGTCCCCCAAAACACTGCAGATAGTGATTACAGCCATGAAATTAAAAGACACGTTCTCCTTGGAATAAAAGTTATGACCAACCTAGACAACATATTAAAAAGCAGAGACATTACTTTGCCAACAAAGGTCCGTCTAGTCAAGGCTATGGTTTTTCCAGTAGTTATGTATGGATGTGAGAGTTGGACTATAAAGGAAGCTGAGTGCAGATGAATTGATGATTTTGAACTGTGGTGTTGGAGAAGACTCTTGAGAGTCCCTTGGACTGCAAGGAGATCCAACCAGTCCATCTTAAAGGAAATCAGTCCTAGGTGTTCATTGGAAGGACTGATGCTGAAGCTGAAGCTCCAATACTCTGACCACCTGATGTGGGGAATTGACTCATTTGAAAAAGACCCTGATTCTGGAAAAGACTGAAGGCAGGAGGAGAAGGGGACAACAGAGGATAAGGTGGTTGAATGGCATCACCGACTCAGTGGACGTGAGTTTGGGTAAACTCTGGAAGTTGGTGATGGACAGGGAGGCCTTGTGTGCTGCAGTCCATGGGGTCAGAGAGTTGGATATGACTGAGTGACTGAAGTGATTGACCGACTAGCATGTACCTCCATTAGCTGGCTCTGTTTGTCAAGCAGGGACCTCGGTATCCCAGATCATCAGTGTAAAAGGGGGCTTATGAAGGCACAGGATAAACAGCACTCAGTTTTGACTTGTTAGTAAATAATTTAAAAGATCAGTTTTACATTAAAACAAATGCAAATATCCATGGAATAGAATTCAAAATTTACTTGAATTTTTAACTTAAAGCTGAAGACTTCAAAAAAAAAAAAACCTTAGGTTTTCTTTTCTTTTTTTGCTTTCGTCAGGCTCTTATGACAATCTCTCAAATTTCAAGGGTCCAAGTTTGATTCTCTCATTAGAAAAAATTTAGTGGAAAATTTCTAAGGAATATTCTGGGAAATATTAATCTAATTGAGAATGACATGACTGATCAGTTTTATTTAAAATGTTACTTACCCCTAAGGAAATATAACATATAACCATAATAATAATAACAAAAATTTAGCTATGTTTTTTCTTTCACTAACCCTAGCCTGAAAACATATGAATCTTCTCCAATGGTAGTGTTGATTTAGGAAGTATGTGAGTGAGTTAGAAGCCAGGCTAAATCAGAAAATAAAAATCCCTAAACCCATATTACTGCCATGCATTGAAAATGTATTGATGTTCTTTGTCTTTCTACCACCAAAATAATCAGTTCACTTGTAGAATATTTGTAAAGCTTCAGACAAAAACCAATCTTGAATGCATCTTTTTTCAAACAGAATTTCTATTAATAGCAACATGTAGTAAAAGCTTGCAAAATGGAGAAATGTGTTGTCTGCTATAGTTACTAATAGCTTTCTAAATGGAAAAGATGAGATTAAAACTCAGCAGCATCTAAAAACAATGTGGTAATCTTGGATTTGATACTGAGACAGAAAAAGAACATTAGTGGAAAATCTGGTGAAATTCAAATACTGCCCTGGAGTTTAGGAAATAGTAATTCACCAATGTTGGTTTCTTAGTTTTGTCAAATGTACCATGATAATATAGAATTAACACTAGCAGAAAATGAGTGAGGATTATATGGGAACTCCCTCTGCTATCTTTGAAACATTTCTATAAATCTAAATATTATAAAATACAATATTTACTAAAAATTATTTTAAAAACACTGAATTCAACATTATGCAAACAAATATTTGTTCAAAACCATAATGAGATTTCACCTCATACCTGTCAGAAAGGTGATCATCAAATAGACAACAAGTAACAAATGTTGGTGAGGATGCAGGGAAAGTGAAGCCTAGTTCACTGTTGGTGGGAATGTAAGTTGGTACAACCACCATGGAAAACAGTACACAGGTTCTCTAAACACTTAAAACTAGAACTACCATGTGATTCAGCAGATTCACTCCTGGGAATATACTCAAAACAAAAACACTAATGCCCAAAGATATATGCATCCCAATGTTCATAACAGCTTTGTTTATAATAGCCAGGACATGGAAGCTGGGAAGGATTGAGGGCAGGAGGAGAAGGGGACGCCAGAGGATGAGACGGTTGGATGGCATCACCGGCTCAATGGACATGGATTTGGGTGAACTCCGGGAGTTGGAGATGGACCAGGAGACCTGGCATGCTGCAGTTCATGGGGTCACAAAAAGTTGGACACGACTCAGCAACGGAATAAAACTGAACTGAAGACATGGAAGGAGCCTAAGTGTCCAACAAAGGATCAATGGATAAAGAAGATGGGCTATATATGCATGCTGGAATATTACTCAGCCATAAAAAGAATGAAATTTTGCCATTTGCAGCAACAAGCTGGACCTGGAGGGTATTTATGCTTAGTGAAGTTCAGTCAGACAGAGAAAGACAAATACTGTATGTTTTCACTTATATGTGGAATGTAGAAAATAAAACAAACAAATCTAATAAAATAGAATCACGTGTAGTACAGAGAACAACCAGAAGTTACCAGTGGGGAGAGGGGTAAAAGGAAGGACAAAGATAGGGTAAGGGTATCAAGAAGTATGCACTACTACTATAAAATAAAAAAGATACAAGCATGTACTGTAAAGGGAATATTGCCAATATTTTATATTAACTTTAAATGTGTATAATCTGCAAAAATACTGAATCACTATATTGTACACCTGAAACTAATATAGCACTGTAAATCAATTGCACTTGAATGAAAAAATTCCCAGGCAGGGAGTTTTGGATAGCTATGACTCAAGTGAGAAAATACTGGTATATCTGAGGGACTGTAAGCAGGTCACAGTGACTGCAACCTTGTGGAGTGAGGCACGTCACTACAAACAAAGCTAGTGGAGGTGATGGAATTCCAGTTGAGCTATTTCAAATCCTAAAAGATGATGCTGTGAAAGTGCTGCACTCAATATGTCAGAAAATTTGGAAAACCCAGCAGTGGCCACAGAACTGGAAAAGGTCAGTTTTCATTCCAATTCCAAAGAAAGACAATGCCAAAGAATGCTCAGTCTATCACACAATTGCACTCATCTCACACGCTAGTAAAGTAATGCTCAAAATTCTCCAAGCCAGGCTTCAGCAATACGTGAACTGTTAAGTTCCAGATATTCAAACTGGTTTTAGTAAAAGTAGAGGAACCAGATACCAAATTGCCAAAATCCGCTGGATCATCAAAAAAGCAAGAGAGTTTCAGAAAAACATCTATTTCTGCTTTATTGATTATGCCAAAGCCTTTGACTGTGTGGATCACAATCAACTGTGGAAAATTCTGAAAGAGATGGGAATACCAGACCACCTGACCTGCCTCTTGAGAAACCTGTATGCAGGTCAGGAAGCAACTGTTAGGACTGGACATGGAACAACAGACTGGTTTCAAATAGGAAAAGGAGTACATCAAGGCTGTATATTGTCACCCTGCTTATTTAACTCATATGCAGAGTACATCATGAGAAACGCTGGGCTGGAAGAAGCACAAGCTGGAATCAAGATTGCCAGGAGAAATATCAATGATCTCAGATATGCAGATGACACCACCCTTATGGCAGAAAGTGAAGAGGGGCTAAAAAGCCTCTTGATGAAAGTGAAAGAGGAGAGTGAAAAATTTGGCTTAAAGTTCAACATTCAGAAAACTAAGATCATGGCATCTGGTCCCATCACTTCATGGGAAATATATGGGGAAACAGTGGAAACAGTGGCTGACTTTATTTTTCTGGAGGCTCCAAAATCACTGCAGATGGTGACTGCAGCCATGAAATTAAAAGACGCTTACTCCTTGGAAGGAAAGTTATGACCAACCTAGATAGCATATTGAAAAGCAGAGACATTACTTTGACACCAAAGGTTCGCCTAGTCAAGGCTATGGTCTTTCCTGTGGTCATGTATGGATGTGAGAACTGGACTGTGAAGAAGGCTGAGCGCCGAAGAATTGATGCTTTTGAACTGTGATGTTGGAGAAGACTCTTGAGAGTCCCTTGGACTGCAAGGAGATCCAAGCAGTCCATTCTGAAGGAGATCAGCCCTGGGTGTTCTTTGGAAGGACTGATGTTGAAGCTGAAACTCCAATACTTTGGCTACCTGATGCTAATAGCTGACTCATTGGAAAACACCCTTATGCTAGGAAAGATTGAAGAAAGGGGGAGAAGGGGACAACAGAGGATAAGATGGTTGGATGGCATTACCAACTCAATGGACACGAGTTTGGGTAACCTCTGGGAATTGGTGATGGACAGGGAGGCCTGGCGTTCTGCGGTCCATGGGGTAGCAAAGAGTTGGACATGACTGAGTGACTGAACTGAAGAGTGATGTAAAAAGAACACAGAGAAGATAAAGGAAATCAGATTCCATAAGTCCTTGTGGTGAGAATGAAGGACTTATATGTCAGAACAGTGGAAGCTACAGAGTGACAGGACTTGAATAACAAACTTTAGAGATCACTCTGGCACTCTGTTGGGGGAGATTAGAAAAGAGCAAGAACCAAATCAGGACGAACTAATTCAGAGTCCATGGTAAAGGCTGATGTGAACATAATATTTGAGACATAGTTTGGAACTTGTGGTAGGCTGAATAGTTCATTCCCTCCAAAGATGTCCATGCTTTAATGTTTAGAGTTTGTGAATATGTTCTCTTGCATGCTAAATTGGATTTTATAGATGTATTGAGGAGATAAGCTTGGCTTATCCAAGTGGTTATACTTTAATTGGACAAGCTCTCAAAAGGAGAGAACTATCTCCAGCTAAGAGCCGAAGACTTCAGTGACACACCATAAGGAGAACTCAGAGATTCCAAGTATGAGAATGACTGGATGGGGTGTTGCTGGCCCTTGAGCACAGGACAGGCTGTGTCTTGTTGAGGGGTCTAACAGAGCTCAGAGTTCCCAGGTGTCCCAAGGTGGGCAGGTGTAGTAGAATGTCTCCTACGTGCCCCATAGTGTCTTGAAAATGCTAAAGATGAGAGATAGCCCCAGTAAGTTTTTGAAATTCCAGATGGTTAAGGAGTTTCTGATGGTCTTGTAATCTAGAGAGGAATAGAAGCTTGATTGCAAGAATGATGATTTATCATCAAAGGGCATGCCTCCTGCACCCCACTGCCTTGTCACTGAGGACAATGAAGACACAGCCCTAGGAGAAGAGTTCCTGGAGATTTCAAGACACCTTGGAAGAATGGAAACTTGGAAATATACATTCAGCTTAGGTGTAGGAAAATAAAATAAAGGTACATTTCTTACAGAGGCAAGTTTCTGGACTGCTATTCATACACAATTAAGCCACTGTCATCATTATCATCATCATAGGAGATTGAGAGGCAAATTAGGAGTCTAGAAAGTAAAGCAAGGCAGGAAGAGATGAAGACAGTTGTGGAAAATGAAGGCTGTTGAAGTCCACTTTATTCTGTGTCTGGTGCACAGCCAGTGGAGGAGGAGGTCAGGGGAAGATCACCAGGCTGTTCTTGCTCAGAGGGCAACTGCTGGACAAAGACCTTGCTCATCATCCATGGCTGCCATGCTTTACTTCCTACTCCATCCTTTTGGTATCCATTCTCCAGTAACTGCTCATTCATTGACTTATTCTGTGAATTGTTTTTCAAGTTGTTCATCAGTTTTTCTGATTACCAAACAACATGCTTTAAATTTGGCAAGCTAACTGACTTAGTGATGAATGATTATAAATGTACATGTTTATTTTCTTCTGCAACTTTCTGTTTGAACAATGCACTCATTTAAGTGGATTTAGCAAAGGGCATACATTTGAGAGTTAATACCTTAAAGAGACTTAATTGCTGATTCACCTTGCAAGTACTCTAACAAATCTCTGCTCTTTTGCCTCTGTGCCTATAAAGTGATACACAGATTTCTCAGATTAATCTGGGATAAAATAATGTGTGCTTTATTAAATTTTTGGAACCCTCCTACGATGGAGTTGTACTAAACTAATTCTCGAAATGAGAAAGAGGATATGAAAGGCAATTAACTACACATGGAAAATTTAGGTAAAACCAGATATGAAACTTTTCACAATAGGTACTTTAAAGCAGTGGGAATAGTGAGGGGTGAGGAGAGAGGAGCTATTACCTTCCCTTCTCCGTTATTGGAGTTTCATTTTTACTAACAACACACACTAATTTAATCAATTAAATTTTTCAAAAAATGAAATTACCTAATGATTATAATTTTCCTGTTCCTTACTTAGTTTGATTTATATATAATGGAATAATTTGCAGCTGTCATCACCTCCCAAATTATTTCCTGGTTTCTGTCAACTGAATGCTCAGTTCAGTCAATACTCCTTTGAACCCTTTTCCCAATTCTGCTCTATTAGATTAGCCAGCTAATATAGCTTATTTTTCCAATAATTATTCAGTCAAGGATATTTATCCAATACCTACTATGTGTTCAGCATTATACTAAACATTGTGGAAGGTATAGGATAATAGAAAAGGTAATACTAATAAAAAATAACAATGGGTAATGTTGAATACGTAGATGTCAGTGAGTATTTTAAGAATTTTTCATGAGTTCCCTCCTTTTATTTCCCAGAAAAACCCAATGAAGTATACAATTATTCTCTTCACTTTATAGATGAAGTAATTAAGTTTTAGAGAAGGAAGTTCCCCGGGGTGAAATGGCTAGGAAGAAATAGCCAGGATCGAATGTGTATTGGAATGCATTCCAACATACAGTAGGTGCAGACAAACACTGTTTGATTCCACTTACACGGGGTACCTACAATAATCGAATTCAGAGTCAGAAAGTATACTGGTAGAAGCCAGGGGCCTGGGAGGGGTGGAGGGAGGGGCATTGGGGAGTTAGTATTTAATAAGGACAGAATTTCAGTTTAGGAAGGTGAAAAATCCTTGGATGACGGTGAGCATGGCTCAAGAATGTGAACGTACTTGTGCCATTGAACTCTACAGTTAACCATGTTTAAAATGTCTTATATTACGTAATTTTTAACCAAATAATTTTTTTAAGAGATAGCCAGGATCTGAATGCAGCCTCTTGGACTCCAGAACTTACCTCTTAGGGGGCTCTGTGAGGAGTCTGCAGTACAGTGGAAGAGACAAGACTTACACACACATCAGCAAACTAAAAAAACATTAAAATTCGGGCAAATATCACAGGTTATGCCCAATACAAATGACTGTCATATCAAAGACATATACATATATGGATAGCATAGTTAACAAGGACTTTGTGGAGCAGGAGGTGGGCTTTCAAGCTGGTGCCTGGACAATATTTAGAAAGGGAAGCCAGAGAGGGTATAAGCAAAGGCCGAGCAAAACAGGGAGTTATGGATGCTTCTCCAACAGAAAGAGGATGGCTTAGCCTGCACAAAGCGTGCATCCCAAGGAACAGAGAGAAATACAGCAGAGCAGACAAGGCAAGTGGCCAGGAGAAGGATGGCTCAGAGTCTAGACTGTGTGGTTTGGAAGTAGAAAGCGTGAAAGTGTTAGTCACTCAGTTAGGTCTGACTCTTTGTGACCCCGTGGATGGTACAGTGCCCGGCTCCTCTGTTCACGGGCTTCTCCAGGCAAGAACACTGGAGTGAGTTGCCATTCCCTTCTCCCTGAAAGTAGAACCAATGGTAATAGTAGCAACAATTCCTAGTCTTTACAGGTGCCCCTCTTCTTTCAAAGACATGATCTCACTTGATGTGTTTGTGGAATATTAATCTGGCAGGAAATAGATTTGAAGGGAAAATGTTTAGTGTCAATAAGACCTATTAGGATGTTACTATTAGCCTACAATGCAGTGAGGAGACTCTGAGCTGGGGTCAGGATGATATAAGGGAAATGGAGGATATAATAGCTATTAAATGCCTACTCTGTATCAGTTCAGTCCAGTCGCTCAGATTTTGCTGCTGCTGCTGCTAAGTCACTTCAGTTGTGTCCGACTCTGTACCACCCCATAGATGGCAGCCCATCAGGCTCCACTGTCCCTGGGATTCTCCAGGCAAGAACACTGGAGTGGGTTGCCATTTCCTTCTCCAATGTGTGAAAGTGCAAAGTGAAAGTGCAGTCGCTCAGTCTTGTCCGACTGCAGCCCGCCAGGCTCCTCCGTCCATGGGATTTTCCAGGCAAGAGTACTGGAGTGATTTTGGAGCCCCCAAAAATAAAGTCTGACACTGTTTCCACTGTTTCCCCATATATTTGCCATGAAGTGATGGGACCAGATGCCATGATCTTCGTTTTCTGAATGTTGAGCTTTAAGCCAACTTTTTCACTCTCCTCTTTCACTTTCATCAAGAGGCTTTTTAGTTCCTCCTCACTTTCTGCCATAAGGGTGGTGTTATCTGCATATCTGAGGTTATTGATATTTCTCCCAGCAATCTTGATTCCAGCTTGTACTTCTTCCAGCCCAGCGTTTCTCATGATGTACTCTGCATATAGGTTAAATAAGCAGGGTGACAATATACAGCCTTGACGTACTCCTTTTCCTATTTGGAACCAGTCTGTTGTTCCGTGTCCAGATCTAACAGTTGTTTCTTGACCTGCATACAGGTTTCTCAAGAGGCAGGTCAGGTGGTCTGGTATTCCCATCTCTTTCAGAATTTTCCACTGTTTGTTGCGATCCATATAGTCAAAGGCTTTGGCATAGTCAATAAAGCAGAAATAGATGTTTTTCTGGAACTCTCTTGCTTTTTCCATGATCCAGCGGCTGTTGGCAATTTGATCTCTGTATCAGAGGCTTTATATATACTCTTGTAATGTCTTGCCTGGAGAATCCCAGGGATGGGGGAGCCTGGTGGGCTGTCGTCTATGGGGTCACACAGAATCGGACACGACTGAAGTGACTTAGCAGCAGCAGCAGCAATGTTCAAAACGATGACATATTATGTGTGGAATTATGGCACGAGCTCAAGGCCTAGGTCAAACACTAACTCTATGACATGAAGCAAGTTAAGTAAACATTATTGCCTCATTTTTCTAACAAAATCCGTTTAGAATACCTACTATATGCCAAGAACTGTGCTAGGTCTCATTGCTGAAGAGACACAGTCTCTGTACTTACAGAACCCACAGTATGAGGGAGGATGACATTAGTGTGTATATGTGTTAGTTTCTTATTGCTGCAGTAACAAATTAGCACAAAATAGAGGCTTAGAAAACAAAAGAAAACAAAACACCCAGCTTATTTCTCACCATTCTGCAGTGCAGAAGTCCAGCTGGCTCAGCTGCTTTCTCAGCTCCTGGTTTCTCAAGGCCAAATTCATGGTACTGGCCAGCTGGGCCCTTACTGGGAAGCTTTGGGAAGAACCTCCTTCCAAGCTCATTCAGCTTGTTGGTAGACTCTAGTTGCTCGTGGCTATAGGACTGAGGCCCATTTCTCTGCTGGCTATCAATGGGGGTTCCCTGAACTTCTCTGTAGGTCTCTCTCCAGTCCTGGCGCAAGGACACCTACATCTCAGGGCCAGAAAAGGGATGGCATGTCCCTCCCACTCTTGCGATCTCTGACTTCCCATACCATGTCTCTCGCCCTCACCTGCTTCCTGCTGGAAACAGTTCTCTTTTTAAGGGCTCATGTGATTGGGGCTTCCTAGGTGGCACTAGTGGTAAAGAATCGACTGCCAATGCAGGAGATGCAAGAGACGTGCGTTTGATCCCTGAGTCAGGTAAATCCTCCAGGAGGGCATGGCAACCCACTCCAATATCCTTGTCTAGAGGATCCTATGGACTGAGGGCCCTGGTAGGCTACAGTCCATGGCGGGTTAGGCTTGCAAAGAGTTGGACACAACTGAAGCAATGTGTGCATCATGCATGTAATTAGATTGAACCACTTGGATAATTCAGATACTCCCTATTTTAAGGCCAATAACCTTAATCACATAAGCAAAGTCCTTTTTGCTACCTAACATAACATATTCACAAGTTTCAGATATCAGTTTTTGGAGGCCATTATTTAGCCTATTGCAACCTTCAAAATACATATCAAGTATATATAGATATATTACTATGTGCTAAGCATTTTCTATAAACTTTAAACATGGATATTTATTTAATCTTCCTAAGAATCTATGAGGTAAGTACAATTAACATTATTATTTCTATTTTATAGGTGAAGAAACTGGAGCACAGAGAAGTAACTTGTCCAAGGCAATAGCCAATAGGTAGAACCCCCAAGGGGTTCAGGTCCATCAACTATGCTCTTAACCAAAGTGTCACATTGCTATTAAAGTGTGTTGAGAGGTATTTATGTGTTTACTTACTGTGTGTAGTAGGCAGAATAATGTCCTCCCAAAGAAGACCATAGCCTGAATCCAAAGCCTGTCAATATGTTACATTACATAGAAAAAATGGATTTTATAGACACAACTGCAGTTATTATTCAGCTGGTTTTAACACAGGGAGAGTATCCTGGATTCTTCATGAGCCTTTCAAAGCAGAGAACTCTCTCCAGCTGGAAGAGGAGGGATGCAGCAGAAAAGTGAGAGAGTCAGGGCATGAGGGGGAACTGGAGTTGCTCTTGGTGGAGGAGCTCCATGGAAGGTGTGGGAAGGGACTGTCAACCTCCAGCATCAAAGATCAGCCTCCAGCTGACAACCAGCAAGGAAACTGGAACCTTGGTCCTACCATCACAAAATAAAACTGAACTCATCCAACAGTCTCAATGAGTTCAGAAGATTTACCCCCAGAACTCTCCAGAAGGAGATTCATCATTACCAACATCTTGATTTTTAGTCTTGTGAGATTCTAGGTTGAGACCCAGTTGGGCCACATGGTAGCCAGATTTCTGACCTTCAGAAATGGGAGAATGGATGTTTTAGCCTTCTAAACTGGTGGCAATTTGTTCGAGTAGCAGGAGACTAATACAGAGGCTAAGTTACCAGGACTTTCTTATGATGGGAAGTAGGAGAGGTGAAGAAATTAGGGGTGTCAATAATAACCAAGGTTTTAGGATTGAGAAACTTGGTTGTCATCATTTATTGAGTTGCAGAACAAATCAGAGCTCAAAATTTCATTTTTTAGTATATTGGGTTTGCAATATGTCAGACTGATAGTTGGACATATTGGTTTGGAGCTCAGAAGACAGACCTGGAGTCTGGAAGAAGCATCTGGGAGTCACTGACAAGCAGCATCATTATCTTTATCTATAAAGTTGGTATTAATAATACTTGTCATGATAAGGGGTCATTATGAGAAACAAATGACATGATGTATATAAAATACCAAAGAGACACCTGAAGTCTGATAAGTGCCTGACAAATCTTTGGTATTATACATTATGATTTCAAATTTTCTTATGAGGAAACTGATGCTCAGATTCAGAAACTAGCTCATGTCTGGCGAATAGTGGAGTCAAGACTTAAACCCAGGTCTGCTTGCGCTGCAGATGGTTCTCCTCATACTGTACCACAAGAAATTGTATCATAATTCAACATGGAAAAGAATCTCCAGGTGCTTTGTTCTCAAGGGTTTTTAGTTAGAAATATGAGGAATCATATCTGACTAATTGAATCAGAGAAAGCAAAACACTGCTACTTGGTACCCTCGAAAAGCTGGAGAACGAGGCTAAGAAGATGAGCAGAAACCAAGGGAAGCAAAGCTGGAAGAAGGGGGAAGAACTACCGGGTAAGCCTTTGTCTGCCAACTGGACCAAGGCCACGTGGCTGGCACTGTCTCCACCAAAGGCACGGAACAACGGGCATGCTGGCTGTCATCGACAGACCTTCATCCCGGGTGTTGTGACTCCTCTCTCTAAACTCCTGGGATGAATTCTTACTGTCTCTGTAGTCTCTGAATCACGCCTTCTATTGGGTTGGCCAAAAGTCCATTTGAGTTTTTCCAGAAGATGGTACATAAACCCGAATGAACTTTCTGGCCAACCCCATGTATGGTGTTCCTCCTTAGGCCATTTTACCAAAGATACTGGTACAGGATGTGTCTTCTCTGCCCTCAGTCTCACATGCTGAAGTCCAAACCTGCAGTACCTCAAAATGCGACATATTTGGAGGTAGGGTCTTCACCGAAATAAAGTTAACATGAGGTCATTGGCCCCAACACATGAGGTGTTGGCCCTAATCCAACTGATGTCCTTATAAGAAAGGAAGTTTGGTCACGGGCCTGTGTGGCTGGAGGCCACTGTGAAGATAGAGGGAGAAGATTACCAAGTGGGGAGTCCTGGAAGAGATTCTGCCCTCAGAGCCCTCAGGAGGGACTGCCACCACCTTGATCTCAGACTTCCAAGCCTCCATAATTGGGAGAAACTAAGTTACCACTGGGGAACCTACCCAAACTGTGGCACTTTGATATGGCAGCCCTTGCAAACTAATGCAGAAGAAAAGGGGTTCAGACACGAATCCACTGCCTGGTCGGATGCTTCGGCTTTCTCCACTGATGTCAGGACATCTATTCTTCTCTGCAGTAGAATGAGGTCCGGGATAACAAATAGAGTTTTTAGCCTGCACTTTCCCTTCAACAAATCTCAAAATTTCCACCCATTATATAGCCATGCTAATGTGGAGAAAGCCAATGCAACTTCCCTTATTAAAGGAATAATCGATGAGCTGATTCTTCATAGTGACTTTTTATGGAAGACTTGAACTTTTCAGATAAATTCGTCTCTGAAAACCTCATTCAAAACCGATCTGGGGTATTGCGCAGACAATTGTGCAATTAGATAACTAAACTAAATTTATTTCTCTTTGATCTGTCCTTTCTCTGCCATTCCCTTTACTGACAAATGAAAGTTCTGTCCACCTAGTTTCTCAGCCCGGAAACCTGTGAGCTATTTTTTGACTAATGTTCTCATTCAACTTCCTCATTCAATTAACCACCATCTGTTGTTGACTCAATTACCTCAGAGAGCTGTCTACCCCTTCTAGTTCTCTCATCCTTTCTGCTGCTACCCTAGTCCAGCATATCATCATCTCTCTCTCAAAACTGCCACCAGAAAATCCAAATTATTCGCCTTGACTTCAGGCTCTGTTCCTCCCATCCTTTCTCTGTATTGGAGCCAGTGTTCCTTCTAAGTGAAAGTTGGTTCTGGTCCATGTTCAAACCCTCCACTGGCTCTCCATGGCCCTCAGAATAAAGCATGGGGACGTCTTTGCCAAGTTTATTCAGATCTTGTCTGTCTGCTCTTGCTTGTGGCCTTACTTCCTTTCCCCCCAAGACCCCTCTTAGCTCCCACCACACCACCACCATTTAGTTTCTCTTTTCTGTGTTCTTTCCTTTTTCTTCAATTTTTTGGTCACACCACGCAGCATGTGGGATCTGAGCTCCCCAACCAGGGATCAAACCCACGCCCCTGCCTTGGAAGCACAGAGCCTTAACTACTGGACTACTCGGTAAATCTCTAGTTTCTCTTTTCATGCTCTGTCTCCAGGGCTTTGGACTTGTAATCTCCTCTGCCTAGAAGCCTTTGCCCCCACTTTCTTCCCAGATTTCCCTTTTTCACTACTTAAAAGTTTCTATCTAGATAGCAGATCCCAGTGTCTCATTTACTAGGTGTGTCATCGTAAAAATTATTTGATCTCTGTACCTCAGTTCTTTCATCAGCAAAATAGGTATCCTCTTCACTGAACTATTACAGAGAATAACAAAGTTAGGTTTGATACAGCACTCATAATAGCTAAGTGACCATTGCAAGCACTCAGTAAATGGTATCCATAACTATTCTATTGTCATTCTCTTTCAACAAGATTTCCTTGATCACTCCACTCCTGAACTCAAAACTGAAATGCCTCTTATATACTTCCATGGGACCCTACATGTCCCTCATATTTACACATAAATTTTGTTTAAAGTACTGAATACTTGTCTGTGAAGATTCGTTTATATCCATAATGCCAAGTATAATGTGAGTATCTAATATATATTTTTCTTGAATGAATGAGATTTTGCTACCATCCATTCTTCCAGCAGAAGCATAAGGTTTGATCTAAAATTAGCTTTGGCAGGTATCACTTAAAGCACTAGAATACCCTTCTGAGGTTCTAAATCTGTATCAGTTCATCAGTCAGTCAGTCAGTTCAGTCGCTCAGTCGTGTCCGACTCTTTGCGACCCCATAAACTGCAGCACGCCAGGCCTCCCTGTCCATCACCAACTCCCGGAGGTCACTGAGACTCACATCCATTGAGTCAGTGATGCCATCCAGCCATCTTTTCCTCTGTCGTCCCCTTCTCCTCCTGCCCCCAATCCCTCCCAGCATCAGAGTCTTTTCCAATAAGTCAGCTCTTCTCATGAGATGGCCAAAGTACTGGAGTTTCAGCTTTAGCATCATTCCTTCCAAAGAAATCCCAGGGCTGATCTCTTTCAGAATGGACTGGTTGGATCTCCTTGCAGTCCAAGGGACTCTCAAGAGTCTTCTCCAACACCACAGTTCAAAAGCATCAATTCTTCGGCGCTCAGCCTTCTTCACAGTCCAACTCTCACATCCATACATGACCACAGGAAAAACCATAGCCTTGACTAGATGAACCTTTGTTGGCAAAGTAATGTCTCTGCTTTTGAATATGCTATCTAGGTTGGTCATAACTTTTCTTCCAAGGAGTAAGCGTCTTTTAATGTCATGGCTGCAGTTACCATCTGCAGTGATTTTGGAGCCCCCCCAAATTAAGTCTGACACTGTTTCCCCATCTATTTCCCATGCAATGATGGGACCAGATGCCATGATCTTCGTTTTCTGAATCTTGGTGTGTTTGCTACCTTTAACAAGGAGAAGCACTCTGGCAAGAGTTAACCTTTTCTGGAAAGAATAAAATGCCAATGATGTGGGTACACCTGAACCTGGTGGACATTTCATATTTTTCTGTTTTAATTCCAATCCTACACCATGAAAACAACATATAACATCTTGAAATAGTTCTGCCAGCTTGTCCTCTGCTAACTTTAAAAATAACTAACATTTATGGAGTGCTTACTACATATTGACACTCTGTAAAACTCACTACTGTCATCATCTTGCTTAGTTCTCATAACAATGCTGGTAAATTTTAATATTTTCTCTATTTCACAGGTAAGTTGTTCAAACTCCATCAGTCAATAAGACGCCTAGCCAAAGGCCTGTGTTCCTAATCACTATGCTATGTTACTTTGGTTAAGAGTGCTACTCCTCATGGGACATGAGAGAGATATTAGATTGGGATAATTTTATTTTAGCTAATATCCCAATGAAAGACCCTCTATTTAATAGCTTTCCTAAATTCTGCTGTTAGAAAGTGAATTTCAGGTGCTTCTGTCTCTTACCTCCTGCTTTTAAGTGTGCCCAGTGGATTTCTGTCCTCAGTCCTTTGATCAAATATCATGTCTTATCTTTTGTTGGCGTCTCCAATTACTTAACACAATGCTTTGCAATTGAAGACATGCAATAAATACCTTGTTAATTAAATTAAATGACCAGAGATGCCACAGAAAACTCCTGATTCAGGCCGATGGTGGTCAACATGTCTGCGCTTTGACTCGTGGTTATCAAACATAGGAATCTCAGATCATACTTGTATATACTTTGCCGCTTTCTAATTATAGACTGCCTCGCTTTTCAGTAAAAAGTATTGCCAAACTAGCCAAGCTATGATTCCTTAATACATCTGACCAAGACCATCTTGAGTAGAATGAGTAAAAATGATACATCATTTGGTTATTTTGAACACACAACATAAAACTACCTATTAAAGTTTCTAAGTGACAAGCCTTTTAAGTAGCAGAAATTTTATGTACTTGAGATATATTTGAACAAACCTTCTTTATATAACATATTGGAAAATGAATGACATAGAAGATAAAGAATACATTTGACTTAGACTGAAGTTTCTCCAGCATCATCCATTTAAAATAATGTACTGATAACTGAGTTGATGTCAGGAACTGGATCAAGCTCTGAGTAGACCAAGAATGATTCTTCATCTGGCAGTAAAGAGGACTCTTTGGATCATTGCTGCGCCTCAAACGGATCATTGTTGACTGTGGAGATGCATATCATAGAGGCTTGAAAAGCACAGAGATGAAAACAAAGAGAACAAGAATACTCTTGTTGCCCAGCGAACCTACATAATATCATTGGCGAGACTGGGCTCCAGGCAACAGGAAAATAACTGGCAGAAGTTCAAAGAAGCCTCTATTGGGGAATAGAAATGATTCTGAACTATGTGGAAACAGGGAGAGAGAGGGAGATATGAAAAGAGAAGAGAAGGCAGAGAAATTATAACAAATAAATAATAAGGAAGAGTTAGGGAGACGCTGATATTGAAGTGCACGGTGATTGCTGGAAGGATTACCAAATTTTGTACGGGTTTGAACCAGAGAAAAGAAATGAGTTCCCTTCCTCCTTGGTAAAACTGAGAAGTGTGGGAAGTCAATATAAGTCTTGAGTTTCAGATTGAAAAAGTGGGAATGCAGAGATAAGGTGACTAAAGACTACCCAAAGACCAGAAACAGTCTTGAATTTCAGGTATTCTGTACCTAATTCTCAGAATATGCAATACAGAATGGATGTGAAAAGACTCACTCTTAATATTTTCTGTGGGTAAACAAATCTAGGTGATTTGACGGATAAAGTGTGGTGATAACTGGTTTGGATGAGGACAAGATAAACCAGCATGTCCTGGGCAACATGGGAGGAAAGGTCATGCACCTGTAACTTACTTCTGCTTTCTATTGGGGGACATTTGAAGAACACACTGTATGAGTGGCTTTCTGTTCTCTGAGACTCACCCAGCTGTGTGTTATCTTTTCCTTTGTTTTCTCCTTTCTTTTTGTTGTCCTTTGAAACATTTTTGCCACAGGAAGGGAAGCAGACAGGGTGCAGAGGCTGAAGGAGGCAATTATCTTTTTATAACCTGACTTTTTTGCTGTCCTATTAGAGTGAGATTTGAGAAGTTGTGGATAAATTAAGAAGAATGTGTCATGGAGACTGTTCAAAGAAAGAGCAAGGAATTGCAGCTTATGGCACCCCACCCCAGTACTCTTGCCTGGAAAATCCCATGGACAGAGGAGCCTGGTAGGCTCCAGTTCATGGGGTCGCTAAGAGTCGGACACGACTGAGCGACTTCACTTTCACTTTTCACTTTCATGCATTGGAGGAGGAAATGGCAACCCACTCCAGTGTTCTTGCCTGGAGAATCCCAGGGCCAGAGGAGCCTGGTGGGCTGCCGTCTATGGGGTCGCACAGAGTCGGACATGACTGAAGCGACTTAGCAGCAGCAGCAGCAGGCCAGAGTAAATGACGTGAAGGGAGAAGATGACACAGAAATCTGTAGTCCCAAAGTCGAGAACTCCCCCAGAGAAAAGACAATGCATCATTAAGCGATGTTAATGAGAGAATAAGAGGGAGAGAAGAAAAAATATCTTCAACTGTTTGTGCCAAATTTGATGGAAAGTTCACATGAGACAAGCTGGAATTCTGGAGTCCCCATAAGATTTCACAAAGAGGCTTTTGGTGGGCTTCCCTGGTGGCTCAGAGGTTAAAGCGTCTGCCTCCAATGTGGGAGACCCAGGTTTGATCCCTGGGTCTGGAAGATCCCTTGGAGAAGGAAATGGCAACCCGCTCCAGTATTCTTGCCTGGAGAATCCCATGGACAGGGAAGCCTGGTAAGCTACAGTCCACGGGGTTGCAAAAAGTCGGACACGACTGAGTGACTTCACTTTCACTTTGATGACATCCAAAGCCCAAAAGAGCTTCCCTGTGCAGTAGAGGGTGGTGAAGGTTCATTCTCATTGAGAAATTCAGCGAGCAACTCCTGACTGGAATCTGGAAAATTAATTTGTGCCATAAATATCCTTAGAGGAAGCTTATCCAAAATTTATAATGAATTGTGAACTATATAAATGAATGCATCTCCTAATATTCCCTAAACAAAAAATTATCTTTGTTTTTGTCTTAGTTTTCTCCTTTATTCTGCTGATTATCTCTATTTCAACATGACTCTCCTGAAAATGACTCTACTTTGTCATACACAAGCCATCCATACTGCCCAAAACATCAATAGCCTTCCCTTGTCAGCAGCTACACTCCCACCCTCCCCACCCCACACATAATCTTCTATCATTTGAGAGGCAATTTTCATAAAATGTACGAGATTTGTCTCAATCGGAGGTTTGTATTTGGCCAAGCTGGGCTTTGCAGTCATGGAAACAAGTGGTCGGAGAGTGTTAGTTGTAATAGGCAGAGTAGGGCTTTAGCTTAGGGGCTATATGAGCTTTTTCCCTTCCATGACTTCCAGGTATACCTTGTTATTTTCTCATATCTGATACCTCATATCTAAACAAAAAAGATGTTTTGTGTAGACAGCTCATTAGGGCCCACTGAGATGCACTGAGAAGTGGGCATCACAAAGCTCGTGTTGATGCCCCCACTTTTTAAATAGAGAGCTGGATGCACTCTGTCTACCTCTGCAAATTCTATGTTGATCAGATGTAAGGTGAGCATCTTTCAATAGAAGCCTAGTCCACATATATCCCAAACAACCAGGACCTGAACTGCTTATATAAAATCTTACTGGCTTGTTTCCAATTCCTGGAGATGGGAATGGCAACCCACTCCAGTACTCTTGCCTGGAGAATTCCATGGGTAAAGGAGCCTGGCAGGCTACAGTCCATGGAGTTGCAAAGAGTTGGACATGACTGAGCAACTAACACATGCACACTCCAATTAAAATCACCTTTTTTTTTTAGTTTTCTTTGTTTGGAAATTGTGATGGGTAGTTAAGGTACTAAGAGATTCCACATGTGTATTCAGAGAAGCAAGAACCATGAGTGAGTGTTGCTGCATAGTTAACTGAATAGTTAGCTATCAGCTCCTTAGAAGCTGGACATTCACTTAGTCTCTGCTGCCACATCAAGACCAAGGTACTGTACCTCTTACATGCTTCTGGAAGCTTCCTTGACTGGCATATGCATTGATAACTCCTAATAAAGAAGGAGCAGCACTGCCTTTGGAGTCAAAAGATCCAGGTTGAAATCTCAGCTCCATGGTTTATTTCCGAGATAATTTTGTCTATTCTATTTAAACCCCTAAACCTAAATTTGCTCATAAAAAGTGAAATTAATATCTGCATTACCTCATAAGGCTGCTGTAAAAATATTCCAGTGAAAAAATAAATGAGGAATTAGTTTAGAAACAAACAAACAAAAAACATGGTATGAAAATAAAGTATGGCTCCTCCAGACTGGTAACAAAAAGGTAGAGTGTAGGTTCTGGGTAATGTAAATTTTCCATTCTTTCTCTCTCAAGAGGTTCAGTTAGTTACAAAAACCTCCTTCACTGCATGCATTATCACCTTTTAATTTTAAAGGCACATTGTTCTTTAGACATTATCCTATTATTAATTGGTTTGGACTTTTAACACCTTTCCTCTTAGTTTAGTTTTAATGTATTCAGGATGTTTAACTGGTTGTGTTTTCTGCTTGTGAGCTTTCACAAAATGTCCCATTAAAGTTACCAGTACTCCTTTGCATTTTGTATGGTTCTCTATATTTACCAAAACATTTTCCTATAGATTATTACCTTTGATCTTCACAATAATAATCCTTTGAAAAGAATGAAGAATACTCTTTCAAACTGACTTACATGGAAACTAAAATATACAGAGATAGTTACTCGTTTGATTTCAGGACTGTTTCTAACTCATAAACACTACCATTTTTCAACTTGTTTCAAGTATGATTTAATTATTTTCTTACTATAGGTTGCAATTTCAATGTATGTCAGGCCCTATGCTAAGCAGTTTGCACAATTACATGGAGTTCTCATGAGAACCTTATGAGAGAGGAATCATTCTTGTCACTGCAGTTGAGTAAACTGAGGCTAAGATAGGATAAGTAATTTCCCTAAGGTTACAGAGCCAGACAGTAGATCTGGGACTTGATTCCAGTTTTGTTTGATTCCAAGGGCTATACTCTTAACCACTGCTCTATATTCTCATTCAGATTCACTCTTGTTCCTTACTTTTCTCAAAATATATCTTATCAATTTTTAGCTATTCTTGACATTTTCATCATGAGCCCTCTACAACTCTGCATCCCTACTGCTGAATTTAGAACTAAACCAAAGCAAATGTTCACTTTTGACCTTATCAGTTTGCCTTGTATATATGGGGAAACTCACAATTAACTGACAAACTTTAACTTAAACCCTGAAAAAATATGCATGGGACATGCCAAAACTGATGTAGCACAAATCTTGATAGCAAAGCTGAGATTTGAACCACTAATACAAGACTAAACCTAATCCCTGAAAAGCACACACATAGACAAATTCAAATCAGCATAGCAAAAGTTTTAAAAACTAAACTTAGATTTGAATCATCTGTACAAATCTCAGCATAATTATCAAATGCATACCTATAATAGTCATAATATATCATATGTGATATATTATATATGTCATTTCAAATGCATACCTATAACAGTCATAATTTAAAGAACTAAACTGAAACTTGAGGCATCATCCACAAGATAAGACAGAACTTGAGGTTCACATCTCACTTGTGCATTGCTTGCTAATATAAAAATATCAACATTCTTCAAAAGATGATTATAGGCCACAAAGTCTAAGATACAATCCTAGATTACCTGACACACAAAGAATGAGGAAAATGTAGCTCACATTTAACAAGGCAAAATGACAAATACTGGAATATTCAAAGACTATAAAACATCACTATGTTCCATAAAGTCAAAAACAAAAAAACACATATGGAATTAATTAGAATGTATGTATGACATCTCAACAAGAAATAAAAACAATAAAAAAAGAATCAAGTGAAAATTTTAGACCTGAAAATTTAATATCAGAAATTTTAAAAATTACTGAATGGACTCAAAAGTAAAACAGAAATTGTAATGGAAATAACAAAGAAAGAAAAGGTTTAAAATGTCTAATATATGTACATTTGAAGTTCCAGAAAAAGTGAAGAGAAAGATATTGAAGTAGAAAAATATTTCATGATATAATGGCTGAACACTTTCCAACCTTCATAAGAGACATAACATTTATAGATTCAGAAATGTTCGGTGAACTCCCAAAGAAAATAATGCTGGACAGAGGACAGATTAGAGACAAACTTCCAAAATTCAAATTTAAAGTCCTGAAAACATTTAGAGAAAAATGACGTTACTTATAGGCAGACAATAATTTGAATAATTATTGATTGCTCAACAGAAGCTACCAAGGCCAGAAGATAACATCTTCAAAGTGCTAAAATAAAGAATCTTATCAAAGCAAATTCTGTATCTAATGAAAATATCCCTCAGAAATGAAGGTGAGTTAAAGATACTTTCAGATGGAATAAAACTAACAGTATGTGTCACTAACAAATGACATAAAAAGAAATTCTAAATAGACTGTGAAAATTTAATTATGTATATTGTGATTCTCAAAGGAACAACTAAAAATGAAGCAAACAATCAAATAAAACGCACACACATATAACCAAAAGGCCAAGTAATAAAATGGAATACTAGAACTACTTCAAAAAAAAAAAAAATCAAGAAAGAGAGACTATAGGGAAAAAAAGAAAGGACAAATAAGAAAATTGCGGAACTAAATCCAACCATACCAATAACTGTATAAACCATCATTGATCTTACTATTCCAATGAACAAAAATTGACAAATGGGTAAAGGCAAGACTGAACAACTTGTTGTTCAGTTCCTCAGTCACATCTGACTCTTTGAGATCCCACGGGCTGCAGTACGCCTGGCTTCCCTGGTCCTTTACCATCTCCCGGAGTTTACTCAAACTCATGCCCATTGAATTGGTGATGCCATCCAACCATCTCATCTTCTGTTGTCCCCTTCTCCTGCCTTCAATCTTTCCCAGCATCAGGGTCTTTTCCAATGAGTTGGCTTTTCATGTCAGGTGGCCAAAGTATTGGAGGTTCAGCTTCAGCATCAGTCCTTCCAGGGAATATTCAGGGTTGATTTCTTTTAGGATTGACTGGTTTGATCTCTTCTCTGTCCAAGGGACTCTCAAGAGTCTTCTCCAGCACCACAGTTTGAAGGCATCAATTCTTTAGCGCTCAGCCTTTTTTATTGTCCAGGGTGAAGGCAAGACTGAGCAACTATATGCTGCTTTAAGAACCACACTTAAAGACACAGATAAGTTTAAAGTAAGTGGATGCAGAAAACATGAAACATTAATAGTAAGCATATGAAGACTGAAATGCCTTCACTAGTATCAGATAAAATAAACTTTAATAAAACAAGTATTACCACGGATCACTTTTAATAAACAATGATAAGAGAAATTAATCAGGAAGAAATCATTATCAATGCTTATGTACTTAATTACAAAGCCTCAACATACATAAATCAAATATTGAGAGAATTAAAGGGAAACAATTTTTTGACCATACTAGAATATTATAACAACTCTCTTTCATCATTTGATATAATAGCTAGATAAAAACTCAGTAAGGACACAGAAGATCTTGTAATAGGGAAGAACAAATATGACTCCATATTAGATCTGTTCCTTTTTGTTTAAACTTTGTTCTCTGTTGCCTGTACTGAGTCATGCACCTTTTCTAAAAGAATGTTGCCTGTAGCCTGAAATACACAGGATAGCCTATTCTCAGGGCTCTGATATTTAAGAGTTCATATGCTATGCTATGCTATGCTAAGTCACTTCAGTCGTGTCCGACTCTGTGTGACCCCATAGACGGCAGCCCACCAGGCTTCCCCGTCCCTGGGATTCTCCAGGCAAGAACATTGGAGTGGGTAAGAGTTCATATATACACAGATAAAAAGTTTCAGAACAGAGAAAAGCATTTGTCTTGTTGGAGGTTTACAGGAACACAGTGACAACCTACATGAACACCTGCAAGAACAAAGTACTCCTGCATCAAGAAGCTTGCAACAAACAATTACCACTTGCCCTTTCTGAAATCTGACTGGGGTAAAATGTTTCTTTGAGACACTAGTCTGACATCTCAGTCTGCTGGATTTCCAAATAAAGTCACTATTCCTTGCTCCAACAATTCATCCTCTGATTTCCTGGCCTGCTGTGTGATGAGAAACTGAGTCTGGACTCAGCAGCAATCTCAATGGCACTTTGAACCACTTTAATCTAATTACACTTATAGAGCACCCCATCCAGTAAGCAAAGAATACATATTTTTCTCAAAGTACACACTGTAGACTCATTGAGGTAGATCATATTTTGTAGTATGAAACAAGGCTGTTAAAAATCCAGGTCATACCAAGTGTATTCTCTCATATCAATGGAATTAAATCAGAACTAAATAACGAAAGATATTGTTAAATCCTATTGATCTGGAGATTAAAAACACTGTTTAGATAATTCATGGGGCACAGACCAAATTACAAGGAGATTTACAAAATATTTTGAACTGATATAATAATTTAAATAGAACATAATCAAAATCTGTAGGATGCAGCTAAAGCACTGGTAAGTAGAAAACATAACATTAAATGTACAAATTAGGAAAGAAGATCTAAAACCAATAGGATCCCACCCTAAGAAATAAAAATCAAGAACTCAGTAATAAAAAAAGAATTAATAAAGATAAGAATAGAAATCAGCAATATTAAAAAGAGACAGAAAAAATTAAGTAAAAATCTGGGTCTTCAAAACAAAATCAAGAAAATTGACAAATCTCCAGTTAGCCTTTTCATGAGAAAAGGAGAGAGTCTATAAATCAAAAATAATAATAAAAATGTTTAATGTGAAGGACTTGTCACCAAGGATTGTACACATTAAAAAATAAGGAAACACTGTGAAGACCTTTGGCCTAAAAAGTTTGACAGTATGCATGAAATGGACACATTTTTTGAAAGATACAACTTATAAAAACTGAAGAAACAGAACAGCTTGTTGAGCCTGGTAAAGAAACTGGGTCTGTTACCAGGCTTGGGGTTTACCTATGAAACCAACATGTCTTCTGTAATTAGGCTTCTCTTGGGCACATTACAACTATAAATTTAACCTGAAACACCAGAAATCCAGAAATCAAGTGGGAGGAATGGAGACTCAAGGAAGGAAAGACAAGTTCTTTTTTTTTTTTTTTTTTTTTTCAAGGAACTGATCCCAATTCTTTATTTTCCATGGTCTACTTTTATACACTGAGATGTTATACAAAAGTCACGGGGGGTCAGGAGCCCTGACTTTTTCAAAGTCAGGTGCTTCTTACAAACGTATACAGAGGTCTTACGGGTGTTACATCATCTTCTGGCCAGGGGGCCTGCTGACAATTTATGACCCTCTCCTTGTGACAGCGGTCAATCCAGGACATTTATTTCTTCAGGGGTGATTATTCTTAAAACAGACTCCACCAGATAAATTTACATTCCTATAGGGTGAGGATGGATTTTTTTTTTTTTTTAAAAGAATCTCTTTTATTGATTATCAGAAACATTACAAACATCTAGTATGAACAAATTGTAACATGATAGTGTTTAGTTTGAACAATTAATACATTTCAGATATAATATTATACATATTTCAATGCTATTCTCCCCAATCATCTCACCCTCTCCTGGTCCCAGAGTCCAAAAGTCTGGTCTATACATCAGTGTCTCTTTTGTTGTCTCGTAAATAGGGTTATTTTTTTACCATCTTTCTAAATTCCATATATATGCGTTAGTATACTGTATTTGTGTTTTTGTTTCTGGCTTACTTCACTCTGTATAATAGGCTCCAGTTCCATCCACCTCCTTAGAACTGATTCAAATGTATTCTTTTTAATGGCTGAGTAATACTCCATTGTGTATATGTACCACGGCTTGCTTATCCATTCATCTGTGGATGGACATCTAGGTTGCTTCCACGTTCTGGCTATTGCAAACAGTGCTGCTATGAACATTGGGGTACAGGTGTCTCTTTCAATTCTGGTTTTCTCAGTGTATATGCCCAGCAGTGGGATTGCTGGATCATAAGGCAGTTCTATTCGCAGTTTTTTGAGGAATCTCCATACTGTTCTCCAAAGTGGCTGTACTAGTTTGCATTCCCACCAACAGTGCAAGAGGGTTCCCTTCTCTCCGCACCCTCTCCAGCATTTATTGCTTGTGGACTTTTGGATAGCAGCCATACTGATTGGCGTGAAATGGTATCTCATAGTGGTTTTGATTTGCATTTCTCTGATAATGAGTGATATTGAGCATCTTTTCATGTGTTTGTTAGCCATCTGTATGTCTTCTTTGGAGAAATGTCTATTGAGTTCTTTGGCCCATTTTTTGATTGGGTCATTTATTTTTCTGGAATTGAGCTGTAGAAGTTGCTTGTATATTTTTGAGATTAGTTGTTTGTCAGTTGCTTCATTTGCTATTATTTTCTCCCATTCTGAAGGCTGTCTTTTCACCTTGCTTATAGTTTCCTTTGTTGTGCAAAAGCTTTTTAAGTTTGATTAGGTCCCATTTGTTCATTTTTTATTTTATTTCCAATATTCTGGGAGGTGGGTCATAGAGGATCCTGCTGTGATGTAAGTCAGAGAGTGTTTTGCCTATGTTTTCCTCTAGGAGTTTTATGGTTTCTGGTCTTACATTTAGCTCTTTAATCCATTTTGAGTTTATTTTTGTGTATGGTGTTAGAAAGTGTTCTAGTTTCATTCATATGGAGGGGTCTTGTTTTTGTATCCATTCAGCCAGTCTCTGTCTTTTGGTTGGGGCATTCAACCCATTTACATTTAAGGTAATTAATGATAAATATGATCCCGTTGCCATTTACTTTGTTGTTTTGGGTTTGAATTTATATATCCTTTTTGTGTTTCCTGTCTAGAGAATGTCCTTTAGTATTTGTTGGAGAGCTGGTTTGGTGGTGCTGAATTCTCTCAGCTTTTGCTTGTCTGTAAAGGTTTTGATTTCTCCTTCATATTTGAATGAGATCCTTGCTGGGTACAATAATCTGGGCTGTAGGTTCTTTTCTTTCATCACTTTAAGTATGTCTTGCCATTCCCTCCTGGCTTGGAGAGTTTCTATTGAAAGATCAGCTGTTATCCTTATGGGAATTCCCTTGTGTGTTATTTGTTGTTTTTCCCTTGCTGCTTTTAATATTTGTTCTTTGTGTTTGATCTTTGTTAATTTGATTAATATGTGTCTTGGGGTGTTTCGTCTTGGGTTTATCCTATTTGGGACTCTCTGGGTTTCTTGGACTTGAGTGATTATTTCCTTCCCCATTTTAGGGAAGTTTTCAACTATTATCTCCTCTAGTATCTTCTCATGGTCTTTCTTTTTGTCTTCTTCTTCTGGGACTCCTATGATTCTAATATTGTAACGTTTAATATTGTCCTGGAGGTCTCTGAGATTGTCCTCATTTCTTTTAATTCGTTTTTCTTTTTTCTCCTCTGATTCCTTTAATTCTGCCATTCTATCTTCTAATTCGCTAATTCTATCTTCTGCCTCTGTTATTCTACTATTTGTTGCCTCCAGAGTGTTTTGGATCTCATTTATTGCATTATTCATTATATATTGACTCTTTTTTATTTCTTCTAGGTCCTTGTTAAATCTTTCTTGCATCTTCTCAATGCTTTTCTCCAGGCTATTTATCCATGATTCCATTTTGCTTTCCAGATTTTGGATTAATTTGACTATCATTATTCGGAATTCTTTATCAGGTAGGTTCGCTATTTCTTCCTCTTTTGTTTGGTTTGGTGGGTAATTATCCTGTTCCTTTACCTGCTGGGAATTCTTCTGTCTTTTCATCTTGTTTAAATTGCTAAGTTTGGGGCGTCTTTACTGTATTCTGGTAGTCTGTGGAGTTCTCTTTATTGTGGCGTTTCTGCACTATATGTGGGTTTGTACCGGTGGCTTGTCGAGGTTTCTTGTTTATGGAAGCTTGTATCGGTGTTCTGGTGGGTGGAGCTGGATTTCTTTTCTCTGGGGTGCAGTGGAGTGTCTAGTAGTGAGTTATGAGATGTCTATGCTTTTGGGGTCGCTTTGTGTAGCCTGTGTATTGGAGCTCAGGCTGTGTTCTTGTTTTTCTGGAGAATTTGCTTGGTATGTCTTGTGGAACTTGCTGGTCTTTGTGTGATGCTTGGTTTCAGAGTAGGTATGGAGGCTTTTAATGAGCTCCTGTCAATTAGTGTTTCGTGGGATCAGGGTATGGACTTAAGCCTCCTGGTTCCAGTTATTGGTCTTATTTTTACAGTAGTCTCAAAAACTTCTTCTTCTATAATGCATTCCACAACTGGACTGCTCAGAGATGTTCACGGAATTATACATAGAAGGAAAAAGGGAGGAAGGAGACAGAGGTGGTCAGGAGGATAAAAGGAGGGAGTGTGAAGGAGAGAGACAGATCTAGTCAGTAATCAGTAAAGAAAAGAAAAAAGGAAAGGAAAAAAGCAAAGGACAAAAAGGAAAAAGAAAAAAAAAAAAAAAAAACAGGGTCGCAAAAGTTATATCTAAACGTGGAGATTAAAGAAGTACTAGAGGATAAAAAAAATAATAATAATAATAAAATAAAAGAAACAAAACAAACAACAACAAAAAAAAAAATTAAAAGGGAAAAAAATTTTTGTTTTCCTTTTTCCAATTAAAAAATAATAAAAATTTAAAATATATATATATATTAAAAAAAGAAAAGAAAAAAAAAAGGAAATAATGATGGGAAAAATAGTAACAATATATATAAGAGTTTCTCTATTATTGTTGTGGGTTCAGTTCATTTTCAGCTAGTTCCTTGTTCCGGCTTAAATTTCTCAAGATCTATAGGCCCCTTTCTCTGTGGTTGTTCTGTATAGTTCTTTGTTCTGTGCACGGTTCGGCGGTGTTCTGGGCCAAGGCCCGCCACTCGTGTGGTCGGCGCTGCACAATCTGGATTGCCGGCCCAAACTACTCCAGTTAGGCAGCACTCCAGACAATCAGGCAAACGAAGTCTGCGCTGAGGCCCGCAGAGGGGGAGGGGTCGGCGACGGGAATGGCGGGCGGGCGGGTGGGGGAGGGGATGGGGTGGCCCTCGTGGGAGCCGCCGGCACAGCGGGCGGGGGCACGCCTGCGCGGGAGTGGCCGGCGGGGGAGCGTCCAGTGGGGGGAGAGTCCCGCGGGGGAGCATCCCTCTGGGGAGCGCCGGCAGCGGAGCGTCCCGCGTGGGAACGGCCAAGATGTCTCCCTGCCCAGCCCCAGCTCCCCAATGGCAGATGCGGGCGTTTGCAGCGGTGCTTTTCCGCTGCGGAAGTTACCGCAGGGCCCGCAGTCTGTGGGTTCTAATTGCTCAACTGTTCTCCTCCCTGTTATGATAGTCTCCGTGTTTCCCAGGTTCGGCGCAGATTCCGCAGGGAGAGTGTTTCCTGGTGTTTGGAAACTTCTCTTTTTGAGACTCCCTTCCCCGGACAGAGGTCCGCCCCTCCCTCTTTGTCTCTCTCTGGCTTCTATATTCTTTCCTACCTCCTTTAGAAGGCAGTGAGTTGCTTTTCTGGGTGTCCGACGTCCTCCGCCAGCACTCCGAAGCTGTTTGTGGTATTTACTCGGCGCCCAGATGTCCCATTGATGAATTTGTGGAGGAGAAAGCGTATTCCCCGTCCTAATCCTTCGCCATCTTAACCGGAAGTCGAAAGACAAGTTCTTTTACTGACCACCAATAATGGCAGTGTTCTGAGGGGAACACATCCTATTCCTTCCCTTAAAGAACAGAAGGAAGGGAAGAATAAAAGAGCTATGAGTGAAAAAGAAGCCTGACATCCTTAACCAGAGGCCAACAATTTCCAATTAAATAAATCTCTAAATGTCAAAGTATACAATTAAATGTAGTAAGCTTTACTCTATTATGAATGATTCTCTAATTCTGCTACATTTTCCCACTTTTTTGAAAAAGGGTAACCAATTAATTCTCAATTTCCTATAACCACTTGTATTTTTAATCTAACTTTGATATATTGCCTTCCTTCCCCATTCCCAATTTGCAGTTTTCAGGAAATATTTTTTACCATCCAGGAAAATAAATCACCATCTACTTAACAAGTTCAGAGTAACAGGGGTAGACAAAGTTACAAAGAATGGCCAGAATCTAATTTCCTCTCCAGAGTCTTCTTGCTACTCAATTAAGCATATCCTTAATGCTGGTCTGCAGTCTTGGACCCTCTCCCCAACTCCCAGGTCTGATCATTTACGATGAAACAATAAATACATTCTCCTTCTGCCTAAAATGTTGGAAGTGATAACAAATTGAAATTTTAATGGTGTAACCTTAGTTCAGGCATACAAAAATGCTACTGGGCAGCCACTGAGGATCTGGTCTCAGACATACTGCTGCATCACTGAGAATTTGAAATTCCTGAACTGTATCAAACATAAGGATGTGTGCATGCTAAGTAGCTTCAGTCATGTCCAACTGCAACCCCACGGACTTTAGTAGGGCTCAGGCTCCTCTCTGTTCATGGGATTCTCCAGGCAAGAATACTGGAGTGGGTTGCCATGCCCTCCTCCAGTAGATCTTCCTGACTCAGGGATCGAACCCACGTCTCTTAGTCTCCTGCATTTGCAGGCAGGTTCTTTACCACTAGCGCCACCTGGGAAGCCCAAACATAAGGATACCACCAGTTGTTTCCAGAACAATACCTACTAGCAGCTGCTAGCTTCACTCTTGTAGTGTTTAAGTCCTTGCCCTGCTTTGCAATTAGGTGATTATCTGTAATGCCTACCAATCCTTGCTTAAAATCACCCTTACCTCTTGCCAGCTCCAACCATAATTCTTAACAAAAATATTATGTAACCTTATAGCTTTTTGACTTTGTAAGTGTCCCTCATTTTGTATTCCTGGCAGAACAAAATTCAAGTGCTTTCTTGAATTTGTGCTTTCTGAGATGCAGCCCTAACAAACCCCAAATAAATCTTTTGTGTTGCCCCAACCAGGTCTCCATTCTTGGAATGCTCCATTAACAGAATTTAATATTCTCTATGATTTTGAGCAAGAAAGGAATGGCTATTAAACTCACTTAAGTCTAATTAATTGACTGCCTTAAAATTATCCCTGTCATATCTTCTTTTATATTTTACTTGTAATTTATCATTCTATTTATCTCCCATTCAAAACAGAAAAATATGTTCACATGACTGTATTGTCCACAACAAGATCCAGTCAACAAAAAGACTTAAAAGAATAAACACCAAATTTAGAAACATCTTCCTTCTACATTCTAATGAACGCTCAATACGTAATAACATATCATGTTCATACAGTTTTGAAGGTTTTTATCTCTCTGTGCCAAGAGTAAAACAGCAAAGCTTAACAAAGGTCCACACCTGAAACTGAAAGAGCCTTGGATTGTTTAGAAGCAAATTATCCTAAAATCAGTACATACCTAAGGAAGAAAAGGAGTTACTAACCTATTGTAGGACAACATGCACTTATATCACTAACTTAACCCTTCATTCACATAGTCAAGCACTGGTTTCAACACAGATGTAGCCATATTGTGATAGTTCGGTCCTCTTTCACGCTAATACAGACAGCTTGTGTCTCTAGCTGTGTTATCAGCACTCACTTTTCACTTTGGACTTAGGAACAAGTTTCAGTCTTTCACAAGGGCTTACTCACATCTGAACAGTGCTTTGCATTCCTCACAGCAAATCACAGGGCCCTGACACTCATGACGCTTGGCACTCCAGGGCATTGCTCTGAAATCACAAAATTCATACAGTAGAATATAATTCTGTGTTCTACGGGCGTCCCTCGTGGCTCAGACAGTAGAGAATCTGCTTGCAGTGCAGGAGATTCATTGACCTGGGTTCAATTCCTGGGTCAGGAAGATCCCCTGGAGAAGGGCATAGTAACCGGCTCCACTATCCTTGCCTGAAGAATCCCATGGACAGAGGAGCCTGGCGGGCTACAGTCCAGGGGGTCACACAGAGCCGGCCATGACTGAGCGACTTCACTTTCATGTTTCCCTCATGTTACCACTCTCCTCTGAATTGCATGGCTGCTTTACGGGATTAATGTGATGCCTTGGAAAGAGTTGCAGTATGCCACGCACTCCTAACATCCCTACCATATCACTGGCTTCAGCCTTGAGCCCAGCTGTTACCTCTTCCTGATGGTGGATATCACTTGGGAGATTCCGTCGTCTTCTGCCAGTCGACCAAGTGCTCAGTAACTTCAGTCTTCATAGAGAAATAATCTCTCTCCTTCCATTTTTCCATCCAGAAAGTTCCCTGAAGAAATATGATGGATCAAATAAGTACTAAGTAAGTATATCGGAACTTCACCTTCTAGAATTTAAACCCTAGAATCTTCAGAGCCAAAAAAAGAATCTTGTCCCTCCTCCCAACAATGTGTGGGCCTTGTTTTGCTTTCTATGGTATAACCAAAGGGTCCTTAGGACGGTCTTCTCACCCCAGTAACATTCCAGTCAAAGGTGGCTTGATCACACCACCATCAGCAACAGAAACAGCAAGCAGCTTTGAAATGGCTGTTCTCTCGAACAAAAGAAAGAAAGTTCTGCCTCACTTGGTCCTTCCTTGTAGGTACACACATTTACACACCACACACACACACTTTTGTACTAGGGAAGAAATAATTTGACTCCATGCAAGATCTGTTCCTTTTACTTAACCTTTGTGCTGGGTTGGGAAGATCCCCCCGGAGAAGGGAATGGCTACCCACTCCAGTATTCTTGTTTGGAGAATCCCACGGACAGAGGAGCCTGGCGGGTTATAGTCCACGGGATCACAAAGATGCTGGCACAATAGAACAGCTGACACTGTGCTCTGTTGCCTGCGCTTAGTCATGGTGGAGCAGCACCTTTTGTAGAAGAATATTGCCTACAGCCTGAAAAATAGAGGATAGTTTATTCTCAGGGCTCTGATGCTTGACAGTCTATTCATATAGAGATTAAAAAGTTGCAGAATAGAGAGTGACATTTGTTTTGTTGGGCATTTATAGGAACATCATGACCTGGCCTCTGACCTATGTAGATAGCTGTAAGAACAACAGATTCTGACATCAACAAGCTTGAAACTAATGATGCCTTTCCCTCTTCTCCTTGCCTTTAAAAATGCTTTGCTGAAACCCTTCAAGGGGTCTGGAATTTGAGGGCAAGAGCCACTCATCTCTTTGCATCTGTGCATGCTAAATCACTTTAGTCATTTCCAACTCTGTGCGGCCCTATGGATGTAGCCTGCCTGGTTCATATGTCCCAGAGATTCTCCAGGCAAGAATACTGCGGGGAGTTGCTGTGCCCTCCTCCAGGGGATCTTCCTGAGCCAGTGATTGAATCTGCCTCTCTTATGCCTCCTGCATTGGCAGGTGGGTTCCTTACTACTAGCACTGCCTAGGAATCTCTCTGCATGGCCCTAGAGTAAACCTTTTTCTGGTCTAAAGTCTCATGTTTTTGTTTGCTTGGCTCCACTGTGTGTTGGGCATACAAACCTTGTGTTCGGTAAGCCCTTTCTACATAAATATATTTCTAACTTAGCACAGGAACTCACTCAACTAGCTAAGCAATTCAATCTTTGTCTGTAAAAGGACCAGATCTTCATAAGATAAGCCATAACGAAAATACCAAAGCACCGATTCAGCAAAATATTATCAGTTCTGCTGCAGCCTCTTTCCCTAGGGACATCATCTTATAAGAGTTGATTTTTCCTAGAAATGAAAAAAGTCTCTCTTCCTCTCTTCTCTCTAACACACAAACATGCTTGCTTTGTAAATTTAAAGGTTACAATTCTCTCACCCCATCCCCATAACTCTGACAGTGTTGCTTTTTTTTTTTTTTTTTAACCATATTTCCTATTTCTACAAATAATCTTCCTCTTAAACCAGAGAGTTTGGTGTGTGTATGTATTAGGGGAGGTTAATGAAGAGTGTACAAAGCCCCTTAGGAACTGTTCCTTTGTGATGGCCCATAGCTTCATTCAGTTTTGTAGTCTTCGGATCACTAGTCAAAATATTTTAAGCACAACACCTGCATTTTCTTAATCTCTTCTGCTGCACCCACCCCGCAACTCTGCTCCAAAAATACACCACCAAAGACTGATTGAAGAATTTGCTAAGAACTAGATGGGGAAACAGTGGAAACAGTGTCAGACTTTATTTTGGGGGGCTCCAAAACCACTGCACTTGGTGATTGCAGCCATGAAATTAAAAGACGCTTACTCCTTGGAAGGAAAGTTATGATCAACCTAGATAGCATATTCAAAAGCAGAGACATTACTTTGACACCAAAGGTCCGTCTAGTCAAGGCTATGGTTTTTCCTGTGGTCATGTATGGATGTGAGAGTTGGACTATAAAGAAAGCTGAGTGTCAAAGAATTGATGCTTTTGAACTGTGGTGTTGGAGAAGACTCTTGAGAGTCCCTTGGACTGCAAGGAGATCCAACCAGTCCATTCTGAAGGAGATCAGCCCTGGGTGTTCTTTGGAAGGATTGATGCTAAAGCTGAAACTCCAGTACTTTGGCCACCTCATGAGAAGAGTTGACTCATTGGAAAAGACTGATTCTGGGAGGGATTGAGGGCAAGAGGAGAAGGGGATGACAGAGGATGAGATGGCTGGATGGCATCACTGACTTGATGGATGTGAATTTGAGTCAACTCCGGGAGTTGGTGATGGACAGGGAGGCCTGGCGTGCTGCAATTCATGGGGTTGCAAAGAGTTGGACATGACTGAGTGACTGAACTGAACTGAAGACACACACACACCAGCAGACACACAGACAGTGTCTGCATTCCATCATCAAAGTGTTAGAAGTACTTCTTGATATTTAATCTTAGGGATTTTATCTGAATGCTTCAACTCACTTCCAAAACAGATCTCACTTGCATCCTGGAGCATCAAAGGGCTTGTCCTTTCCATTGAGCTGTGTAGTAATTCAACAGTATTCATAAAATTCAAATACACTCATTAAAACTGATCTAGCTTTGAGAATCTACATTTCATGGTTGTTCCAACAGCTTCAGGTTGGAGGTGGTCCTCCCTCCTGTTAAGGAGAAGGATGCATTGGCACCTAATACAATATGCATCCTTGGCCTTTCTTCTGGAAAAGGTACACAGTGTCTTATAGTAATTTCCTTCACTTCCTTCAAATGAGAACAACAACAACATTTTACTGAGACTGACTGTAGCATCTGTTACCCTAGGCATTTATTGCTTACCTCTCTTCCCACCCATAGCTCCCACCACTAAACTGTAAACCCCTTCAATGCAGAGGCTGTGTTTCACTGACTTCCATATCTTCAGCATTTAGCATGGCACACACTGCCTGGCATATTAGGAGTTAATGAAAATGGATCAAAGTGATTTCCACATCATAAAGTCATACCATTTAAAGTGAAATTGAATCCCAAATTATTTTTTCCCCACAGTTCACAGAACCTTTATTTAGATTACCTAAAGGCAGTGTTTGGAATGTCACTTCATGCCTAAATAAGCAAACATTTAAAGATAAACTGTTTCAGTTGTCTCTTTGTTTAGTCTGAACTATCTGGGAAACTTGCTTACAGAATTGTTCTGAGTTATTTCCTGCATATGAATGTAAGTTGAACTTAATGTCATTAAAAGAACAAAAGAACAGATAATAAAAGCTGAGGCTATATAGCTGGTGTCAGGGAGGAAAAATTTTCCTTCTACTTTGCTAGGTTCTTTGGCTGATTTAACAACCAAATTAAAAAAAAAAAAAAAAAACAGATTAACAGAAGAAAAACAAACTTGTATGTACGGGAACCTTAAAGAAAGCAGGCTCCTTAACAGTCAGGCAAGTGAAATTTATATGTCATTGTGAGCTATAGATAAGGGGTAGGAGTCTGGAACTTCCAGGGAAGGATGACAATTTACAGGAAGATGGGGAAAAGCAAATGGTTGGTAAAGAAGTGTTTCATGCCATGTCATGCAGAGACCACGGACACAAAGCCACGTTTTGTAAGTTTCTCCCAATCTACCACAGCTAGGTCAAGTCCTCTGTGGTTATCTCCCGGCGATAGCTCTCTTCCTGGAATAGAACTTCTATCTAAATTCTTTTCAGGAAGTTAAGGGGAAAGTGAGATAAGAAAACTTCCTGAGTCTTCTGTTTGTTTTTTTTAATCAGCCTAGAATAATTTTCATGCCAGAGACACATTTTAGGGTGGTAATGTGCGCTCCCCTACACTGGGGAGTGAGGGTAGTTTCCATTTAGTAATTTCTAAAAACTCACATGAGGCTAAAGTTATCAAATCTCTTAAATCTCAAAATTAAACTCTGCACAGAGCCTGGATTCTTCTGAGAATGTACTCTCAACACAATCTGGGTCATTCTGGGAAATTCTACCACCTGGAAATGGTTCGTTGAACTCTGAACTCTGAAACTCGTAAACATGACCTCCTAATCTTTACCCCCAACTCCCACCACACACACACACACACACACACACACACACACACACACACACACACACACACACACACACACACTTCACAGCTGTTGAAAACAACAGCAACCAAGGCAAGTTTTCTGCTGGGAAGAAGTGTTCTTCCAGTTTGAAAAGATTCTGATAAAAATATTTTTTAGAAAATGGTGTCTGTTCCTGATCATAATATATCTTTCTTTTTTTTAAACAACTTTTATTGGCGTGTAGCTGCTCTACAACGTTGTGTTAGTTTCTGCTGTACAGCAAAATGAATCAGCTACATGTACACATATATTTCCTCTGCTTTGGATTTCCTTCCCATTTAGGTCACCACTGAGCCCTGAGCAGAGTTCCCTGTGCTGTACAGCAGGTTCCCATTAGTTACTGATTGTTGTTGTTTAGTGGCTAAATTATGTCCAACTCTTTTGCGACCCCACAGACTATAGCCCTCCAAACTCCTCTGTCCATGGGATTTTCCAGAAAAAAATAATGGAGTGGGCTGCCATGTCCTTCTCCAGGGAATTTTCTGAACCAGAGATCGAACCTGCATCTCCTGTATTGCAGGCAGATTCTTTACCACTGAGCCATAATATCAATAGGGTACATATGTCAATCCCAATCTCCCAACTCAACAATCTCAATACCGGGCACACACTCAAATAAAACCATAATTCAAAAAGACACATGCTCCCCAGTGTTCATTGCAGCACTATGTACAACAACCAAGGCATGGACACAACCTAAATGTCTATCAACAAAGGAGTGGCTAAAGAAGATGTAGCACATATATACACAATAGAATATTGCTTTAAGTCACTTCAGTCGTGTCCGACTGTGTGATCCCATCGATGGCAGCCTATCAGGCTTCCCCATCCCTGGGATTCTCCAGGCAAGAACACTGGAGTGGGCTGCCATTTCCCTCTCCAATGCATGAAAGTGAAAAGTGACAGTGAAGTCGCTCAGTCATGTCCGACCCTCAGCAATTCCATGGACTGCAGCCTTCCAGGCTCCTCCACCCATGGGATTTTCCAGGCAAGAGTACTGGAGTGGGGTGCCATTACCTTCTCCGACAATGAAATATTACTCAGCCATAAAAAGGAACAAAACTATGTCATTTGCAGAGATGTGAATGGACCTAGAGACTGTCATACAGAAGTCAGAAAGACAATATTAATGCATATATGTGCAATCAGAAAACTGGTATAGATGACCTTATTTACAAAGCAGTGAAAGTCACTCAGACGTGTCCAACTCTTTGCGACACCAAGGACTATATAATGCATGGAATTCTCTAGGCCAGAATACTGGAGAGGGTAGCCTTTCTTTTCTCCAGTGGATCTTCCCAACCCAGGGATCGAACCCAGGTCTCCCACATTGCAGGTGGATTCTTTACTAGCTGAGCCACAAGGGAAGCCCAAGAATACTAGAGTGGGTGGCCTATCCCTTCTCCAGCAGGTCTTCATGACCCAGGAATTAAACTGTGATTCTTTACCAACTGAGCTATCAGGGAAGCCCTTACAAAGAAGAACTAGAGACAAAGATGTAGAGAACAAATGTATGGATGCCAAGGGGGAAGGGAGGTGGTGGTGGGATGAACTGGAAGACTGGGATAATGTATATTTCTTGACATTGATCTTAAAAAAGCCCATGATATTGAAATATAAATAGCATGCCATGATTCAGTCCTAGGCAACAGATTCCAATTGTAATAGCAAGTTTCAACATAAAAATAAGATATTTTTCCTTATCCCAGAGTTAAATATATTTATGTCTTTTTCACAGGGCTAAACATCAAATACTGCTGGAAATAGATAGAACTATTTACATATACAGATAGTAGCAACTGAGAGTTAGGGGGAGTGGTATATAATCTGCACAGCACACATCCTTGTTTTGCTGCTCCTCTACCCTTCTGCTAGTCTGAAAATGGGCCCCCACACATGGAGGGAAAACAACTGAAGAAAAAGCCAGACCCCTCCAAATAGTAAAGTGGCAGATTTAATAAGCAAGGGAGCATATATACTAGCTTTGTCTTTGGGGCTGCAAGATGAGTAGCTCTTTGCACCTGCTTTCCAGAATCTTACAAGTTTATAGAGAGGCTTTAATGGGGCTTAGCCATGCACACTGTTCAGATGCTCACAGCAACACATTGCTTTCTCAAGACCTCATTCATGAAGTGACTCCAGCCACAGGAAAGGCGGACAGAACATATGTCCAAATGATTGGGATGGAGATGAAGACCCTCCTATTGTCTGGGTCCAGTTCATGGGTCAGCTGGTGGTCACTTCCTCTCAGTGGCTTCCTCTGACATCTTTGCCTGTTCTCCTTTTTACTGCCTTCTTTACAAATTCTCCTGGATCTCTCAGCAATGCTTCTTCCGCTCTGTAAACATCTTTTCCTTTTTCTAAAGCCTGGATACTAGCCAAATCCAGATCCTGGTGGCTACACATCTACCTGAAATTGACTTATCAAGGCATATGTCACAACAAAATGGAATGCTTCTTAACTAACGGGAATACTTGTAATAACCACAAGGTAAATTTTAAAGTCTGCCTCTTATAAATAAATATGCCACAGTTTTGATATCACAGGTGAAGGAGAACATCCATTTGGGTTAAGAAAAGGGTTGGTCAGGTACACCTGGGAAGGTTTGTGAAGGCTCTACAAAGGACATGTTATTTCATTCAAGGCAGAAGTGATAACAAAAGCCAAGAAATGCAAGTACAGGATAAATGCTATGGTCTAGGAGATGAAAGTTTAATTGGAGCACACATGTGATTTGGGAGCAGTGTAAAAGGGACCCACAAAATATCTGAATTTTTAAATCAGCAAAGTCTTGAATGTGACCAAACTGCTGGTATATTAGTTTCAACTACTATTGCAATAAATTACCATAAACTTAGGGGTTTAAAACAATACAATTTTATTATCTTACAATCCTGTGTCCCATAAGCCCGACATGGTCACATTAGCCTAAAATCAAGGTCTCAACAGAGTTACTGTGTCCTTTTCTAAAGGCTGCAGATGTGGATGAAGTTCAGTTCAGTTCAGTCATTCAGTCGTGTCTGATTCTTCGCGACACTATGGACTGCAGTACACCAGGCTTCCCTGTCCATCACCAACTCCTGGAGCCTACTCAAACTCATGTCCATCATGTCAGTGATGCCATCCAACCATTTCATCCTCTGTCATCCCCTTCTCCTCCTGCCGTCAATCTTTCCCAGCCTCAGGGTCTTTTCAAATGAGTCAGTTCTTCCCATCAAGTGGCCAAAGTATTGGAGTTTCAGCTTCAGCATCAGTACTTTCAATGAATATTCTGGACTGATTTCCTTTAGGATGGACTGGATGGATCTCCTTGCAGTCCAAGGGACTCTCAAGAGTCTTCTCCAACACCACAGTTCAAAAGCATCAATTCTTCAGCGCTCAGCTTTCTTTATAGTCCAACACTCACATGACTACTGGAAAAAACCATAGTTTTGACTAGATGGAACTTTGTTGGCAAAGTAATGTCTCTGCTTTTTATATGCTATCTAGATTGGTCATAGCTTTTCTTCCAAGGAGCAAGCATCCTTTAACTTCATTCAGGTTGTTGGCAGAATTGATGATGACCCTCCACCCTTTTCCCTCTTTGTTTCTTCCTGGTTGTCAGCTGAGGGGATCTTTGGTTTCTCAAGGCTTTCCAGGTTAATGTCCTCTTACTCTATCTTCAAACCAGCAATAGCAGGTAGAGGCCTTCTTATGCTGTGTTTCTCCCCACAGCCACGGATAGTTCTCTGCTTTTACTGGCTCATGTCTTAGGTTTGGCCCATCTGGATGATCCAGGTTATTCTCTCCATCTGGAGATGATGAAGAGAACCTTCACATCTGCAAAGTCTCTTCTGTCATGCAAGCTAACATATTCACAGGTTCTAGGGATTAGCTTGTGGACATTTTTAGGCCACCATTATTCTGTCAACTGCAGTTGGTAAAATAAAATATTTCAGTTGATGTGATGGCAGATAAATTAGCTGATATTCTATACACCTGAAAATGTGGTATCTCATTAGTATTTGAGCTTAATTTCCCTTGGTATTCAGAGAAGAGTGTTTGCTGTGAGACTCTATGGGAAATTGAAAGAATTTCCTTTCATTTGTCTCAGGTTCTGTTCTTGCATTCTCTTCTTTCCTTATATTCTCCTTTCTATGAGACAAATAACACATGCAGTGAACAGGGAAATGATCCACTCTTGGCACATAAAATTTGCTAGTGGAACATGAATTCGGAGAAATTTGGAGAGATCAGTGTTCATCTGGCAGATAGCCATTTGTTCCCTTGGTCTTTTGATTTAGTTAATGGTAGCAACCACATGTAAATCCATGATAAGTGAAATATTTTCTCCCAAGGAGCAAAATTTTATAATTGAATTTCTGTTTACAAAACTTAATTTTATGATATGAAAATACCAAAATTGATCCCTAAAATAGGGAATTAAAAATAAAAACCATTTTTAAACAAACATTTCTTTATTATGTAAAGATCAAACAGTAAACACAGAAAATAACAGGAAAACTTTTCCCCTATATTTTATACATTTGTTAGACTGGCTGAGATTTCTTAAAATATATATCTATTGAAGTTTGGACTAAAAATTCCATCTATTTATCATGGACAATTTTCCTGTTAGTAAGTAGAAGGAATTTGTATCATTCCATTGCTCTGAAAATGCTCAGATTTCATCAAAATTAGAATCATTGTTCTCAGATTTTTCATAGTTTATTCAGTGTATGTGAATGTTTCCATAAAGTTGTGGATGGAAAGCCAGAGAGAAGTACAGTTTCCTTGGTCTCCTTTTCTTCAATAAATTTCCAATTTTCCATTTCTGCAGTATCCCTGGCCTACTGAGGTTGTAAATCAATTCAGAACAGTGCCCTTGTCAACAACATGCATAGTCATCAGATAGTAACAAATAACTTTTGGTCATCATGCTAGAGGCATTACTTATTGCCATGGCTTCAAGTTGATCAATTCCAAGGTATTAAAGTTAATGTGGAGAATAGAGAGGTGAAATGAAGTAGAAGTTTTAAAATATTACTTCACAAATAATGGTTTGCCACATATTTTCAAAGATGATCAAAAAGAAAAATTACATAAAAGTGTTTCATAGAAAAAACACCTAGCCTATGGAATATAAATAGGAATGGAGGAGTTAGAATTTAGTCTTCTCCTAAATAGAGAATACTCTATACAATCTAATTGCATTAGATATTCAGATTTCTTTTTCATATTCATCTTTTAAACAATCCTGAACAATTCTGGTGATTAGGATAGCTTCAGCATAGTGGGGTTTTCCTGGTGGCTCAGATGGTAAAAAATCTACCTGCAATACAGGAGACTTGGGTTAGATCCCTGAGTTGGGAAGATACCCCTGGAGAAGGGCATGGCAACCCAGTCCAGTATTCTAGCCTGGAGAATTCCACAGACTGAGAAGCCTGGCTGGTGACTTGGCAACTAATACTTTCACTTTCACATTTTCACAGCATAGCTGTTCAGCAGCTCTTTCTTCGTATTTTTCTGTTTATGCTTTCCATAGATTTCCTAAAAGGAAACATTCAATCTATAGTAAAACACAGAACTTTTCCAACATTCAGTTGTGTTCCTCAAGCATTTTAAACTAATGGCTTTCTAAAAGTGATTATTTCATAAAACACCATGATGCACTGAAATACAATGCTAAAACAAAGACATATAATGTGATATATGTGAAAGAGACAATGATATAAATTCACCAAACTTATTTCACTTTCTTACTGTGCATACAGAAAGACTAAATATCCTAAGCCTTAGAAGTAAATATAAAGTCATAAACCACATTCTGCCCATAAGGATTGAGTGGAAGTGATGTGCTCCATGTCTGTGACTGACACATAAAACCATCTGGATGATTCTTCACATACTCCTCCTGTCCTATTGAAGCTTTGTGTTAAGATGCAGTTGACATGACATGAAAAGATTCTGCATCTGTGGATAACTGCATGCAGCACTCACTCACACTGGACTATGACATGAGTGAAAGGTAAACCTTTATTATTTTAAACCACTAACATTTGGAGGTTGATTGCTGCAGCAAGTAGGCATACTTATTCAAATAAAATGTCTTAATATGGAATTCAGTATGTGAAAGGAATCACAGACACCACATGTTTTAGGTAAATTTATTATTGAAAAATCTTTTTTCCACATATCTAGAAATAACTGAAATAATACAAATTTAACATTCATTTCAGATCAGTTCAGTCGCTCAGTTGTGTCCAACTCTGTGACCCCATAAACTGTAGCACGTGAGGTTTCTCTGTCCGTCACCAACTCCTGAAGCTTAGTCAAACTCATGTCCATCTAGTCAGTGATGCCATCCAACCGTTTCATCCTGTCATCCCCTTATCCTCCTGTCTTCCATCTTTCCCAGCATCAGGGTCTTTTCAAATGAGTCAGTTCTTCACATCAGGTGGCCAGAGTATTGGAGTTTCAGCTTCAACATCAGTCCTTCCAATGAATATTCTGGACTGATTTCCTTTAGGATGGACTGGTTGGATCTCCTTGCAGTCCAAGGGACTCTGAAGAGTCTTCTCCAACACTACAGTTCAAAAGCATCAATTCTTTGGTGCTCAGCTTTCTTTATAGTCCAACTCTCACATCCATACATGACTACTGGAAAAAACCATAGTTTTGACTAGATGGACCTTTGTTGACAAAGTAATGTCTCTGTTTTTTGATATGCTGTGTAGGTTGGTCATAGCTTTTCTTCCAAGGAGTAAACGTCCTTTAATTTCATGGCTGGACTCACCATCTGCAGTGATTTTGGAGCCCAAGAAAATAAAGTTTCTAACTGTTTCCATTGTTTCCCCACCTATTTGCCATGAAGTGATGGGACTGGATACCATGATCTTTGTTTTCTGAATGTTGAGTTTTTTTTTTTTTTTAATTTATTTATTTTAATTGGAGGCTAATTACTTTACAATATTGTATTGGTTTTGCCATACATCAACATGCATGTGCCACGGGTGTACACGTGTTTCCCATCCTGAACCCCCCTCCCACCTCCCTCCTCGTACCATCCCTCTGGGTCATCCCAGTGCACCAGCCCCAAGCATCATGGATCAAACCTGGACTGGTGATTCATTTCTTATATGATATTATACATGTTACAATGCCATTCTCCCAAATCATCACACCCTATCCCTCTCCCACAGAGTCCGAAAGACTGTTCTATACATCTATGTCTCTTTTGCTGTCTCACATACAGGGTTATCGTTACCATCTTTCTAAATTCCATATATATGCATTAGTATACTGTATTGGTGTTTTTATTTCTGTATAATCAGCTCCAGTTTCAACCACCTCATTAGAACTGATTCAAATGTATTCTTTTTAATGGCTGAGTAATACTCCATTGTATATATGTACCATAGCCTTCTTATCCATTCATCTGCTGATGGGCATCTAGGTTGCTTCCATGTCCTGGCTTATTATAAACAGTGCTGTGATGAACACTGGGATACACGTGTCTGAATGTTGAGTTTAAAGCCAACTTTTCCACTTTCCTCTTTCACTTTCATCAAGAGGCTCTTTAGTTCTTCTTTACTTTCTGCCATAAGGGTGGTATCATCTGCATATCTGAGGTTATAAACAGTTCTCTCAGCAATCTTGATTCCAGCTTGTGCTTCATCCAGCCCAGCATTTTGCATGATGTACTCTGCATATAAATTAAATAAACAGGGTGACAATATACAGCCTTAATGTACTCCTTTCCCAATGTGGAACCAGTCTGCCCGTCTGTTGTTCCATTTTCAGTTTTTTTTTTTTTTTCTTTGAAGGAAAACTGCTTTACAGAATTTTGCTGTTTTCTGTCAAACTTCACCATGAATCAGCTATAGGTATACACATATCCCCTAGGTTTTGAACCTCTCTCCCATCTGCCTCCCCATCCCATCCTTCTAGGTTGATACAGAGCCCCTGTGTGAGTTTTCTGAGCCATACAGTAAATTCCCATTGGCTATCTATTTTACATATGGTAATGTAAGTTTCCATGTTACACTTTCCATTCATCTCACCCTGTCCTCCCCTCTTCCCATGTCTATAAATCTATTCTCTACGTCTGTTTCTCCATTGTCGCCCTCTAAATAAATTCTTCAGTACCATTTTTCTAGATTCCGTATATATGCATTAGAATTCGATATTTATCTTTCTCTGATTCACTTCACTTTATATAATAGTTTCTAGATTCATCCACCTCATTAGAACTGGCCTCAAATGTGTTCCCTTTCATGGCTCAGTAATATTCCATTGTGTATATGTACCACAACTTCTTTATCCATTCATCTGTCGATGGACATCTAGGTTACTTCCATGTTCTAGCTATTGTAAATAGAGGTGCAATGAACAATGGGATGCAAGTGTCTCTTTCAATTGTGGTTTCTTCAGGGTATATGCCTAAAAGTGGGATTGCTGGGTCATATGATGGTTTTATTCCTAGTTTTTTAAGGAATCTCCATACTGTCTTCCATAGTGGCTGTATCAATTTACATTCCCACCAACAGTGCAAGAGTGTTTCCTTTTCTCCACACCCTTTCCAGCATTTACTGTTTGTGGACTTTTTGATGATGTACATTCAAAATATTACCTAGTGTGCGGTAATATTTTATTTATGAATTATATATTTTTTACTCTGTAAGTCACTCTGCCTCACTGCTATCAGCAGTGGGCTTAAGTAAAAAAAGGAAGAAATGTGTAAGCTGGGTCCACAGACTGCAAACTGTGTGGCAAAACAATCTTTGTTTTTTGCCTTTAGCATAACATTTACTCATACCTTAACTGCCAGTCACTGTAGTTTTGATTTGCATTTCTCTAATAATGAGTGATGTTGAGCATCTTTTCCTGTGTTTGTTAGCCATCTGTATGTCTTCTTTGGAGAAATGTCTGTTTAGGTCTTTTCCCCACTTTTTGATTGGGTTATTTGTTTTTCTGGTATTGAATTGTATGATCTGCTTGTATTTTTTTGAAATTAATCCTTTGTCCATTGTTTCATTTGCTATTATTTTCTCCCATGCTGAGGGTTGTCTTTTCACCTTGGTTATAGTTTCCTTTGCTGTGTGAAAGCTTTTAATTTTAATAAGGTCCCACTTGTTTACTATTGTTTTTATTTCTGTTAGTCTAGGAGGTGGGTCTCAGAGGATATTGCTTTGATTTATGTCAACACATGTTCTACCTATGTTTTCCTCTAAGAGTTTTATAGTTTCTGGTCTTGCATTTAGAGCTTTAATCTATTTTGAGTTTATCTTTGTGTGCAACCAGGTTTTTTTTAATTTAAATTTATTTATTTTAATTGGAGGCTAATTACTTTACAATATTGTATTGGTTCTGCCACACATCAACATGAATCTGCCATGGGAGTACACGTGTTCCCCATCCTGAACCCCCTCCCATCACCCTCCCAGTACCATCCCTCTGGGTCATCCCAGTGCACCAGCCCCAAACATCCTGGATCAAACCTGGACTGGTGATTCATTTCTTATATGATATTATACATGTTTCATGTCATTCCCCCAAAAATTATCACACCCTATCCCTCTCCCAGAGTCCAAAAGACTATTCTATACATGTGTCTCTTTTGCTGTCTCGCATACAGAGTTAGCGTTACCATTTTTCTAGATTCCATATATATGCATTAGTATACTGTATTGGTGTTTTTATTTCTGTATAATCAGCTCCAGTTTCAACCACCTCATTAGAACTGATTCAAATGTATTCTTTTTAATGGCTGAGTAATACTCCATTGTGTATATGTACCATCGCTTTCTTATCCATTCGTCTGCTGATGGACATCTAGGTTGCTTCCATGTTCTGGCTATTATAAACAGTGCTGCAATGAACATTGGGGTACACGTGTCTCCTTCAATTCTGGTTTCCTTGGTGTGTATACTCAGCAGTGGGATTGCTGGATCGTAAGGCAGTTCTACTTCCAGTTTATAAAGAAATCTCCACACTGTTCTCCATAGTGGCTGTACTAGTTTGCATTCCCACCAACAGCATAAGAGGGTTCCCTTTTCTCCACACCCTCTCCACCATTTATTGCTTGTAGACTTTTGGATTGCAGCCATTCTGACTGGCGTGAAATGGTACCTCATTGTGGTTTTGATTTGCATTTCTCTGATAATGAGTGATGTGGAACATCTTTTCATGTGTTTGTTAGCCATCTGTATGTCTTCTTTGGAGAAATGTCTGTTAAGTTCTTTGGCCCATTTTTTGATTGGGTCGTTTATTTTTCTGGAATTGAGCTGCAGGAGTTGCTTGTATATTTTTGAGATTAGTCCTTTGTCAGTTGCCTCATTTGCTATTATTTTCTCCCATTCTTAAGTCTCCAAGCCAGGCTTCAGCAATATGTGAACCATGAACTTCCTGATGTTCAAGCTGGATTTAGAAAAGGCAGAGGAACCAGAGATCAAATTGCCAACATCCGCTGGATCATCAAAAAAGCAAGAGAGTTCCAGAAAAACATCTATTTCTGCTTTATTGACTATGCCAAAGCCTTTGACTGTGTAGATCACAATAAACTCTGGAAAATTCTGAGAGAGATGGGAATACCAGACCACCTGATCTGCCTCTTGAGAAATCTGTATGCAGGTCAGGAAGCAACAGTTAGACTGGTCATGGAACAGTTCTAGAACAGTTAGAACAGTCATGGAACAGCAGGTCATGGAACAACAGACTGGTTCCAAATAGGAAAAGGAGTACGTCAAGGCTGTATATTGTCACCATGTTTATTTAACTTACATGCAGAGTACATCATGATAAATGCTGGACTGGAAGAAACACAAGTTGGAATCAAGATTGCTGGGAGAAATATCAATAACCTCAGATATGCAGATGACACCACCCTTATGGCAGAAAGTGAAGAGGAACTCAAAAGCCTCTTGATGAAAGTGAAAGTGGAGAGTGAAAAGGTTGGCTTAAAGCTCAACATTCAGAAAATGAAGATCATGGCATCTGGTCCCATCACTACATGGGAAATAGATGGAGAAACAGTGGAAACAGTGTCAGACTTTATTTTTCTGGGCTCCAAAATCACTGCAGATGGTGACTGCAGCCATGAAATTAAAAAACGCTTACTCCTTGGAAGGAAAGTTATGACCAACCTAGATAGCATATTCAAAAGCAGAGACATTACTTTGCCAACAAAGGTTCGCCTAGTCAAGGCTATGGTCTTTCCTGTGGTCATGTATGGATGTGAGAGCTGGACTGTGAAGAAGGCTGAGCACCAAAGAATTGATGCTTTTGAACTGTGGTGTTGGAGAAGACTCTTGAGAGGCCCTTGGACTGCAAGGAGATCCAACCAGTCCATTCTGCAGGAGATCAGCCCTGGGATTTCTTTGGAAGGAATGATGCTAAAGCTGAAACTCCAGTATTTTGGCCACCTCATGTGAAGAGTTGACTCATTGGAGAAGACTCTGATGCTAGGAGGGATTGAGGGCAGGAGGAGAAGGGGATGACAGAGGATGAGATGGCTGGATGGCATCACTGACTTGATGGATGTGAGTCTGAGTGTCCTCTGGGAGTTGGTGATGGACAGGGAGGCCTGGCGTGCTGCAATTCATGGGGTCGCAAAGAGTTGGACACAACTGAGAGACTGATCTGATCTGATCTGAAGGCTGTATTTTCACCTTGTTTATAGTTTTCTTTGTTGTGCAGAAGCTTTTAATTTTAATTAGGTCCCATTTGTTTATTTTTGCTTTTATTTCCAATATTCTTGAAGGCGGGTCATAGAGGATCCTGCTGTGATTTATGTCGGAGAGTGTTTTGCCTATGTTCTCCTCTAGGAGTTTTATAGTTTCTGGTCTTATGTTTAGATCTTTAATCCATTTTGAGTTTATTTTTGTGTGTGGTGTTAGAAAGTGTTCTAGTTTCATTCTTTTACAAGTGGTTGGCCAGTTCTCCCAGCACCACTTGTTAAAGAGATTGTCTTTTCTCCATTGTATATTCTTGCCTCCTTTGTTAAAGATAAGGTGTCCGTAAGTTTGTGGATTTATCTCTGGGATTTCTATTTTGTTACATTCATCTATGTTTCTTTGTGCCAGTATCATACTGTCTTGATGACTGTGGCTTTGTAGTAGAGCTTGAAGTCAGTCAGGTTGATTCCTACAGTTCCATTCTTCTTTATCAAAATTGCTTTGGCTTTTCAAAGTGTTTTGTATTTCCATACAAATTGTGAAATTATTTGTTCTAGCTCTGTGAAAAGTACCGTTGGTAGCTTGTTAAGGATTGCATTGAATCTATAGATTGCTATGGGTAGTATACTCATTTTCACTATATTGATTCTTCCAATCCATGAACATGGTATATTTCTCCATCTGTTAGTGTCCTCTATTAGTGTCTATTTGGAGAAGGCAATGGCACCCCACTCCAGTAGTCTTGCCTAGAAAATCCCATGGACAGAGGAGCCTGGTAGGCTGCAGTCCATGGGGTTGCTAGAGTCGGACACAACTGAGTGACTTCACTTTCCGTTTTCACTTTCATGCACTGGAGAAGGAAATTGCAACCCACTCCAGTGTTCTTGCCTGGAGAATCCCAGGGACGGGAAGCCTGGTGGGCTGCCGTCTATGGGGTCGCACAGAGTGGGACATGACTGCAGAGACTTAGCAGCAGCAGCAGCAGCATTAGTATCTATTAGTGTTCTTTCACCAGTGTTTTATAGTTTTCTGTATATAGGTGTTTTGTTTCTTTTGGTAGATATATTCCTAAGTATCTTATTCTTTTCGTTGCAATGGTGAATTGAATTGTTTCCTTAATTTCTCCATTTTATCATTGTTAGTGTATAGGAATGCAAGGGATTTCTGTGTGTTGATTTTATATCCTGCAACCTTACTATATACATTGATTAGCTCTAGTAATTTTCTGGTGGAGTCTTTAGGGTTTTTTATGTAGAGGCTCATGTCATCTGCAAACAGTGAGAGTTTTACTTCTTTTACAATTTGGATTCATTTCTCTTTCTGCTATGATTGCTATGTCCAAAACTTCCAAAACTATGTTGAATAGTAGTGGTGAAAGTGGGCACCCTTGTCTTGTTCCTGACTTTAGGGGAAATGCTTTCAATTTTTCACCATTGAGGATAATGTTTGCTGTGGGTTTGTCATATATAGCTTTTATTATGTTGAGGTATGTTGCTGCCTTCTGGAGAGTTTTTATCATAAATGGATGTTGAATTTTGTCAAAGGCTTTCTCTGCATCTATTGAGATAATCATATTGCTTTTATTTTTCAATTTGTTAATGTGGTGTATTACATTGATTGATTTGTGGATATTGAAGAATCCTTGCCTCTCTGGGATAAAGCCCACTTGGTCATGGTGTATGATCTTTATAATGTGTTGTTGGATTCTGATTGCTAGAATTTTGTTAAGGATTTTTGCATCTATGTTCATCAGTGATATTGGCCTGTAGTTTTCTTTTTTTGTGGCATCTTTGTCAGGTTTTGGTATTAGGGTGATGGTGGCCTCATAGAATGAGTTTGGAAGTTGACCTTCCTCTGCAATTTTCTGGAAGAATTTGAGTAGGATAGGTGTTAGCTCTTCTCTAAATTTTTGGTAGAATTCAGCTGTGAAGCCGTCTGTACCTGGGCTTTTGTTTGCTGGAAGATTTCTGATTATAGTTTCAGTTTCCGTGCTTGTGATGGATCTGTTAAGATTTTCTATTTCTTCCTGGTTCGGTTTTGGAAAGTTGTACTTCTCTAAGAATTTGTCCATTTCTTCCAAGTTGTTCATTTTATTGGCATATAATTGCTGATAGTAGTCTCTTATGATACCTTGTATTTCTGTGTTGTCTGTTGTGATCTCTCCATTTTCATTTCTATTTTATTGATTTGATTTTTCTCCCTTTGTTTCTTGATGAGTCTGGCTAATGGTTTGTCAATTTTATTTATCTTCTCAAAGAACCAGCTTTTGGCTTTGTTGATTTTTGTTATGGTCTCTTTTGTTTCTTTTGCATTTGTTTCTGCCCTAATTTTTAAGATTTCTTTCCTTCTACTAACCCTGGAGTTCTTCATTTATTCCCTTTCTAGTTGCTTTAGGTGTACAGTTAGGTTATTTATTTGACTTTTTTCTTGTTTCTTGTGGTATGCCTGTATTGCTATGAACTTTCCCCTTAGCACTGCTTTTACAGTATCCCATAGGTTTGGGGTTGTTGCGTTTTCATTTTCATTCATTTCTATGTATATTTTGATTTCTTTTTTGATTTCTTCTGTGATTTGTTGGTTATTCATCAGCGTATTGTTCAACCTCCATATGTTGGAATTTTTAATAGTTTTTCTCCTGTAATTGAGATCTAATATTACTGCATTGTGGTCAGAAAAGATGCTTGGAATGATTTCATTTTTCTTTTTGAATTTACTAAGGCTAGATTTATGGCCCAGGATGTGATCTATCCCAGAGAAGGTTCCACGTGCACTTGAGAAGAAGGTGAATTTTTTTTTGGGGGGGGGGTGAAATGTCCTATAGATATCAATTAGGTCTAACTGTTCTATTGTATCATTTAAAGTTTGTGTTTCCTTGTTAATTTTCTGTTTAGTTGTTCTATCCATAGGTGTAAGTGGGGTATTAAAGTCTCTCACTATTATTGTGTTATTGTTAGTTTCCTCTTTCATTCTTGTTAGCATTTGTCTTACATATTGTGGTGCTCCTATGTTGGGTGCATATATATTTATAATTGTTATATCTTCTTCTTGGATTGATTCTTTGATCATTATGTAGTGTCCTTCTTTGTCTCTTTTCACCGCCTTTGTTTTAAAGACTATTTTATCTGATATGAGTATTGCTACTCCTGCTTTCTTTTGGTTCCTATTTCCATGGAATACCTTTGCCAGCCCTTCATTTTCAGTCTGTATGTGTTCCCTGTTTTGAGGTGGGTCTCTTGTAGACAACATATATAGGGGTCTTGTTTTTGTATCCATTCAGCCAGTCTTTGTATTTTGATTGGGGCATTCAACCTATTACATTTAAGGTAATTATTGATAAGTCTGAGTGACCTCCGGGAGTTGGTGATGGACAGGGAGGCCTGGTGTGCTGCGATTCATGGGGTCGCAAAGAGTCGGACACGACTGAGCAACTGATCTGATCTGATGATCCCATTGCCATTTATTTTATTGTTTTGGGTTCAAGTTTATACACCCTTTTTGTGTTTCCTGTCAAGAGAAAATCCTTTAGCATTTGTTGGAGAGCTGGTTTGGTGGTGCTGAATTCTCTCAGCTTTTGCTTGTCTGTAAAGCTTTTGATTTATCCTTCATATTTGAATGAGATCCTTTCTGGGTACAGTAAACTGGGCTGTAGGTTATTTTCTTTCATCACTTTAAGTATATCCTGCCATTCCCTCCTGGCCTGAAAAGTTTCTATTGAAATATCAGCTGTTATCCTTATGGGAATCCCCTTGTGTGTTATTTGTTGTTTTCCCTTGCTCCTTTTAATATTTGTTCTTTGTGTTTGATCTTTGTTAATTTGATTAATATGTGTCTTGGGTGTTTCGCCTTGGGTTTATCCTGTTTGGGACTCTCTGGGTTTCCTGGACTTGAGTGATTATTTCCTTCCCCATTTTAGGGAAGTTTTCAACTATTATCTCCTCAAGTATTTTCTCATGGTCTTTCTGTCTTCTTCTTCTGATTCAAATGTTGTAGCGTTTAACATTGTCCTGGAGGTCTCTGAGATTGTCCTCATTTCTTTTAATTTGTTTTTCTTTTTTTCTCTCTTATTCATTTATTTCTACCATTCTATTTTCTACTTCACTAATCCTATCTTCTGCCTCTGTTATTCTACTATTTGTTGCCTCCAGAGTGTTTTTGATCTCATTTATTACATTATTCATTATATAGTGACACTTTTTTATTTCTTCTAGGTCCTTGTTAAACCTTTCTTCCATCTTCTCAATCCTTGTCTCCAGGCTATTTATCTGTGATTCCAGTTTTATTTCAAGATTTTGGATCATTTTCACTATCATTATTCGGAATTCTTTATCAGGTAGATTCCCTATCTCTTCCTCTTTTGTTTGGTTTGGTGGGCATTTATCCTGTTCCTTTAGCTGCTGGGTATTCCTTTGTCTCTTCATTTTGTTTATATTGCTGAGTTTGGGGTGGCCTTTCTGTATTCTGGCAGTTTGTGGAGTTCTCTTTATTGTGGAGTTTCCTCACTGTGGGTGGGGTTGTTTGGGTGGCCAGTCAAGGTTTCCTGTTTAGGGAAGCTTGTGTCGGTGTTCTGGTGGGTGGAGCTGGATTTTTTTCTCTCTGGAGTGCAATGAAGTGTCCAGTAATGAGTTATAAGATGTCAGTGGGTTTGGAGTAACTTTGGGCAGCCTGTATATTGAAGCTCAGGGCTGTGATTCTGTGTTGCTGGAGAATTTGAGTGGTATGTCTTGCTCTGGAACTTGTTGGCCCTTGGGTGGTGCTTGATTTCAGTGTAGGTATGGAGGCATTTGATGAGCTCGTTGATTAATGTTCCCTGGAGTCAGGAGTTCTCTGGTGTTCTCAGGATTTGGACTTAAGCCTCTTGCTTCTGGTTTTCAGTCTTATTTTTACAGTAGTCTCAAGGCTTTTCCATCTATACAGCACTGTTGATAAAACATCTAGGTTAAAGATGAAAATTTTCTCCACAGTTAGGGACACCCAGAGAGGTTCCCAGAGTTACATGGAGAAGAGAAGAGGGAGGAGGGGGTTAGAGGTGACCCAAATGAGATGAGGTGGAATCAAAAGAGGAGAGAACAAGCTAGCCAGTAATCACTTCCTTATGTGTGCTCCACAGTCTGGACCACTCAGAGATGTTCACAGAGTTATACAGAGAAAAGAAGAGGGAAGAAGGAGACAGAGGTGGCCAGGAGGATAAAGGGGGGAATCAAAAGGAGAGAGACAGATCCAGCCAGTAATGTTCCTTAAGTGTTCTCCACTGTCTGGAACATATAAAGAGATTCACAGAGTTGGGTAGAGAAGAGAAGGGGGAGGGAGGAGATAGAGGCGACCTGGTGGAGAAAAAGGAGAGTCCAAAGGGGGAGAGAGCAGTCAAGCCAGTAATCTTGCTCCCAAGTAAAAATGGGTACTGAAGATTGGGTTCTTAAAGGTACAAAATTGATAACAAATACCAAAAAGCAAAGATTAAAAATCTAGAGGTTGGATTTTCAAAAATACAATATTAAAGAAAAGAAAAAAAAAAGTCACAAAAATTATTAAAAATATATATATATATGAAGTTTGCTTTAAAAAGTAGGGTCTATTTTTTGCAAAGTAATAGTAGGTTATAAAAATGAAAATTAAAGGAGTAATAGAGGACTTAAAAATTTTAAAAATTAAAAGAAAAAAGAATGATAGTAAAAATAGTAAAAATATATCTAGGACTTTCTTTGGTATTGTTGTGGGCAGTGTGGGATCAGTTCATTTTCGGATAGTTCCTTGGTCCGGCTTATATTTCTCAAGATCTATAGGCCCCTTCCTATGTAGTCAGTACTAACTACAGGGTTTTAATCTATTGCACCTGTCACTTCCCTGGCGGTTCCCTCTGTTTTAGCTTCTTCTGTTTGCTGGTCTCTTCAGTGTCTAATTTCCGCCCTGACACAAGGGGGCGGTGGTGGATACTTTTTTAAGCTCACTTGTTCAGTCCCTGTGGGGAGGAAGGGCCCCTGCCAACAGGTAACACTGGCGTGTGCTTGCAGTGTCTCAGCCACACTGGGCCTGTCACTACTCACGGTGCGTGTGCCCTCCCTGCCCACACTGCTCAGGCTGTAGGTTGCTCCGCTGGGAGCCTTCTGAGGCTGGCCCTGGGCTGCGTGCACCTCCCAGGTCTAAGCTGCTCAGGTTCAGGCACTCAGGTAGTCCTCAGAGGCGCAGACTCGGTTGGGCCTGCGTTTTGTGCCCTTCCCAGGTCCGAGAACTTGGGTGATGACGTGTTTGGCAAGCATGGTCACTGCAACTTATAGCCTCCCCAGTCCCTGCCACTCGATTTTCTGGGTGTACATCCGGTGCACCTTCTCAGGCAGATGTTGACCATCCAGAATCCCAATAAATCTTAGTTAGTAAAGAAGCCTGCTTGCAGTTTGGTAAATAATGTCTCTCTGGGACTGCAATTGCCCCCTTCCCACTCTGGCTGCCTGTCACCGGAGGGAGATGGTCTGCAATGGGCTAGCTTTGTCCAGTCCTTCATTCTGTGAGCGGGCCTGACAGTGTCTTAGGTTAGGGCTTTTCACGGGGTAGCTACCCCACAGTCTGTTTGCTAGCCCAAGTTAGTTGCCACAGATTGCCCTCGGGGCATTCAGGCCTGATCCTTACTCTAAGCAATGCAGCCCGCACCTCCCTGCCTAGCCCCCGCTTGCTAATGTGGGTACAGGCATCTGTGCTGCTTCTCCACTGGGGGAGTTACTGCTGGGCACATAATCTGTGGGTTTTAATTATTTATTTATTTTTCCTCCCACTTATGTTGCCCTCTGTGGTTCCAAGGCTCGCCACAAACTCAGCAGTGAAATTGTTTCCTGGTGTTTGGAAACCTCTCTTTTTAAGACTCCCTTCCCAGGACGGAGCTCCGTCCCTACCTCTTTTGTCTCTTTTTTTGTCTTTTATATTTTTTCCTACCTCCTTTCGAAGACATTGGGTTGCTTTTCTGGGTGCCTGATGTCCTTTGCGGGGATTCAGAAGTTGTTTTGTGGAATTTACTCAGCGTTTAAATGTTCTTTTGATGAATTTGTGGGGGAGAAAGTGGTCTCCCCATCTTATTCCTCTACCATCTTAGGACCACCCCCCATGTCTTAGGACCACCCTCCATGTCCAGTTCTAACTGTTGCTTCTTGACCTGCATACAAATTTCTCAAGAGGCAGGTCACGTGGTCTGGTATTCCCATTTCTTTAAGAATTTTCCAAATTTAAGAATTTAACAGTAGAATATTTATTCTCACTAAACAAAGCTTGAGAACAACTGCTTCAAACAAAACAAGGACCGAATTATGTCAGAAAATCTAGATCATCAAAGTTTATCTATAGTTGATTGAGGTATTTTTAAACTATATTTTTGTCTAGCAGATAAATAATATTTCACTTGACAGAGAAACTGCATCATCTACTTTCAGGTGAAGAGCGTGAAAAAAAATAAAGGTCAAGTATGGTCAAACACTTATGAGGAACAAGAACAGGGAGTAACACTTTCCCTATAATATAATAGGATTTCCATGAAATCTATGTTAATTGAGAAAATGTCATACTGTTCCAGGAATAAATTTATTAATCATATAAAATAGAGAGGCCAGACACAGACTGGCATATGAAGTCTGGCATAGGGTGGTCATGTATGGATGTGAGAGCTGGACTGTGAAGAAGGCTGAGCGCTGAAGAATTGATGATTTTGAACTGTGGTGTTGGAGAAGACTCTTGAGAGTGCCTTGGACTGCAAGGAGATCCAACCAGTCCATTCTGAAGGAGATCAGCCCTGGAATTTCTTTGGAAGGAATGATGCTAAAGCTGAAACTCCAGTACTTTGGCCACCTCATGCGAAGAGTTGACTCATTGGAGAAGACTCTGATGCTGGGAGGGATTGGGGGCAAGAGGAGAAGGGGACGACAGAGGATGAGATGGCTGGATGGCATCACTGACTCGATGGACGTGAGTCTGGGTGAACTCCGGGAGTTGGTGATGGATAGGGAGGCCTGGCGTGCTGCGGTTCATGGGGTCGCAAAGAGTCGGACATGACTGAGCTACTGATCTGATCTGATCTGATCTAGATGGATTAGTAAATATAATTCACTTTAAAACACTTAGTACAATTTACAAGTAAATATCTTTCAGATCACTTTAGGGGAAATATTTTTAAGCAAAATAACAAGATTATTGATTATAAAATAAAAATTATAGTCTTGTCTACATTAAAATAAACAATTATAGTTCATAAAGAAACACCTTAAAACACAAAAAGACAAGTTATAAATGGGGATACTTGCATTATACACCACTGAAAAAGGATACAAAGGATTAGTATCAATATCAACGTTTTATAAAGGATATATAAACTTTAAATATATATATTTTTTCAGTAATAAAATGCACTATGAATCCCGGAAACATGAACAGACATTTTCACAGATGAGGCAACATATAAAGCAAACACAAGAAGATACGTTTAAATAACATATCATTATTCAGGTAAACGTCAAACAAAAGTACTTGAAATATATTTTATGCCTGATTAAAAAACTAAAAATCTCTAATATTGCCAAGTGTTAGAAAAGCTGTAGAGTGAGAGAAGACATTGCTGGCAAGCACAAAGATTAGTGCTGCCACGTTGTAAAAGTATTTGGCATTATCTCCTAATCCTGAATATTTATATGACCAACTGTATTCCTGGATACATATGCAAGAGGAAACTTTGCACATATCATTACTGCCCTCAGACATGGGTAAGAGGAAGCCCTTGCCCTGGACCCTAAATCTAACCTCCCTGCTTTACAGTAACTTCCTCAGCTTTTTCTAAGGCCCCTCTAATGCTAGGATGAGCCTTGGTCCACGGTGCCACTCCGGTGGGCACCCTGGTCCCAGACCAGACCCTGTGGCCCTCAGTCACTGTTTCTCTCCTTTGGGATACTCTCTGACTCTCTACTCTGTTGTGGGGTTGACCAAACGCTCTGCAGAACTCTGAACTCATGCCTGTGGCATTCTCCTAGAGCTCAGTGGCAGGGTCCTGGTTCCAGAAGGGCAACCTGGTAAGGATTGCTCCTACAGGCCATAAAGGTATTCTGTGCAAACCCATGGACTATAGCCCCCCAGGCTTTTCTATCCATGGGGTTTTCCAGGCGAGATGCTGGAGTCAGTTGCCATGCTCTCCTCCAGGAGATCTTCCTGACCCAGGGATCAAACCAGGTCTCTTATGTCTCCTGCATTGGCAGGTGGGTTCTTTACCACTAACTCCATCTGGAAAGCCCTCACATGAGATCGGGCAGCTAGAAAGGTTCTTGCATGCTTATTTGGGGGTGATTAAAATTGTTTATAGTCAAAGGTCCCACAAAAATATTTTTCCAAAGCCCTGCGGATGCTAAGGGCATCTCTGATCTCATTGTTAAAAGTTAACAAATTGAAATAAATGTTTAATTCTAGAAGCAACTATAGAATTTATAAAGTATTTGTAATATTTACAACAGTATTTACAAAGGAAGCAGGAGAACAATGGGTTAGCAGGAAATGGGATAGGGAGAAAATAGCCAAAAAATGAGATATATCAAATAGGTCCATTGTTAAGGTCCTAGATTTTGCTCCCAGTTATGGATTTGCAGGTATTTATTAAATTGTCAAACCAACCAAATAAATGAAATCAGGTAATTCAGAAACCAATGGTGACAGGATACAACAAAATAAAGAATATGATTACTACATTTATGAATGCTGCTAAGTCACTTCAGTCGTGTCTGACTCTGTGCAACCCCATAGACGGCAGTCCACCAGGCTCCCCCATCCCTGGGATTCTTGAGGCAAGAACACTGGAGTGGGTTGCCATTTCCTTCTCCAGTGCATGAAAGTGAAAAGTGAAAGTGAAGTCGCTCAGTCGTATTCGACTCTTAGCGATCCCATGGACTACAGTCTACCAGGCTCCTCCATCCAAGGGATTTTCCAGGCAAGAATACTGGGGTGGGGTGCCACTGCCTTCTCTGACATTTGTGAATACCTGAGGCAAAAAAAAAAAAAAAAAAAAAAGTGAAATAGATCAGTGAAGCAGAATAAAGCTAGGCAACAGACTAAGGTGTAATGAAGATAAAATGACACTTCAAATCACTGGAAAGGAATGAGCTATTTAATAAATAGCATTAATATTTAGCACAATTGACAATTATATATTACCTTACAATATGCAACAAATTTCAAATATTTTTAAAAGCCAATAGTAAAATAACATTTTAAAATTAAGTATAAAATAAAGATTTAAGGAAGTTAATATTTTTCAGTAAGTCCATCTAAACTAGACAAATAAATCAACTACAGAGATGACCAACCTAGATAGCATATTAAAAAGCAGAAACACTACTTTGCCAACAAAGGTCCTTCTAGTCAAGGCTATGGTTTTTCCTGTGGTCATGTATGGATGTGAGAGTTGGACTGTGAAGAAAGCTGAGTGCCGAAGAATTGATGCTTTTGAACTGTGGTGTTGGAGAAGACTCTTGAGAGTCCTTTGGACTGCAAGGAGATCCAAGCAATCCATTCTAAAGGAGATCAGACCTGGGTGTTCTTTGGAAGAAACGATGCTAAAGGTGAAACTCCAGTACTTTGGCCACCTTATGCAAAGAGCTGACTCATTGGAAAAGACTCTGATGCTGGGAGGGATTGGGGGCAGGAGGAGAAGGGGATGACAAAGGATGAGATGGCTGGATGACATCACTGACTCGATGGACATGAATTTGGGTAAACTCTGGGAGTTGGTGATGGACAGGGAGGCCTGGCGTGCTGCGATTCATGGGGTCGAAAAGAGTCGGACACGACTGAGTGACTGAACTGAACTGAACAGAACAGAGAAAATAACTAACAGATGTTATGACACTGGTAAAATTTTAAATCATCCATATGAGAATTCCATAAATATTATTTCAAGACAAGAGGTTTGGAAGAAAATACACATACCTTATGTAATAAAGGATTAATTTAAAGGCTATGTGAAGACTGCCTAAAAGTTATATGAATTACCTAATAGAAAAATGGGAAAAAATGTATGCAGAATTAAATCACAGAAGAAAAATTATAAATGGTCAAAACATGTATAAAAAATATAATCAATGAGTTATCAGATAATACAATTAAAATTTTTTAAAATATTTTGTCAAAAGATAAAATTACGATATTCTTTACAGCTGGGGTTTTGTATTTTGGTTGGTAGAATCTATAGAAGGGCAATGAACTCCTTATTGCCAAATTCAGACTGAAATTGAAGAAAGTAGGGAAAACTACTAGACCATTCAGGTATGACCTAAAGCAAATCCCTTATGATTATACAGTGGAAGTGAGAAATAGATTTAAGGGCCTAGATCTGATAGATAGAGTGCCTGATGAACTATGGAATGAGGTTCGTGACATTGTACAGGAGACAGGGATCAAGACCATCCCCATGGAAAAGAAATGCAAAAAAGCAAAATGGCTGTCTGGGGAGGCCTTACAAATAGCTGTGAAAAGAAGAGAAGCGAAAAGCAAAGGAGAAAAGGAAAGATATAAACATCTAAATGCAGAGTTCCAAAGAATAGCAAGAAGAGATAAGAAAGCCTTCTTCAGTGATCAATGCAAAGAAATAGAGGAAAACAACAGAATGGGAAAGACTAGGGATCTCTTCAAGAAAATCAGAGATACCAAAGGAACATTTCATGCAAAGATGGGCACGATAAAGGACAGAGATGGTGTGGACCTAACAGAAGCAGAAGATATTAAGAAGAGGTGGCAGGAATACACAGAAGAACTGTACAAAAAAGAGTTTCAAGACCCAGATAATCATGATGATGTGATCACTGACCTAGAGCCAGACATCTTGAAATGTGAAGTCAAATGGGCCTTAGAAAGCATCACTACGAACAAAGCTAGTGGAGGTGATGGAATTCCAATGGAGCTATTCCAAGTCCTGAAAGATGATGCTGTGAAAGTGCTACACTCAATATGCCAGCAAATTTGGAAAACTCAGCAGTGGCCACAAGATTGGAAAAGGTCAGTTTTCATTCCAATCCCAAAGAAAGGCAATGCCAAAGAATGCTCAAACTACCAAACAATTGCACTCATCTCACACGCTAGTAAAGTAATGCTCAAAATTCTCCAAGCCAGGCTTCAGCAATATGTGAACCGTGAACTTCCTGATGTTCAAGCTGGTTTTCGAAAAGGCAGAGGAACCAGAGATCAAATTGCCAACATCCGCTGGATCATCGAAAAAGCAAGAGAGTTCCAGAAAAACATCTATTTCTGCTTTATTGACTATGCCAAAGCCTTTGACTGTGTAGATCACAATAAACTATGGAAAATTTTGAAAGAGATGGGAATACCAGACCACCTGATCTGCCTCTTAAGAAATCTGTATGCAGGTCAGGAAGCAATAGTTAGAACTGGTCATGGAACAACAGACTGGTTCCAAATAGGAAAAGGAGTACGTCAAGGCTGCATATTGTCACCATGTTTATTTAACATATATGCAGAGTACATCATGAGAAACGCTGGACTGGAAGAAACACAAGTTGGAATCAAGATTGCTGGGAGAAATATCAATAACCTCAGATATGCAGATGACACGACTCTTATGGCAGAAAGTGAAGAGGGGCTAAAAAGCCTCTTGATGAAAGTGAAAGTGGAGAGTGAAAAGGTTGGCTTAAAGCTCAACATTCAGAAAACGAAGATCATGGCATCTGGTCCCATCACTTCCTGGGAAATAGATGGGGAAACAGTGGAAACAGTGTCAGACTTTGTTTTTCTGGGCTCCAAAATCACTGCAGATGGTGACTGCAGTCATGAAATTAAAAGACGCTTACTCCTTGGAAGGAAAGTTATGACCAACCTAGATAGCATATTCAAAAGCAGAGACATTACTTTACCAACAAAGGTTCGCCTAGTCAAGGCTATGGTCTTTCCTGTGGTCATGTATGGATGTGAGAGCTGGACTGTGAAGAAGGCTGAGCGCCGAAGAATTGATGCTTTTGAGCTGTGGTGTTGGAGAAGACTCTTGAGAGTCCCTTGGACTGCAAGAAGATCCAACCAGTCCATTCTGAAGGAGATCAATCCTGGAATTTCTTTAGAAGGAATGATGCTAAAGCTGAAACTCCAGTATTTTGGCCACCTCATGCGAAGAGTTGACTCATTGGAGAAGACTCTGATGCTGGGAGGGATTGAGGGCAGGAGGAGAAGGGGACGACAGAGGATGAGATGGCTGGATGGCATCACTGACTCGATGAGTATGAGTCTGGGTGACCTCCGGGAGTTGGTGATGGACAGGGAGGCCTGGCGTGCTGCGGTTCATGGGGTCGCAAAGAGTCGGACACGACTGAGTGACTGATCTGATCTGATCTGATCATAATTTCAACTGTATATACTTTTATTAGCCTGACAATTATACTTCTAGGTGTAAGCACCACCAAGATATCTTTTGGTTGTCATCAACAGAAAAACTAATTTATAATGGCTTAGTCAGAAAAAGGAAATTTATTGGCTCATATGACTGTAAAGTCCCAAGGCTAGTTATTGCTGGCAGCAGGAAACCTCTTGTTTGAGGAACTGGCATTTGGTCAGCAGGACTTACTTCTCTGCTTCTTGGCTCTGCTTCCTTTATTTTGGCTCCATTTCCAGACAGGTTCACTCATGGTAGTGGCAGAAAGGTTGCAGCAGTTTCAACACTGTATTGTATCAGACCTACATTCAGTAGAAAATGAGGTTTCTCTTCTTTCCAAATTAAGTGGAAATCAGGATGCTTACTGACTTGCATGGGTCAAGTGCTCATCACCAAAGCAAACAGCATGTCTTTGGTGTGGGATATTCTGACTGGCACAGGTCTGGGTCACACTTGGTTAACTGGGATAAGGTCCTCTCTGAGTTACATGGAAGAGTGGTAGAGAGATTCCAAAAGAAGTCATTTAGTCATTGGGATTTCACTATGAGAAAAAAACAGATAATGGACTCTGGATGCCTAAAAGTTTCACTATACTATATTAAAGATACATATTGTAAAGGTATATCGTTAAGATACAAAGACAGAACTATAGTAGTGACAGCATAGAGAAATACTTAATCATCAATAAAGCAGAAATTTAAGAAATGAATTAAATGACTTCAGTTCAGATGAAAGAATGTGAAAATGAAGTCGCTCAGTTGTGTCCGACTCTTTGCGACCCCATGGACTGTGGCCTACGAGGCTCCTCTGTCCATGGGATTTTCCAGGCAAGCATACTGGAGTGGGTTGCCATTTCCTTCTCCAGGGGATCTTCCTGACCCAGGGATTGAACCCAGATCTTCCGCCTTGCAGGCAGACGCTTTACTGTCTGAGCCACCAGGGAAGTTCCTGCTGCTGCTAAGTCGCTTCAGTCGTGTCCGACTCTGTGCGACCCCATAGACGGAAGCCCACCAGGCTTCCCCATCCTGGGATTCTGCAAGCGAGAACACTGGAGTGGGTTGCCAATAAGTTTAATTGTACTGACTTAGAAAATATCATTAAGTAAAGAGGGCATATTACAAAACAATATAAACAGTGTGACCTTTTTATGTAAAAATTAAATTATAATTTGTAAAGCTAAATGTACATGCAATGTACATGAAGGTTATAAAAGAATAGATATCAAACTGTTAACAGTGATTACTTTTAGGGAAGAGAGTGAAGAATTTGAGGGGTGAGATAAAGTGAGACATTTCCTTTTCAGTGTACATACTTTGCATTATATATAATTTTAAAAGGAAATGTACTTTTCATAAAATATTAAAATGGATTCAGCCTTTTAAAATAAGGTTTTGGATTTTTTTCCCAGTTACAGTTTTTTTTTATTTTTTATCTAATCTTTTTTAATTTTATTTTAGGAAAAAAAAAAAAAAAAAAAAAAAACTCAAATTTTTTTTTTAAAAAAAAAATAATTTTTTTTTTTTTTTTTTTTTTTAAAAATAAAAATTTATATATTTGTTTTTTTTTTTTTTTTTTTTTTTTTTTTTTTTTTTTAAAATTTTATCTATTTATATAAACTTTTTTTTTTTTTTTTTTTTTTTTTTTTATTTTTTTTTTTTTTTTTTTTTTTTTTCTTAACAATTATTAATTTTTTTATATTTTTATTTTTTTATTTTTTTTTTTTTTTTTTTTTTATATTTAATTTTTTTTTTTATTTTTTTTTTTTTTCTTTTCTCCTCTTCCCCCTCACCTCCCCCCCCCCCCCCCCCCCCACTTCGTCTATACATCAGTGTCTCTTTTGTTGTCTTGCGTAAATAGGGTTATTTTTTACCATCTTTCTAAATTTCATATATATGCGTTAGTATACTGTATTTGTGTTTTTGTTTCTGGCTTACTTCACTCTGCATAATAGGCTCCAGTTCCATCCACCTCCTTAGAACTGATTCAAATGTAATCTTTTTAATGGCTGAGTAATATTCCATTGTGTATATGTACCACAGCTTGCTTATCCATTCATCTGTGGATGGACATCTAGGTTGCTTCCACGTTCTGGCTATTGCAAACAGTGCTGCTATGAACATTGGGGTACAGGTGTCTCTTTCAATTCTGGTTTTCTCAGTGTATATGCCCAGCAGTGGGATTGCTGGATCATAAGGCAGTTCAATTTGCAGTTTTTTGAGGAATCTCCATACTGTTCTCCAAAGTGGCTGTACTAGTTTGCATTCCCACCAACAGTGCAAGAGGGTTCCCTTCTCTTCGCACCCTCTCCAGCATTTATTGCTTGTGGACTTTTGGATAGCAGCCATTCTGATTGGCGTGAAATGGTATCTCATAGTGGTTTTGATTTGCATTTCTCTGATAATGAGTGATGTTGAGCATCTTTTCATGTGTTTGTTAGCCATCTGTATGTCTTCTTTGGAGAAATGTCTATTGAGTTCTTTGGCCCATTTTTTGATTGGGTCATTTATTTTTCTGGAATTGAGCTGTAGAAGTTGCTTGTATATTTTTGAGATTAGTTGTTTGTCAGTTGCTTCATTTGCTATTATTTTCTCCCATTCTGAAGGCTGTCTTTTCACCTTGCTTATAGTTTCCTTTGTTGTGCAAAAGCTTTTAAGTTTGATTAGGTCCCATTTGTTCATTTTTTATTTTATTTCCAATATTCTGGGAGGTGGGTCACAGAGGATCCTGCTGTGATGTAAGTCAGAGAGTGTTTTGCCTATGTTTTCCTCTAGGAGTTTTATGGTTTCTGGTCTTACATTTAGCTCTTTAATCCATTTTGAGTTTATTTTTGTGTATGGTGTTAGAAAGTGTTCTAGTTTCATTCATATGGAGGGGTCTTGTCTTTGTATCCATTCAGCCAGTCTCTGTCTTTTGGTTGGGGCATTCAACCCATTTACATTTAAGGTAATTAATGATAAATATGATCCCATTGCCATTTACTTTGTTGTTTTGGGTTTGTATTTATATATCCTTTTTGTGTTTCCTGTCTAGAGAATGTCCTTTAGTATTTGTTGGAGAGCTGGTTTGGTGGTGCTGAATTCTCTCAGCTTTTGCTTGTCTGTAAAGGTTTTGATTTCTCCTTCATATTTGAATGAGATCCTTGCTGGGTACAATAATCTGGGCTGTAGGTTCTTTTCTTTCATCACTTTAAGTATGTCTTGCCATTCCCTCCTGGCTTGGAGAGTTTCTATTGAAAGATCAGCTGTTATCCTTATGGGAATTCCCTTGTGTGTTATTTGTTGTTTTTCCCTTGCTGCTTTTAATATTTGTTCTTTGTGTTTGATCTTTGTTAATTTGATTAATATGTGTCTTGGGGTGTTTCGTCTTGGGTTTATCCTATTTGGGGCTCTCTGGGTTTCTTGGACTTGAGTGATTATTTCCTTCCCCATTTTAGGGAAGTTTTCAACTATTATCTCCTCTAGTATCTTCTCATGGTCTTTCTTTTTGTCTTCTTCTTCTGGGACTCCTATGATTCGAATATTGTAACGTTTAATATTGTCCTGGAGGTCTCTGAGATTGTCCTCATTTCTTTTAATTCGTTTTTCTTTTTTCTCCTCTGATTCCTTTAATTCTGCCATTCTATCTTCTAATTCGCTAATTCTATCTTCTGCCTCTGTTATTCTACTATTTGTTGCCTCCAGAGTGTTTTGGATCTCATTTATTGCATTATTCATTATATGTTGATTCTTTTTTATTTCTTCTAGGTCCTTGTTAAATCTTTCTTGCATCTTCTCAATGCTTTTCTCCAGACTATTTATCCATGATTCCATTTTGCTTTCCAGATTTTGGATTAATTTAACTATCATTATTCGGAATTCTTTATCAGGTAGGTTCGCTATTTCTTCCTCTTTTGTTTGGTTTGGTGGGCTTTTATCCTGTTCCTTTACCTGCTGGGAATTCTTCTGTCTTTTCATCTTGTTTAAATTGCTAAGTTTGGGGTGTCTTTACTGTATTCTAGTAGTCTGTGGAGTTCTCTTTATTGTGGCGTTTCTGCACTATATGTGGGTTTGTACCGGTGGCTTGTCGAGGTTTCTTGTTTATGGAAGCTTGTATCGGTGTTCTGGTGGGTGGAGCTGGATTTCTTTTCTCTGGGGTGCAGTGGAGTGTCTAGTAGTGAGTTATGAGATGTCTATGCTTTTGGGGTCGCTTTGTGTAGCCTGTGTATTGGAGCTCAGGCTGTGTTCTTGTTTTTCTGGAGAATTTGCTTGGTATGTCTTGTTGTGGAACTTGCTGGTCTTTGTGTGATGCTTGGTTTCAGAGTAGGTATGGAGGCTTTTAATGAGCTCCTGTCAATTAGTGTTTCGTGGGATCAGGGTATGGACTTAAGCCTCCTGGTTCCAGTTATTGGTCTTATTTTTACAGTAGTCTCAAAAACTTCTTCTTCTATAATGCATTCCACAACTGGACTGCTCAGAGATGTTCATGGAATTATACATAGAAGGAAAAAGGGAGGAAGGAGACAGAGGTGGTCAGGAAGATAAAAGGAGGGAGTGTGAAGGAGAGAGACAGATCTAGTCAGTAATCAGTAAAGAAAAGAAAAAAGGAAAGGAAAAAAGCAAAGGACAAAAAGGAAAAAAAAAAAAAAAAAAAAAAAAAAAACAGGGTCGCAAAAGTTATATCTAAACGTGGAGATTAAAGAAGTACTAGAGGATAAAAATAATAATAATAATAAAAAAATAAAAGAAACAAAACAAACAACAACAAAAAAAAATTAAAAGGGAAAAAAATTTTTGTTTTCCTTTTTCCAATTAAAAAATAATAAAAATTTAAAAAATATATATATATTAAAAAAAGAAAAGAAAAAAAAAAGGAAATAATGATGGTAAAAATAGTAACAATATATATAAGAGTTTCTCTATTATTGTTGTGGGTTCAGTTCATTTTCAGCTAGTTCCTTGTTCCGGCTTAAATTTCTCAAGATCTATAGGCCCCTTTCTCTGTGGTTGGTCTGTATAGTTCTTTGTTCTGTGCACGGTTCGGCGGTGTTCTGGGCCAAGGCCCGCCACTCGTGTGGTCGGCGCTGCACAATCTGGATTGCCGGCCCAAACTACTCCAGTTAGGCAGCACTCCAGACAATCAGGCAAACGAAGTCTGCGCTGAGGCCCGCAGAGGGGGAGGGGTCGGCGACGGGAATGGCGGGCGGGCGGGTGGGGGGAGGGGATGGGGTGGCCCTCGTGGGAGCCGCCGGCACAGCGGGCGGGGGCACGCCTGCGCGGGAGTGGCCGGCGGGGGGAGCGTCCAGTGGGGGAGAGTCCCGCGGGGGGAGCGTCCCTCTGGGGAGCGCCGGCAGCGGAGCGTCCCGCGTGGGAACGGCCAAGGCGTCTCCCTGCCCAGCCCCGGCTCCCCAATGGCAGATGCGGGCGTTTGCAGCGGTGCTTTTCCGCTGCGGAAGTTACCGCAGGGCCCGCAGTCTGTGGGTTCTAATTGCTCAACTGTTCTCCTCCCTGTTATGATAGTCTCCGTGTTTCCCAGGTTCGGCTCAGATTCCGCAGGGAGAGTGTTTCCTGGTGTTTGGAAACTTCTCTTTTTAAGACTCCCTTCCCCGGACAGAGGTCCGCCCCTCCCTCTTTGTCTCTCTCTGGCTTCTATATTCTTTCCTACCTCCTTTAGAAGGCAGTGAGTTGCTTTTCTGGGTGTCTGACGTCCTCCGCCAGCACTCCGAAGCTGTTTGTGTTTTTTACGCTCGGCGCCCAGATGTCCCATTGATGAATTTGTGGAGGAGAAAGCGTATTCCCCGTCCTAATCCCCAGCTGAAGCTTTTTGAAGAAACGAGCTGTTGCTTAGTCGCTCAGTCATGTCTGACTCTTTTTGACTTCACGGAATGTAGCTCACTAGGCTCCTCCATCCATGGGATTCTCCAGGCAAGAATACTGGGTTGCCACTTCCTTCAAGGCAACCCACTCCAGTATTCTTACCTAGAGAATCCCAGGGACAGAGAAGCCTAGTGGGCTGCCATCTATGGGGTCTCGCAGAGTCGGACATGACTGAAGTGACTTAGCAGTAGCAGCCACTTCCTTCTCCAGGGGACTGTCTCAACCCAGGGATTGAACCTGGGTCTTCTGCATTGGCAGGCAGGTTCTTTACCACTGAGACACCAGGAATGCCCAAAGGGGCTATATTTTTTAATTAAGAATCCCACTTTGAATATTATATATATAACTATGAAGTCCTTATCTTAATCAATGAATAAACTGAGGTGAATTACCCACGAGGTGAATACTTTAACATAAGGCTCACTTTAATACGGTGATTCATATGTTGTGCTTTCCTTCTGCATGGATCATCACTGAGTTTCCCTAGTGCTACTACATGTGTATCTTCAGTGTCTTGAGTATCACCAGATACACAGAAGATATTTGAAGATGTTTACTGTTACGGGGTGAATGGAGAAGAGTGAGGAAAAGAATGAACAGTGGAGGCATGGTGATCGTGGCCTCCCAAAGTTATAGAGGTCTGGGTTCTAATACCAGTTCTGCAAGAGGAGAAGCTGCCTAGTATATGTTACATGCCCAATATGTTATGTGCCCCAAACAGTTTGGTTTCCTTTCTTCCTTCTGCATTCTTTTTGTAAGACCACCACTGAGCAATGTACCTCACTCTTCACCAGCAAGCATGAAGTGGGAGTGAGCTGAAGGGGCAAGATTATAGCTACGGGTGGTGTATGTACAATCTAAATTCCCATGGAGGGAAGTGCACTAATTTTCAGGCACAAAACTGGGCCAGAATCTGCAGAAATACATGAAAGTGAACTGTGAAACATAAGACACAACTGTAATTTGTTTCATGGTAGTGTAAACACCACGGTGCTCTAAATAAAAATTCAGAGAGTGACAGATTGAGGCCCCCCTCAAAGGTCATAACCCAATGCTTGATAAAACCACACTCTAGTGGCTGTATTTTTAATCCTTTGAAAAAGGATTGTGGTTGCTACTAAGACTTATGACTCCTGCATTATTTAGTAATCAATGCAATTACTCACTGAAAATCTGTGATTTCAAAATTGTTTATTTCTTCTCTTACTCATATCTCTGGTCATTTAGCTCATGCATTCTTCCGAAGTCTGATTCACAGATTTTTATTTTAGGTCAATGAGAAAAAGTGGTGAAAAGAACTCATTTTGCAGCCAGAAGTCCTTGGCTTGAATTCTAGTTCCATGACTGTCTCTTACTATGAACTTGGGCAATTTTCTCTCCCTCAGCCTCAATCTTGGGTTTTACAATGGAAATAATAAATATTTAACACGTTTGCCCTAAGAATCAATTAAGTGACACATGTGAACATAATTAGAACTGTGCCTAGCATGTAGCTTGCTCTTAAAAACAGTGAAATACAAGTTAGAAAAATTAAAATAACATTAATCAACATGTTATTTTCAACTTTTTGCACTGGCTGGAAAACGCTTACTGAATATACATTTGTATTTTACATACGAGTTTGTAAAGCCTTTTTGGCAGGGATTATGTCTGTTTTTGTTGCTATTTGACTCTTTGCCTGGAGTACCCTGAAGTAGCTAATCAGTATTAATTAATTATTCAGAATGCTTCAACAACTGTTTGTTATTTCATTCTCTCTCTAGTGTCTCAGTACAACACTAAAATCCTCCTCTGCATGGAACAGTAAGGTTCTTTTTAATTAGGTTCCACCTTCCTTATTGACAGGACTTCCCTAGTGGCTCAGATGGTAAAGCGTCTGCCTACAATGTAAGAGACCTGGGTTCGATCCCTGGATTGGGAAGATCCCCTGGAGAAAGAAATGGCAACCCACTCCAGTATTCTTGTCTGGAAAATTCCATGGATGGAGGAGCCTGGTGGGCTATGGCCCACAGGGTCCCAAAGAGTTGGACACAACTGAGCAGCTTCACTTTCACTTTTCCTTACTGACACTGTTTCCCGCTATTTCCTACCTCTGAATTTATGAAGTGTTCGTGGGAACACCAATGCAATAGGATATTATAAAATGTTTCTTAAAAGAAAGAGGATTCAAGGCCAAATTTATTAGGGAAATTTTAAGTAGGTTTTTCTATTGCTAAATTTGGCAAAGCCTTGAGTGTAATGAAATACAACAAGCCTCTCCAAGAAAGTAACATCATGTCCAGTATTTCCCAAACTATCTTGACGATGGAATCTCTTGCTCACAGAGTCCCTCATAGATAGTTACATGGGAATTTTGGTAACCACACTCTGCCTAGAAAGGAGTGCCAGGACTTCCTTCCTACTTGTGCTGGCAGTCCCTTCATTGTTTCCCTCCAGGGCCTGGTGGTGACCTCACATTGCTATTCTTCTAGATTGATATAATTCTCCCCCCACTCAAATCTATTCAGATACTCCTCTTGTGGACAGTTTGCTTTAAAACCTCTTATAAGAGACCCTGCCCAATAAGTTTAATTGCTGATTTTCCAGATTATGTAAAACACGTAGGGTTTACTACTACCTTTGAGGTATCTTACTACATTATAGCATTTATGTTACTTGAGGACTTATTCTGGGCCTCAAAATACTATGAAGTTAAAGAGTCATCAGAAAATAAGCATAATTTTTTAATACCTACCTCTTTAGCTTGAGAAAATGCATTGGTTGCTTTAAAGCTTTTAGCACATGCTTGGCTTACAGAATTCACTCAACACATGTAAATTATTACTATTATTACCAGTCGGAGTAGCAGCAGCATTTTACTGCATTATGTTTACATCATTTCATTTAACCTTGAAACAACCCTCTCAGTAAGTTTCACAGTAGTCTTACATTCCTGGAACACCACAGTTTTCAGGCATTGTATGAATTATTTAATTATTATTGTCTTATTTAACTTTGACAGCATGTTTAGAAGGTAAGACTTTTTAACCTTTTCTTTAATCATATAAAGAAATTCAGTCTTAAAGGAGCTAAGTGATTTGTCCAAAGCCGTACTGCTAGTGAATGTCAGGCTAGGATCTAATGTCAATTATTTGGAATTCTTTTTTTAATTAATTTATTTATTTTAACTGGAGACTAATTACTTTACAATTATTTGGAATTCTAATCTAAGTTCTCTCCTCCACACCAACTGCGAAGAGAATAAAAGAACAGTTACAAACATTGAAATAAATAAGAAAGACAAAGTATGAAAAAAACTATTAGTTGAAGAAAAGCTAGATGAGGGAAAAGAAAGAATAGGTTAACCTCACAGATGCACAGTTCTTACTGTGGTTGATCGCCACCAACATAAACTCCCAGAGATGAATGAGCAACAGATCCTCCAACCAGTTTATGTATTTGAAGAGTCAGTTTCTCTACCTCAAAATCTAATTGAGTAAATATGACTATTCTCCTGTCATCTTCACTTTGCAAAGTGTTTGACAAATTGATGGTCACTTATTTTGACCATGTGTGATAGAAAAGGTACAGATAGGCTCCTGTAAGAGGGTCACCAGAAAGGGAAACAGGGGCAGGGAAGAGTAAAAGAAGTAGAAGAAAGGAAGAAAGGGAAGAAATGGAGTGTGAAAGGCTGAATAATGGACCACCCAAAAATGTCCATGTGCTTATACCTAGAACTTGTGAATATGTTACCTCATATAGTACAGGGGATTTTCAGATGTGGTTAAGGTAAAGATCTTGCTAAGTCGCTTCAGTCGTGTCCGACTCTGTGCGACCCCATAGACAGAAGCCCACCAGGCTCCCCCGTCCCTGGGATTTTCCAGGCAAGAACACTGGAGTGGGTTGCCATTTCCTTCTCCAATGCATGAAAGTGAAAAGTGAAAGTGAAGTCGCTCAGTCGTGTCCGACTCTCAGCGACCCCATGGACTGGAGCCTACCAGGATCCTCCGTCCATGGGATTTTCCAGGCAAAAGTACTGGGGTGGGGTGCCACTGCCTTGAGATATGGCAATTATGCTGGATTATCCAGGTGGACCCGATGTAATCACAAGGGTCCTAACAACAAGGAAGCAAGTGACTCAGAGTTAGAGAGAGAAGATATAAGCAAAGAAACAAAGGTCAAAGAGAAGAGAAGATGCTATGCAGCTGGCTTTGAAGATGGAGGAAGGGGCCGTAAGTTAAGGAATGTGGATAACCTCTAAAATTTAAAGACAATAAGGAAATGGATTCTCAAGCAGAGCATCCCAAAGGAACACAGATCTGCTGACATCTTGATTGCAGACCAGTGAAATTGCTTTTGGACATCTGATTTCAAAACCATAAAATAATAAACATGTTAAAGTCACTGAGTTTGCAGTAGTTTGTGAGAGCAGCAATATAAAACTAATACATAGGGGAAGTCAAGAAAAGAGGAAATGAAGGGATGGAAGAAGAGAAGACAAGAGAGGAAAGGGGAAACTCAAGGCTAAGCAATCATGAGAGTCAGCAGACTCAGGAAGTCCATCAGCATAAACATAACAAGGTGTGTAGTAGGGGGGCGATTTGTATTTACTAGGGTTTGTCCCAGAAGAGTATTTCATGTGGTTGAAAGAATTGAGGGGTAGAGGATTGGGTGGCAAAGCTTAGATACCAAGGAGCACGTTGGAGAAACAACAGATGGCTCCTCATCTTTCTTCTTAATCTTGGAAAGAAGGAAACAGGGAAATTTACATTTATCAAGTACCTACAATGGGCTGGCTGTTAGTTTTTGCAATAGAAAATATTATTCTCAATTTTAGAAAAGAGAAATCTGAGGCACAGAAGGCATGCATGAAAAGTGGAGCCAAGATTTAAAACCAGATTAGTTTCCTTCCAGGATGAGGAATTAAACTACCTGAAAAGGACAACATTAGGGAAAAGAACAAAAGGACATCCAAAGCAAGAAGGGAATCAGGATGAAGGGAGAGAGGCTGAGAGTTACCGAACCTTGCCAGATTATTGAGAAAATTGTTAAAGAAGGAGTAAGTGTCAAGATTTCTGGGTCCCTGAGTGTACATCAACTTTAATTTTGGGCAAGTGCTGACATTACTCCACGGGCAATCTTTCCATCCAAGTCACTTCCAATACCACTGCTTTCTATAGATTTCATGACGTGTTTCTCTTTATAAACATGTTTATCAGGTAAAAAAAGTAAGACAGCCCTACTTAAGCTCTATTTTTAGTTTTCTATCATAACTGAAATGAGCTGGATTCTATTATTGATCTAAGCTGCTTTCTAAAGCATCTTAGTACTTCCCTTACAATATATACTCATTGAGAAAACTCCCTTCACCAAAACTCCTTATTTATTTTTCCTCTCTCTGTTCATTCTATTTAAATTAGCATGTATGAAACTCCTACCATGCGCCAGATTATGGGCAAGGTGTGGGAGTAAGACATGGTTACCTACACTAATTGAATAAACAAGCAATTGTGGAATCTTCTGGGAAAAAAGTCAGGAGGTAAATAGCTGAAATGCCCAGTATGGATCAAGGGCACAGGGATGAGCATTCAACTGAAAATGAGGTGTCAAGGAAGTGGGCTGGATTGTGCTGAAGACAGTTAAGCTAGGAACCGTGTCTTTCCAACCGTACTTCACTTTAAGAAAAGAAAGAAAAAAGAAGCAGGGAGAGAGATTCAGTCCACATACAAGGTCACAGAGATTCTACGTCCAGATGTTTCATGCCCACTACTTGTAGGCTCCCTCAGCTGCCCCAGGGCCTCCTGCACCAAGGTCCTACGTAGGCAAGGCCCTGGAAACACACACACACACACAGAAAAGACTGGCCTAGACCAGGTCCTAAAGCATCTAGTTTGTCTTTCTTCATCGAAGGTGACACTCACGGAAAAGCAGGTACTGGTTAACTTCTATTATTTAAGCAATTTTCTGTTGTCGTTTATTTATTGACAGTTGTTTTTAATTGTAATTTTAGCGGGTAAAGATAGAAAAAATGTCACTTTACACCAGATTCTTGATTCCATGTCCATTTATAGTTGGAATTTTCGGCAGTTTTCATAAAACACACTGGGGAAAGCCCTGCGCTGTAGTGGTTGCTAAGACCGCTTAGTGATGATGACTCTGGGTGGTCATCAGATAGCACTATACTGCTCTTTCCTCTTCTTTTAAAGTAGGGCTAATAATCCCGGCTATTTCTAGCTATCCGGAACAAGTAAGATAATATATAAAAGTGTACATTCATTCCCTCGTTTTATATTTCAGGTTCCACGTGTCAGTGGAAACATATAGTATATATCTTTTCTCTGTCTGACTTACTTCACTAAGCATAATACCCTCCCGGTCCATCCATGTTGTAGTAAATGTCAAGATTTCATTTTTTTTATGACTAATAGTCCATTTTAATATGTATATACCACATCTTCCTTATCCATTCATCTGTTGATAGACATTTACATTGCTTCCATACTTTGGCTGTTGTAAATAAAGCTGCTATGAACACTAGGCACATATATCTTTTTTAACTAGTGTTTTCAATTTCTTTGGATATATAACCAGAAGTGGAATAGCTGGACTGTACAGTAATTCTATTTTTCATTTTTAGAGTCACCTCCAAACTGGTTTCCATAGTGTCTGCACTAATTCACCAGTTTCTATTCCCACCAATGGATTCCCTTTTCTCCACATCTTCCCCAACATTTATTATTTGTTGTGTTTCTGACAATAACCATTTTTGACAGCATGAGACGGTATTGCACTGTGGTTTTCATTTCCTGATAATTAGTGGTGTTGAGCATCTTTTCATGTGCCTTTTGGTCATCAATATGTCTTTCTTCTTTGAAAAAAAGTCTATCAGGTTTTCTGCCCATTTTTAAAATAAGGGTTGCTTTTTAACTGAGTTGTATGAACTCTTTATATATTTTAGATACTAACCCCTTATCAGATATATCATTTGCAAATATCGTCTCCCCTTCAGTAGGCTATCTTTTAGTTTTATTGATGGTTTCTTTTGCTGTGAAAAGCTTTTAGGTTTAATTAGGTCCCATTTATTTTTGCTTTTGTTTCCTTTGCATGAGGAGATGGATCCAAAAATGTTGCTGCTGCTGCTGCTAAGTCGCTTCAGTCATGTCCGACTATGTGCGACCCCATAGACGGCAGCCCATCAGGCTCCTCCGCCCCTGGGATTCTCCAGACAAGAACATTGGAGTGGGTTGCCATTTCCTTCTCCAGTGCATGAAAGTGAAAAGTGAGAGTGAAGCCGCTCAGTTGTGTCCGACTCTTAGCGACCCCATGGACTGCAGCCTAGCAGGGTCCTGCATCCATGGGATTTTCCAGCCAAGAGTACTGGAGTGGGTTGCCATTGCCTTCTCCAAAAATGTTGCTAATGTTTGTCAAAGAATGTTCTGATAGTTTTCTTCTAGGAGTTTTATGATTTCCAGTCTTACATTTAGGGCTTTCTTACTGCTTTGGTTTCTAAATCAATGGGGATAATCTCTCTTAGGGTAATGTTTAAGAGTAAAGGAGCACCACCATGGCCAAATAGTGGTTCATATTTCTAAAGACTAAAATTTGTCTCCATGATACAACTTTATTTTCAGGCTTTGGAGCTTGAAAAACTGTAGACAGGAGACAGAAAAAATATGCCACAAAAATAAAGGGCTTCATGGTACTGAGGAAAAGTTGTCCATGCAATGCTTGGTCTAAAAATTGATCATAGCTTCATGAAAAACCACATCTAATTAATACAGTCAGAGAGGGTATTCATAAGGCTCTTCTAGAAACTGTTTGTAGCCAGAAGACATTGGTGGAGCTTGCTGATATTTGAGGAAGAATTAGACCTTATCAGATCAGATCAGATCAGATCAGTCGATCAGTCGTGTCTGACTCTTTGCGACCCCATGAATCACAGCACGCCAGGCCTCCCTGTCCATCACCAACTCCAGGAGGTCACTCAGACTCATATCCATCGAGTCAGTGATGCCATCCAGCCATCTCATCCTCTGTCGTCCTCTTCTCCTCTTGCCCCCAATCCCTCCCAGCATCAGAGTCTTCTTTAATGAGTCAACTCTTTGCATGAGGTGGCCAAAATACTGGAGTTTCAGCTTTAGCATCATTCCTTCCAAAGAAATCCCAGGGCTGATCTCCTTCAGAATGGACTGGTTGGATCTCCTTGCAGTCCAAGAGACTCTCAAGAGTCTTCTCCAACACCACAGTTCAAAAGCATCAATTCTTCGGCACTCAGCCTTCTTCACAGTCCAGCTCTCACATCCATACATGACCACAGGAAAGACCATAGCCTTGACTAGGCGAACCTTTGTTGGCAAAGTAATGTCTCTGCTTTTGAATATGCTATCTAGGTTGGTCATAACTTTCCTTCCAAGGAGTAAGAGTCTTTTAATTTCATGGCTGCAGTCACCATCTGCAGTGATTTTGGAGCCCAGAAAAATAAAGTCTGACACTGTTTCCAGTGTTTCCCCATCTATTTCCCATGAAGTGATGGGACCAGATGCCATGATCTTCGTTTTCTGAATGTCGAGCTTTAAGCCAAACTTTTCACTCTCCACTTTCACTTTCATCAAGAGGCTTTTGAGTTCCTCTTCATTTTCTGCCATAAGGGTGGTGTCATCTGCACATCTGAGGTTATTGATATTTCTCCCAGCAATCTTGATTCCAACTTGTGTTTCTTCCAGTCCAGCGTTTCTCATGATGTACTCTGCATATAAGTTAAGTAAACAGGGTGACAATATACAGCCTTGATGAACTCCTTTTCCTATTTGGAACCAGTCTGTTGTTCCATGTCCATAGATACCCCAAAATTGTACATATGTGGCAATAGCTATTGAGATGGTAATAACCAGAGAATTAAAAATGTAACTGATACAGTGACATTCAAAAAAGGTACCCTCTATGTTTGAGGACTACAACCACTACGTAATTAGCTATTGCTTCCCCTGTGTCAGATACTGTTCTGAGTGCTTTAACTGTACTGGCTCCCTGAATTATCAAGGAACATTAAGAGGTAGGTCACACTTCTATCAGAGGCAGGTATTCAGTTTTACAGATACAGAGACTGAGACCCACAGCACAGCTCTCTGAGCCAGTATATGGTGGAGATAAATTTCAAACCCAAGTTAGGTCTCTGTACCCTGGGCCTTACCCACGTCACTCTGCCATGCACTCCAGAGTTTTGGACAAAGCTGCTGAAATCCACTGTAGTGGGTATACCAAGACTGATATACAGAAATGACAAGTATGGCATGGAATATCTTGAACTGTGGGACATTATGGAACAAAGAATGTGACAACAGAAATTAAAGACTGATCCAGATGGGGGGGTGGTGGTGGTGGGGAAGGGAATAAAAGAAAAGAAAGGATAAGTCTTTTCCTTATCTTTAATGTGTGAACGTAGGCACACATTAGGCCATATACTCCAGCAGAGAGCATCTCTGCTACTGAACAGCCCCTCCTGAGTTCAGAAGGTAGTCACAGGGACCCTATGTGGTGCTCTACCCATATCCCCTTTACTGGCTGGTGTATCACCCCAGGCGCTTCAAGTGCTTACGTTCGATGAGGAGTGCCCCCTATTAGGTAAGAGAGCTCCCCATCTCGGCCCCGCGTCCTTTGGATCCACATGTTGTGGCCAATGACAGACTTCCCTGGGAGGTGTGTAGCAAAGGCTGCCCCCACTGCCCCGAGACAAGACCAAGACTGCCCGACTGCTCATGCATCAGAGCTTCCTGCTGGGAACAGACTGAAGGGAGTTGGTGGCTAGGCCTCGTTCCTGGTTGACTTTTCCCACTACCCTATCCTATCCTGGCTCTCTTACCAGCATCCAGGGAAGTAAAACCATAAAACGAACCATTCAAAATATCACTATTATTACAACTTACATTTTTGTGGCAAAATGTCCTTTAGTGTTCTCTGCTACCTGATCACCATTTGCTTTCATCAAGGTCAGTTACTATTTGCTAGATCATTTAGTATGCTCCACTTATTATTAGATAATACATGTTGTGTAATTTAATCTTCCTTAATGTTAGGTGGTAAATATTATACTAAACTTAAATATTAGACAACTGGGATTCTGAGAAATTAAATGACCACTTACAGTCACTATAGCTTCAGGGCCTGAACGGGAACCCTAAGAGGCTTGCCCAAACCACTACACAGCTTCTGGGAACAGGTCTGCATTAACAAAGGTATCAATTCTCCTTGGAAAATGCTGCAATTTTACTGTGATTGGATATATCACAGCACAACTGTAATAGTGCTGTCATTCTAAGGCATATATCAGGTATTTTTATTATTTTCATTGATTTCTGCTAAGTATTTGTGAAGGATTTGCTAAAAAACATTGGGGTACACTCAAAATGATCTTTAATAAATCGTCCTTGTTCATTTGCATTCCCTTATGCTTTCTTGAGTAGGAGAAAGCCCATAACCTACATCCTCCCTATCAGTCCAGCAAAGCCCAACAGATTGGCTGTGTTCCTGTGTGATACACAGGATACTTCCAGCACTGATGTGCAAAGCATGCACCTACTACCAAATCAAAAGCAACTAGATTAAGCTAATTCTGGAGAAAAAAAATTAGTACCATAAAATACATGATGAAAGTCAGAAAATTCTATTACAACTTCAACAATAAAAATTATGTCTGTGCTGATCCTGAAATGAAATTAAATTGTTCATCTTAATAATACCTGTAGAACAGAAGTCCAGGAAAAAAACAGACCTTTCTAAAAATAACTTTAGATTAGTCATGATATTCTTTAGCCTTTTAAAGCAAATACTTATTTGGGACTGATTGTATTATCAGTTTTATTATTGACAGGCTCTCATTAAATATTCTGCATAAATGCTTCCCTGAGAGCTCAGTTGGTAAAGAATCCACCTGCAATGCAGGAGATCCTGGTTCAATTCCTGGGTTGGGAAGATTCTCTGGAGAAGGGATAGGCTATCCACTCCAGTATTCCTGGGCTTCCCTTTTGACTCAGCTGGTAAAGAATCTGCGTGCAATGCAGGAGACCTGGGTTCTATCCCTGAATTGGGAAGATCCCCTGGAGAAGGTAAAGGCTACCCACTCCAGTATTCTGGCCTGGAGAATTCCATGGACTGTATAGTCCATGGAGTCACAAAGAGTCGGACATGGCAGAGCAACTTTCACTTTCTTGAGTGCCTTACAGAAAAGTAAAGATTTCTGTGGGTCTAGTTACTGTCTGTTCTCACAAAAGCCTCTGTAGTTCTGTGAAAAATCTGTGTATGCCCAGAATGACATATGAACATCACCCGCTGTGAGTCACCATGAAAAAGGCTCAGAAATACTGCTATACAGGGGTATATAAAACAGATTTGTGCCAAAGCTGAATTAGGTCTTCTGTTCATGATGCAGCTGCTTGTGCTCACTTCTATACATCATTCATTTTTTTTTTAAAAGAAATACCTTTTGTCAAATAAAATAAAAATCATTACAGGGCCTACACACCTATTGTCACCAGGGCTCCATCACTCTTCTTTACTAGAGCTACTGGCTCCTCTGGTTTTTTGAGTTGTACTTGTTTCTTTATTCTTGTTTTCCTTTGGGTGATTTTGAGCTAAATTAGAAGCCTGTTTGTATTTTCTAATAACATTCACATTAAAAAATATGTCCATGTAAATTGCAGCAGAAAAATGATCAAGCAGAGACACAACCCAATTGCTCTTATACTCTGCCCAAGCTGGTTCTCAGACTCCAGTTCTGAAGCTGAGGTCTGGAAAGGAAAAATAAGGAGACGAGAGTGACAGCCTCAACCATGTGGGATTTCTCCCAGTCTGGTGTTTGTGTATAGAATAACAATCATTGTCTTGCTGTTTGTGCCATTTGTTCAGACCAAATAAAAACTGATTTTTCATTCACAATACAATCATTCAATCCTATGTTTTATGCAATTTGTGGTGTTTTTTTTTTTTTTACCACTCATAGCATTGTTGTGTTTTACTACAGTATTCAAAATGTTAAAATGATTTCATAACTATATTTTACATACAAACAATCCCATTTGTTCCAAATTTTAATCTGGATCCAAACACTGGCTTTAATATATAATATGTAAAAATTGAACCAAACAACTTTGAGAAAATCATTTTATGTTTAGTTGATTTCACCTGAGGGCCCAAATATGATTCAAGTTTGTTGTTAGTCTGTTTGTCAAAGCATGTCGTTATGTATTCTCACTGCCTCCAGGACAAGCTGTTGAAATGTCTAGATTCCAGAGAAGCAGACTGTGATCTGTTCTCAACAAGCCCTCCCCACCTTCTGCCACCAGCTCGGCTTAGGTAAGATGTCGGGCGTCGTGTGAAAAAAAACACGACAACTACAAAACAAATCCCCAAATATGTGATATGTTCTAGGATTTCAAACCTGATCCCTAAGTTTGTGGTATACACACACACACATACACACACTTTAAATCTTTATTAGTGTCTCCCCATGAAAAACATAAATTATCTACAACAAATCTTGTACATTTTAAAATATACTTTCATAGAAATACACATACAGAAAAATGGGCAAATAAGTATCTAGCTCAATACATCTTCCAGTCTCTCCCCATTTCCTTGCTGAATGGGCTCCACGTGGCTAGCAGTATGGCCCTCCTAAAGCACTTTCATCCTCACAGCTGATGTCCTTGGTGAGGCTCTCACTCCATTTCACTCCCTGGCTTACTGTAGGAGCCATCCAATCACACCCTCTACCTGCTACCTCAGTCCTAAACTTTCAGATCCTCATTTCTCCCATCCCCTTCTTGAGTGCATGACTAATCTCTATTGTAATAGTTCTATACTGTGGTGTCTGCTCTGTTTCAGACTCTAGGCATGCATTATTTCTTAGGTGCTCAGCTGTTCAGTCATGTCTGACTCTGCCAGGCTCCTCTATCCATGGGATTTCCCAGGCAAGAATACTGGAGTGGGTTGCCATTTCCTACTCCAGGGGATCTTCCCAACCCAGGGATGAAACCCATGTCCCCTGTATTGGCAAGCAGATTCCTTACCACTAGCACCACCTCAGAAGCTCCACTTGAGTGTTCTATTTCTATTTTGTATATAAGAAAACTAAGCCTTAAGCCTGAGAAAATTTAAATAAATTCCCACAATCCCCTAGCTGGCTTGAAACAGGGCTGGGATCAGGACGCATTTGGCCCGACTTTCAACACCTGGGCTTTATTCTTTATAATTTTTTTTCTTAAATTGTTCTTGCATCCCTGGGAAGATGCCCTGGAGAAGGACATGGTAACCCACTCCAGTACTCTTGCCTAGAAAATCCCATGGACGGAGTAGCCTGGCAGGCTACAGTCTATTGGATCGCAAATAGTTGGACATGACTGAGCGGGTTTCACTTGCATCCCTAGTGCTTAGCAGGTGCTCAGAGAAGCACTTTATTTGAATTAAATGATCCCAGCATCTTGCTTGTGAAGACCCCAGTTATTCAGCTCACAAAACAGCAGAGGGCAGTGCAAGAGCTTCACAACATTTCACAAAGTAGACAATAAAATGCTATAAAACTGCAAAATGAAGAGGAAGTGTTCCATGGTTTCTGGAAGAATTTATCCCAAGGCAATGCTGAGTATGTCAAAGAAAGTTTTCATCAAGGATACTTTCTGTTTTCGAAAAACAATTCCCATTGCTGACAGTGAGACTGTGCTAAAATTGCATTTTCCACTCCCCAGTTTCAGCTGCTCTTTATTTCATGTAATATCACATACAGGTAAGCAAATCACAGCAGTGAAATCCAGCTGTGAGCCACTTACATCTGCAAAAACAGTGGGTTCACCAGGTGAGTGGCTTGCTCAATCCACCTCTTTACTCCATCCTGTGGAGAGAAAAATGTGACTTTGGCTCAAGGATGAAATTGTTCCCCTACCTCATTATACCATTCTCATTACGTCTGTTATTTCCATATTACTGCAATGGAAAATATCCAAGTCGAGTAGCCTGTCCTAGCTGGCTTCTTTACTTTGCAGAACAATTATTGAATCTTTCCTTTGCTGCGGTGGGAAAATTTATATTGCCTAAGAATGTAAATTCTGGCAAAGAAGTTAGGGTGAGGTTGGGAGAGGCAGGATATATTAAAAAGTTTGGCAGAACTCTATCTATTTTGGGTTTGTTTTTTGACTATTGAAAGATAATAGTGCTCATATTAAGAGTATTATAAATATAAATTGCATTGTTTACTAATGCCTACATCAATCAGTAAAACAATAAATTACTTAAGCTGACCATAAAATTTCTCATTTACTTGGAAAGGGACTGTGTGTACTCACAAATATTTTTTTATTTATGTGGAGATGTAAACACATTGCCACTGTGCGTAGCACGTCCCCCCACAAAAAGACAAATATGAAAGAAAGCACCTACTTCACTACAATTCACTCTTTCTCTAGGTCGGTTCAGTTCAGTTCAGTTGCTCAGTCGTGTCCAACTCTGTGAGATCCCATGGACTGCAGCACGCCAGGCTTTGTCCTTCACCATCTCCCAGAGCTTGCTCAAACTCATGTCCATCGAGTCGGTGATGTCTTCCAATAATCTCACTTCTGTCATCCCCATTTCCTCCTGCTCTCAATCTTTCCCAGCATCAGGGTCTTCTCAAATGAGTCAGTCCTTCACATCAGGTGGCCAAAGCATTGGAGTTTCAGCTTCAGCATCAGTCCTTTCAATGAATATTCAGAACTGATTTCCTTTAGGATGGACTGGTTGGATCTTCTTGCAATCCAAGGGACTCTCAAGACTCTTCTGCAACACCACAGTTCAAAAGCATCAATTCTTTAGTGCTCAGCTTTTTTTATAGTCCAACTCTCACATCCATACATGACTAGTGGAAAAACCAGAGATTTGACTAGACAGATCTGTGTTGACAAAGCAATGTTTCTGCTTTTTAATATGCTGTCTAGGTTGCTCATAGCTTTTCTTCCAGGGAACATCTTTTAATTTCATGGCTGCAGTCACCATCTGCAGTGATTTTGGAGCCCCCAAAAATAAAGTCTGTCACTGTTTCACTACCTATTTGCCATGAAGTGATGGGGCTGGATGCCATGATCTTCATTTTCTGAATGTTGAATTTGAAGCCAACTTTTCCACTCTCCTCTTTCACTTTCATCAAGAGGCTTTTGAGTTCTTCTTCGCTTTCTGCCATAAGGGTGGTATCATCTGCGTATCTGAGGTTATTGTTATTTCTCCCAACAATCTTGATTCCAGCTTGTGCTTCATCCAGCCCAGCATTTTGCATGATGTACTCTGCATATAAGTTAAATAAGCAGGGTGACAATATACACCCTTGATGTACTCCTTTCCTGATCTGGAACCAGTCTGTTATTCCATTTCCACTTCTAACTGTTGCTTCTTGACCTGCATACAGCTTTTTCAGAAGGCAGGTAAGGTAGTCTGGTATTCCCATCCCTTGAAGAATTTGCCACAGTTTTTTGTGATCCACACAGTCAAAGGCTTTGGCATAGTCAATAAAGCAGATGTTTTTCTGGAACTTCCTTGCTTTTTGATGACCCAGTAGATGTTGGCAATCGATCTCTGGTTCCTCTATCTTTTCTAAATCCAGCTTGAACATCTGGAAGCTCATGGTTCACGTACTATTTAAGCCTGGCTTGGAGAATTTTGAGCATTACTTTGCTAGTGTGTGAGATGAGTGTAACTGTTTGGTAGTAGGAGCATTCTTTGGCATTTCCCTTCTTTGGGGTTGGAATGAAAATTGACCTTTTCCAGTCCTGTGGCCACTGCTGAGTTTTCCAGATTTGCTGGCATACTGAGTGCAACACTTTAACAGCAGCATCTCTTAGGATTTGGAATAGCTCAACTGGAATTCCATCACCTCCACTAGCTTTATTCAGAGTAATGCTTCCTAAGGTCCATTTGATTTTGCATTCCAGGTTGTCTGGCACTGGGTGAGTGATCACACCATCGTGGTTATCTGGGTCTTGAAGATCTTTTTTGTATAGTTCTTCTGTGTATTATTGCCACCTATTCTTAATATCTTCTGCTTCTGTTAGGTCCATACCATTTCTTTCCTTTATTGTGCCCATCTTTGCATGATTGACAGGTAGGTAAAATGGATTAGATAGATAGATGGATAGATAAGTCGATAGATGATAGACTAGATGATAGATATACAGATAATATACAAGATAGATGACCTTTCCAGGTGGCTCAGTGGTAAAGAACATGACTGCTAATGCAAGAGATATGGGTTTGACCCATGGGTCAGAAAGATCCCCTGGAGAAGAAAATGGCAACTCACTCTAGTATTCTTGCCTGGGAAATCCCATGGACAGAGAAGCGGTGGGTTACAGTCCATGAGATCACAAAAGAGTTGGACACGACTTAGCAAATAAATGACAACAATACTATACAGATAGGTATGAGGGAAAGACTAGACAGATAAGATAGATGATGGATAGATAAGTAGACAAATGATCAGAAAGACCCCTGGAGAAGGAAATGGCAACTCACTCCAGTATTCTTGCCTGGGAAATCCCATGGACAGAAGATCCTGGTGGGCTTCAGAAGTTCATGGGGTTACAAAAGGGTTGAACACAACTTAGTGAATAAAAAACAACACCAGATTGACAGATAGATATCAACAACACCAGATTGATAGATAAAGGTGATAGATATTAATTAGATAGATGATCGATAGATAAGTAGGTAAGTGATAGACTAGACAGATGGTGGATGGATAGGTAAAGGGATAAGGAGATACAGTGTTTTGTAGTGATGCTGATTTTTCTTTAGTTGGGACTACAAAGAGACAAAAATATTTGCTTAAAAGAAGTAGGGCACACACTCCAGTATGGGAAGTCTGTGGGCTTTATCTCCAGTGCTCCGTGCAGCAGACCAAAGGGATGCACAGTGGATCTCATCTCTGGTTCTTCTTCACAAAGGAGCTGGTGAGAATCTCTGTGTGCTCATGGAACAGTCTCAGTGCTCATCTCATGTGGGTTTTCCTCTGGGGGTTTTACATAGTTTCACTCTATGTGACATAACCTGAGATAAAACTGTCTCATTCTTGTTGTAGAAACTTTCATTACCAAGGCTGCTGTTGTTGTTAAGTCACTAAGTCATGTCAGATTCTTTTGACTCCATGGACTGTAGCCTACCCTGTCATGGAGCCTCCATGGACAGGCTCCTCTGTCCATGGGATCTCCCAGGCAAGAATACTGGAGTAGGTTGCCATTTCCTTCCACACAGGATCTTCCTGACTCAGGATTGAACCTGCATCTCCTGCTTGGCATGCAGATACTTTACCACTCAGTCACCTGGGAAGCCTATTACCAAGACTAATCACTGCCTATTCAGTTATTTGAAGTATATTAATTACTGTGTGACCTTGAGTAAGCTTCTGATTTTCTCTAAGGCTTGATTTACCCATCCACAAAACAACAATAGTGTCTACCTCTTATTGTGAAAAATAAATGCAATAATATCTTTCAAGTGCCTGATACTCAGCAAAATGTTCAAAATTTTAGTAATTTTTATCATTTTAAAATATTATGATTTTCCCACAACCTACTCTTATCAATACACTCATCTTTCTTTCTAAACTGTAGGCTATAAGACACAGAGTGATATATAGTAATAACTTCATATATATCTAGTGAATGAATTAAGTGACATCTTAATACTGGGTCTTTATTAAAGAATTTGTATATACTACTTTTTCCCCATTTGTGTTTTCTATACCTGTTGGCTATGACTAGAAATAGTATGGCTCATCTTATTTTTAAACTCAGTGTAGAAAAAATAACAAGAGACAATGCTATGTGTTCACTAAACAATAATTTTCCTCCTTGGCACACACATTTTTTCAGCCCCTTACAGCTCGATGAGACCATGCTAATGGAATATGGAGGAAGTCATGCGTATTATTTCACGTCCTGGCCATAGCATGCCACACATACCTTCCCTGTTCTCTCTACTCCCACTTTAAAGCCTTGAAAAGAAAGAGTTCAAAAGATTTCCAAGAGCTCCATGGTGGAGCCACGAGATGGGAAGAGTTGAGCTCCCCAAGTCATAGCTTACAGGAGAACCACTCAAGGAGTTGTGACAGGAAAAAGCAGCTATGTTTTACTGTGTTAGACTGAAACTGTGGAGTTTATTTTTATCACATTGAGACTAGATGATATTGACTACTGCCTCAAGTTGAGGAATTCCATTTTGGTGAGAAGAGTGATTTCCTGTTTGGTGTGGGAACAGAAAGTATATATCCTATATGACTAGAACAGAAAGTATATATTTTCTATGACCAGCACTCTTTCTATATTTTATGCTCAATAAATGACCTCTAAAGTTAGTGTTTGTAAAGAAACTCAGAATTTCCTTTTTAATCACTTCATTCCCAAGATTATTCACTCACTCACTCTCTCTTTCATTTATTCATCTATTCAACTAGTAACTGATGAGTAGCGTCCACAAAAGGCAATGGGAATAGAATGGTGAACAGGAAAGATGGGTCATTTTCCCCGTGGAGCACACTTTCAGGTGCTGCAGACATATTTTATGTAGACATAATGTAGACAATTTTAAATAATTTATAATAAAATACCAACTAGTGTTTCTATGGCTCCAAGATCACTGCAGGCAGTGAGTGCAGCCAGGAAATTAAAAGATATTCACTTATTTAGAAGAAAAGCTATGACAATCCTAGACAGCATATTAAGAAGCAGAGATACCACTTTTTTGACAAAGATCCATATAGTCAAAGCTATGGTATTTCCAGTAGTCATGTATGGATGTGAGAGTTATACCATAAGGAAGGCTGAGTGCCAAAGAACTGATACCTTTGAACAATGGTTCTAGAGAGGATCTAGAGATCTCTTCAAGAAAATCAGAGATACCAAAGGAACATTTCATGCAAAGATGGGCTCAATAAAGGACAGAAATGGTATGGACCTAACAGAAGCAGAAGATATTAGGAAGAGTTGGCAAGACAAAAATATCTTCACCACCCAGATAATCACGATGGTGTGATCACTGACCTAGAGCCAGACATCCTGGAATGTGAAGTCAAGTGGGCCTTGGAAAGCATCACTATGAACAAAGCTAGTGGAGGTGATGGAATTCCAGTTGAACTATTCCAAATCCTGAAAGATGATGCTGTGAAAGTGCTGCACTCAATATGCCAGCAAATTTGGACAACTCAGCAGTGGCCACAGGACTGGAAAAGGTCAGTTTTCATTCCAATCCCAAAGAAAGGCAATGCCGAAGAATGCTCAAACTACCACACAATTGCACTCATCTCACACGCTAGTAAATGCTCAAAATTCAACAAGCCAGGCTTCAGCAATATGTGAACCGTGAACTTCCTGATGTTCAAGCTGGTTTTAGGAAAGGTAGAGGAATGAGAGATCAAATTACCAACATCAGCTGGATTATGGAAAAAGCAAGAGAGTTCCAGAAAAACATCTATTTCTGCTTTATTGACTATGCCAAAGCCTTTGACTGTGTAGATCACAATAAACTGTGGAAAATTCTTCAAGAGATGGGAATATCAGACCACCTGATCTGCCTCTTGAGAAACCTGTATGCAGGTCAGGAAGCAACAGTTAGAACTGGACATGGAACAACAGACTGGTTGCAAATAGGAAAAGGAGTACATCAAGGCTGTATATTGTCACCCTGTTTATTTAACCTATATGCAGAGTACATCATGAGAAATGCTGGACTGGAAGAAACACAAGCTGGAATCAAGACTGCCGGGAGAAATATCAATAACCTCAGATATGCAGATGACACCACCCTTATGGCAGAAAGTGAAGAGGAACTAAAAAACCTCTTGATGAAAGTGAAAGAGGAGAGTGAAAAAGTTGGCTTAAAGCTCAACATTCAGAAAACGAAGATCATGGCATCTGGTCCCATCACTTCATGGGAAATAGATGGGGAAACAGTGGAAACAGTGTCAGACTTTATTTTTTTGGGCTCCAAAATCACTGCAGATGGTGACTGCAGCCATGAAATTAAAAGACACTTACTCCTTGGAAGGAAAGTTATGACCAACCTAGATAGCATATTCAAAAGCAGAGACATTACTTTGCCAACAAAGATTCGTCTAGTCAAGGCTATGGTTTTTCCTGTGGTCATGTATGGATGTGAGAGTTGAACTGTGAAGAAGGCTGAGCGCTGAAGAATTGATGCTTTTGAACTGTGGTGTTGGAGAAGACTCTTGAGAGTCCCTTGGACTGCAAGGAGATCCAACCAGTCCATTCTGAAGGAGATCAGCCCTGGGATTTCTTTGGAAGGAATGATGCTAAAGCTGAAACTCCAGTACTTTGGCCACCTGATGTGAAGAGTTGACTCATTGGAGAAGACTCTGATGCTGGGAGGGATTGGGGGCAAGAGGAGAAGGGGACGACAGAGGATGAGATGGCTGGATGGCATCACTGACTCGATGGACGTGAGACTGAGTGAACTCCGGGAGTTGGTGATGGACAGGGAGGCCTGGCGTGCTGCGGTTCATGGGGTTGCAAAGAGTCGGGCACGACTGAGTGACTGATCTTCTTCTGGAGAGGATTCCTGAGAGTGACTTGGACAGCAAAATCAAACCAGTCAATCTTAAAGGAAATCAGTCCTGAACATTCACTGGAAGGACTGATGCTAAAATTCCAATACACTGGCCATGATGGGAAGAATTGATTTTTTGGAAGACTGATGCTGGGAAAGATTGAAGGCGGGAGGAGAAGTGGGCAACAGAGATGAGATGGTTGGATGGTATCACTGACTCAATGGACCTCAGTTTGAGCAAGATCCGTAGTTGGTGACGGACAGGGAAGCCTGGCCTACTGCAGTCGATGGGGTCACAGAGTTGAACATGACTGAGCAACTTAACAACAAGCTTAGGTAATTCTAGGACTACTAATCTGAGGCTTGCTTGCATTTGAGAACCACTTTACCAGGATAATGTAATATTCACCTTCATTCTACCAACATGTATGAGAACTTAGTTCCTGTTTGCCACGATGCTAGATGATATGGATGTAAACTGAATGGGTCAGTTCCTGTATTCAAAATATAATAGGGTCTGATGTCTAACACTTCAGGGAAAAATCAAATGGGATGTGATAATGAACAAGAAATCTCTATAGCTACACATTTTGGTTTCTGTCACTGTGTCTTTCTCCTGTCAGCTATACAATATCAACATTAGGGATGATTCCCATGGAAACTGAGTTAACATATTTTTTAAAGGAGTACTTGGATTACTTTTCAGAAAATGGCTTTATGAAGCATGCCTTTTGTGAGCTTTCCTTCTCTCCCAAAGATGACAATAAACCTGGCTGAAATTAAAGTGGAATTTACTCCTTTTTTCCTATTTTTTATTGCTCCAAAAGACAGCTTTGAGTTCTAACACAGCTATTTGGAGAGGATTCATTTAATTTTCGGGGAAGGCAACGGCACCCCACCCCAGTACTCTTGCCTGGAAAATCCCATGGACGGAGGAGCCTGGTAGGCTCCAGTCCATGGGGTCGCTAAGAGTCAGACACGACTGAGCGACTTCACTTTCACTTTTCACTTTCATGCATTGGAAAAGGAATTGGCAGCCCACTCCAGTATTCTTGCCTGGAGAATCTCAGGGACAGAGGAGCCTAGTGGGCTTCCGTCTATGGGATCGCACAGAGTCGGACACGACTGAAGCGACTTAGCAGTAGCAGCATTTAATTTTCACTTACTTATTTTTTAATTAAAAAAAAAAATACCCTGTCTGACCATGGTGGGCAAAGCTTTGTGAAATTAACCTAGCTTAAACTAGTTAAACTTTGTTAAAATAAACCTAGTATTTCTAGAATATCTAGAAATACTCTCAGTGATGGGTGGGGGGCTGTTGCTCTGGACATTTCACCAAGAACAACTTCTATTTTCAGATTAACTCTAGACCACTCCATGCAACTCTGAAAATAAATCCCCCTCTACCACCACCACAGCAACCCAACTGTTGCCATGGAAATTCTCTGTTAAACCAGAGAATTGATTTATTGCATCCTTGATAGAGGAGACAACAAAAGGAAGATGAGAAATAAATGGTCTTGGGAATTGAATGACGCCAGTTCAGACCTCAGTTTGACACTTGCTGCCTAGGTTACTTCTGGCAAATTCATCTCTCCGAGTCACATTTCCCTCATCTTCAAAATAAGGGTAAGTATCTCTCTTTAATTGTGTTGTTGAGAGGAGATAGTAATGCATAGAGAGCAAAAGAAATAGTAGCCATGTGTGGTAAAGAAAAGTGGCCCCCCAGAGATGTCCACACCCTAATCTCTGGAACTTGCGAATATCTATCGCAAAGGAAGTCACTGGACTTGCATACTATTAAGACAGAGCAAGAGAAAGAGCTGTCAGTGGTAGGTTGGAGCTGCCTGAAAGAATTTATATCACAGACACCATAAAATGCTACAACTAGATAGAGACTTTTCCCCCCGCAGAAAGCCTGTCGTTAAACATTTCCGATACACCACCACTTGGCTTGCAACTAGTCAAGCAGTCTGATTCTACCCAAGGGTATCAAGGTCAGGAGAAATAGCTATTAAACTAACCCCTTCTTAGATGAAAAGCAATTTTAATTATCTCTTCTAATCCTTACAGCTGCCCTATAATAAAGAAGACAGCATTTTGTTCATTTTACATAAACAAAGTGAAGTTTAGAAACATGAGCTGATTGTCCGAGGTTACACCACCTGATAGAGCCAGGGCTTTCATAGATATCCTGATGCTGAAGCTCTCGCTTTATTTTTTCTTTTTACACTGAGTCCAGCACGTTGTGTGGTATATCACTGTATTGAATGAACGCGTTGAATAAAAGATTACATGTGTCAACCAGTTTTGGAGTAGAGGAAATAGAAAACAGTTTTCCTTGCCCAGTTTAACTCTCTTGAAGAAAGGGCCTTATTGTAAAATGAGATGAGATACTTAGCTCAAAACTAACCCATGAAATGGGAAAAGAGAACTGTCTTCCCAGGAGTGCCTGTGTGTGATAAGTGTGACCAAATCATATTCATTATCTCCTTTAAGGCAAACAAAAACCCAGCAGGTTTACAATTACCATCTTCCCTTACATACAAATGAGACTCTGAGAAGCTAAACAACTTTCCCAGTTCTTGTAGTCAGTGAGTGACTTTGAGATTCAAACCCAAAGTGTCTGACTCCAAGATCCACCGTATCTTATGTGCTCCATCAAGAAAAAGCTGTGAGTCTTGGTACGGCGAGTGCAGAGAAAAAGAGAGTGAGCCGGGCAGTCAGGCAAGAAAAGAAATTTATTAGAGGGAAAAGAGAGGTTGACTGGCTCTTAAGGAGAACCAGCGTTCTCCCTTTCTGAAGGGAGTCCTTCTTATACCCCACCAATGAAAAATTCTCTGAAGGGATGGGAATCTGGTGGTCTCGCAGCTTTGAGAAGATAGGCACCAGTGAGGTAACAGGATGCCATTTGGGAAATTCAGTCAGTCTCATAGATCACTGTGATTTACTGTTTGCGAGGTTGACATAAGGAGCCATCTTATCAATGAGACCCCACGTGGGTCCTATTGGTCGTAAGTGTCAACTGAAAAAAAAAAAAAAAAAACGCACAACCTAAAAGCTGAGAATTATGTTTTATTTGGTGGGCATAATTGGGGACTTAAGCCCAAAACACAGCCACTCAGATAGTGCTAAGGGACTGCTTTGAAAAATAAAGGAGAAGCTAGGATATATACGGGGTTTTGAAACAAAGGCCAGGCAGTTGGAACATCAAATGATCACTGTTAAAGAAAACCAGGTATCTCAATTTAAACAATTTAGTGTTTTTCTATATGCCGGAAGATTCAAGAGTCTGGGCTCATTGAAATCACTCCTTTGATACACCTCAATCACCTAGGGCCAGTGCCCTGGGCTTTGTCATCCTGAGTCTCCTCAGGCTGCACCCTCAGGTGTGGCTGCAGCTGCTGCCAGCTAGATGGTGGGCATCCAGTTTCTATCCTAAGGTCCCCCAAGGCTCATGATTGGGCCACTGTAATGTCAAGACTTGACAGCTGCAATATCCTTTCTAGACTGATATGGCAGGCAACAGTTTTTCATTGACATTAGTTACTCACTGTTGTCCTGGCCACTCTTACCTTCTTCTTTCTTCAGGAGCCCAAACAGAAATTTGCTATTTAATTTGCCAGAAACTGACTAGCATTTGTCATGTGCTCTACACAGTACTCTATCTCTAGTGTGATGTGCAGAAAATATTTGAAAAGTAACAGAAAGTGATATTTAACAGCAAGATTTAGTCTGAAAATCTGGGTTAAAACTATGTTCTTTCTAGTGGTGTTTTGTTGTTGTTCAGTTGCTAAGTCGTGTCTGACTCTTTGCAACTCCATGAACTGCAGCACACCAGGCTTCCCTGTCCTTCACTATCTCCCTGAGTTTTCTCAAACTCATGTCCAGTGAGTCAGTGATGACATCTATCTTATCTCTGTCTCCCACTTCTCTTGCCCTCAATCTTTCCCAACATCAGGGTCTTTTCCAATATGTCAGTTCTTCACATCAGGTGGCCAAAGTACTGGAGTTTCAGCTTTAGCATCATTCCTTCCAAAGGAATCCCAGGGCTGATCTCCTTCAGAATGGACTGGTTGGATCTCCTTGCAGTCCAAGGGACTCTCAAGAGTCTTCTCCAACACCACAGTTCAAAAGCATCAATTCTTCAGTGCTCAGCCTTCTTCACAGTCCAACTCTCACATCCATACATGACCACAGGAAAGACCATAGCCTTGACTAGATGAAGACATTACTTTGTTGGCAAAGTAATGTCTCTGCTTTTGAATATGCTTTAGTGAGTGATTTATTGGTTTTATTAACTATATAAACATTATAAATGATAGAAAATAATTTAAGAAAGATTTTTTAAAGACATTCTACGTACAGAACACTACCATACATATTAGATTTTTATAGGTGAAGAAGTATCTGCCTTCTAAGAGCTCATAATCTGGTGGGATTATGGAGAATCACCTCCATATATTTTTACTTAACAATGTAATATGAAAAACTATAAAACCATAGAATCTTAGGGCTAGAAAAGGCTCTCAAGTTCATATACAGTTGACCTTTAAACAGCATAGGTTTGAACAGTGTGGGTCCACTTACACACAGATTTTCTTATGTATGTACTACAGTACTACATGAAGTATGTAGTTTATTGAATCCGCAGACATGAAGAGTCAACTGTCAAATTATATATATTGATTTTTGACTGTCAAAGCTAAGAAATCTTATATTTTCTTCTGTATATAAATATTTTATGTTGTGCCTAGGTCAATTATGGGCTTCCCTGGTGGCTCAGACAGTAAAGCATCTGCCTGCAATGCAGGAGACCCAGGTTTGGTCCCTGGGTTGGGAAGATCCCCTGGAGAAGGAAATGGCAACCAACTTCAGTATTCTTACCTGGAAAATTTCATGGATGGAGGAACCTGGTAGGCTATAATCCATGGAGTCACAAAGAGTTGGATACAACTGAGTGACTTCACTTCACTTTCACTAGCTCAATTATAAAAGTTGAATTATAGTTTGGATGTATTTTAGCTAGAGTCACCAGGATCTGCTTATTAGATGTGGAACGTGCAGAGTGGCATCAAGGCTGTCTCTAAGAGTTTTGGCTGGAGCCACTGCAAGGATGGAGTTGCTATCAAATGATATAGGGATTGCCTGTTGATGGAACAGATCTGGAGTGAATACATGATACTTATATTTTATTATATTGAGTTTAAGATTATTAAACCTCTGAGAGAAGATATCTCATGAGAATATATGTAACTGAGCCTTTTTAGTGAACTGATTATATAATTGGAAATTCTTCAAATAATCTAACATATATAATACATTTGAGAAAAGATACATAATTAAAATGTACAAATTTGAACATTCAAAAAGATACATAATAAAAATGTACAAATTTGAACTTTCAAAATTTGTTTAATCATAGTGTACAATTATGCAAAAATAGTTCGCTGCAAAGACAAGTCAATAATTTGTGTGTGTGGTTTTATTTATTTATTTTTAATTTAATTTTATTTAATTTTACAATATTGTATTGGTTTTGCTATATATCAAAATGAATCTGCCACAGGTATACATGTGTTCCCCATCCTGAACCCTCCTCCCTCCTCCCTCCCCATACCATCCCTCTGTGTCGTCCCAGTGCACCAGCCCCAAGCAGCAGTATCGTGCATTGAACCTGGACTGGCGACCGGTTTAATGTATGATATTATACATATTTCACTGCAATTCTCCCAAATCATCCCACCCTCTCCCTCTCCCACAGAGTCCAAAAGACTGTTCTATACATCAGTGTCTCTTTTGCTGTCTCGTATACAGGGTTATTGTTACCATCTTTCTAAATTCCATATATATGCGTTAGTATACTGCATTGGTGTTTTTCTTTCCTTTTTTTTTTTTATTTTGCTTAACTTTACAATATTGTATTGCTTTTACTATACATCGAGATGGATCCGCCACCAGTATACACGTGTTCCCCATCCTGAACCCTCCTCCCTCCCCCCTTCCCACACCATCCCTCCAGGTCATCCCAGTGCTCCAGTCCCAGGCATCTGTTATAGGGCATCATACCTGGACTGACTCGTTTCAGATATGATATTATACATATTTCAATGCTATTCTCCCCAATCATCCCACCCTCTCCCGGTCCCAGAGTCCAAAAGCCTGTTCTATACATCAGTGTCTCTTTTGCTGTCTCGTAAATAGGGTTATTTTTACCATATTTCTAAATTCCATATATATGTGTTAGTATACTGTATTTGTGTTTTTCTTTCTGGCTTACTTCACTCTGTATAATAGGCTCCAGTTCCATCCACCTCCTTAGAACTGATTCAAATGTATTCTTTTTAATGGCTGAGTAATACTCCATTGTGCATATGTACCACAGCTTGCTTATCCATTCATCTGCATTGGTGTTTTTCTTTCTGGCTTACTTCACTCTTTATAATAGGCTCCAGTTTCATCCACCTCATTAGAACTGACTCAAATGCATTCTTTTTAATGGCTGAGTAATACTCCATTATGTATATGTACCACCGCTTTCTTATCCATTCATCTGCTGATGGACATCTAGGTTGCTTCCATGTCCTGGCTATTATAAACAGTGCTGCAATGAACATTGGGGTACACATGTCTCTTTCAATTCTGGTTTCCTCAGTGTGTATGCCCAGCAGTGGGATTGCTGGATCATAAAGCAGTTCTATTTCCAGTTTTTCAAGGAATCTCCACACTGTTTTCCATAGTGGCTATATTAGTTTGCATTCCCACCAACAGTGTAAGAGGGTTCCCTTTTCTCCACACCCTCTCCAGCATTTATTGCTTGTAGACTTTTGGATCGCAGCCATTCTGACTGGCATGAAATGGTACCTCAGAGTGGTTTTGATTTGCATTTCTCTGATGATGAGTGATGTTGAGCATCTTTTCATGTTTTTGTTAGCCATCTGTATGTCTTCTTTGGAGAAATGTCTATTTAGTTCTTTGGCCCATTTTTTGATTGGGTCATTTATTTTTCTGGAATTGAGCTGTAGGAGTTGCTTGTATATTTTTGTGATTAGTTGTTTGTCAGTTGCTTCATTTGCTATTAGTTTCTCCCATTCTGAAAGCTGTCTTTTCACCTTGCTTATAGTTTCTTTTGTTGTGCAGAAGCTTTTAAGTTTAATTAGGTCCAATTTGTTTATTTTTGCTTTTATTTCCAATATTCTGGGAGGTGGGTCATAGAAGATCCTGCTGTGATGTATGTCAGAAAGTGTTTTGCCTATGTTCTCCTCTAGGAGTTTTATAGTTTCTGGTCTTATGTTTAGATCTTTAATCCATTTTGAGTTTATTTTTGTGTATGGTGTTAGAAAGTGCTCTAGTTTCATTCTTTTACAAGTGGTTGACCAGTTTTCCCAGCACCACTTGTTAAAGAGATTGTCTTTAATCCATTGTATATTCTTGCTTCCTTTGTCAAAGATAAGGTGTCCATATGTGCGTGGATTTATCTCTGGGCTTTCTATTTTGTTCCACTGATCTATATTTCTGTCTTTGTGCCAGTACCATACTGTCTTGATGACTGTGGCTTTGTAGTAGAGCCTGAAGTCAGGCAGGTTGATTCCTCCAGTTCTGTTCTTCTTTCTCAAGATAGCTTTGGCTATTCGAGGTTTTTTTATATTTCCATACAAATTGTGAAATTATTTGTTCTAGCTCTGTGAAGAATACTGTTGGTAGCTTGATAGGGATTGCATTGAATCTATAAATTGCTTTCGGTAGTATACTCATTTTCACTATATTGATTCTGCCAATCCATGAACATGGTATATTTCTCCATCTATTAGTGTCCTCTTTGATTTATTTCACCAGTTTTTTATAGTTTTCTATATATAAGTTTTTAGTTTATTTAGGTAGATATATTCCTAAGTATTTTATTCTTTTCATTGCAATGGTGAATGGAATTGTTTCCTTAATTTCTATTTTCTCATTATTAGTGTACAGGAATGCAAGGGATTTCTGTGTGTTGATTTTATATCCTGCAACTTTACTATATTCATTGATTAGTTCTAGTAATTTTCTGGTGGAGTCTTTAGTAATTTTCTGGTGGAGCCTTTACATAGGTAGAGGCTCATGTCATCTGCAAACAGTGAGAGTTTTACTTCTTCTTTTCCAATGTGGATTCCTTTTATTTCTTTTTCTGCTCTGATTGCTGTGGCCAAAACTTCCAAAACTATGTTGAATAGTAGTGGTTAAAGTGGACACCCTTGTCTTGTTCCTGACTTTAGGGGAAATGCTTTCAATTTTTCACCATTGAGGATAATGTTTGCTGTGGGTTTGTCATATATAGCTTTTATTATGTTGAGGTATGTTCCTTCTAGTCATGCTTTCTGGAGAGTTTTTATCATAAATGGATATTGAATTTTGTCAAAGGCTTTCTCTGCATCTATTGAGATAATAATATGGTTTTTGTTTTTCAATTTGTTAATGTGGTGTATTACACTGATTGATTTGTGGATATTGAAGAATCCTTGCCTCCCTGGGATAAAGCCCACTTGTTGGATTCTGATTGCTAGAATTTTGTTAAGGATTTTTGCATCTATGTTCATCAGTAATATTGGCCTGTAGTTTTCTTTTTTTGTGGCATCTTTGTCAGGTTTTGGTATTAGGGTGATGGTGGCCTCATAGAATGAGTTTGGAAGTTGACCTTCCTCTGCAATTTTCTGGAAAAGTTTGAGTAGGATAGGTGTTAGCTCTTCTCTAAATTTTTGGTAGAATTCAGCTGTGAAGCTTTCTGGACCTGGGCTTTTCTTTGCTGGAAGATTTCTGATTACAGTTTCAATTTCTGTGCTTGTGATGGGTCTGTTAAGATTTTCTATTTCTTTCTGGTTCAGTTTTGGAAAGTTGTACTTTTCTAAGAATTTGTCCATTTCTTCCACATTGTCCATTTTATTGGCATATAATTGCTGATAGTAGTCTCTTATGATCTTTTGTATTTCTGTGTTGTCTGTTGTGATCTCTCCATTTTCATTTCTAATTTTATGGATTTGACTTTTCTCCCTTTCTTTCTTGATGAGTCCGGCTAATGGTTTGTCAATTTTATTTACCCTTTCAAAGAACCAGCTTTTGGCTTTGTTGATTTTTGGTATGGTCTCTTTTGTTTCTTTTGCATTTATTTCTGCCCTAATTTTTAAGATTTCTTTCCTTCTACTAACCCTGGGGTTCTTTATTTCTTCCTTTTCTAGTTGCTTTAGGTGTAGAGTTAGATTATTGTATTGACTTTTTTCTTGCTTCTTGAGGTATGTCTGTATTGCTATGAACTTTCCCCTTAGGACTGCTTTTACAGTGTCCCACAGGTTTTGGGTTGTTGTGTTTTCATTTTCATTTGCCTCTATGCAAATTTTTATTTCTTTTTTGATTTCTTCTGTGATTTATTGGTTATTCAGCAGCGTGTTGTTCAACCTCCATATGTTGGAATTTTGAATAGTTTTTCTCCTGTTATTGAGATCTAATCTTACTGCATTGTGGTCAGAAAAGATGCTTGGAATGATTTCAATTTTTCTGAATTTACCAAGGCTAGATTTATGGCCCAGGATGTGATCTATCCTGGAGAAGGTTCCATGTGTGCTTGAGAAAAAGGTGAAATTCATTGTTTTGGAATGAAATGTTCTATAGATATCAATTAGGTCTAACTGGTCTATTGTATCATTTAACGTTTGTGTTTCCTTGTTAATTTTCTGTTTAGTTGATCTATCCATAGGTGTGAGTGGGGTATTAAAGTCTCCCACTATTATTGTGTTATTGTTAATTTCTCCTTTCATACTTGTTAGTATTTGTCTTACATATTGTGGTGCTCCTATGTTTGGTTTATATATATTTATAATTGTTATATCTTCTTGTATTGATCCTTTGATCATTTTGTAGTGACCTTCTTTGTCTCTTTTCACATCCTTTGTTTTAAAGTCTATTTTATCTGATATGAGTATTGCTACTCCTGCTTTCTTTTGGTCCCTATTTGCATGGAATATCTTTTCTCAGCCCTTCACTTTCAGTCTGTATGTGTCCCCTGTTTTGAGGTGGGTCTCTTGTAGACAACATATGTAGAGGTCTTGTTTTTGTATCCATTTAGCCAGTCTTTGTCTTTTGGTTGGGGCATTAAACCCATTTACGTTTAAGGTAATTATTGATACGTATGATCCTGTTGCCATTTACTTTATTGTTTTGGGTTCGAATTTATACACCCTTTTTGTGTTTCCTGTCTAGAGAATGTCCTTTAGTATTTGTTGGAGAGCTGGTTTGGTGGTGCTGAATTCTCTCAGCTTTTGCTTGTCTGTAAAGCTTTTGATTTCTCTTTCATATTTGAATGAGAACCTTGCTGGGTACAATAATCTGGGCTATAGGTTATTTTCTTTCATCACTTTAAGTATGTCTTGCCATTCCCTCCTGGCTTGGAAAGTTTCTATTGAAAGATCAGCTGTTATCCTTATGGCAATTCCCTTGTGTGTTACTTGTTGTTTTTCCCTTGCTGCTTTTAATATTTGTTCTTTGTGTTTGATCTTTGTTAATTTGATTAATATGTGTCTTGGGGTGTTTCACCTTCAGTTTATCCTGTTTGGGATTCTCTGGGTTTCTTGGACTTGAGCGATTATTTCCTTCCCCATTTTAGGGAAGTTTTCTACTATTATCTCCTCAAGTATTTTCTCGTCTTTCTTTTTGTCTTCTTCTTCCGGGACTCCTATGATTCGAATGTTGTTGCGTTTAATATTGTCCTGGAGGTCTCTGAGATTGTCCTCATTTCTTTTAGTTCGTTTTTCTTTTTTCTTCTCTGATTCATTTATTTCTACCATTCTATCTTCTAATTCACTAATCCTATCTTCTGCTTCTGTTATTCTACTATTTGTTGCCTCCAGAGTGTTTTTGATCTCATTTATTGCATTATTCATTATATATTGACTCTTTTTTTATTTCTTCTAGGTCCTTGTTAAACCTTTCTTCCATCTTCTCAATCCTTTTCTCCAGGCTATTTATCTGTGATTCCAAGATTTTGGATTAATTTCACTATCATTTTTTAGAATTCTTTATCAGGTAGATTCCCTATCTCCTCCTCTTTGGTTTGGTTTGGTGGGCATTTATCCTGTTCCTTTACCTGCTGGGTATTCCTCTGTCTCTTCATCTTGTTTAAACTGCTGAGTTTGGGGTATCCTTACTGTATTCTAAGCTTCCCTGGTGGCTCAGAGGTTAAAGCGTCTGCCCGCAATGCGGGAGACCTGGGTTCGATCCCTGGGTCGGGAAGATCCTCTGGAGAAGGAAATGGCAACCCACTCCAGTGTATCTTGCCTGGAGAATCCCGTGGGCGGAGGAGCCTGGTGGGCTACGGTCCACGGGGTCGCAAAGAGTCGGACACGACTGAGCGACTTCACTTACTGTATTCTGGCAGTTTGTGAAGTTCTCTTTATTGTGGCATTTCCTCACTGTGTGTGGGTTTGTACAGGTGGCTTGTCAAGGTTCCTTAGTTAGGGCAGCTTGTGTCAGTGTTCTGGTGGGTGGAGCTGGATTTCTTCTCTCTGGAGTGCAACGAAATGTCCAGTAATGAGTTATGAGATGTCTATGGTTTTGGGGTGACTTTGGGCAGCCTGTATATTGGAGCTCTTGGCTGTGTTCCTGTGTTGCTGGAGAATTTGCTTGGCATGCCATGGAACTTGTTGGCCCTTGTGTGGTGCTTGGTTTCTGTGTAGGTATGGAGGCATTTGATGAGCTCCTGTCAATTAATGTTCCCTGGAGTCAGGGTTTGGACTTAAGTGTCCTTCTTTCAGTTATTGGTCTTATTTTTACAGTAGTCTCAAAATGTCTTCTTCTATACAGCACCATTGATAAAACATCTAGGTTAAAGATGAAAAGTTTCTCCACCGTGAGGGTCACCCAGAGAGGTTCACAGCATTACATGGAGAAGAGAAGAGGAAGGAGGGAGTCAGAGGTGACCCGAATGAGATGAGGTGGAATCAATAGAGGAGAGAGCGGGCTAACCAGCAATCACTTCCTTATGGGCACTCCACAACTGGACCGCTCAGAGATGTTCATGGAGTTATACAGAGAAGAGAAGAGGGAGGAAGGAGACAGAGGTGGCCAGGAGGATAAAAGGAGGGAATGAAAGGAGAGAGACAGATCCAGCCAGTAATCAGTTCCCTAAGTGTTTTCCACCATCTGGAACACACTGAAATTTGTAGAGTTGGGTAGAGTAGAGAGGGGTTAGGGGAGGAAACACAGGCGACCTGGTGGAGAAAAAGGAGAGTCCGGAGGGGGAGAGAGCAGTCAAGCCAGTAATCTCGCTCCCTAGTAAAAAATGGTTACCGAAGATTGGGTTCTTAAAGGTACAGAATTGGTAACAAATACCTATGCTATGCTATGCTAAGTCACTTCAGTCGTGTCTGACTCTGTGTGACCCCACAGATGGCAGCCCACCAGGCTTCCCCGTCCCTGGGATTTTCCAGGCAAGAACACTGGAGTGGGTTGACATTTCCTTCTCCAATGCATGAAAATGAAAAGAGAAAGTGAAGTCGCTCAGTCATGTCCAACTCTTAGCGACCCCATGGACTGCACCCTACCAGGCTCCTCCATCCGTGGGATTTTCCAGGCAAAAGTACTGGAGTGGGGTGCCATCGCCTTCACAAATTAAAAATCTAAAGTAGAGTTTGGAATTTCAAAAATACAATGTTAAAGAAAAGAAGAAGGAAAAGAAAGAGAGAAAAAGAAAAAAAAAAAAAATCACAAGAATTATAAAGAAAATATAGGTATGAAATTGATAACAAATACCAAAAAGCAAAAGTTAAAAATCTAGAGTAGAGTTTGGAATTTCAAAAATACAATGTTAAAGAAAAGAAGAAGAAAAAGAAAGAGAGGGGAAAAAAACCCCACCAGAAACCAAAAACAAAGTCACATAAATTATAAAAAAGATAGAGGTACAAAATTGATAACAAATACCAAAAAGCATAAATTAAGAATCTAGAGTTTGGAATTTAAGGAAAATACAATGTTAAAGAAAAGATGAAGAGAAAGAAAGAGAGAAAAAAGAGTCACAAAAGTTATTTAAAAAAAAAAAAAAAGGTACACAATTGGTAACAAATACCAAAAAGTTAAAATTAAAAATCTAGACCAGAATTTGGAATTTCAAAAATACAATGTTAAAGAAAATAAGGGGAAAAAAAGAGAAAAAGAAAAAAAAAACAAGGTCACAAAAGTTATAAAAAATATATATATTAAGTTTGCTTTTTTCTGTGCAAAGTAATAGTAGGTTATAAAAGTGAAAATTAAAGGAGTAATAGAGGACTTAAACGGGGAAGGTAATGGCACCCCACCCCAGTACTCTTGCCTGGAAAATTCCATGGACGGAGGAGCCTGATGGGCTGCAGTCCATGGGGTCGCTAAGAGTCAGACACGACTGAGCGACTTCACTTTCACTTTTCACTTTCATGCATTGGAGAAGGAAAAGGCAACCCACTCCAGTATTCTTGCCTGGAGAATCCCAGGGACGGGGGAGCCTGGTGGACTGCCGTCTATGGGGTCACACAAAGTCAGACACGACTGAAGCGACTTAGCAGCAGCAGCAGAGGACTTAAAAAAATTTTTTTTAATTAAAAAGAGAAGAAAGAATGATCGTAAAAATAGTAAAAAAATATATAGGACTTTCTCTCAAGTTGTTGTGGGTATTGTGGGTTCAGTTAATTTTCCTTGTTCCGGAACAAGCTAGTTCCTTGTTCCGGCTTATATTTCTCAAGATCTATAGGCCCCTTCCTATGTAGTTGGTACTAACCACGGGGTTTTAGTTTATTGGCTGTCGCTGACAAGGCAGTTCCCTCTGCTATAGCTTCTTCTATTTGCTGGTCTCTTCAGTGTCTGATTTTCGCCCTGATACAAAAGTGATGGACACTTTTTTTTTTTTTTTTTTTTTTTAAGGCTCACTTGTTCAATCGTGCTGTGGGGAGGGAGGGACACTGCAAATAAATAACACTGGCGTGTGCTCGCAATACCTCAGCCACACTGGGCCTGCCCCCACTCACAGCACATGTAGCTTTTCTGCCCACACTGCTCAGGCTCTAGGTTGCTCCGCCGGGAACCATCCACAGCAGCCCTGGACTGCTTGCACCTCCCAGGTCTAAGCCGCTCAGGTTCAGGCACACAGGTATTCCTCAGAGGCAGACTCGGTTGGGCCTGCGTTTTGTGCCCTTCCTAGGTCTGAGCCGGGGAAGGCAATGGCACCCCACCCTAGTACTTTTGTCTGGAAAATCCCATGGATGGAGGAGCCTAGAAGGCTCCAGTCCATGGGGTCGCTAAGAGTCGGACACGACTGAGCGACTTCACTTTCACTTTTTTCACTTTCATGCATTGGAGAAGGAAATGGCAACCCACTCCAGTATTCTTGCCTAGAGAATCCCAGGGACGGGGGAGCCTGGTGAGCTTCCTTCTGTGGGGTCGCACAGAGTGGGACACGACTGAAGCGATGCAGCAGCAGCAGCAGCAGTAGGTCTGAGCAGCGCAGGTGATGAGGTATTTGGTGAACGCGGTTGCTGCGACTTAGCGCCTCCCCCGCCACTCGGTTTTCTGGGTGTACAACCAGCACACCTTCTCAGGCGGATGTTGACCATCCAGAAACCCAAGAAGTTTTAGTTAGCAAAGAAGTCTGCTTACAGTTTTGTAGATAATGTCTCTCTGGGGTTGCGATTGCCCCCTTCTGGCTCTGGCTGCCTGTTACCGGAGGGGGATGGTCTGCAGCCGGCTATCTCTGTACAGTCCTTTGTTCCATGCGTGGGGCTGGCGGTGTCTTAGGCTGGGGCTGGCTTTTTGTGTGGTAGATATCCCACAGTCTGGTTTGCTAGCCCAAATTATTTCGCTCAGGTAGCTTTCGAGGTATATTCAGGCCAGATCCTTACTCTAAGCGATGCAGCCCGCGCTGCGCCTCCCTGCCCAGCCCCTGCTTGCTAATGGCGGTTGCAGGCATCTGCGCTGCTTCTCCACTGGGGGAGTTACCGTAGGGCTCGTAATCTGTGGGTTTTAATTGTTTATTTATTTTTTCCTCCCTGTTATGTTGCCCTCTGTGCTTCCAAGGCTCGGCACAGACTCAGCAGTGAGAATGTTTCCTAAGGTTTGGAAACCTCTCTCTTTTTAAGACTCCCTTCCAGGGACAGAGCTCCGTCCCTCCCTCTTTTGTCTCTTTTTTTGTCTTTTATATTTTTTCCTACCTCCTTTCCAAGACAATGGGTTGCTTTTCTGGGTGCCTGATGTCCTCTACCGGCATTCAGAAGTTGTTTTGTGGATTTTACTTGGCGTTTAAATGACCTTTTGATGAATTTGTTGGGGAGAAAGTGTTCTCCCCGTCCTATTCCTCTGCCATCTTAGCTCCTCCACGTCAATAATTTTTTAAAGACTAATTTTATTTTTATATGCTAGTGAGAAGCAGTTGAAAAATTAAAAAATAGATTTTAAAATATGGATTAAAAAATCAATTACCCATGGAGGAAATATATGTAAGATGTACACTGGAAACTGAAAAACATGATTGAGAGGTTAATGGTAGCAGAATATGCCACCCCAAAATAAGCTTCTTTGTCATAAGGATTCTGGGGGTTGATTATTTTGACAAACCGCAGACACAGAAGAGGCTCTGAACACAGGGCAGAAATTACTCTTTTGTAGGAAATTTTCATTTGTAAAGGAAATATCCATTTGTAAGGGAGTCTTCCTCTCAGTACCAGGAGAAGAAGGATAACTAAATGAAACAGAATTTTATCTATGGAGAAGGCACCAACTTAAGTCAGTGGAAAAAATATGACCTTAATTATCATGCTTTTCCTGGTAACTTTTCTACAACATTTTTTCCCATACCTCTCCTCCCACAAGATACAAACCTTTCTTCTTTTGTCTTTAGCCAAAGATAGCACTTAAGTCAGAGTTCTAATCCACCTCAGAATTACTCATTTTTCCCTGGCTATCTTTCATAAATATATCAGATAAACACGGTAATAAATTTGTTTGTTTTTCTCTTATTGATCCATCTTTTATTATAGGGGGTCTTAGCCAAGAACTAAGAAAGGAAAGAGAAAAATTATTTTTCCTTCCCAACATACCGCTACTGCTTATGTATCCCTTGAAACTTACCTAGCCCTCAGTCCATCTGTCACCAACCAAAGAAACTTTCTAAACTTTACACCATATCCCTGTTATTTACCTGTTTATTGGACTTAACATGAATTATTTAAGCCATATAATAAAGCCTAGCCTCTTCAGTGGGGAAGGCAATGGCAACCCACCCCAGTACTCTCGCCTGGAAAATCCCATGGATGGAGGAGCCTGGTAGGCTGCAGTCCATGGGGTCGCTAAGAGTCAGACACGACCGACAGACTTCACTTTCACTTTCATGCTTTGGAGAAGGAAATGGCAACCCGCTCCAGTGTTCTTGCCTGGAGAATCCCAGGGACGGGGAAGCCTGGTGGGCTACTGTCTATGGGGTCGCACAGAGCCGGACACGACTGAAGCGACTTAGCAGCAGCAGTATGTATAAAGTATGCAGCAAAGAGCCTGGTACATATTAGACTCTAAAAAGAGCTTGCATATTCCTCTGCTCTGTATTCAGTTGATTTCATCCTATTCCAATCGCTTTGGGCACAAGAATGATTCATTAATAGTTTACTTGCTTGCAAAAAGACTCCATAGACATCTTTTACTTGAAGCCTGTATTACTGATCTTGTTTTGCTTTTTAAGTCCACACATCTGAGACACTCTATAACTTAGAAGAGAGTATTTTTACTACAGTTGGGAAATTTTATACTTTTAAAGTACGTAGAATGAACATACATAAATATGCATTTAAAACAATTCTTCAAACTTGCCCCCAAACTAATGAGAACCATAAATTAGAATCTGCATTCTTCTTGGTAACCTCTCCCACATGTCTAAAATCATGGGACAGCCAATATGCCTACAGATTTGACCCTGAAGCTCTACTTGCTGATACTTTTATTAAAATTCCACTTGGAAAGGCTGTAAATATTTTATCATTGTAGGTTTTTGCAAACACTGATATTTTATGCCTCCAGCAATCTCCAGTTTCTAAATATTTCATCTTCTTGGGTAGCATGCAATATCTGAAACAAAGTTCTGCTGCCAAATTTCCCAAATCTTAAAAACCTGAAGTTCTTGAAGTTAATACTGATTAGTGTTCGGATACATATTTTTGTAACTTCCTCTGTAGATTTGGTATCATTGTTCTCTTTTAAAGAAACTAAAAAACCACAGAAATGTTATCAATAGGAGGATTTATCTCCCAAATTTTCAGAACAAATGCATACATTTGCCTAAATTTTAGAGAATTGTAAAGCACCAGTCCACTTGGAATTGCTTTTAAGAACTGGGAATGAAGATATAGCTCCAGAATTCATTCAAAGGCAAATTATCCTTCCAAAGTGGATGCCACGAATGGTGTCCACTTCTATTTTTAATACCCAGAGGGAAAGACATCTCCAAGTAAGTCTCAGCACCAGTGGAAAATATAGCCTTTCTTTCCAAGACAAAGGCAGAAAAGCAGAGTGATCAGGATGCTAGAATTGAGTTAGAGTCTGACCAAAAGACAAAAAGAAGATGGAACCTGAGACAGACAGGAGTCAGAATCCCAGTCATGATATGACTACAAGCAGCCGCCAAGAGTCTGGAAGGACTGGCACTAGAAATGACATCTATTTGCCACCTCAGGATTGAATGATTTTTTACTTTTTTTGTCTATGAATCTAGGTTATATTCACCAGAGGGAAACCAGAAAAACATTCCAACTATTCAACTGGATAGATGAATAACCTCTAAAAGCTACCAACTCAGTGAAAATGTTAGTCAGTCAGTTGTGTCCCACTCTTTGAGACTCTATGGACTGGTAGCCCACCAGGTTCCTCTATCCATGAAATTCTCCAGGCAAGAATACTGGAGTGGGTTGCCATGCCTTTCTCCAGGGGATCTTCCCAGCCTATGGATCAAACCTGGGTCTTTTGCATTGCAGGCAGATTCTTTACCATCTGAGCCATCAGGGAAGCCCCAACAACTTTGTAGAACTAGTAAAAATTGTAACAAGTTGAAATGAACATCTGACCTTCTCCAGGGAAAAGCCTTACCAGGTACTATGATTTCACTCAGTGTCTGTTCTTCAAATGCACTGCTTTCACTTCCCCAATATACCATCTTCCCACCAACCTCAGGGCCTTTGCACATGCTGTTACCTTTAGGGAGAAAAACTTTTCTTCCTCACCCCTTGCCTTCTACTCTTTTCCCCTAATAACATTGCTGCTCACCTTCATATCTCAGACCAGTCAACTCCATATAGTCACTTTCCCTGAATCTCAAGATATAAAATCACTTTTTGAGTGCAAACCTCAGGTGCAACTTCGCATTTACTTTCAATTTTGAAAATGAACAAGGGCCTCCTTTCTAGACTCGACCCTACAACAGCAGAGGCCCATCTGGTCTTGCTCAGGACTGTATCTTCAGCACTATGCTTAACAACTGGCACACAAATCTTCAACACTATGCTTAACAACTGGCACACACTGAGTGCTGAATAAATACTTAAGAACTACATCAATGAATAAAATGTCACATGTTTCAACACTCATTCTTTCTAAAGTTCTAGCAAGGCATACTGTTATAGTCTTGGGGTTCTTTTTTCTTAGTTTAGTAGGGTGGGGAATGCAAGTTTTTCACCAGTTCCCAACTATGCCTCTGGGGTTTTTTGAGCTCCTTACTTGAATAATTATGGCAATAATTTCTGTTACTATTTTCCACAAGACAGAATGGCAGAAGGTACCAAGGATGTGGTCACTAGACAAACCAGAAGTTCTTCATGGAGTAAGGACCACGAGGCTCCCCAGTACAGCAGGACCCAGATATAACCCCTACTGATGCCTACTATTGCATTTTGAGGCTTCCATGGTGGCTCTGATGGTAAAGAATCTGCCTGCAATGTAGGAGACCTGGATTCAATCCCTTGGTCAGAAAGATTCCCTGGAGAAGGGAATGGCTACTCACTCCAGTATTCTTGTCTGGAGAATCCCATGGATAAAGAAGTCCAGCAGGGGGGTCACAAAAGTCCTAGCAGAAGTCCATGGGGTTGCAAAAAGTCGGACACAACTGAGCAACTAACACACACACACATTGCACTTTTGGTTTTATTGCTTCCTACTAAGGTATTTTGTCTGAAGGCTTTTATTTCTAACACAAATATTCTCAGAAATGGTGCCGCTGTTGCTAACACTTAGGCAGGAATTAAGTTATCTGTGTAAATTTGCTGATACTAGATATTGGTGTGGAGGCAGATGATAAGTAGGGCACTTTAACACTGAAATGGGCTGCTTGAGGAAAGAATAAGGTGACCACTGCTGTGGATATTCCAATGAAGCTAACTGTCTACTTTTAAAGAACCCTGTGGAGGGGATTACTGCACTGGGTGCATAAATGGAGGAGTGGCCTAAGATTTCATCTGACTCTCAGATGCTATATGAGCTTCTGGCACATTTCTGATGAACTGGAAAGGAATGCCTTTCAAACGCATATGAAAGGCGTGGGAGAAAGGCACTGTCTGGTACAAGTCTGGAAAAAGACATGTGCTGGCCAAACGACTTTGGCAAAAACTTAACTTTTTAAGTCTGTTTCCATTTCTTAATAATGGCTTTTGAAGGATTTGGAAATCATCAAAGAGGACACATGCTATAAAATTCTACATGAACTATGTTGTACTATGCACGTGTGTTTTTTTTTTTTTGCTACTGTTACATCAAGAAAAACCCCTACATCTTCATTGCTTTAAGATTTCCATAGGCTGAAAGGAAAATTTTAGGACAAGTAGCATCAGGGAAGGAACACAATTGTTCTTCTCTATCCCAGTGTCCTAAAAGGCAGAAATAGAGTTGAGTCATCCAGGGATGGTGTGCCTGAAGACAGGAACACTGAGATGAGTTATGAGAGACAAACTAAGCTGGAATAAGTTGCAGCTGTTCTGCACTTGGTCGTGTCGACTCTTTGCAACCCCATGGACTGAAGCCCACCAGGTTCCTCTGTCCATGGAATTTTCCAGGCAAGAATACTGAAGTGGGTTGCCACTTCCTTCTCCAGGAAGGAGAAGGCAGGGCATCTGCCTTATCCAGGGATCAAACCCACATCTCTTGTGTTCCCTGTGTCTGCAGCTGGTTTGTTTACCACCGTGCCACCTGAAAAGTCTTCCATGTAAGGTGGGAGTGAACTAAAACCTTCTAAACTATAACTGTAAGAAAACAGCACATGCCAAGGTCCCAAAGCCTATTTTCACCCTCCACTAACATTCCAGTGTTAGTCCAGTGGAGACTGACACAGAGGAACTAAAATCCCACTTACTTTCTAGGATCCCCCACATCTGGAAAGGGAATAGACAAGGAAGAATGTTTATTATCTTGGTCAGGTCATAATGCATAAAATCCATAAGCTTGCTCACAAAACAGCAATAAATAACATTTAAGTGTCTAAAAGTGGTATTGGTCCCTTCTTGAACATTCATCTTCACCAGCTTAGAAACTCGCTCCAAAGGTTACCTTTATATTGGAGTATAATTGCTTTTCAATGTTAAGTTTCTGCTGTACAACAGCATGACTCAGTTGTAACTATACATACACCTGCTCCCTACTGAGTCTCCCTTCCACCCCCAACTCCACCCCTCTAGGTTGTCACAAGGCACTGGGTTGAGCTCCTGGGCTATGTAGCAGCTTCCCACTAGCTGTCTAATTCACATGAGGTAGTGTGCATCTGCAATGCTCCTCTCTCACCTCGTCCCACTCTCTTCGTCTCCCACACCCACAGTCCATTCTCTACATCTGCCTCTCTACTGCTGCCTGCAAATAGGTACATCAGTACCTTTCTTCTAGATTCCATATATATGCGTTAACATATATTTTTCTCTTTCTGACTTACTCCACTCTGTATGACAGACTCTAGGTTCATCCACAGTGCTACAAATGATCCAATTTCATTCCTCTTTTTTGGCTAAGGAATATTTAACTGGATATATGTACCACATCTTCTTTATCCATTCATCTGTCGATGGACATTTAGGTTGCTTCCATGTCCTGGCTGTTGTAAATAGTCCTGCAATGAACATTGAAGTACATGTCTCTTTGAGTTATGGTTTTCTCAGGGTTTATGCCCAACAGTAGGAATGCTGGGTCATATGGTAGTTCTATGCTTAGTTTTTAAGGGATTTCCACACTGTTCTCCATAGTCGCTCTATCAATTTACATTCCCATCAGCACTGGAAAAGCCTCTTCTCCACACCCTCTCACCTTTTGTCAGATACATCACTATTCCTAATGTTTACCTAATTTTAATCTCTCACGTTCTCTGACCTGCTGTTACAGAGGAAAAAAAAAAAAAAAGAGGAAGAGGACGAGGAGGGGGAAGAAAAACAAGAAAAGAGGGGGTAGTGAAGAGCTGCTAGTGTTTCCCTTTTTCACCCTTCTCTCATGCATATTTTTCTCTTCCTTCATTAATTCCCATCAAATCCTTCCTGTTACACTTAGTAGGAACTTCATTTCATTTCTAACTACCTCCTTTGAGTCCTCAAAATTCATGCAGATTTTTTCTCTACATTCAACATCAACTAACTCATAGCATTCCAGTTTTGTTTCCTCTGGTCTGTTTGTGCTTTCACCCTCAGTAAATTATGTCTGCACATGAGAAGTAACACAGGGCCTTTCAAAACTGCAGATGCTTGAGCCTTCCTTCCAGAGATGAGGGTTTAATTGCCTGGGGTATGTTCCTTCCATAAATATTTATTAAAATCTTCCCAGGTGATTCATGTGCACCAAGAGCTATTAATAAAAAACACTGCAGATGGATTCCAGGGCAAGCCTACCATATGTATCCGTGTTTTTCTGATTCTTGCACCTAATATGGTTTCAGTACATGCTTGCTGAATTAACCAATAGTCCAGCCTATTTTGTTGTTCCTGGATTCTAGAGCATTTCAGGGGTTCCCATTTCAATTTTCAGAGTTGTTTTGGAGAATGTGGAACACAACATCCCATCAGGAAAGTGTAACCTCTTCTGTCTAATGAATTTTATCCTTCCATTAGCCTCATTCAACTTTTATCAACAACAGTTCTATAAACATCAGCCTGAAAGCACATGGAAGCATATTTCCCAAGGCTGCTAAGTCATTCTTTCTTCTCTGTCACAACAGAACAACAGATATACTGACCTGAAATAATGTTAATAAGCCACAGAAGGTCAGGGGTTCTAAGACAGGAGTAAATTCCACACATTCAAACTGAACAGTTAATTATCCCAGAATAAAGTAATAACCTAAACTGTACTTAATGCTAGAAATCTTAAGTGTCATTCCATTTCAGAAAAGATTTTAGGACACTAATGATCATAATCAGGCAGGAAAGTCCTTCAGCTCATGGGCCAACCAAAACTATCTTAGTGTTAAGAGAATGTGGTGTGGCTTACGTAGCATCTAGAACCACTTGCTGCATTGAATATGGAATTGTTTTGCAGATTTTTCCTTTTCACCTCAAGTCATGTGAGAAATTTCATGCCAAGGGAGGAGAAGGCTCAACAAAGGCATAAACACAGGAAAGTACAAAAAACTAAGTTATCAAATTTATTGGTATTAAGTTGTTCATGAATTTTGTTATATTCTTTGTAGTGCCTGTAGCATATATCTACCAGAGAAGGCAATGGCACCCCACTCCAGTACTCTTGCCTGGAATATCCCATGGACGCAGGAGCCTGGTGGGCTGCAGTCCATGGGGTCACTGAGAGTCGGACACGACTGAGCGACTTCACTTTCACTGTTCACTTTCATGCATTGGAGAAGGAAATGGCAACCCACTCCAGTGTTCTTGCCTCCAGAATCCCAGGGACGGGGGAGCCTGGTGGGCTTCCGTCTAGGGGGTTGCACAGAGTTGGACACGACTGAAGCGACTTAGCAGCAGCAGCAGCATATATCTACAGTGATATACTTTTGTTTATTCCTCATGTTGGTGATATATTTTGTGTTTTCTTTCTTGATTTATCTTTCTAAGGGTTTATCATTAATATTTTCAAAGAATCAACTTTGGATTTGTTAATTTTCTCTATTGCTTTCTACTATGAATTTCTGTTGTCATCTGTAGTATCTCTTCTTTCTCGTTACTTTTAAGACTTTATCCTTAGTTTGCAATATTTTGATTAAAATGGGCATTGGTGTCATTTTGTTTATCTTGCTTGGGGCTTGTTGAATCTTGGATCTATGAGCTTGTATTTTACATGAAATCTGAAACATTTTAATCAGTTTCCTTCTCTATTTTTCCCACATATTGCCCCCTCTACCCCTTAGCTCTTTCTTGGCTTCTTCTAGGACTCCAATTTCACGTCTTGCTACTTGTTACTGTCCCATAGTTCACTGAGATTCTTTTTACTTCTCCTTATTTAAGATTTAATAATTTCCATTCCTCTGTCTTCAAGGTCATTGATACATTTTTTTCTACAGTTTATAATTTACTTACAAGTTTATCTGATAAACATTTTTCAGATTTTTTTCAATACCAAAATGCTCATTTTTCTTTTATAGTTTCCATTTTTTCCCACTTTTATCTGTTCCCTCCTTATTCTCATTTATTCAAGTTCTTATTTATGCTTAGAATGCCTATTCTTAATCATTGTCCCCTTTCCTATTTCTTTTAAATTGGTCTTTTTCTTCTTGATTTGCAATATTTTAAAGAAGAATCAAGACATTAGTTCTTTGATATATGTTGTAAATATTAACTTATTCATAGAGTGGGGGTTTTTGTGTGTGTGTATTTTGACTATGTTTATAATAGTTGCCTCATGTCCTGGTAAGTTAATTCTACCATCTTTGTCACTTTTGCATGTCCTTAATACTTGACTCATTTTTCTCTTGATTGTGGGTCATTTTGCTGTGTCTTTGCATGTCTAATAATGTTTTACTTAATCCTAGATATTGAAGATGCTATATTTTTGGTCCCAGTTAAAGAGAGAAATTTTAACATGCAGACTATTGGTTTACTTGTGCTTATTAGCTTGACCATCTTGAGACTTTTTATAAATTTTGTTAGAGCTGGGCTGAATCCTCAGATGTGGCCTTTCTGAATTGTCAGTTATCTGAGCAGTCAATAAAGTCTGTGGTGGGTGAAACTCCAATGTCTTCACATCACATGTAAACTCTGGAATCTCCACTGACTTCTCAGCTCCCTGGTAACTGGCTTTGCCCTGGCTTTCAGTCTCACCCGGTGTAAGCACACTGCAGTATTGGCTAAATGCCAAGTGGGAGTCTCATGCAATCATCTACAGTCCTTTTTCCTGCACAGTTATCTCCTATTACTCTGTAATTCCAGGCCCCCACAGTATCTCCACACTCTGAACTCTGTCTCCTTCACTCAGCCAGATACCTGTGCTCTTCTTGGTCTCCAGTCCCAAATGCTACAACCACAATGTGCCTCTGAGCAGAATGCTGCAATAACAATGGAGCTCACTTTACTTTGTTTCCCTTATTTAGGGATCACGGTTCTGTTATATCTGTGTACAGTGTCCAGAAGTATTTTTCACATATTTTACCTAGTTTTATAGTTGTTTATGACAGTAGGGCTAGCCCATCACCAGTTACTGAGTCATTCCAGGATTAGGGGTCCTCCCTCTGCCATGAACATTTTATGAATCTAATGAACAATAAAGCTTCAAAAAGACAGCAAATTGTTTCCATTTTCACAAATGTGCTAGATCCTGGCATTGCTTCTTAAGAACCCAAACTTCTAACTCATTTGGTTAATGAGACTCTTGGATGGAGTAAATGTAGCACTTAACAGTTATGTGAATTTCTGCAAGTCTTTTAACATACCCAAGCTTTCATTACTCACCTTTAAACTGAAGACAGAAATAATTTCTACCTGATGGTTGTTGTGAGGTTTACAAATAATGTTTACATACAGAAAAGTCTTGTGGGTGCCACAGGTAGGGGAGGGATGGGTTGAAAGTTTGGGACTGAAAGATGTAAACTATTATATACAGAATAGATTAACAAGATCCTACTGTATAGCATGGAACTATAGTCAATATCCTGTGATAAACCATAATGGAAAAGAATATGAAAAAGAATATATATATATATATATATATATATATATATATATATGTATGTATATGTATAACTGAATTACTTTGCTGTACAGCAAAAATGAACACAACATTGCAAATCAACTATACTTCAGTAAAATAAATTTTTTAAAAAAGAAATAATATTTATAAAACATAGCACAGTATTTCATACATGATAGGCACTCATTCAATAGATATCATTATTCTGAAGTCATACATTAAAAACTTCAGTGATTTTTTAAATTTTTTAATTGGAGGAAAATTGCTTTACAATGTTGTGCTTGTTTCTGCTCTACAACAATGCACATCAGCCATAACCATACATGTAGCTCCTCCCTCTGGAGCCTCCCTCCTCTCCCCTTACCCCACCTCTCCAGGTCATCCCAGAGTGTAAGGCTCAGCTCCCTGTGTTAAACAGCAACTCTCACCAGCTGACTATTTCACACATGGTAGTGTATATATGCCGATGCTACTTTCTCCATTTATCCCACTCTTTCCCCTTCTGTGTATGTACAATGGAATATTACTCAGCCATAAAAAGAATGAATTTGAGTCAGTTCTAACGAGGTGGATGAACCTAGATCCTGTTATACAGAGTGAATTAAGTCAGAAAGAGAAAACAAATATATTAATGCATATACATGGAATCTAGAAAAATGGTGCTGATGAACCTATCTGCAGGGAAGGAACGGAGATGCAGATCTAGAGAACAGTGCAGTGATATTTTTAAAATACTTTATTATTAAAATTAGATATATTCACAGTAAAAAGAATCTATATAGTACAAAAAGTTACACAGATCCAAGGACTTCCCTGGTGGTCCAGTGGTTAAGAATCTGCACCTCCACTGCAGGGGGAACATGTTGGATCCCTTATCGAGAAACTACAATACTGCATGCCATGTAGCTGGGGCCAATTAATTTAAAATAATTTATCTTCCTGTCACCCCAGAGCTCCAATATTACTTCTGAGAAGTTTATCATTAGCTGTTTCACATACATTTTTCCAAATTTTTGCCATGGCTATATAAATATGAGTGTCTATAGTTTCTTCATATTTATACATGGCAGGTTTTTTTATACACACTTCTCCACTTTGCTATTTTATTCATTCAAAGATACATTCTGTTCATTTTGACACACATCAACATATCTCCTTTAATTCTGTTGTTGTTTAGTCACTAAGTCGTGTCCCAACTCTTTGCAACCCAACCTCCCTATCCATCACCAGCTCTCGGAAGTCACTCAGACTCACATTCATGGAGTCAGTGATGTCATCCAGCCATCTCATCCTCTGTTGTCCCCTTCTCCTCCTGCCCTCAATCCCTCCCAGCATCAGAGTCTTCTCCAATGATGTGTGAATATGACTAGGTAAATTTCTAAAACTAAGATTGCTAGGTAAACAGTTACATACAGTTTTACCTTTTGGTCGATATAGTTGTTTTTTTCCAAAGAGTTTCTCAATGTACACCTCTACTGCTGCTGCTGCTGCTGCTAAGTCGCTTCGACTTTGTGCGACCCCACAGACAGAAGCCCACCAGGCTCCCCCGTCCCTGGGATTCTCCAGGCAAGAACACTGGAGTGGGTTGCCATTGCCTTCTCCAATGCATGAAAGTGAAAAAGTGAAAGTGAAGTTGCTCAGTCGTGTCTGACTCTTAGCAACCCCATGGACTACAGCCTACCAGGTTCCTCCATCCATGGGATTTTCCAGGCAAGAGTACTGGAGTGGGGTGCCATTGCCTTCTCCGTTACACCTCTACAAACAATGCTTATTTCTCCACACTCTTCCCAATGTTATGTATTATCAAATTTCATATCTATCTCATTTGATATGTGAAATACAGACTCTTAATATTTTCCTTTGCATTTCTTTTAGTATACATACAGAGGTTTAATTTACTTTTGTACATTTTGTAGTTTGACTTTCTTTTGGATGGTTTCTTAGCTCCAGTTGTTTAAAATGTTTACATAGACAATATTTTCAATAATTTTCACTCTGATTTTCATGACCTTTTTCCCTAATACATGACTATTTAAAAATTGTCAGGGACTTCTCTTGTGGTCCAGTGGTTGGGAATCCGCCTTCCAGTGCAGATGAAGGGTTTGATCCCTGGTCGGCTAACTAGAGTCCCATATGCGGTGGGGCAACTAAGCTTGCTGCCATCGCTGCTGAGCCTGCCCACTGCAGAGCCAGGTGCCACAACTAAAGAGACGTCTGTATTCCACAGCAAAGAGTCTGTGCTCCACAACAGAGACCCTGCATGCCACACCTAAGACCACAAAAATCCAAACACATAATAAATAAAAAAAATTTTTTTAATTTTCTTATGGGCATCCTTTGACACATTAATTTTTCAAATTTCCAACATTTAAATTTTTTATCCATGGGAAACAGATTTTTAGAGCTGAAGTAATGATTTTTTAATAATCAGTTGACTCATTCATTGAATAATTTCATTACCTGAGTGACTGATTAGAAAGTTAGCTCAATGATGTTTCTATTTCCCGTTATGAATGCTGTGGTTATGTTCTACTACTACTACTACTAAGACGCTTCAGTCGTGTCCGACTCTGTGCGACCCCATAGATGGAAGCTCACCAGGCTCCCCCGTCCCTGGGATTCTCCAGGCAAGAATACTGGAGTGGGTTGCCATTTCCTTCCCCAATGCACGAAAGTGAAAAGTGAAAGTGAAGTCGCTCAGTCGTGTCCGACTCTTAGCGACCCCATGGACTGGAGCCTACCAGGCTCCTCTGTCCATGGGATTTTCTAGGCAAAAGTACTGGGGTGGGGTGCCATTGCCTTCCCCGGTGGTTATGTTCTACTCACACACAATCTTAGAAACCTTTACAAATCCAACATAATGGGTTAAGTTTGCTAACACTTGTTTTCTGGTACAAACTGTAATACATACATGCACATATAAATATACAGTATATATACAATAAATATGCTGGGTTAGAAAATGTCTGATTTACTGATTCTAACACCTCTATCTTAATTGTACACAATATTTACAATAGTTATTGTGTCATTCCTTTCTTTTAAAACTAAAATGCATTTTGTAACCATAAGTCTAAGTCATGAGACTTACCGTGAATTCTCTCAGGGAGAATTTCTGCCTGGCCATATAGCAGCTCAGAGGAATGCCTTGCTCATGAGAGGGAATGAAATTCCTGTGCTCAACTGTGAGTGTGATTGGATTTACAGATTAACAAAATGAGAAAGATCAAAGCCCTGTTATCAAGCAGACCTACAAGTCTAGAGCTTGCTCTTCGAAGAAAAATTGCTCTGTGCCCTTAATCTTTCTAATCTTGACCTCACAGTGGGGTTTTATACTTAAGACACAGCCATCAGGATGCAAAATTCAACCTCAGGCCACATTCCACTTTCTCTTAACGTGGGTGAACATGCCCTCAGTGACTAAATTGGCAACTGTATGGAAACTTCAGGCTTCAAACAGAATTTCTAATTCCATTAAACTGATGTTCAGCAGAGCACACTGAGTTTTGTGGTTACTAAAGAAATAACTAGGCACACATGCTTACTTTTAATTAATCACAGTCTCTTTTTTCCCCAAATGGTATGGACTTTGATGTTCTCATCTACACTACATCTTCTTTGTCAGTTCATCCATTGATGGGTACTTTGATTCTTGGCTATTGTAAGTTACTGCCATGAACACACAGGTGTATATATATATATATATTAGTATTTTTGTAGTCTTTGGATAAATACCCAGAAGTGGAATAGCTGGATCTAATAATTCTATTTTGAATTTCTTGAGGGATCTCCATACTGCTTTCCATAGTGGCTGCACCATTTTATGCTCCCATCAACAGTGTATGAACATTCCCTTTCACCACACCCTTTCCAACATGTGTTATTCCCTGTATTTTTAATAAAGGCCATTCTAATGAGTGTGAGATGATATCTCACTGTAGGTTTAGTTGCATTTCTAATGATTAGTGTTGAGCATTTTTTCATATGCCTGTTGGTCCTATGTAAGTCTTCATTGGGAAAATGTCCATTAAGATCCTCTAACCATTTTTAATTGGTTTTGTTGTTGTGAAAGTTCTTCATGTATATTTTGGATGTGTGTGTGTTAGTTGCTCAGTTGTGTCTAATTCTTTGTGACTCCATGGACTGTATCCCGCCAGACTCCTCTGTCCATGGGATTCTCTAGGGAATAACTGGGGTGAATAGCCATTTCCTCTGCCAGTGGATCTTCCCAACCCAGGGATCAAACCTGGGTCCCTTGCATTCCAGGCAGATGCTTTACCATCTGAGCCACCAGGGTAGTGTATTTTGGATATTAACTCCCTATTGGATATATGATTTGCAAATATTTTCTCCCATGCAGTATGTTGTATTTTCATTTTGTTAATGGTTTCCTTTGCTCTGCAGAAGCTTTTTAGTTTGTAGTCCTATTTGTTTATTTTTGCTTTTGTTCCCTTTGCCTGAGGAAACATTCAAAAGAATATTGCTAAGATGAATGTCAAAGGGCGTACTGTGTTTTCTTCTAAGAGTTTTATGGGTTCAGGTCTTAAAGTCTTTAAGTGATTTTGAATTAATTTTTTTGCTATGTAAGACAGTAGACTAGTTTCATTCTTTCGCATGTGGTTGTCCAGTTTTCCCAACACCATTTATTAAGAGAATATCCTTTCTCAATTGTATTTCTTTGCTCTTTTGTCATAAATTAACTGTCCCTATAGGTGTGGGCTTATTTCTGGGCTCTTTAATTCTACTCCATTGATTTGCAAGTCTTTTTTTCTTTTTTTTAATGCAGGTTGGTAAATGTCCTTTCAGGTTTTATTTTGTGAATATTTTCATTTTACATAGTGAGAATCACATACACATATATTTCTGTATCTTCCTTCCTTCATTTAGTGTCACACAGCACAAACATCCTCAGATAATACTAAGAATTCTGCATAATTATTATCCTTAAGAGCTTCAGAATATCCTTGCCTCAAACCAGCCTACTGTTTAACCAATCCACTGTTTCTAGATACCTTCAGTGTTTCCACTATTGTGTTATGAAAAACAATATTGTGATAAATTCAAACTCTGCTCCACATTTTGGATTTTTTTTTTTTTTAGTAGACAACTAGAATTACTAGGTCAAAGGTAGAGAACAAATGTTCCCACTCAAATTGCCAAATCATCTTCCATAAAAACTGTATGAATTTACAGCTTCAGTGGCAGACAGGGCTGGTCTCATTACATCCTTACCAGCACTGAGGTTTCTGTATTTGTTTTGGTTTTTAGGTCCTAACTGATTTGATTAGCTTACACACGTATTGTTGGCTTACACACATATTGCTGAGGCTCTGACACGTCTCCGAGGAAAGACAAGTTCAAGTAGAACTGTAGGTCACTGATGTCCTTATTTCTGTGAATTTCCTGTTTCAAGGCCTAGGGATGGAGAGATGGGAGTAGGGAGAGATTAGCAGTATCTTCTCATGATCTCTTTTATCCTATCGACAAACTTGTGGTCTTGGGTATAGACACCTGGATCATTGTGTTGGCCACAAGGGAAACTTCCCCATGACACCAGGCCTTGCAAGGTCTCTTTGCACATCAGTGGTCTCCTTGAGTCACTGTTGTAGGCACACCACTCCACAGGTGCTGGAGTTCAGGACGCCAGCACAGAGCATGGAGTATCCCAGCAAGTCCTTACAAACCTTCCTTAAGTCTTGGGGGGAGATGAGCTTGACATCTGTGCACATGAGTTGTACTGGAAAGGTCACATCAGGGCTAGTGGTGGTGCCCCAGCCATAAACAGTGCATGTGGTCTGGGGCAGGTGGTGGATCACAGTGGGAAGGCAGGTTGACGTTCTTTACACCGGATGACAACCTGGCCCAGCCATTTAGCTTCACCAGCATGAGGCTGTTAGCGTGGGTCTGTGTGGAGTAACCCGGATGGTGGACAGGACCGCGTGGCCTTGATGTTCTGGCCTCCCACCAGCCGATCACTGTGCATGTGCAAATTGTACTCATTCATCATGCAGTGGGCAGTGGTGAGCACCCACTGCTCGCTGAGCAGCACGCCTCCACAGTGGGGCTGACTGCCCTTGCACAGGGCCACCTGCCAGGGCTGGGAGCCTCTTGGACACGGGACTCCATCAATAATCTTCTCCAAACTCTCATCACCCTGGGCATCCTGTGCAGCAGATCCCAGGACAAAGGACAGCAATAGGATCAGCAAGGGTGCTGCCATGGCGACCTCTGAGTCTTTCAGGGGCTGCCAGCAAGGGAGGGCTCTCTTCTGCTGGGGCATAAATGAAGCCCCTTCTCAGCTCTGAAAGGTCAGATCTGATTCGGGCACCAGACTCAGTTGGGAGCCAGGCACTGATGTCTACTTTTTCTAACAATTTGGTTCAGTCTTTCAGATGTGTTCAATTCTTTGCGACCCCATCGACTGCAGCACACAAGGCTTCCCTGTCCTTCGCCATCTCCCAAAGCTTGCTCAAACTCATGTCCATTGAGTTGGTGATGCCATTCAACCATCTCATCCTCTGTCATCCCCTTCTCCTCCCTCCTTCAATCTTTCCCAGCATCAGAGTCTTTTCCAATGAGTCAGCCCTTCACATCACGTGGCCAAAGTATTGGAGCTTCAGCTTCAGCAACAGTCCTTCCAACGAAAACTGAGGATTGATTTCTTTTAGGATTGACTGGTTGGATCTCCTTGCTGTCCAAGGGACTGCCGAGAGTCTTTTCTAACACCACAGTTCGAAGGCATCAATGCTTCAGCGCTCAGCCTTTTTTACTGTTCAGCTCTCACATCCATACAAGACTACTGGAAAAACCACAGCTTTGACTATATGGACCTTTGTAGGAAAATAATATGTCTGCTTTTTAATATGCTGTCTAGGTTTGTCATTGCTTTTCTTCCAATACCACGCTGTTTTGATTGCTACACTTTATATTTTAACTTGAAATTAGGGAGTGTGATGCCTCCAGATCTATTCCTTTTTCTCAGGATTGCTTTGGCTATTCATAGCCTTTGTTGTTCCATACAGGTATTAGGATTTTTTGTTCTATTCCTCTGAAAAAATGTCATCGGGATTTTGATAGAGATTGCCTTAAATATGCACATTACGTTAAGTAATATGGAAATTTTTGCAAAGTTAATTCTTCCAATCCATGAACATAGAAAATATTTCTATTTTGGGGTATTCTTTCATTTCTTTCAAGAATATCTTAATAGTTTAGAGTGTACTATCTTTCACATCCTTAGTTAAATTTACTCCTAGGTATTTTATTCTTTTCACTACAACAATAAATGGGACAATTTTCTATATTTGTGACAGTTCAAAGAAATGAAACATGACTTTTCTATACTGATTTTTTACCCTGAAACTCTAAATTACTTCTAGTATTTTTGTAGTTTTTAGGGTTTTCCGTATACAAAATTACAAATTTTACTTCTTCCTTTCCAATTTGGATGCTTTTATTTCTTATTCTTACCTAATGCTCTAACTAGAACTTTCAATACCATGCTGAATAAAAGTGGCAAAAATGGGCATCCTCGTCTAACACCTGATCTTTATTAAAGGAGTTGTTTTTCTCACCGACTAAAAGGTTAGCTATGGGTTTCTCACATATTACTTTTATTGTATTAAGGTACGTTTTTATTGAGTTTTTATCATAAATATGTATGAATCATGTTAAATGCTTTTTCTGCATCTGTTGAGTTGGTTATATAATTTTTATTCTTCAGGTTGTTAATGTGGTGTATCACACTGATTGATTTAGAGACACTGAATCATCTTTCTAACCCTGGAACAGATTTCACTTGATCACACAGTATGATACCTTTATTGTATTGTTTTAATTAGTTGGCCGATATTTTGTTAGACTGGAAAAGGTCAGTTTTCCTTCCAATCCCATAGAAAGGCAATGCCAAAGAATGCTCAAACTACTGCACAACTGCACTCATCTCACAAGCTAGTAAAGTAATGCTCAAAATTCTCCAAGCCAGGCTTCAACAATATGTGAACCATGAACTTCCAGATGTTCAAGCTGGTTTTAGAAAAAGGCAGAGGAACCAGAAATCAAATTGCCAACATCCGCTGGATCATGGAAAAAGCAAGAGAGTTCCAGAAAAACATCTATTTCTGCTGTATTGACTATGCCAAAGCCTTTGACTGTGTGGATCACAATAAACTGTGGGAAATTCTGAAAGAGATGGGAATACCAGACGACCTGACCAGCATCTTGAGAAATCTGTATGCAGGTCAGGAAGCAACAGTTAGAACTGGACATGGAACAACAGACTGGTTGCAAATAGGAAAAAGAGTATGTCAAGGCTGTATATTGTTACCCTGCTTATTTAAGTTATATGCAGAGTACATCATGTGAAATGCCAGGCTGGATGAAGCACAAGCTGGAAACAAGATTGCTGGAAGAAATAACAATAACCTCAGACAGAGAGATGACACCACCATTATGGCAGAAAGTGAAGAAGAGCTAAAGAGCCTCTTGATGAAAGTGAAAGAGGAGAGTGAAAAGTTGGCTTAAAGCTCAACATTCAGAAAACAAAGATCATGGCCTCTGGTCCCATCACTTCATGGGAAATATACTGGGTAACAGTGGAAACAGTGGCTGACTTTATTTTTTTGGTCTCCAAAATCACTGCAGATGGTGACTGCAACCATGAAATCAAAAGATGCTTACTCCTTGGAAGGAAAGTTATGACCAACCTAAACAGCATATTAAAAAGCAGAGACATTACTTTGCCAACAAAGGTCCATCTATGCTATGCTATGCTATGCTAAGTCACTTCAGTTGTGTCCAACTCTGTGTGACCCCACAGACGGCAGCCCACTAGGCTCTTCCATCCCTGGGATTCTCCAGGCAAGAACGCTGGAGTGGGTTGCCAGGTCCTTCTCCAATGCATGAAAGTGAAAAGTGAAAGTGAAGTCGCTCAGTCGCGTCTGACTCTTAGCGACCCCATGGACTACAGCCTACCAGGCTCCTCTGTCCATGGGACTTTCCAGGCAAGAGTACTGGAGTGGGGTGCCATTGCCTTCTCCAAAGGTCCATCTAGTCAAGGTTTTTCCAGTGGTCATGTATGGATGTGAGAGTTGGACTCTCACATAAAGGAAGCTGAGCGCAGATGAATTGATGCTTTTGAACTGTGGTGTTGGAGAAGACTCTTGAGAGTCCCTTGGACTGCAAGGAGATCCAACCAGTCCATCCTAAAGGAGATCAGTCCTGGGTGTTCATTGGAAGGACTAATGCTGAAGCTGAAACTCCAATACTTTGGCCACCTGATGTAAAGAGCTGACTCATTTGAAAAGACCCTGATGCTGGGAAAGGTTGAGGAGGGCAATAGGAGAAGGGGAAGACAGAGGATGAGATAGTTGGATGGCATCACTGACTCAATGGACATGAGTTTGGGTAGGCTCTGGGAGTTGGTGATGGACAGGGAGGCCTGGCGTGCTGCAGTTCATGGGGTCATAAAGAGTTGGACACGGCCAAGCAACTGAACTGAACTGAATATTTTGTTGAGGATTTTTGCATCTATGTTCCATCAGTTATTATGGTCTGCAGTTTGTGTGTTACCTGTGGTTTTGTTATCAAGACAATGCTAGTCTCACAAAATTTATTAAAAAAACATTCCCTCCTCTTCAATTTTTTGAGAGTTTGAGAAAGGTGGGTATTAGATTGTCTTTGAATGTTTGGCAGAATTCACCTGTGAAGCCATCTAGTCCTTGGCTTTGTTTTTTGGGAGATTTTGATTTCTATTTCAATCTCCTTAATAGTGATTAGTCTATTCAGATTTTTCTATTTCTTTGTGATTCAGTCTTGGAAGATTGTATGATTCTAAAAATTTTTCCATTTCTCATATAGGGATAATTTGTTGACATATAGCTATCTGTTCATAGTATTCTTTTTATCCTTTGTATTTCTGTTTCACATTGTAATTTCTCATTTTTTTATATGAGCCTTTTCTTTGTTTCTTATTGAGTGTAGTAAAAGGTTTGTCAAATTTATCTTGAAAACAGCTCTTACTTTCACTGATCTCTTCTATATTGCCTTTGTAGTCTATTTATTTCCACTCTGATTTCTTCTTCCTCTACTGATTTTGGGCTTTGCTTATTCTTATTTTTCTAGTTCCTTTAGGTGTAAGGTTAGATTGTTTCAGAGATTTTTGCTTCTTGAGGTAGGCCTGTATTTCTAAAAACTTCCTTCTTAGTATCACTTTCATTTCATCCCAGAGTTTCTGCTATATTGCACTTTCATTTTCCTTTGTCCTCGGGTATTTTTGATTCTCATTTCATTTCTTAATTGATCAAATAGCTGTTCAGTAACATATTGCTTAGTCTCCACATATTTGTGATTTTTCCAGCTTTCTTCTTGCAGATGCAGTTTCATACCATGTGGTCAAAAAAGATACTTAACAGTTTCAATTTTCTTAAACTTTTTGAAATTTATGTCCCAAAATATAGGCTATCCTTGAGAATGGTCCTTGCACACTTGAGAAGCTGCTGCATTTGTATGGAACAGTCTATATATGTATCAATTGCTCAATCGTGTCCAACTCTGCGCAACCCCATGGACTGTAGCCCACCAGGCTCCCATGCCCAAGGGATTTTCCAAGCAAGAATACTGGAGTAAGTTGCCATTTCTTCCTCCAGGGGATCTTCTGGACCCAGGAATCAAACCTGAGTCTCCTGCATTGGCAGGCAGATTACCACTGCACCAGCTGGGAAGCCGTATCATTTAGGTACATCTAGTATAATACTGGAGAAGGCAATGGCACCCAACTCCAGTACTCTTGCCTGGAAAATCCCATGGATGGAGGAGCCTGGAAGGCTGCAGTCTATGGGGTCGCAAAGAGTCGGACACGACTGAGCGACTTCACTTTCACTTTCCACTTTCATGTATTGGACAGGGAAATGGCAACCCACTCCAGTGTTCTTGCCTGGAGAATCCCAGGGACAGGGAAGTCTGGTGGGCTGCCGTCTATGGGGTCACATAGAGTCGGACACGACTGAAGCGACTTAGCAGCAGCAGTATAATACTCCATTTAAGTCATTATTTCTTTGTTGACTTCTGTCTTGATGGTCTATCCATTGATATAAGCGGGGTGTTAAAGTCCCCTATTATTGTGGTGCTGTCAATTTCTCTCTATAGATCTATTAGTAATTGTTTTATGTACTTCTGGTAATTCCCATGTTAGGTACACATGTATTATGAAGTATCATGTCTTCTTGACGAATTATTCCCTTTACCATTATATAATGTCCATCTTTGTCTTATCTTTTTTGACTTTAAATCTGTTTGTCTGATATGAGTAGGGCTACCCCAGCTTTCTTTTGCCTGCCACTTTCTTGAAATATCATCTTTCATCTCCTAACTCTGAATCTGTTTGTCCTCAGAGCTAAATCTCCGGAAATCTGCAGATAGGTGAGTATTTTTTCTTAATCCATCCAGCCACTCTGTCTTTTGATTGGTGCTATGAAGAAACACAAGCTGGAATCAAGATTGCTGGGAGAAATATCAATAACTTCAGATATGCAGATGACACCACCCTTATAGCAGAAAGTGAAGAGGAACTAAAGAGCCTCTTGATGAAAGTGAAAGTGGAGAGTGAAAAAGTTGGCTTAAAGCTCAACATTCAGAAAACGAAGATCATGGCATCCGGTCCCATCACTTCATGGGAAACAGATGGGGAAACAGTGGAAACAGTGTCAGACTTAATTTGGGGGGGGGACTCCAAAATCACTGCAGATGGTAACTGCAGCCATGAAATTAAAAGACGCTTACTCCTTGGAAGAAAAGTTATGACCAACCTAGATCACATATTCAAAAGCAGAGACATTACTTTGCCAACAAAGGTCCATCTAGTCAAGGCTATGGTTTTTCCTGTGGTCATGTATGGATGTGAGAGTTTGACTGTGAAGAAGGCTGAGTGCTGAAGAATTGATGCTTTTGAACTGTGGTGTTGGAGAAGACTCTTGAGAGTCCGTTGGACTGCAAGGAGATCCAACTAGTCCATTCTGAAGGAGATCAGCCCTGGGATTTCTTTGGAAGGACTGATGCTAAAGCTGAAACTCCAATACTTTGGCCACCTCATGTGAAGAGTTGACTCATTGGAAAAGACTCTGATGCTGAGAGGGATTGGGGGCAGGAAGAGAAGGGGACGACAGAGGATGAGATGGCTGGATGGCATCACTGACTCGATGGACGTGAGTCTGAGTGAACTCCGGGAGTTGGTGATGGACAGGGAGGCCTGGTGTGCTGTGATTCATGGGGTCGCAAAGAGTCGGACACAACTGAGCGACTGAACTGAACTGAACCAATGAATCCATTTACTTAGGGTTATCACTGACATATAACATAGAACTGTTATTTTGGAGGGGGGGGGTTTCTGGTTGCACTGTGTCTTTTTTCTTTTCTCTGTGTTTCTGTCATTTTGGTTTGGTGATTTTCTTACAATATTTTTCTCAATTTTCTCTTTATGTTTCATGTCTCTGCTCTAGGTTTATGTTTTTAGGTTACTTTTAGGTTTATATAAAGTGTCTCATAGATGATATGACCATTTTTTTTTTCTGTTGAAGGCATCTCAGTTTGCCTATATTGGTTCATTTATTTCCTCCTCTTCTTTAAAACTTTTGTTGTCTCAACTTATTCTCTTACGTTGTAAGCTCATTATCAAATTGAAGTAACTATTGTTTCTTCTGTTTATTCCTTTATAACTTTTGTTATAATTAAACATTTAATAACATATTCTGATATAGAGTTGCAACTTTCTATTTATCACCTTACTCAAAGTTTTTTGTACTTTTACCTTTTCATGTGTTAGAGCTCTCCTTAACATTTCTTGTGAGGCAAGTCAGCTTCTGTTTGCCTGAGAAAGCCTTTACTTCTCCGTATCTGTAACTTTGCTGGATAGAGTATTCTTGGCTGACAGTTTTTAGTCCTTCAATATTTTGAGTATGTCATTCTATTCTCCCCTGGCCTGTAGTTTCAGCTGAAAAATCTGCTCATCACACCCATCTGCCTGATGGGTGTTCCTTTGTAGGTTGCTGTCTTTCTTTCTCTGGCTGCCTTCAAAATTGTTTATCATTAACTTTTCTTCTTTAACATTGATTTTTTACAGTTCTAATATAATGTGTTTTGGAAAAAGGTCTTTTGACATTGAGACAATTAGATGTTCTCTTAGCTTTGTGGAATTGTTTGTCTAGTTCCTTCCCCATGGTTGAGAAGTTCTCAGCTATTATTTTTTAAAATAAACTCACTGCTCCCTTCTCCCTTTCTTCTATTTGGGGATACTCATTAACCTTATGTTGCTTTTCCTGATGGAGTCAGATTGTTCTCACAGAATTTCTTCATTTTGAAAAAAAATCTCTCCTCTTCTACCTGAATCATTTCTAGATTTCTATTTTTGAGCTTGCTAATTCTCTCTTCCATATGGTCTGCTCAATTTCCAATGCTTTCTATTGCATTCTTCATCTCATTTATTGAGCTCTTCAGCTTTAAAATTTCTACTTAGTTCTTATTACAGCTTCAATCTCTTTTATAAAGTATTCCTTCTGTTCATTAATTTTATTACTGGGCTCATTAAACTGTTTTTCTGAGCTTTCTTAAAGTTTGTTAAGTTTTTTTTAAGGACAACTATTTTTTAGTTCTCTATCAGATCCCACTCTTCTGTGACCTTAAGTTGTCAAGTAGTTCAAGTTCGTGTATAGTGTTTTTCAAGTCTTTTATACCCCTACTGATTTTCTGTCTAGTTGTTCTACCAATTATTTATGGAAGAGTATTGAAATGTCCAGTTTATTTGTAGATTTTCTTAATTTCTTCTTGCAATTTTGTCAGTTTTATTTTTTGCCAAGAATTTTGAAATTTGTTATTAGCATAAACATCTACAATTATTATGTACCATTAGATTTAATGATAACCCTTTCATTATAAAATGACTCTCTACATCCCTGGTAATATTCTTTACTACAAATTATTTGATATCAATACAGTCATTTAAGTTTTCTCTGATTAGAAGCAGTCTGGTATGTCTGACTCTGTGCTTTCCTTTTAAACTGTTTTTGTTTTTATAACTGAAGCGTGTATCTTGAGGTAATGTGTAGTTGAACCTTGTTTTCTGTTGTTTTAAATTCAGTTTGTCAACTGCTGACTTTAATTCAGGGGTTAACACACATTTGATGTGATTATTGATGTGACCACCATGATGTTTGTTTTTTAACTTATTACAATTGTTCTTTTCGCTTTGTTCCTTCCCTCTCTGGGGTTAGTGGGTTTTTTATGTTATTATTACTTTTTAATGTTTCCAGGTTTTTCTCCTTGTTGGCTATAATTCTGTTGTGTCCTTGTAGTGGTTGTTTTAGGGTACATAGTATAGTATAGTATACATCGTTAATGTATCATAGTCTGTATTTAAGTGATATTATACAACTTTGCTTATAATAAAAGAAATCTGTAACACTATGTTTCCATTTCTCCTTCTCAGTTATGTAGTTGCCATACATTTTTACTTTTGCATATGGTATAGCTTCACAATATATTATCATTTTTGCTTTAAACATTTATTAAATATATTTTAATATATAATCACCATGTTTACATATTATTTATCATTTCTAGTGATTGTAAATCCTTTGTATAGATACAATTTCTGATATCACTGTCCTCTGTCTGAAGGATTTCCTTTAAAGGGCTTCACTGCATCAGATCAGATCAGATCAGATCAGTCGCTCAATCGTGTCCAACTCTTTGCGACCCCATGAACTGCAGCACACCAGGCCTCCCTGTCCATCACCAACTCCCGGAGGTCACTCAGACTCACATCTATCGAGTCAGTGATGCCATCCAGCCATCTCATCCTCTGTCGTGCCCTTCTCCTCCTGCCCCCAATCCCCCCAAGCATCACAGTCTTCTCCAATGAGTCAACTCTTTGCATGAGGTGGCCAAAATACTGGAGTTTCAGCTTCAGCATCATTCCTTCCAAAGAAATCCCAGGGCTGATCTCCTTCAGAATGGACTGGTTGGATCTCCTTGCAGTCCAAGGGACTCTCAAGAGTCTTCTCCAACACCACAGTTCAAAAGCATCAATTCTTCAGCGCTCAGCCTTCCTCACAGTTCAACTCTCACATCCATACATGACCACAGGAAAGACCATAGCCTTGACTAGGCGAACCTTTGTTGGCAAAGTAATGTCTCTGCTTTTCAATATGCTATCTAGGTTGGTCATAACTTTCCTTCCAAGGAGTAAGCGTCTTTTAATTTCATGGCTGCAGTCACCATCTGCAGTGATTTTGGAGCCCAGAAAAATAAAGTCTGACACTGTTTCCACTGTTTCTCCATTTCCCATGTAGTGATGGGACCAGATGCCATGATCTTCGTTTTCTGAATGTTGAGTCTTAAGCCAACCTTTTCACTCTCCACTTTCACTTTCCTCAAGAGGCTTTTTAGTTCCTCTTCACTTTCTGCTGTAAGGGTGGTATCATCTGCATATCTGAGGTTATTGATATTTCTCCCAGCAATCTTGATTCCAGCTTGTGTTTCTTCCAGTCCAGCATTTCTCATGATGTACTTCATTGCATAGGTCTTCTGAAAATGGGCTTTTCCTACTTTTCCTCATCTTCAAATGTGTTTTTGTTTCTGAGAAATATTCTTACTGGGTAAAAGATTGTTCACAGGTATTTTTATTTTCTTTCCATATTTTAATGATTTGATTACATTTCTTAATGCTTCTGAAGTTTTTTTTCATGTCAAGAAATTTAGTGGTATCTGTTTCTCTACTTTTGTGTATATTATTTTACTTTTATGTAATATCTATGTCTCAGAATTTTTCTCTCATTCATTTAAAAAAATTTGATTATCATGCCCTCTGGTGAAGTTCCTCATGTATTTGTGCTTGCAGTTTTTTGAGCTTTTTGAATAATTGAGTAATAAAGTTGGAAAATTTATATCATTATTTATTCAAATATTTTCTTCCCTCCAGGAACACTAATTTTATGTAACTGCCCCCCTTTCAGCTGATGTATCATTCTATTTTCTTTTTTTTCCTGCATGTTTCAGTCTGGATAGTTTCAATTGGTATGTAATCAAGTTCACTAATTTTATGCAATATCCATTGGCCATTAACCCCATCCAATGTGTTTATATGCCAAACACTGAGACACTGCAGACTTCCTTTTTAAAGGTTTGCTTTCCATGCTTAAGACATGCAATTCTTTTAGCTACCTGAACTTGTAGAATGAAATTATATTAACCATTTTAATGTCCTTGTCCACAAATCTATTATCTGCACTACATCTGTGTCAGTTTCAGTTGACTTTTATCCTCATTATGAAGAATAGCAAGGAGAGATAAGAAAGCCTTCCTAGGCAATCAATGCAAAGAAATAGAGGAAAACAACAGAATGGGAAAGACTATAGAGATTTCTTCAAGAAAATCAGAGATACCAAGGGAACATTTCAGACAAAGATGGGCTCGATAAAGGACAGAAATGGTATGGACCTAACAGAAGCAGAAGATATTAAGAAGAGGTGGCAAGAATACACAGAAGAACTGTACAAAAAAGATCTTCACGACCCAGACAATCACGATGGTGTGATCACTCATCTGGAGCAAGACATCCTGGAATGTGAAGTCATGTGGGCCTTAGAAAGCATCACTATGAACAAAGCTAGTGGAGGTGATGGAATTCCAGTTAAGCTATTTCAAATCCTGAAAGATGATGCTGTGAAAGTGCTGCACTCAATATGCCAGCATATTTGGAAAACTTAGCAGTGACCACAGGACTGGAAAAGGTCAGTTTTCCTTCCAATTCCATAGAAAGGCAATGCCAAAGAATGCTCAAACTACCGCACAATTACACTCATCTCACACGCTAGTAAAGTAATGCTTAAAATTCTCCAAGCCAGGCTTCAGCAATATGTGAACTGTGAAGTGCCAAATGTTCAAGCTGGTTTTAGAAAAGGCAGAGGAACCAGAGATCAAATTACCAACATCCGCTGGACATGGAAAAAGCAAGATAGTTCCAGAAAAACATCTATTTCTGCTTCCTGACTATGCCAAAGCCTTTGATTGTGTGGATCACTATAAACTGTGGAAAATTCTGAAAGAGAGGGGAATACCAGACCACCTGACCTGCCTCTTGTGATATCTATATGCAGGTCAGGAAGCAACAGTTAGAACTGGACATGGAACAACAGACTGGTTCCAAATAGGAAAAGGAGTACGTCAAGGCTGTATATTGTCACCCTGCTTATTTAACTTATATGCAGAGTACATCATGAGAAATGCTGGGTTGGAAGAAGCACAAGCTGGAATAAAGATTGCTGGGAGAAATGTCAGTAACCTCAGATATGCAGATGACACCACCCTTATGGCAGAAAGTGATGAGGAACTAAAAAGCCTCTTGATGAAAGTGAAAGAGGAGAGTCAAATGTTGGCTTAAAGCTCAACATTCAGAAAATGAAGATCACAGCATCTGGTCCCATCCCTTCATGGGAAATAGATGGGGAAACAGGGGAAACAGTGTCAGACTTTATTTTTCTGGGCTCCAAAATCACTGCAGATGGTGACTGCAGCCATGAAATTAAAAGACGCTTACTCCTTGGAAGGAAAGTTATGACCTACCTAGATAGCATATTCAAAAGCAGAGACATGAGCACTGAAGAATTGATGCTTTTGAACTATGGTGTTGGAGAAGACTCAAGAGTCCCCTGGACTGCAAGGAGATCTGACCAGTCCATCCTAAAGGAGATCAGTCCTGGGCGTTTATTAGAAGGACTGATGCTGAAGCTGAAACTCCAATACTTTGGGCACCTCATGCGAAGAGTTGACTATTTGGAAAAGACCCTGATGCTGGGAGGGATCGGGGGCAGGAGGAGAAGGGGACGACAGAGGATGAGACGGCTTGATGGTGTCACCGACTCGATGGACGTGAGTTTGAGTGAACTCCGGGAGATGGTCATATACAGGGAGGCCTGGTGTGCTGCAATTCACGGGGTCGTAAAGAGTTGGACACGATTGAGCAACTGAACTCAACTGAACTGATGAGTATCAGTTCCTTGTTTTTTTGCATGCTGGTAATTTTTTACTGGATGCTAGACATTGTAGCAGAGAAGGCAAAGGCAACCCACTCCAGTACTCCTGCCTGGAAAATCCCATGGATGGAGGAGCCTGGTGGATTGCAGTCCATGGGGTTGCTAAGAGTCGGACAGGACTGAGTGACTTCACTTTCACTTTTCACTTTCATGCATTGGAGAAGGAAATGGCAACCCACTCCAGTGTTCTTGCCTGGAGAATCCCAGGGACGGGGAGCCTGGTGGGCTGCTGTCTATTGAGTTGCACAGAGTCAGACACGACTGAAGTGACTTAACAGCAGCAGGTAGACATTGTATATTTTACCTTGTCAGGAGATAGATACTTTGCTATTACTAAACATAATTTTGAGTTTTTTTCTGGGTCATGCTTGAAGTTATTTCAAATAATTGGAACCTTTCAGATTTTGCTTTTAGAGTTTGTTAGATGGAGTTGAAACAGTGTTTAATCTTGGGCTACTCTCCTTTACTCTTATTGAACCAAAACCATTCATTGTACTTTAACTGATATCCTTTGAATTATGAGGCTTTTCCACTCTGGATGATGTCACTCTTCATAACCCTATGAGAGGTTAAGGCATTATTTCCTATTATCTTTTTAGGTATTATCTTAGAGCTATGGCCTGGAGAGTTTTTCATCTGCGGGTACTGATTAGCAGTCAGTTGAATACTCCGGTGGATCTTCCTGCAGAACTCTGCAGTTTTCATTCCATACAGCTCAATCCTCTCCAGTATTCTGTTCGGCAAATTCTTCTCAGCCATGCTTCCCCAGCTCTTCTTTCTCACGTCAGGGAAGCTGTTGCCTGGGTTTCCCTCTCCCCTATATCTTTACCTGAACACTCTCTCAGGAAGAAAGCTGAGCAATGATAGAGCTAATCTCATTTCTAACCAGTCTCTTATGGCCCTCTCTCCTTCATGGCCAGATATTCCATTTTTCAGAACTGTTTTTCTTATGCTTTGTCTTTTTTTTAGTTAAAAGGCTAAATCTAGTTGTTATTTGACCTTGTTTGGGAGAACAATCTATATAATCCCTTGATCCTTTTTAACTTCATACTTCTAGTACTACTAATTGATAAAGAGTTTCCAGAGAGGATAATACCTATCTGATATCTCAAAAGTGGTCTCTCATTTCTCATCCTAAAACCATCTTGTTCCTGAAGACATGTCAAGGTTAAACATGCTTCTCAGGCTCAGCTTTAACACAGTGTTAAAACACATCATATATGTATGTGTATGTATGTGTGTATGTATGTATGTGTGTGTGTGTGTGTGTGTGCGTGCTGCTGCTAAGTCGCTTCAGTCGTGTCCGACTCTGTGCGACCCCATAGACAGCAGCCCACCAGGCTCTGCCATCCCTGGGATTCTCCAGGCAAGAACACTGGAGTGGGTTGCCATTTCCTTCTCCAGTGCGTTAAAGTGAAAAGTGAAAGTGAATTCTCTCAGTCGTGTCCGACTCCTAGCGACCCCATGGACTGCAGCCTACCAGGCTCCTCCATCCATGGGATTTTCTAGGCAAGAGTAGTGGAGTGGGGTGCCATTGCCTTCTCCGGGGTGTGTGTGTGTGTGTGTGTGTGTATAATGCTGTGTAAAAAAGTAGTGCTGGTATACCTATATTTTAAATACATACATATTCACTCTTTCTGTACTATTCATGCCTTTTGACTTTTTTCCTGTATCCATGGGTCCTTTAAAAATTGGTTAGCAGATCCTTCTTTTTCTCAGGTAGTAGAGAGCTTACTGCATCACGATAAATTCCATTTTTGAAGCAGCACATTCCATAAAAACTACTGAAGAGATAACCCAGTCTCTGAGTCCACTGAAGCACAGGGCCGAACCTGAGGGAAGTCAGAATTCGGCCAGCCATGAGGAAGGAGCAAGACAACAAAGGGTATCTGCTACTTCAGACACACAGTTCTCCAAAGTACCTGTATCCTCTGTTCTAAAGAGAATGTCTTAAACACTTTAAACAATATTTTAGACTAGTTTCATGACAGTATCTAACTTATATGACTGTAAATATTTCCAGAACACAACAAACTCCACTTCCGTGCCAAGATGCTTCGTGCAGTGTGTCACTTTAGATGGTAATTATATTGCATTAGGGAGACAGATTGTGTAGCCTCAAAAGTAGAAAGAATATATGGGTAAATCTGTCATCCACCCCCACAGCACACACTGTCTACAGAGAAGAATTCTATTATTTCTTGGATCATCTTAATTTCACATTTATTATTCTTTTTTTTTTTTTTTTAAAAAAAAAGCTGCCTATTTTAAATATTTTAGTACAGGACAATTCCTAGGGAGCAAGTGCTTGTTTTAATGATAGAAATTTCTTGCTTCTCCCACTTTTTATCCACTTTTTCATGGAGAGTGTTCAAGCACATAATCTCCCTATTTATATCTTTTCACCTTTTTGATAAAAAGCAAATCTTAATTCCCTTGTCGTATTCTTATTAAATATTCATTCAAATTTTCTGAGTCTCAAGATAATTATGTCTACCTTACAGAGATTTCTCACTCTGAGAATTAAGGAGCAAAAATTCTCTGTACACGACAAAGCACTGAGCAAATTGTCAATGTAAGGTTTGAGGTATATGAAACTGGTGGTTATTCATTTTGTTAGCCCAATAACCTTACAGAGTGGCTGAACTGTGGTCACATTCAGTACATAGATTAAAGAAAGAGAAAAGGAGGAAGGATGATGGATGGAATATAAGGAGAAAATGAAAGAGAGGGAAAAGAGAGAGGGAGCAGGAAAGAAAAAAGAAAGAAGGGAGAGACAGATGGAGGGAGGGGAAAATAAGGGAAACTAGGAAGAAAGAAAAGAAGTGGGAAAGTGGAGATTAAAGTAGGGATGGCAGAAAAAAAGAGATGGAAGGAAAAGCCATGACTACTATGAGACTGGTTGACTAATTCTGACTTTGACATGCATATGATAACAACTGATCACTGCTATAACTGTTCCCCTCCCAGACAACATAAATAAATAACAAAACAACAGTGACTAATCTTACATGATGTTTAGACATGGTAGTCTTAGGCTAAGGAGATGGAAATAGTAATATTTGCTATATTATGAATATTCGTACTCATATTATTGCCTTTGAGGATGAAAGAGAAGAAGAGGTTGGCACTCTCAAATGTTGTAGCTAAGCTGAAACCCTAGAAAATGAGATTTATTCACCAAGAGGATTGTCATTTTTCCTATTTTCCAGAGTATACAGGAAACAAGGTACTTTTAAAATCTTTCTTAGATTCTGATACTTGAGTTAGAAATAATCCATTTCTATTTTTCTCAAAATAAATATGATCTCATTTATTTTGCTCTTAACTCATTAGTGGGGGCATCTTAACAAAGAGAATATAAGATATTTGAATCTTGTTCCAATATATAAAAATCAATTAATTCTGTGTGTGTGTGTGTGTGTGTGCACATGAGGTTTGTGATGGTGGCTTTTCAGCAGCCTAAAGCCTTAAGTTTTTAAAAGACGCCAATAATATTTCTTATGCAAACCAACAATTCTGGTGTTGTAACAGGAAAGAGACCACTTGGTGCCATAGATCCATTTAATGATGGCACTAATATGCCATTAATTAAGCACCCGCTTTGAGTAAATCACTGCCCAGCTGCCATCTCCTTTAATTCTCCTGGTGACACTGTGAAGTTAGCATGTGCATCACAGTTTTGCAGTTGAGGAGCCATAGCCTCAGAGGAAATAGCCAACTTTTGCAAAGACTGTGGCTGACACCTCTTATCATGTCCACCTCTCCAGGTCAGAGATTGACTGAAGGTCAGAGAGATGCAAAAGAAATAAAACAAAACATCTCAAAGCCTTCTTTCATCCCTAGGAGCTAAAGATACATATACACACACTTTCATTTAAATGAGATGCCTGACGTTGCTATAAATTATTTAGTAATGTATTTTAATTAATCCTCTGACACTGATTTATTTGACTGATGGGAAAAGGAAAGTTTGGGAGGTTAAATTGCTCAGTCCCCTGGCAAGTGTCAGAATATGTATCTGAGTTCAAAATACACATGCCTGTGCCCCTTTTCCTTATCACACTGACCTTCATTGCTCCACAAATACTTGTAGAGCACTTGCTGTGTGAAAACAGTTTTGCAAGTGCGGGACACTTAAAGACATACAAAGATAAACAAGACACAGCCTTGAACTCAAAAAGCAAACTCCAATCACTTAAAAAAGATATCAGCTGGAGTAACATTTATGAGGAAATGTGAATTGGTTTGCAAAATCATCTTCTGAAGTCATAAACTGTAACATTAACTGGTGGGCCTTTTCCTGTTGGGCAAATCTCTCACAGAAAGTGAGCCCTGACAGCACAATACTGGGAGAGGAGCTTATTAACATGATGTGACACGACTGAGCGACTGAACTGAACTGATCCACGGTCAAGGGACATTCCCCATACTCTACCAGGCAACAGATTTCTGCAGTGAAGGCAAGCCCTTCCTCCATCTTGGAGGGGAAAAAGATTTTACCCATATGCTCTCAGATAATGCTTATCATAGCTCAATGGGCGGGAAATTTATTCCCTTTACCCCTGAGGCAACAAAGATTTATAAACGTCAAGGGACCACCTTGGGTCAAACAGGTCGTAAGGGGTCCAGGTAGGGTTCAAATGTCTACCTGACTCCAAAGAACTATTTCCGCTGTACTATTCTACCCTCCTCATGTATACAAATGTATATGTATATATGCATGTATGCATATGTGTATGTACATGTGTACATATGTATATGTGTACATGTATGACAAACGAACATTTCCTGTTGATCCTAAGACTGACTAAAAATGTTTTCAAACTTTATTGATGTGCAGCTGACAGAATTATGTCATATTAAAGTGTATAATGTGACAATCTGATATATAGGTACATCCTGAAAGAATTTCCCCATTGCGTTAATTAACACATCCATCACCTTGCATATTTACTTTTTTTTGGACGAGGAAATTTAAATTCTACTCTCTCACCAAATTTCAATTACCTGATAACAGTGTTATCAACTATACTTAGATTTTACATTTGTCTTTCTTGTCTCTCAGTGGTCTCTTCAGGATCTTATTTTTAACTTGTGGTTATAGAAAGTGTGTAGGAAAGAAGGAACAAATGTTTTATAACGATCTATGAATCAGTACCGTGGGCTACTTCAGAGCTCACCCATTTGGTTGTTTTTCGTTTTCTTCCCCTCTGCCAAAGCAAGATACAAGGGCCCTGGCTGTACCACGTGGCTAAAACTGAGCCACAGAGGAAAAGATTCCGCTTCTTGCCCTCTTTTCCCCCCTCATCCTCCCCACTAGCGCTCTCAGCCACCGAAGCCCCTCTCTTCCGCCCCTGTGACCTGCCCTGAGCCCTACGCCATCTTCCCTTCCCCTGCATCCTCCACCCCGCGCCACCTACCTTAATACCCACCAGGTTGTTATGGAAGTCCATGGAGGTTTGCAGAACCGGGTTCCACCGCCATTTCAGGAACTCTTTGATGAACCTGCTGCCGCATTTGAGACTATCCCTGCAGCCGCCCCACCGCCAGGCCGCCGGGTTTTTTCCGGGTCAGGCCTCCTGGCAACGCCAGCTTTCCCTGAGGCCTGCGATGCATACCTTGGCCAGTACGTGCATTAAGCAGACCCGGGAGATGGTGGAGTGGAAAGAGGTTTTCTGGAAGCCTCACTTGGGGAGGCTGGCCTGGGGGCGACCATCTGCGGTGCAGTTCCAGCGAAGGAACCGGAATGAGTACCAGACTCCAGCGAGCTCACGTGGACCGCGCCTGTACTTCTCCGCCACTCCTGGCAGCACCCACACCACAGAATCCAGCATGCTCAAGTGGACCGCGCCTCTGCATTTCCACCACTCCCGGCAGCACTCGCACCACAGACGCCAGTGTGCACACGTGGACCACGCCTCTGCGCCTCCACCAATCCCGGCAGCACCCGCGCCACCGAGTCTTCTCCAGCTTCAGCCAATTACAGGCTTCGTAGTGCCTCTGGGCGGCAGCCTGCACACCAGGGTCCGCGGCAGGGTGGTCCCTGCTTGTGGTATGGGAGGCGAGGCCCAGCCAGCGTGGGTGTCAGCGCCAAGTCTGTTTGTCAGCGAGCCCATTCAGCAACTTGCAGCAGCTGCCGGTCCACTCCTGGCCCGGAGCCACAACTCAGGGGAGGAAAGTTGAAGCTTTTCCACTTCTTAGCAAGCCTGTGCACCCTGAGTGGTGGAGAGGAATGGACTAAGGGGACTGTGCTAAGACTGTAGGGACCGTGAAGTCTTGAACGGAGGAAAACCCAGAGGGCCTGCTCTTGTTGGCGGTTCATCTCTCCGGCTGGGAACACTTGCAAGCCAGAAGAAGGGGATGAAACTCCTGCCATGACAATTCACCATACTTGACTTCGCTGTATCCAACATCTCGATGCACTATGGAGTTCAGATTGGTACCTCTTAAGTGGTAAAGTCCCAAAGTGTTTAGCTTTCATAGGCTTAATTTCAAATGCCAACTCATTCCCAAAGTGTCTCTACTCTCCCCTCAATGTTAACATCAGAAACTTATTTTTGTGTGTGTGTGTGTACAAATACTTATTAAGCAGCTACCATGCACCAGATACTAGGTGTATTTGTCACCAGATACTAGGTGTATTTGTTCATTCCTCCGTGTTTCCATTGTGTGATGTTTGTCTCTGTTGTGTTCCACTCTGATTATTTTTTTAAATATCTGTGTTATGAACTGACAAAGAGACTTTATCTGGCTAGCTTTTAGCACAATCTAGGCATAGAATAATTGTACAGTGAATATTTGTTTACAAAGACATCCAGAGAAGGCACTAAGCAGAGATGATCTTGGCTAGTTACAGGGCAAAGGGAACCAAAGGCAGATTTTTTTAGTCTATGAGTCCCTCAGGGTAGTCTTACATCCCATGAGGGAACCAGTGGGTAAATGTCACTGGAAGCAGATGACAGCATTAAGGAAGGTCATTCAGTTCAGTTGCTCGGTCGTGTCCAACTCTTTGCGACCCCATGAATTGCAGCATGCCAGGCCTCCCTGTCCATCACCAACTCCTGGAGTTCACCCAAACTCATGTCCATCGAGTCAGTGATGCCATCCAGCCATCTCATCCTCTGTCGTCCCCTTCTCTTCCTGCCCCCAATCCCTCTCAGCATCAGAGTCTTTTCCAATGAGTCAACTCTTCACATGAGGTGGCCAAAGTATTGGAGTTTCAGCTTTAGCATCAGTCCTTCCAAAGAACACCCAGGACTGATCTCCTTTAGAATGGATTGGTTGGATCTCCAAGGAAGGTCGTAGTTCTTCCTATTAAGTTATCCAGTTGTGGGATAGGCTATCTCTATAAGTAATCCACTTTCTATCACTAGTGTTGAAGCAAAGTTTAATGCGTTCATCTGTCTGGAGTGACCTGGAAGGATTTTTCACATTTATTTGGCATACAGTTATCTTTTTTAATATTGATATTTGCCATCCTGTGGACAGGACAATTTAATGGACAGAAGAGTAATTGTGTTAAGCCTTACAAGAAGAAGAAAAGTTCATGTCAGAATGCCCTACACCTCTCCTATTCAGACCCCTACTCATATATGCTTAACACAGTACAGAGATGGCCAGACTGTTGAGCTATGACCTACACTTGACTTCTAATACAGAGTTCTCTGTCCATTGATATTAGTAGACTGCTACTGCTAAGTCACTTCACTCGTGTCCGACTCTGTGCAACCCCATAGACGGCAGCCCACCAGGCTCCCCCGTCCCTGGGATTCTCGAGGCAAGAACACTGGAGTGGGTTGCCATTTCCTTCTCCAATGCATGAAAGTGAAAAGTGAAAGTGAAGTCATGTCCGACCCTCGGTGACCCCATGGACTGCAGCCTTCCAGGCTCCTCCATCCATGGGATTTTCCAGGCAAGAGTACTGGAGTGGGGTGCCATTGCCTTCTCTGATATTAGTAGACAGAGTGAAACAATGAAAGAATCTCCATTAGCCCCTTTTGCTGTCATGATGTCTACCTCATATTTCCATCCTCAGGTCTCTCAGCCTAATTTCTCTCCTGCCTGTTTCAAAAGTCCCAAACCAATGTTCCTGATTGAAGTTTCAAAAAAGTTATTGCATCCCCTAACATTTTAAAAAAAAATCATAAAATGTTACTAGATTATTATCAGTTAAAATGTAGTGGGAATGTGCTGGCCTTGAAGAAATCATCTGACTAGCAAAGAAATCATCTGACTAGTGCCAGCTCAGTTCACAGCCAGCTATGTGACCTCAGGAAAGTCAGCTCTCCTTTCTGACCCTCATCTGTGAAATCAGAAGATTAATTAACCTAAACCATCTCTGAAGAATTGCCCAACTCAATTCTAAATAAGTAAAATGCAGTTATTTTCCTGCATCCTCAGTCCCAAAGAATAGCAAGTTTAGCCCCTGAAATCATGTAGTGAAGCCCAAGTACACAAGACAGTTGCTAAGTTATTGTAGATCAGTCTAAATGAGAATTAGGAGAAGCAAACTGATCTGGCAGGTGACAGCCTCAGCTGGTGCCATTGAAGAGTGGGGCTTTATTACATGGCGATGAACAAAGGATGGGCTTCTTCAGGGGCCTGACCAGCCAGTCTGTAACAAAGCAGTCATCCATCAATGCCAGGGCCTATTCCACTGATGAACTACAACTCCAACAAGCAGGCTGCATTTACACAGCTTCATCTGTTTCTCCTGGGAGACTTTCCTGGCCTACTTTAATCAATTCTAGAATACCAGCAGTGGTATCATCAGTGGAGGAGGTGTTTCCCACAGTGCTGAGAGTTTGCTCAGAAGAAATGAGATAAATAACATGATGACATGTGCACATGCATCTGAATGATAAAGTAGACAGATCTCGGCTGGCCCAGCTGCTATCCTGCGTATTTTCTATCTATCCAAGGAGACTTATAAAGAACAACTGCAGGTGGTTATTACTCAGGAAGAGACTTCCCCCTAAAAATGCAACTTGGATATGAATAGACAATATACTTATTGCAATATTCTCAACTTCCTATCTCTAGACTGAGCAAGTGGGGATTACGTGGATTAAATCTTTACACACCAGCATCTAGAAGAGAACACTCACAGAACTAGTCTTCCAGTATAGGCTTGAGAAGTGTAAGTTGAGAATCACTTTTGTTTTGAGGTTGTCAGACTATAAATGTTTTTTTTTTTTCTTTTCAAAAGTACCCATAATACTGTATTTTAGTTTTTATCTGAAAGTGAGCTGCTTACAGTATGACCTGTCTTCTTCCACTGGAGTTCTTTAAATGGAATTGTTTTCTTTGCCAAAATAGCTAATTTATTTGTGCATCTCTTAACAGTATTGCTCATATGGTACATACAACACTGCATGCAGTGTTAGAAGCCTTCCCAGTTTTCCTAGGGTGGTCAATCTCTCCCTTCCTTGGTTTCTAACAGTTCCTGCTTCATAAATCTATGAATGATCTCGTCTATTCTTTACTCTCTGTTGCTCCTGTGTTGTGCTGTGTATCCTTGGGCAAGTTATTTAACTTTTCTGTGCTGCTTTTTTGAGCTGCAATATGAGGATTGTAAGAGGAGCTATCATAGTTTTGTAATGGGATCTAAATGAGTTAATACATGTGATATACTCAAATTATACCTGGCAAATAAGTGGTAGTGGCAGCACTTTTTTGTTTTACTTTTAAATGTTATACTTTTGGTAAAGTCATTTTGATAAAAACTAGTTTACATTTAAAAAATTCTACAGGGGGTATACAGAGTATCTCTATACCTTCCCCTCAAATTTGCTGTGAACTAAAATTGCTCCAAAAATTGTGTTAACTTTTAAAAGTGATTTAAATCAATTCTTTTGAAGACTGCTTCCTCAGTGGCTCAGAGGTAAAGAGCCTGCCTGCAACTGCAGGAGACATGGGAGATGAGGGTTCGATGCCTGAGTTGGGAAGGTCCCCTGGAGAAGGAAATGGCAGCCCACTCCGGTATTCTTGCCTGGAGAATCCCATGGACAGAGTAGCCTGGCAGGCTACAGTCCATAGGCACAAAGAGTTGGACATGACTGAGCACACATGCGGAGAAGGCAATGGCACCCCCTCCAGTACTCTTGCCTGGAAAATCCCATGGACGCAGGAGCCTGGTGGGCTGCAGTCCATGGGGTCGCTAAGAGTCAGACAAGACTCAGCGACTTCACTTTCACTTTTCACTTTCATGCATTGGAAAAGGAAATGGCAACCCACTCCAGAGTTCTTGCCTGGAGAATCCCAGGGATGGGGGACCCTGGTGGGCTGCCGTCTATGGGGTTGCACAGAGTCGGACACGACTGAAGTGACTTAGCAGCAGCAGCAGCGCGCACATGCAACCTGCAATCTACAACTGAAGACTAATTTATATGAAATGAAAGCTATTGTAGAGTGTCATTTCATCTAATCAAATAAGTTACAGATTTGAAAGTTCTTTTGAATCCTGTCTTCCCAGTGATACAGAATTCTTTTTACTTGACGCCATTAAGTGTATTTAGATCTAATTAAATCTAATACAAATTAACAGAATTTAAAATAAGCATTTAAAGTAAATGCCATCAAGACAAACTGTCAAAAAAATTTTCAGTGAGCAAAAACATGAATCAAAGAAACAAAACACACAAGAATATAAAACACTTCTCCAGTTCCTTAAAACACTATCAGTGTTATAAACTTAGAAGTAAGGAAAAGGTGTCTAGATAAATTTGCTTTAAATTTTTTTCAGAGAATAGGATCACAGAGAGTTGGAAAAACACTCAATTTACTAACATGAAAATTAAAAAGAGTAAGAAATAAATATCGCTCATTTCTTTGCTACATTTGAATGCCATAAGATAGAGAGTAAAAGCTCCTCAGCCCTACTTATCCAATTTTTCCTGCAGAGGTTACCATTATTAATAGTGTGATAGGCTTCCAGATTTTTTTCTACACTGGTACAAAAATTTGATACTTAGTTAATTAAAGACATAATGCTGGGTACACTCTATATTGTAACCTCTTTTAGCAATACAACCTGGGTGTATTTTCATATATATAAGTTTATCTCAATCTTTTGAAGGCCGTACTCACTTCCTTTGTGTGGATACAATGTAATTATTTAAACCAGCCATAATGGGAGTTGAATTTTAGGTGCTCTCCTTCCCCCCACTTCTCCTCCCCATCAGTAGGACTCCCCAGGTGGTGATAGTGGTAAAGAGCCCTCCTGCCGATGCAGGAAGCATGAGACGGGTTTGATGCCTGGGTTGAGAAGATCCCCTGGAGTAGAGAATGGCAACCTACTCCAGTATTCTTGCCTGGAAAATTCCATGGACAGGGGAGCCTGGCAGGCTTCAGTCATTAGGGTCTCAAAGAGTCGGACACGACTGAGCAACTGAGGACATTAACACACACACCACTTTTTGCTACTCCTTTCCTGTGCTGCGCAGCCTTGGACAAATTACTTAACTTTTTCAGATAATCATTCGAATTATCATTTTAAATGATCATTCAGAAAATTATTGTAGGCATAGTTTCATTTTCTTGATTTATATATGTATTTTTCTTTTATTTGCTCCTTTTTTTTTTATTTTATTATTATTATTTTTTTAATTTTTCTTAACTTTACAATATTGTATTACTTTTACTATACATCAAGATGGATCCGCCACCAGAATACACGTGTTCCCCATCCTGAACCCTCCTACCTCCCCCCTTCCCACACCATCCCTCCAGGTCATCCCAGTGCTCCAGTCCCAGGCATCTGTTATAGGGCATCGTACCTGGACTGACTCGTTTCAGATATGATATTATACATATTTCAATGCTATTCTCCCCAATCGTCCCACCCTCTCCCAGTCCCAGAGTCCAAAAGTCTGTTCTATACATCAGTGTCTCTTTTGCTGTCTCATAAGCAGGGTGATTGTTACTATCTTTCTAAATTCCATATATATGCGTTAGTATACTGTATTTGTGTTTTTCTTTCTGGCTTACTTCACTCTGTATAATAGGCTCTAGTTCCATCCACCTCATTAGAACTGATTCAAATGTATTCTTTTTAATGGCTGAGTAATACTCCATCATGTATATGTACCACAGCTTGCTTATCCATTCATCTGTGGATGGACATCTAGGTTGCTTCCACGTCCTGGCTATTGTAAACAGTGCTGCTATGAACATTGGGGTACACGTGCCTCTTTCAATTCTGGTTTTCTCAGTATTTGCTCTTAATATACATATTTTACTGAAATATAGTTGACTTACAATATTTTAAGTGCACAGCAAGGTGATTTAGCTATATATATATATATATATATACACATACATTATTTTTGGAATTATTTTCCTTTATAGATTATTACAAGATATTGACCATAGTTCCCTGTGCTATACAGTATAATTTTCACTCTTAAACCATCCAATGGATAGTAAGACCAACAAAGTCTTTAAAGACAGGTGTAATTGTCTAAGCATCCTTGAACTCTGTCTTCCCAAAGAGAATTTACTGTATTCTTCTAAGGAAAAGGGGGAAAGGAGGAAAAATAGAAGGTGGTTTGCATTTTCTCTTTCTGTTATATCTGCTGTCTGTATTAAAGTATGAGAAGAAAGAGCACCACCTAAGATAAGAGGGTGTAGCTAGTTCCATGTTGGGTGGTGCTGTGCAGTAGGGTGGGAGGCCTGTCTGCTCATTGCTGGCCGGGGATCCAGAGCAAGGAGGCACTTAGCCAGAGGTGAGATTGAGAAATCACGTTTCCTTTCAGAGACCGCTGGCCACCAGGTGCCATATGGTTGCTTCCCTGCTATGAATTCCCTGAACTTCAGGCGCTTCAGTATTCAAATGTCAGAACAGCACAATTTTCAAAGCCAAACGGGAATTCTATGTGGATCACCCATGGTATCAGTTTCTTCTGTTAGCTTCGATGATTCAGAGGGAATGCGTGTGTTAAAGTAAAAAGTGTATGAAGGACTCTTGATGTCTGTAACCTTGTCATCAGCTAGTTCATAGCACACTCTCTAATTCATGCTGTGTTGTGTTTTTAACACTTGGGTGAGAGCAAAACTGAAGTGTATATGTGTTCTTTGATGAAAGAGGCAGAGCCTCCATTTGCTGCAAGCAAGAGAGGCAGGAAAGTAAAGAAGGAAAGGAGGGGCATTTGGATAATATGCAGAGGTGGTGGGAGAGGGAGTGGTGGGGGGAAATGTGAGTCTTGTGCCTTATTATACAACTAGACCCTCCAGGAAATCTGAACAAGGAGGAGACCTTTCAGCTCAGCTCCTCAAGGCCAAATTGCTCACTTTCCCCATTCCCAGGTCCCAATTCCCGGCTTCTAGGATGGGATCCAGTGTCTACCCTGAGCATATCAGCTATGACCATGAACGGGGAATATTTGCTGAGAAAGAGATTCAGGCTGGATGGCAGCTATTGAACTCTCTTGGGGACAGAGTTTGATGCCATCAGAAGAAAGGGACAGACTTGGAATGTGAAATTTGCAAGGCATCTTAGAAAGAGATTTGTGCAAGGAGTTTCTACTTCGTCTGGGTTGGGAGGCCCAGCTCACTGAGCTCCTAGACCAGAACAGCCAGGCTGTTGCTATGGGCTCTTCCTACCATTTCACCAAAGCTACCGTCTGCTTTCTTTAGCTTCTTTAATGAGTTATGGCCCAGAACAGTAAGATGCATCTCTCTTGGATCCTGGTATTATTAGCCTGCTGTGAAAAGTCCAGGTGACCAGTTTCCCTACAGCCTGGTTTCCCATGTGTTATATAAGTGTTTAGGTCCCAATTTCAGCCCTCTTCCTCTCCCCATCCTTCTGTGTAAGAAGAGCTGTGGCTAGTTGTCCACTGTATAGGCAAAAACTGCCTGAATCATCTCACTGCACCTTTCAGACAGCTGAAGCCCAGACTTCAAACTGTCTGGGTTGCTCAGATCTTAGAAATCAGACATTTCTAATTCTGAAATCAGCAGCTAGGAGACATAGAGACAGGCCATCTTACTGCATTTTAGTTTTCTTAATTTGGAGTCAAGGCATTGAGGTTGAATCATAGAATACAGACTATGGTCAGCTAAATTACATTTCCTCAAGAGCCTCATCAATGCTCTTAAGAATGCAATAGGACAGCCTGCTACAAACCACTCAAAACATTACCTATGGAGGCTCACCACAGAATAAAGACGAACCCTCCATGACTGCAAGAAGAAAGAAGCTGACTCAAGATCCTGATTAGTCAGGCAATTGCTGGGCATTTTCAAAGCAGAGAAGCAGAAGCAGAGATGCCATAAAAAAGAACTCAGGAGAGGAACTTCAGTGTGACTTTGTAATAGGAGAAAAACATACTGGAGTTTGTTGTCTAAAATTCTCTTCATCTTTTTGTGGCACCGATACCTTCATTTCCCTTTGTGGTTTTCCCAAAGACTATCTTTGTCACCTTATTCTATCCTTCTTGCCATCCATCACATGGTTTTGAGATGGGCTCATGTCCCAAGGCAGGTCCCCCAGAGCCAAGAAGATTGAGGATTTCTATTTGAGTGCTCAGAAAAGCAGACTCTCCCAACTGCTGAACCGATATGAGATGCCATAAATGTGGAGCATCCTTAGTGTTCTGTGCAAAACTGAGAACCAAACCAATTCTAAAGAAGCAGAGTCAAGAGACAGATCCATACAACATTATTTGAGTCCTGAATCAAGCTATACTTAGAGAGGAACTAATCCTGGACTTTTCAGTTTACATAAAGCAGTACATTTGCGCCTTTTTTTTTTTTTTTAACAAATTTCCATTTAGCATTAAGCTAATACACCAATGGCAGAAAATGAAATCTTGTCAAAACTGGCATTTTTCAATTCAGAAAGTATTACCTGAAAGACCTTTCTTATCCAAGCTTCTCTGCTTCTCATTTAAATTCATTCTTTAGTAGCCAGTTACCTTTCAACAACTCCATGGATTAATCTATGACTCTCCTAGGCCACCCAGTGAGGCATTTGACTATATTCAGTGTGTGTGTAGAGGTGTTTCAGATAAAACTGAAATCTGAGTATATCTCAGTTACATCCTGCATGCCTTTGTACTTGAACAAACATTGCAGTAACTGAGGGGGAGATACATGAATGCTAAGTGCCTATTCATTACCTGTACAAGCACATTTTCAGAAAAACTTGAAGCCTCAATTTTGGCCTTCCAACCCTCATCCCATTTACTATGACCATTGTAAATTTGTTAGTGAAATAATTTCTTTCATTTTATTATAACAGACTGGATTAGAAGACAAATAAGTGATTTGGTTTAACCTCCTATGTAGCCTGGTGGGAAAACTACCCAATAGTGTTATTTTTATACCCAGAGACAAAACTGTTCCTATTAAATCCATTCTTTGGGAAAATATAAGTTCCATAGTATCATAAAAGATGATTAATTTAAAGTGGCTCTCCCAGACAATGCTAATTGCTTTCTGAGTTCTGTATGTTGTCCATCTCAATCTCAAAGGAAGTGAGGCATTTAGTTTGTGCATCTTCTCTTAAAATTATTCCATTTATGAATATAATTTATATGAGTATAGTATCAGGGACTAGCCAGGAAAAAAAAAGCATATACAGTATTTCCACTGGAAAAACTTAGAGTTTGGCTAAGAACATGTTATGAAACAAAGAATGTGAAAAGGGAATGTTGAGCTAACACCGAGATAGTTTTTGCAGCAAATAGCTACCACCTCTTAGGATGGGGCAACAATGGGAAGAGATCAGAATTAACAAACTTAGATGTTGATGAAGAAACTAAGAACAGTTGGGACTAGACTTCTAAGGGCTACAATCTAGTTCCATTGTCTTTGACATGATGAAGTTGGTTCTGAGGTTGCTGGGGGAAAAAAGCTGGAGACTAGGAACAGATTCCCACTGCCAAGGGGAAGAGCCTTGGCTCGAGCCTTGGCTGGCAGGAAGCATAAGCACGTGCAAAAGGGCACGTCCTCTCTCCGTTGCTTGTGCTTTCCAGTTTCCTGAGGTCCCCTATCGATGGAACCCAGCAGGGAGCCAGCTGGTAAAGGATGAAGGTGGTGTGCACAATTCCAGTTTTTGCATCACAAAGAAGAGTATAGAACAGGGGTCTTAAAGCTGATAGTTCATAGCTTACTACTTGGCACATAGAGCATCCTTATAAATGCTAAAGGATTTGACCAATGCTATTACTGATGTTGGGCCTTCCCTGGTGACTCAGTGGTAAATAATCTGCCTGTGAATGCAGGAAATGTGGGTTTGATCCCTGGGTTGGAGGAGGGCATGGCAACCCACTCCGGTATTCTTGCCTGGGAAATTGCATGGACAGAGGAGCCTGGAAAGCTATAGTCCTTAAGGTCACAAAAGATTCAGACACAACTTAGTGACCAAACAACAACAATTACTCATATTAAATCAAGCATATGAGTTTGTAACTCAGGTTGCATACTGAGTCTGTAACCTGTCTGTCACTAGGAAATCCACTGCCCCATCAGTCTTCTGGGGTGTTTTTTCATTGACAATTTCTATAAAATGGTAGGGATGGAGGTTGGAGCTTTAACCTTGTGTACTATGTGTCTGGTAGCCAGGGACTTCAAATTTTCTGTAAAACTACAGGGATTTATTTTCCTGATCACTTCTAATTCCAGTTTTTGCCCTTCTTCTCACTGAAGTCTCACTTTATGAAGTCTTTTTTTCTCTGCCTTCCATCATCCCAAATAAGGAATGGGACCATTCCTCCTTTAGACCCCCAAAGGAACACTAATAAAAACAGTTATTATCAAGTGTCTGGGAGAAATGAAGTGTTGTTATATGATAACTAAAATTGTTTATTAGATATCCTTTTTGGTAACAGTTCCTCAGTTGCTTCATCCATGTGGAATTCCTCTCTGGCCTTATTTCCTTTTGAGAGGCTCTTGCAATAAGCTTCTGGCCCTCCGCCTCTCCCTGTTTTCTTCATTTCCTTGTCTTTTTACTACTTCCCTCATGGGATTCCTCTGAAAATTCAAAATTTATTATTTATTATTTTCAATAAGTCAGCTCTTCACCCTTGCTGCCACTTTTCCTTCCAGACCATGCCCTTGGGAAGACTTCAGTTTTTATATTCAACCTCTGTGGAGGTTTGTTATTCTGCTCTGAGAATAGATTAATATTGTTATTTCTTAGAAGAACCAACTGCTGTTTCTTTGTCTCTCTTTCCTTTTTCTTTTGTTTCTTTCTTCCTTCCTTCTCCCCCTCTCTCTCCCCTTCTTTATTAATCTTTTTATTGAAATAATTACAGATTAATGTGCAGTTGTAAGAGTTAAAGCACATAGGTACCCTGTACCTACTTTCCTCCAATGCTAAACTCTTAAAAAACTGTAGTACAATATCATAGCCAGGATATGGACATGTTGTAGAACATCCTCATCAGCACAAGGATCCCCAATTTTGCCCTTTCATAACCACAACCCCTTCCCTCCCACTCTGACTTCCTCCATACTTTGGACAACCAATCATATTTGGAGTCTTGTCTTTTGAAGACTATTATATATAAGTGGAGTCAAATAGTATGTAGTCCTTCAGAATTGACTTTTTTTTCACCCAAAGTGTTTTTAATTTGCACTTATTTTATGGCTACTGATGTTGAACACCTTGTCACATGCCTATTTGCCATTTGTGTCTTATTTAGTATAATATATCCATGTCTTTTATTCATGTCTAGTTGGGTTTTTAGCATTTTGCTTTGTTGGCTGTTGAGTTTTCAGAGTTCCTTATATAATCTGGATATTAGTCCCTTGTTGAATATGTGAGTTGCAAATATATTCTACTTCTCTCTAGTTTGTCTTTTAATCTTCTTAACAGGGTCTGTTGCAAAGTAAAATTTTAAAATTTTGGTGAAGCCCAGTTTATCAATTTTTCCTTTTATGGATCATGTTTTTGTTCCAAGTCTAAGAACTATTTGCCCAGCTCTGAACCCTAGAGGTTTTCTCCTATGTTTTCTTTCTAAAAGTTTTGTATTTTACATTTATGGCCATGATTCATTTTGCGCTAACTTTTGTGGATGAGCTGAGACTTAGGGCAAGGTTTATTTACTTATTTGTTTGCCTTTGTTTGTCCAATTGCTGTCTTCTCTACTTCCATGTCAGGTACAGATGAGACAAAAAGAAAACTCAGAAACTGGTTGATATGTAGCTCCTCAAACCCTAAAATCCCGGGATGGTCTGTTTTCTCTTCTTATATTTGTTTTAGGTGTAATTACAGGACTTTTGTTGTACTATTAAGTCCTATTCCTAAGAGGAATAGGAAGTATGTCTATTGCATCTTTCCAGAGGTGGAAGTCATTTTTAAATTTTTTAATTGCATTTTATTTTACTTTATAAGTTAATTTTAGTGCCTGCCAGACACCAAATACCATTCCTTGTAGAGAATCTAACATTGCTATTTGTGATTGGGTATGTTTATGGTCACCCAGTTTTCAACCAAACCCAACTTAAAATTCATACCTTTGAACTAGCTGTCATGGTGCACCTACATAGATTCTTTCCCTTAGAAGACTCTGAGTTCAAATGCAGGGATGTATTGGGTTTCTCTGCAGGCTCGGTCAGTAAAGAATTGACCTGCAATGCAGGAGACATGTGTTTGATCCCTGGATGGGAAAGATCCCCTGGAGAAGGAAATACTGGCAACCCAGTCCAGTATTCTTGCCTGGAGATTTCCATGGACAGGGGAGTCTGGAGGGCTGCAGTCCATGGGGTCACAAGAGTTGGACATGACTTGGCCACTAAACCAAAATAATCGCACAGTTATTTCCTAGAAATAGCACCTCCGGACACTCTTCTGTGTCTTTGGTAACTTTTCTGTCCCCACCCCAATCACAGAAATGACCTAGTGGCTCAAACTGCCCCAGTGATTCTAGTCCTCTGGACATAGCAATTGTTCATAGAGGGCAATGCAACTTAAATTCGTCACAATTTTATCTAGGTTTTATCTGGGTGGGGCTAGATGGGCCATTTTCTTTTCTCTCTGATCAGGAGATGTAAAAATTGGGGAAAAAATCAAGTAGGCATATCTTCACATGAGGCAAAATGAAATAAAAGTACTATTTTATATTAAAATCATCCCTCTTCTCAATTTGCTTCCCCATTGCATCATAAAGCAAGAACTTGTGTTCTTAATTTTCATCGCCCAAATACTGAGGGCCTGGTTAGTGCTTAGCAAATATTAAATGAATGAATGAAGAAAGGAGTAGACACTTCTCAATACTGCCTATAAGTCAATGCTGTCAGAAAATGGTATGAGAAAACAAAAAAAAATTCAAATGTTCTTTCTTTTTAAGTTACTGAGGATTACTGAATACAACTAAAGAACATGATTAATTGCTGTTTGGGTGATGTTAAGTTCTCAATTTGCCTTGCTCTTCTTCCCTTCTGTATCGCTATGGGAGAGTCAGACCCTGAGAGACACACCGTTCCCCTTACCTGTCAGCAGAAAGAAGCCCTGATCTTAGAGTCATCTCCGGAGGGAATGCTTTTCTTACCTCTGTCCCCCTCTTGCTCCTTGCCTGGGTGTTTGATGGATGCTGACAGCCCTTACTACCTTCCTTGGGCCAGAGAGCATCCTCACCAAGAAAACCGTGCACAACCTGATTTTGATACTGGCTGCAATGATGTCTCTCCTTGTAAATGGTAACCAAGAAAACTGTGCACAACCTGATTTTGATACTGGCTGCAATGATGTCTCTCCTTGTGAATGATATCTTCACTTCCTGAGAGTTTCTATGCCACGAGCTGTGCCTGATCTCAGAGCTTGGGGAGCAAATCATATAATCAAGTTTCTCAGATTTTAAGGAGAATTACTCATGGATCTTACTAAATTCTGAGTGTTTCCCAGTAGGGAAGTTGGGTGGGGCCTGAAATAAAACATTTCTAACAAGTTGATATGGCTGGTTTACCCATGTAATATTGAGTAGGAAAGACATGCCATTTTAGCCTCAATATTCTTAGATGTAAACCGTGGACAATTAACCTCCATTCTGATGGATTCCCAGGGTTGTAATAATTGAGACATACAATGTAAATAAAAGGTTTTAAGAGTCCACAACTCACTGCTGTTGCTAAGTCGCATCAGTTGTGTCCAACTCTGTTTGACCCCATAAACGGCAGCCCACCAGGCTCCACCGTCCCTGGGATTCTCCAGGCAAGACTACAACTCACTATATAAACCTAAACTTTATACCCTTGTGATCACCTTAGCTTAGCCATCTCAACATCGAGTCAATCCCAAGTGTATATAAATATTAAGGCCTGAGGGGCAATAAAAAATTTACTAGCTCAAAAATAAACTTCCCTACTGGCATTGGTGCCTAAAAGTCACAATTGTATATAACTTATAATGGAATATTTGGAAGGACCATTAGGGAGTGTCTACGTGAGTGGATTTAAAAACCAGTTGAAAGTTAGAATCATCTGAGTATTGTTGAAAGAATAAAGACCCATCCTGGAACCACCCACAAATCTGAGAGATGTCCACACACTGGTTTCAAGTGTATCCTACATATGAGTCTGATGTAGCAATTCTCATACTCAAACTTTATATCCATTGAGCTCTAACTCTGTCATTTTGCAAATGGAGGGATCAAGACTTGCTCAACGGGCTGAGCCTTCTTCCTATTCCCTCAAAACAGGGAATCTGGGGACTAGTTCTGTAATGGGACTCAAGATGTTAGAAGACTGGAGTGGGAAGTTCTGACCCAGAACAGAAGAAAGTCCCCAAATTAGTCTAATAAACAAAGCTGAATCTATTCACAGCAACCAAGATCTAAGAAACTAGGAAAAGAAAAATTTAACTTACCAATCAGGGCCAGAATCAGAGAAAATGAACGTGTGTTCACATCCACTATCTTTCCCATGTGGGGAGTGTATCTGATTCAGATTATGGGAGTGAAGTGAAGTCACTCAGTCATCTCTGACTCTTTGCAAGCCTATGGACTGTAACTGCCAGGCTCCTCTTCTATGGGATTCTCCAGGAAAGAATACTGGAATGGGTTGCCATTCCCTCTTCCAGGGGGTCTTCTTGGCCCAGAGATCGAACCCGTGTCTCTTGCGTCTCCTGTTTTGGCAGGCAGATTTTTTACCACTGTGCCAGCTGAGTGAGAGGGAGAGAAAACAGTAAGTACATGAGTGCGGAGGATGCCTAGGGAAATGGTGAGGAAAGAAAGTGGCAGAAGGCTTGGAGACAAGGCAGGAAGGGGAGATGAGGCACGGATACACCTGTGAACACCCATGCTGGCCATTTCATTTGCAACCCAGCAAGGAGAGTAGATATTAGAACTGGAAATGTCTTTAAAATCAGCCAGCTCAAGCTGCTGCTTTTCCCGATGAACTAGCCTAAGGTTGTAACAGCATAGATAAAACTAAACCAAGTTTTCTGCATCTAAATGTAGAAATTACTCCACTTAGCATCCTCCCTGACATAAAGAATGCAACTTAATAAAGATATTAGGTTAATTTTTATTGAAAATCCCTGATGTGGCAGGCACTAATTCCAGGATCTTTGTATTTATTGTTTCTAATTCTCACAATCACCCTTCACAGTGGTAGGATAATCACTGCACAGATGGGGAAGCTGAGGCAAAGAGATTAAATAGCTTGCCCAAGTTCATACAGGTAGCCTATGGCAAAACCAGAATTTGAATGCTGATTGGTCTGATTTCATGAGTATTCACAGCTGAATAGTAGGGAGACAGGTACTAACTGACCAAATGCCTTAGAAAATTGAATCTCTCCATCCAAGGCTTTAACAGTGCCCTGCCAGGTGAAACCTGGGGCAGGGAGAGAGTCTTAAGTTCTCCTCAGTACCATGGTCAGTTATTCAGCTTTTTGATGATAGACTGTGCCCTCTGAGCCATGTGGGCCAGCCTTGGGTCTTTCTTCATTTATGAGCACATTTGGAGTTTAGTCTTTTTTAAAATTTTAAACCACAGCTGTTCCTACAGAGCCTCCAACCCCCATATTGATGGTGCATTTAAAAAGAGCTTGTTTTAGGGAAGGTTATTTGCAATGTAGGAGTTTGATCCCTGGATCAGGAAGATCCCCTGGAGAAGGGAATGGCTACCCACTCTAGTATTTTTTCCTGGAGAATTCCATGGACAGAAGAGACAGGTGGACTACCTTTCATGGGGTCGAAAAGAGTCGGATGTGACTGAGTGACTGCCACTTAGCACCTAATGGTATTGACAAATTAGACTTGACTAATAACTGCTCTACAACCCCTGTGCATAAACACACACACGCACACATTCACACATGTGTGCACTCACATCTGCACATGTACACAAACACGCCCACATAAACACACAGTAACACATGCTCCTGCACCTTCTTTGGTGTTCAGCCTGAGCTTTGAGCTGTAGAGGGGAGGCAGAGCCCTGAATTCTACTGAGAAGTTTGTCTCTCTGTAAATAAAGTATTGATCTAGCACTTGTCCTATAAGAGTAGTGGGCATCCCTCCCACCAGATATTGCCCCGACATACCTGAGGCAGATAAAGCCATCAGCTTCTCCCCAACTTGGCTTCTTTAGTCTCTGGAAGATGAGTTCAGTCACCCAGGCCCCTGAATTCTGAGAAATCCTGCCTACAGCCATGCCTGGAGGATGTCCTTCTGAAGATGGGACATCTTGGGGCCATTGCTCCATATGCCAGGGTGCAGACCAGTGCTGGTCACTCATGGAACTCTCGCTAATGTTCCTGACTACATGAGAAAAACAGAGTGAATACAAGTAGTTAATTTTTCGTAATTTAAAAATATATTCAATGTCAGGACTATTTTATTCTCCTGGGATTATATCCTTTTGTTGTTGTTGTTAAAAGGTCTTTGTGTGTGTGTGTGTGTGTGTGTGAAATGATGATGATAGTAGACAGCATTTGTTTTTCAAAATATCCTTACATTGCAAAGGAAATAGCTAACCCTCTCTCAGTTCCCCATTAAAATAATAGTCCATGAAGTACAAAAATCTAAGACCCAGGGTCTCACCTACCCTTGAGGAGGAGGAGAAGGAAGAAGAGGAGGGCTTAGAGATCTTACATTAGTTTAGCAGAGCCGTGTCTATTAAAATAGTAGGGAAGAGGCTAGAGAAGAAAGCTGAAGAAAAAAGGACAAGACATTGACTGAGAAGACACTTTGTCTGCAGTGCGGAGATAGTACCTCATTCATTAGCTCGTTTTTCAAGAAGCTTCTAAGGAAGGTAGTATTATTTCTGTTTTACAGAGAGGTAAACTTACATTCAAAATTTTAGATGAGTTGACTAAGGCGACACAACTGAATATAAGTCATAAATTGTACCCAAGCTTAAAGTCTTGATTTTTATCCCCTAAAGATTGTGAGTTTTTCCCCTGTTGTCAAGGACAGTTCATTAAGTTTCAACAATTCTGGCTGAACAACATGCCACAGTGTTCGTGCATTGTTACAATAAGTGACAAGAACACTATGGTATAAGCCCTTTGAGAAGCTCTTGTTTCTTTATATTGGCATCACTCTGGTTTGAGAACCCTAAACAGCTTTGAAAAGTCCATCAACTGTAATTTACCTTGTTTTTTTGACACCAGTGTTGTTAGTTTTTTTTTTTTTTTTTTTTTAACTCCAAGAAATGAGTCCTTAATTGGATCTGTCTTCACCACTGCCAGAGGCAATTAAGAGGAATATTTCAGAGAAAAAAGTCACCAATTAGGATGCCCAGGGACATGGAATATTTTTAGGTATTAAATGCCACAAATAAATTTAATTCTAATTGTTCATAATCACAGTTTAGAGATCTCCAGAGGATGAGAGCTCTGAGCATTTACAATGCCTAAATCTAGTTTAAGATGTCTTTGACATCAATTGTCACTTAATGAAATGACTGCATTTGCATAGTGCTGTTTTGCTGAAAAGAGAATTGTGGCATTATGAAGTAAGATTTATTTTGCATACTGAAAAGGGAAAAGGGTAAGTCTCCCAAGCAATGTAGGGTAGCTCTAATCATACTAAATGCAAGGGAATTTATACAACCAAATATTCACTCATTGAGTTACTTGTTTGACAGACTTAGGGTAAACCAAATTGAGAGATTATGCTCTTATGTTATTTGGGAGTTCAAAAAAAGGACAACTGATTTAATTTGGAGTTGGGGGATTGCCAGAGGAGGGTGCCTTGGAGAAGGTATAAGCCAATCTGAACAGGGAACAGTAAGAGTCAGTTATGATAGCGGATGTGTTCCCAGCACACAGAGTGGACTGACATGGGGTGGGGGGACAGGATGTTGTGGAAAGTCTGGCTGATTGGATATGCCTCTAGTCAGAGTTGGACTAAGTCTGGTGAGCACCCAGAGCAAGTGGTAATGAGGTGTTCCCGATGCTCAGTTAACAAAACCATTCATATCTCTTTTTACATTAAAAATGAGATGTTTATATATCAGATCAGATCAGATCAGTCGCTCAGTCGTGTCCGACTCTTTGCGACCCCATGAACTGCAGCACGCCAGGCCTCCCTATCCATCACCAGCTCTCGGAGGTCACTCAGACTCACATCCATCGAGTCAGTGATGCCATCCAGCCATCTCATCCTCTGTCGTCCCCTTCTCCTCCTGCCCTTAATCCCTCCCAGCATCAGAGTCTTCTCCAATGAGTCAACTCTTCACATGAGGTGGCCAAAATACTGGAGTTTCAGCCCTACCATCATTCCTTCCAAAGAAATCCCAGGATTGATCTCCTTCAGAATGGACTGGTTGGATCTCCTTGCAGTCCAAGGCACTCTCAAGAGTCTTCTCCAACACCACAGTTCAAAAGCATCAATTCTTCGGCGCTCAGCCTTCTTCACAGTCCAGCTCTCACATCCATACATGACCACAGGAAAGACCATAGCCTTGACTAGGCGACCCTTTGTTGGCAAAGTAATGTCTCTGCTTTTGAATATGCTATCTAGGTTGGTCATAACTTTCCTTCCAAGGAGTAAGCGTCTTTTAATTTCATGGCTGCAGTCACCATCTGCAGTCATTTTGGAGCCCCAAAAAATAAGGTCTGACACTGTTTCCACTGTTTCTCCATCTATTTCCCATGTAGTGATGGGACCAGATGCCATGATCTTCGTTTTCTGAATGTTGAGCTTTAAGCCAACCTTTTCACTCTCCACTTTCACTTTCATCAAGAGGCTTTTTAGTTCCTCTTCACTTTCTGCCATAAGGGTGGTATCATCTGCATATCTGAGGTTATTGATATTTCTCCCAGCAATCTTGATTCCAGCTTGTGTTTCTTCCAGTCCAGCATTTCTCATGATGCGCTCTGCATATAAGTTAAATAAACATGGTGACAATATGCAGCCTTGACGTACTCCTTTTCCTATTTGGAACCAGTCTGTTGTTCCATGACCAGTTCTAACTGTTGCTTCCTGACCTGCATACAGATTTCTCAAGAGGCAGATCAGGTGGTCTGGTATTCCCATCTCTCTCAGAATTTTCCACAGTTTATTGTGATAGGGATGCAATAAAATCTTTTCTTTTTTGACTTTATTTTCATTTTTTACAAAGTTGTATTGGTTTCTGCTGTACAACAAAGTGAATCAGCGATGTGTATACACATATCCCCTCCCTCATGGACCCCCTCCCACCCCACCCCCACCCCACACCTCTAGGTCATCACAGAACGCCAATCTGAGCTCTGTGCTGTGTGCCTGGTTCCCACCAATTATCTGTTTTACACGTGGCAGCGTATATATGTCAATCCCAGTCTCCCAGTTTATCCCCTACCTGTGTCCACATATCCATTTTTTATGTCTATGTCTCTACTTGTGCCCCACAAATAGGTTTCTTTTATATGGACTCAACAGCAAGAACATACTCTACATTCAAGGATGTTAAATAATGTTATATTATTAAATATAAAATAATATTAATAAATTTGTTAATTTATATTAAATAATAAATAATTTGACAAGAGCTAGACCAGTAGTTATTTGTCCAGTTACACAAGGAGTGAGAGGAACCTGTATTAACTGGCACCATATTCTATCATTTATTCTGGTTACGTTTAATAGCACTTTATGTATTAACAATATGCCCAAGTATCCTGAAATTTTTCTCCCCCTTGGAATGGTGATTTTGCTTCCCTTAATCAGAACTATTATAGGTTCCCTCTTTAGGATTCTTCTTTAAGCACTGAGCTGCAACGGAAAGATCATAGACTTCAGAGTCTTGCTCTGACACTTACTGTGGAGCCTTCAGCACATTCCTCAACTTTCTGAGCCTTAGCTTTTACATCCAGAAATAAAGAAAATGATGTCTTGAGGTTAACTGGAAGGACTTCTGTAAAATCATCTAACATCATGGAAAGTGAATTTTAGCTCTTCTCCTTCTTTATACACTTAATAAAATATCCAGTCATCTTAATTTCCTTTTTTTATGTCAAAAGTAAAAGGTTCAATTATATTCACCAAATTAGGTTTTGAATGATTTTTTTTATCTGTTCCAAAAAATTAAGTACACACACAAAAGAAGATAGTGACTTTTGGCAGATGCCAGAGAATAGTCCCCAAATTGCACAGCACAATAACATCATCTTTTGAAATCTGCGCAGCCTGTCATGAAGTCCAGTTTCCATTTGGATGATTGATTGTGGCACATTTATGGAAAAATCAGCCAAGGTACTTCATGCAGGCTCATCTTCAGTCCCCACTGAAGTTGCATTTCATAGGGGTTGGAGGGAGGATATGCATAAAGCAGGTTAGAGAGCGGCTGGCCCAGTCAGTAACTGAAGTCCCAACATCACGTTTTCATCATGGCTGTTCGTCTCTTACTTGTGGACCAGCTCTGCCCTTTCCTGCAGCTTACAGCAGGGCTCTTTAGTGCCTCTCAATCTCCTGAACTCTCCATTCTGGGAATTCATGTACTTATTTAGAGGGGGCATCAATGACCTCAAATGTGGCCAGCAGGAAATTCTAGGGAATTGTTTGAAGCTAAAGGTTGCCCTGTGTTAAAGTAAAGAGTCATTTTTTAGGGACCAGGCAATACTTTGTTTCTGATTTTCTGCTGGTCCCTCTGCTGTCTTGGCCTCTCCACATTTTCCTCTCTTACTCTGTTCATTTTCTTACACCTCTGCCTTCCTTAGGACATTGTATTCACCCTCCACATAGGACCTGTGGGCAGAGCGTGTTAGTCTTAAGAGGAATATACATAAAAGAGACAAATGGGTCCTGCACGCACATCAGAAATCACTGGTGTGTGGCACAGTCACTGTGTTCTAAGTACTATCGAGATCAAGCTCTGTGCTGGAGCATTCAGAGAATGGAAGAAGCTACATTGGAGCTGGGCCTCTAGGATTTTTTCCCTCTTTTATAACATTTGTGTATTTCTAAAGCCCATGCTTACTGATAAGCATTTGGAAAATGCACATGAATATACAAATAGGAAACAAAAATTATCATAAATTCACTGATCTGAGATAGCCATTGCTCTTCTGTATCCTCATCATATGTAGTATTATCTCATGTGTCAAATATTTTTCAAAGGCATGATTTTAATATCAGTAGTTGCTCATTATACAGATACATCATTTTAAATTTAACCAGAGATCCTAATGGATGTGTCCTATAGTGTTCTAGAGACTGGAGATATAACAGCAAACAAGACAAAGTCACAATCCATTCAAAACTTATATCCTCTTGAAACAGGAAAACCCTGCAGCGCCCCACTATGTACAAAGGTCCCTACATGTCCTCTGCCTCTTGTTTATAGAAAAGCTGAAATCTCGGGACTTCCCTGGTGATCCAGTGGCTAAACACTCCATGCTCCCAATGCTGGGTTGCCTGAGTTCAATTCCTGGTCAGGGAACTATGTCCCACGTGCCACAACTAAAGATGCCGCATGTCACAACTGAGACCTGAGCAGCCAAATAAATAAATAAATACTAAAAAAAAAAGAAGGATACTGAAAGAGAAACTCCCCAGGTCAGTAGGGGCCCAATATGCTACTGGAGATCAGTGGAGAAATAACTCCAGAAAGAATGAAAGGATGGAGCCAAAACAAAAAGAATACCCAGCTGTAGATGTGTCTGGTGATAGAAGCAAAGTCCGATGCTATTAAGAGCAATATTGCATAGGAACCTGGAATGTCAGGTCCATGAATCAAGGCAAATTGGAAGTGGTCAAACAAGAGATGGCAAGAGTGAATGTTGACATTCTAGGAATTAGCGAACTAAAATGGACTGGAATGGGTGAATTTAACTCGGATGACCATTATATCTACTACTGTGGGCAGGAATCCCTCAGAAGAAATGGAGTGGCCATCATGGTCAACAAAAGAGTCCGAAATGCAGTACTTGGATGCAATCTCAAAAACGATAGAATGATCTCTGTTTGTTTCCAAGGCAAACCATTCAATGTCACAGTAATCCAAGTCTATGCCCCAACCAGTAATGCCGAAGAAGCTGAAGTTGAAAGGTTCTATGAAGACCTACAAGACCTTTTAGAACTAACACCCAAAAAAGATGTCCTTTTCATTATAGGGGACTGGAATGCAAAAGTAGGAAGTCAAGAAACACCTGGAGTAACAGGAAAATTTGGCCTTGGAATACGGAATGAAGCAGGGCAAAGACTAATAGAGTTTTGCCAAGAAAATGCACTGGTCATAGCAAATACCCTCTTCCAACAACACAAGAGAAGACTCTATACATGGACATCACCAGATGGTCAACACCGAAATCAGATCGATTATATTCTTTGCAGCCAAAGATGGAGAAGCTCTATACAATCAGCAAAAACAAGACCAGGAGCTGACTGTGGCTCGGACCATGAACTCTTTATTGCCAAATTCAGACTGAAATTGAAGAGAGTAGAGAAAACTACTGGACCATTCAGGTATGACCTAAATCAAATCCCTTATGATTATACAATGGAAGTGAGAAATAGATTTAAGGGCCTAGATCTGATAGATAGAGTGCCTGATGAACTATGGAATGAGGTTCGTGACATTGTACAGGAGACAGGGATCAAGACCATCCCCATGGAAAAGAAATGCAAAAAAGCAAAATGGCTGTCTGGGGAGGCCTTACAAATAGCTGTGAAAAGAAGAGAAGCGAAAAGCAAAGGAGAAAAGGAAAGATATAAACATCTAAATGCAGAGTTCCAAAGAATAGCAAGAAGAGATAAGAAAGCCTTCTTCAGTGATCAATGCAAAGAAATAGAGGAAAACAACAGAATGGGAAAGACTAGGGATCTCTTCAAGAAAATCAGAGATACCAAAGGAACATTTCATGCAAAGATGGGCACAATAAAGGACAGAGATGGTGTGGACCTAACAGAAGCAGAAGATATTAAGAAGAGGTGGCAAGAATACACAGAAGAACTGTACAAAAAGAGCTTCAAGACCTAGATAATCATGATGGTGTGATCACTGACCTAGAGCCAGACATCTTGGAATGTGAAGTCAAATGGGCCTTAGAAAGCATCACTACGAACAAAGCTAGTGGAGGTGATGGAATTCCAGTGGAGCTATTCCAAATCCTGAATGATGATGCTGTGAAAGTGGTGCACTCAATATGCCAGCAAATTTGGAAGACTCAGCAGTGGCCACAAGATTGGAAAAGGTCAGTTTTCATCCCAATCCCAAAGAAAGGCAATGCCAAGGAGTGCTCAAACTACCGAACAATTGCACTCATCTCACACGCTAGTAAAGTAATGCTCAAAATTCTCCAAGCCAGGCTTCAGCAATATGTGAACCGTGAACTTCCTGATGTTCAAGCTGGTTTTCGAAAAGGCAGAGGAACCAGAGATCAAATTGCCAACATCCGCTGGATCATGGAAAAAGCAAGAGAGTTCCAGAAAAACATCTATTTCTGCTTTATTGACTATGCCAAAGCCTTTGACTGTGTGGATCACAATAAACTATGGAAAATTCTGAAAGAGATGGGAATACCAGATCACCTGATCTGCCTCTTAAGAAATCTGTATGCAGGTCAGGAAGCAACAGTTAGAACTGGTCATGGAACAACAGACTGGTTCCAAATAGGAAAAGGAGTACGTCAAGGCTGCATATTGTCACCATGTTTATTTAACTTATATGCAGAGTACATCATGAGAAATGCTGGACTGGAAGAAACAGAAGTTGGAATCAAGATTGCTGGGAGAAATATCAATAACCTCAGATATGCAGATGATACCACCCTTATGGCAGAAAGTGAAGAGGGGCTAAAAAGCCTCTTGATGAAAGTGAAAGTGGAGAGTGAAAAGGTTGGCTTAAAGCTCAACATTCAGAAAACGAAGATCATGGCATCTGGTCCCATCACTGCATGGGAAATAGATGGGGAAACAGTGGAAACAGTGTCAGACTTTGTTTTTCTGGGCTCCAAAATCACTGCAGATGGTGACTGCAGCCATGAAATTAAAAGACGCTTACTCCTTGGAAGGAAAGTTATGACCAACCTAGATAGCATATTCAAAAGCAGAGACATTACTTTGCCAACAAAGATTCGCCTAGTCAAGGCTATGGTCTTTCCTGTGGTCATGTATGGATGTGAGAGCTGGACTGTGAAGAAGGCTGAGCGCCGAAGAATTGATGCTTTTGAACTGTGGTGTTGGAGAAGACTCTTGAGAGTCCCTTGGACTGCAAGAAGATCCAACCAGTCCATTCTGAAGGAGATCAATCCTGGAATTTCTTTAGAAGGAATGATGCTAGGGCTGAAACTCCAGTATTTTGGCCACCTCATGCGAAGAGTTGACTCATTGGAGAAGACTCTGATGCTGGGAGGGATTGAGGGCAGGAGGAGAAGGGGACGACAGAGGATGAGATGGCTGGATGGCATCACTGACTCGATGGATGCGAGTCTGAGTGACCTCCGGGAGCTGGTGATGGACAGGGAGGCCTGGCGTGCTGCGGTTCATGGGGTCGCAAAGAGTCGGACACGACTGAGTGACTGATCTGATCTGATCTGAAAAAAAAAAGAAAAGCTTAAATCTCCCAGGCCTCCCTGAGTCACAAAAGTGGGCTAAATCACTCATGATTAGAATAATAGAGTCACAGAACCTTTCAATGTCTAATGCAATATTCCTAAGTCATTTTGTTGCAGGTAGGAATTGAATTGTACAAGGAGACACACCTTATGATTAAGCAAAAGACTTTGTTCAGAAAGGGTGCCCCAGCAGATAGCAGGAGGGTCAGGGAACCCAGGAGAACTGCTCTGCCATGTGACTTGCTATCTCAGGTTTTATGGTGATGGGATTAGTTTCCAGCTTGTCTCCCACGAGTCACCCTGACTTAGGGTCCTTCCTGGTGGCCCTCACATTGCTCAGCCAAGAGGGATTCCAGTGAGGAGAATTCTGGGAGGTTGGGAGGACATGGGGTGTCTCCTTTTGACCTTTTCCAAATTCTTCCAGTTGGTGGTGGCTTGTTATATCCATGTTCCTTACCAGGATCTCCTGTTGTAAAATAACTCATACACATGCTTACATGGTGCCTAGCCAGGGTGGGTGGTTTCAGTCAGTATTTCCCCAAACAGTTTTACAAAAACTGTAACTGCTACCAGAGGGAGAAAACTAACTGCATGATGACCAGACCGCGGCTATGACATAAGCTGCTCCATCTTGACCACTAATGAATCTATGGTTTGCACAATCCCAGGAACTGGCCTTAAGAGAATGAGATGAACACTGTGCTCCTAATAATCTCTGTATTCAGTTCAGTTCAGTTCAGTCGCTCAGTAGTGTCTGATTCTTTGCGACCCCATGAATTGCAGCACGCCAGGCCTCCCTGTCCATCACCAGCCCCCGGAGTTCACTCAGACTCATGTCCATCAAGTCAGTGATGCCATCCAGCCATCTCATCCTCTGTCGTCCCCTTCTCCTCCAGCCCCCAATCCCTCCCAGCATCAGGGTCTTTTCCAGTGAGTCAACTCTTTGCATGAGGTGGCCGAAGTACTGGAGTTTCAGCTTCAGCATCATTCTAAAGAACACCAGGGGTTGATCTCCTTTAGGATGGACTGGTTGGATCTCCTTGCAGTCCAAGGGACTCTCAAGAGTCTTCTCCAATACCACAGTTGAAAAGCATCAATTCTTTGGTGCTCAGCTTTCTTCACAGTCCAACTCTCACATCCATACATGACCACAGGAAAAACCATAGCCTTGACTAAACGGACCTTTGTGGGCAAGGTAATGTCTCTACTTTTGAATATGCTATCTAGGGTGGTCATAACTCTCCTTCCAAGGAGTAAGCGTCTTTTAATTTTATGGCTGCAGTAACCACCTGCAGTGATTTTGAAGCCCCCCCAAATAAAGTCTGACGCTGTTTCCACTGTTTACCCATCTATTTCCCATGAAGTGATGGGACCAGATGCCATGATCTTATTTGTAGCTTGTTCTGCCCATATATGTTAAGTGAGCAACCGCAACTGTCAGCAAACAGAGGATTCAAACCCATGTTGACTCTTTCACTCTGAGAATACTGCACCTTATGTCATCATGAAGAAATAACAGAAGATGGAGCTTGGCCCATAATCCCACAGACATGGAATGGTTGGGATTTTATAGGCAGATTTTTACTGTAAAGACTCTCCTACAGGAGACTGCTTTTGTTTTGTTGTCTTCACAAAGCTGTGTTTAATTAATCTACAGCCCAAGCACATCTTTCAAATCTTTTGTTCACACAATGCCTTGCCGTTGGTTCTTTCCTTAGGTCAAAGAAATAGAAATGAAGAATAAATAATTAACAGACAACCATACAAACTGTGAAATTATTTTTTCTAGCTCTGTGAAGAATACCATTGGTAGCTTGATGGGGATTGCATTGAATCTATAAATTGCTTTGGGTAGTATACTCATTTTCACTATATTGGTTCTTCCAATCCATGAACATGGTATATTTCTCCATCTATTTGTGTCCTCTTTGATTTCTTTCACCAGTGTTTTATAGTTTTCTATATATAGGTCTTTCGTTTCTTTAGCTAGATATATTCCTAAGTATTTTATCCTTTTCATTGCAATGGTGAATGGAATTGTTTCCTTAATTTATCTTTCTATTTTCTCATTATTAGTGTACAGGAATGCAAGGGATTTATGTGTGTTGATTTTATATCCTGCAACTTTACTATATTCATTGATTAGTTCTAGTAATTTTCTGGTGGAGTCTTTAGGTTTTTCTATGTAGAGGATCATGTCATCTGCAAACAGTGAGAGTTTTGCTTCTTCTTTTCCAATCTGGATTCCTTTTATTTCTTTTTCTGCTCTGATTGCTGTGGCCAAAACTTCCAAAACTATGTTGAATAGTAATGGTGAAAGTGGGCACCCTTGTCTTGTTCCTGACTTTAGGGGAAATGCTTTCAATTTTTCACCGTTGAGGATAATGTTTGCTGTGGGTTTGTCATATATAGCTTTTATTATGTTGAGTTATGTTCCTTCTATTCCTGCTTTCTGGAGAGTTTTTTTTATCACAAATGGATGTTGAACTTTGTCAAAGGCTTTCTCTGCATCTATTGAGATAATCATATGGTTTTTATTTTTCAATTTGTTAATGTGGTGTATTACATTGATTGATTTGCAGATATTGAAGAATCCTTGCCTCCCTGGGATAAAGCCCACTTGGTCATGGTGTATGATCTTTTTAATGTGTTGTTGGATTCTGATTGCTAGAATTTTGTTAAGGATTTTTGCATCTATGTTCATCAGTGATATTGGCCTGTAGTTTTCTTTTTTTGTGGCATCTTTGTCAGGTTTTGGTATTAGGGTGAGGGTGGCCTCATAGAATGAGTTTGGAAGTTGACCTTCCTCTGCAATTTTTCTGGAAGAGTTTGAGTAGGATAGGTGTTAGCTCTTCTCTAAATTGTTGGTAGAATTCAGCTGTGAAGCCGTCTGGACCTGGGCTTTTCTTTGCTGGAAGATTTCTGATTACAGTTTCAATTTCTGTGCTTGTGATGGGTCTGTTAAAATTTTCTATCTCTTCCTGATCCAGTTTTGGAAAGTTGTACTTTTCTAAGAATTTGTCCATGTCTTCCATGTTGTCCACTTTATTGCCGTATAATTGCTGATAGTAGTCTCTTATGATCCTTTGTATTTCTGTGTTGTCTGTTGTGATCTCTCCATTTTCATTTCTAATTTTATTGATTTGATTTTTCTCCCTTTGTTTCTTGATGAGTCTGGCTAATGCAAATCAAAACCACTATGAGGTACCATTTCATGCCGGTCAGAATGGCTGCGATCCAAAAGAGGGTGTGGAGAAAAGGGAACCCCCTTACACTGTTGGTGGGAATGCAAACTAGTACAGCCACTATGTAGAACAGTGTGGCGATTCCTTTAAAAACTGGAAATAGAACTGCCTTAATGACCCAGCAAACCACTGCTGGGCATACACACTGAGGAAACCAGAACTGAAAGAGACACATGTACCCCAGTGTTCATCACAGCACTGTTCATAATAGCCAGGACATGGAAGCAACCTAGATGTCCATCAGCAGATGAATGGATAAGAAAGCTGTGGCACATATACACAATGAAGTATTACTCAGCCATTTAAAATAATACATTTGAATCAGTTCTAATGAGGTGGATGGAACTGGAGCCTATTATACAGAGTGAAGTAAGCCAGAAAGAAAAACACCAATACAGTATACTAATGCATATATTATATGGAATTTAGAAAGATGGTAATGATCACCCTGTATACGAGACAGCAAAAGAGACACTTACGTATAGAACAGTCTTTTGGACTCTGTGGGAGAGGGAGAGGGAGAAGGTGGGATGATTTGGGAGAATGGCATTGAAATATGTATAATATCATATATGAAACGAGTCACCAGTCCAGGTTTGATGCTTGATACTGAATGCTTGGGGCTGGTGCACTGGGACGACCCAGAGGGATGGTATGGGGAGGGAGGGAGGAGGGTTCAGGATGGGGAACACATGTATACCTGTGGCAGATTCATTTTGATATATGGCAAAACCAATACAATATTGTAAAATAAAATTAAATTAAATTAAAAAAAAAAAAAAAAAAAAAACAGACAACCAGATCTTTTCCCCAGTTTCCCCTTCAGCAATCTTGTGAATAAACTGTGTGAATAAGATAGCATCTAAAGAAGTATCACAGAAGTCAAAAACTTGCATGCAATGGGAGATGGCAAAGAATCTGACCCCCCTATCTCAGTGATTAACTGAGATTATTCCCCCTTTCCCTTTAAAACTTTCCTGGATGCGAACAATCTTTCGGGTTTTGTTTTGGGACATAAGTCCCCTTTCTCCTGAGGATGCCAGTTTTCTTCTTAAAATAACCTTCCTGTTTCTACCAGCATGTGCCTCTTGAGTATTGGTTTATAAGCAGTGAGCAGTCAGACCCAAGTTCAGTAACACTCCAGGAAAGAAAATAGCAAGGAAGCAAAAGATATGTGTGTGTGGATGAGGTAGTGATATTAATAAATGTATAGAAAAAAGTAAAGCAAAGTGGAGCTTAGAGAGTGATGGGAGATAGAATATTTACCATTTTTCAATATTTCAGAAATTTAAAAATGCTGCAGCCTCTGTTTTTACATATGCAGTTTTATGTACCTCTCTTATTTATTGCCATAAAATAAATATCTGGATTTAGAATATTGACTCCTTCCAACCGTAAATGAAAATACCTGTATTATGCCTTCCTGAACAACATTGTATGTTTCTTTTTCATCTTTGCCAGTTTTTTAGGCCTGAAGTAAAATTTCTTTGTTTTAGTATTTTATTATTTATTAGATTGAGCACTTTTTTAATTGATTTGTATTTTAATTCATTTGTCTGCAGCAGTGGACAGCCTGATAACACATCTTTGTATTGACTTTCTCTTTTTCCTGTTTCTCCTTCCCTGACCTTTATTCCCTTTCTCTGGAATCACTTCTAGTATAAAATGGCTGCATGGAATTCTCCATCTCAGGCACAGGCTTTTGTGAACTCGAGAAGGAACCTCAGAAGGCATCCAACCTTCTTGTGCCCCTCTTTGTACAACTACAGACTTTCCTTGGTATTCAGAGAAATTGAACCCCAAGCGAGAGCGTACAGAGTCAGGCTCTTGGCAATATGGTAATTCATGAGAACACTGTTATTCACCTATTCCTCACCTCTGATGTGGCTTGTGAAGGAAGGAAATAGCAGACAGAGTAGAGCTGTCCTTGACTTTGTTAACCTAAAGAATACAGAAAACATTCTTCTTCCAAGAGTTGGAAAATGATTGGCCAAAAAATACTTCCAAATTGATGTCAAGACAGATGGAGCTAGTCGCCACAAAGAGCATTATTCTTTAAAAGGGTCTGTGTTTGCTCTTTGAAAAGGCAGCATTTCTGCTCTGCCAGAGTAAATGGCATATGTAAATCCTGTTTAATACCCTTCCTTGAGGAAGGCTGCTTATTTGCTTTTATGTGTGTTTCTATAAATTTATTAGCCAGGAACTTGCTTGTTTATACCCCAAATAAAACAATAGAGAATTGTAATTATATTTCACTGCTGGCCCACAGTTTCTGCCCCGGAGAATATAACAAAGGGACAGAAACACCCCTCCCTGCTTTGGAACTGAGAGCTGTGCTTTAGGCTGTTGGCAAGATGTCTGTTATGCATGCCCCAGCAACCATCAAATGGGCCCTAGGATTAAGATTCCTGTCTCCAGGCTGAGAGCCAAAAGTTGCATGGTAATTGCAGCATGTTGCTTTGAGTTGAATTTGATAAGGAATTAACGACATGTGAAACATTCTAATTTTGAATATCTCCTGTTTCATTGTGATTAAAAGAATCAAAATGCAATCTGACTCGGGGTTGCAGGTAGCCTAAATTGGGCAACCCTCTGTCATCGTAAAAAGCACAGTGAGGTAAGGATTTGTAGTTTCTGTCTGAGAAAATGGGGTAAGTGAATCTCAAAGAAGAAATCGTCTTTCCAAGGTCATGTTCTATACAGATGGTAGAACTTGCCTTTGTGCTCGTCACTGTCTGATTCTTCAACACCGTGCTACCTGCAGATATTCGTACACATAAGATTCATACTCATATAAGTATTGATGGGGTGCTTACTGTGGGCTGGGTGTTCTACTATATATTCCATGAGTACCCACTGTTTTAGGTCAGAATGCCCACACCTCCTGAATTTGTACAGGACACCTGGTCACCCAGAGATTCATTACTAAGCTTCCCACTAGGTGTGGCCCAATTGCCCAGTTCTCACTACGGGACTATGAGCACCGGTCATAAAATGTGCCACAGTTGATCAAGTGCCCAGTAGCAAAATGTGCAAACTTTGCATCTTTTTTCTTAAAGTGCTGTGCTCTCTACTCTCTCTTTCCCTTTTCCCTAAAACGGAAGCCTGATACAGTGTCATCGAGCCGAGTCAACCATATCCCAGGAGAGAGCAGAGAGTCAAAATAGATGGATCCTGGTAGATGACCTCATGGAACAAAACCACCAGTTCACTGTGGACCTCCTTCTTGTCTCTGGGCTACTATGTAGAAATAAATGAATCTCTTGTACAAACCACAGTTTGGGGGAGTGTCTTCATTAATATGGGGCTACCCTGGTGGCTCAGATGTTAAAGAGTCTACCTGCAATGCAGGAGAATCAGGTTCAATCCCTGGATTGGGAGGATCCCTTGGAGTCCATGGGGTCAGAAAGAGTAGGACACAACTGAGCAACTAACGCTCACTGCCCCCCCCCCCCACTTTTATTAATATAGCCTGTGGCGCTAGTGGTAAAGAACTCACCTGCCAATGCAGGTAGACCTGACAGACCCAGGTTCAATCCCTGAGTTGGGAGGATCCCCTGGAGAAGGAAATGGCAACCCACTCCAGTATTCTTGCCTGAAGAATCCCATGGACAGAGGAGCCTAGCAGGCTGCTGTCCATAGGGTCACACAGAGTCAGACACAACTGAAGTGACTTAGCACGCATGCACGTAACCTGAATAATAAAGCTCCAAGGAACTTGGGACACTTAGAAAAACTTGAGTCAAGGAGATTAAATGATTTGTCAAAGTTCACTTAGCTAGTTAAAAGGCAGATCAGGATTTAAACCAAAATGTTTTCTCCGTTTCCAGGGTTTTTCACCAAACTGTATAATTGACTTTAAAAAGTGCTTCTCAAAGTTTTGCAGGCACTGAAACCTTTTGGAAAACTTGTTACTATATAGAGTCCTTCCCCAGACATTTGGATCAAGAGGTTTTGGCCCAGCTTAAAAATGTGCAATTCTAACAAGCTCCCATGATGCTGACATTGCTTGTCTAGGGACCATGTTTCTGCAGCACTGAACAGCCCACTCCTCAAACAGGGACGGTAGACAAAAGAATTAGAGAAATTGGATTTTAATCAGGATATTAAGGAATTTAAGTTCAAAAGGCAGAAGCCTTGGGCAACATGACTGAAGGCAGAGAGCTGGATAACGGTGACACTAATAACAAGCATGATAAAAGCCAGCATTTATTGCGTTCTGGACACTGTTTTAAGTACTACATGCATAGCAGATTCAATCCTCACATATATTCTCTGAGGTGATTTGAAAATTGCCTTGTGTATACGAGGAAACTGGGAAGTAAGGCTTAGTGCCTGCGGTTGCCGTTGTTGGGTGTGCAGACTGCAAACATGAACATATGTTTGTCTGCCTTCTGCACTGGGATTCCACTTAACCTCTGAATTTTACTGCTCCTGTGTTTGTCGTGGCACCCAGTTTCATAATCACAGCTCTTTAATGCTTATTATAAAGTAAGCATTATTCCTAAAGGGGCATCTGAGGAATTGGCACTGACTCATTTATTTCTCTGGAGAAGCTAAAGTCTATAATACTTGTATTGATCCAGACCAGCCAAATACATCTGGATTTCTCCAGGCTTTAGTTTTGTCCATTTGTCACATGGTCCATTTGCAGACATGCTGTAAGAACTACAGTTGGTGTGCGGAGATGAACTCAGTTAATGGGAGAATTAATGTTAAGAAGCAAAGTTCCAAGAAAGTGAACAAAGACATATATACTCCTGAACAGAAGTAAAAAACACTTTATACTGAGAGGAGATAGAAGACAATCTTAAACTCAGTCCTCCAACACTTCAAGGTCAGGGTCTCTTTCTGTGCTGTGGCGTATCAGAATAAACTCACATTTCCAGGGAATTCCCTAACTATCTGTTAGTTAGGACTCTGCACTTCCAATGTAGGGGCCATGGGTTCTGTCTCTGGTCTGGGACCTAAGACCCTGCATGCTACACAGAAAGTGAGGTCACTCAGTCATGCCCGACTCTTTGTGACCCCATGGATAGTAGCCTGCACCAAGCTCCTCCGTTCATGGGATTTTCAAGGCAAGAGTACTGGAGTGGGTTGCCATTTCCTTCTCCAGGGAATCTTCCCAACCCAGGCATTGAACCCAGGCATTGAACTCCCACATTGTAGAGAGATGCTTTACCATCTGAGCCACCAGGAAAGTGACCAAAAATAAAAATAGACATTTACAGATGCTGGAATTCTAAAAACCAGAAACATTAAAATATTTTTAAAAATTACATTTCCAAGCATATCTGACCCCCTTTTGCCTCCTCCAAAGCCTCAGGGCACTTGTGGTCCTGGTCTCCCTCTCAGGCAAAACAGCTGAAGTGACCACGTGGAGAGCACGCTAATCCCAGCCAGAGTCAGGGCTGTGGAGGCTTAGTGGAGATTTGTCCAATAATTTGAAGTTTCCTGAGGACTGACTTCAGCTCCTCAGGACCCCAGTGAATGCTCCTTAAAAACAAGTTTAAGGAGACATGTGTAATCCCACAGAATTGAGATGAAGTGATTAACAGAGGTGTTCTGAGCTGCTGACGGCTGGAGGACACGTGAGTGTGTAAGAGTATTTCCTGAGAAGCGTCACTGCTGCTCAGGTGGCCAGCTGTGCATGAGGCATGTCGAAACCAACCCCAGAGGCCAATCTCTCTGCGTCGGGACCCAGGGGACCCTCCTGAGGCCCAAATCTGGTATGAAAAACAAGTCCAAATTGATATGATTTTTCCTTCTAGACATCCAATCCTTCTTTTTTATGCTAAATCTGACTCTGCATTTTCTTAAGAGAATGAGGATTTTGTGATCTAAGGAACACTGGGAATCAGATCTCAGGACTAAAAAGAGCTAGAGCATTGCTGCCAAGGGGTGGAGAATCACCACTGGGTGAAAACAGACCAAGTACTGTTTGGGGTTGTCTTTACCTGGCGTGCTGCGATTCACGGGGTCGCAAAGAGTCAGACACGACTGAGTGACTGAACTGAACTGAGCTTACCTGTGTAAGAGAAAGCATGGCATTTTCCATCTAAACTGTGAGGTTGTGAATGTTTGCAGGGATGTAGAGAAAGAGAACCTTCATTTACTGTTGGTGGGAATGTAAATTGGTGCAGCCACCATTGAAACCTGCAGTATGGAGGTTTCTCAGAATAACTAAAAATACAACTACCATATGGTCCAGCAGTTCCACTCCTGGGTACATATCTGAAAAAGACCAAAAACACTAATTTGAAGAGAGAAGTGTGCCCCAGTGTTTATAATAGCCTTGTTTACAATTGCCAATATGTGGAAGCAACCAAAGTGTCCATCAGCAGATGAATGGATAAAGCAGGTGTGATATATAAAGACGATGGAATATTACTCATCCATAAAAAGAATGAAATTTTGCCATTTGCAACAAAATGGATGAACTTAGTATTATGCTAAGTGAAGTAAGTCAGACATAGATATTATATGATATCACTTATACATGGAATCTAAAAACTACAAAAACTAGTGAATATAACAAAAATGAAGAGACTCACAGATACAGAGGACAAAATAGGTGTTGCCCATATGGAGAGAGAAGGGGGAAGGGGCAATTAGGGGTAAGACAGTAAGAGATACAAACTGTTAGGTATAAAATGATTTACAAGAATATATCATACAACACAAGGAATATAGCCAGAATTTTATAATAACTATAAATGGAGCATGTGAAGTAAAGTGAGAGTTGCTCAGTCGTGTCCAACTCTTTCCGACCCCATGGACTATACAGTCCATGGAATTCTCCAGGCCAGAATACTGGAGTGGGTCGCTGTTCCCTTCTCCAGTGGATCTTCTCAACCCAGGAATCGAACCAGGGTCTCCTCCATTGTAGGTGGATTCTTTACCAACTGAGCTACCAGGGAAGCCCATAAATGGAGCATAACAATTTTTAAATGTTATATGTTATAAATGGAGCATAACATTTAAAAATTGTGAATCACCGTATGTACACTTACATAATTTGGAAAGCAACTATACTTCAATAAAAATAAATAGTAGGCTTACATTATTTCAGATTCAAACCTTAATTTTTTTTCCGAGAAGACATGAGATTTAGTAAAAAAAGAAAAAAGCAATATATATATAATATATATATTATATATATATATATAATGCTTAGTTTTAAAAAAAAAGGTATGGTGCAAAATGAGGCACTGAGAATATAAGGAGACCAAGACATGGACAAAGAAGAATTTCAGTTCAGAAAACTTTCATATTAGTCCTGGATGTTTGATCTTAGCCAAGAATGTTATTTGTCTGAGTGTCCATATCCTTAATTTGTAAAAAGGAGTTAAACAAGTACCCATTTTATAAAGTTATTAGTAGGATTAAATTGCAAAGTGATGATGAAAATCTTTGCTTTCTATGTTTTTAAATGTTTATATATTCGCCTGCATTAGGTCTTAGTCGTGGCATGCGGGATTTTTGTTGCAGCGGGCAGGCACATGGATTTAGTTGCCCTTCAACATGTAGGATCTTAGTTCCCCAATCAGGGATGGAACCCAAGTCCCCTGCATTGGAAGGCAGATTCTTAACCACTGTACTACCAGGGAGGTCTCTGAAATTCTTTGTAAATTGATTTATTTTTCCCTATCCTCTTCTCTCTAAACCAAGAGTACACAAAGAAAGCCTTAAGATGTCAACCAATATCCTTTCCTCTGAAAGTGAAAGTCACTCCTTTGTGTCCGGCTCTTTGCAACTGCATGGACTATCCAGTCCATGGAATTATCTAGGCCAGAGTACTGGAGTGGGTAGCCATTCTCTTCTCAAGGGGAATCTTCCCAACCCAGAAGTCTAACCCAGGTCTCCTGCATTGCAGACGGATTCTTTACCAGCTGAGCCACTGAGTCTGATGAAACCTCAGCTCAAGAATTTTAGTTAAGTGTGAACTTTTGCAGAGACTAATCCCATGTATCTTCCTACTTCCCCTTTTCAACTTCATGTTTATGGTGGTGTCCTAAGACCACTCCTGGGGATGAGCTCTCTGCATCCACGTTATTTCTCTGAAAAGACCTCTCTATCCTAGACTCAGCTGAGCTTATCTCTCTGCTGTTCTTTAGCATCCATTGAAAGGTTGCTCAGCGTACATATACCTCTCACAAAGTGTGTTAGCTTTATCTAGCTGCTGTAACAAATTACCTTAAATTCAGTGGCTTGAAACAAAGCCCATTTACGGTCTCACAGTTTTGTAGGTCAAAAGTCTGGATGAGCTCAGCTGCTTTCTCTGAGCCAACATTAAGTTGTGTTACTTTATGGAGGCTCTAGAGGAGAATCTATTTTCAAACTCATTCAGGTTATTAGAACAATTCAGTCTCATGTGGTTGTAGGACTATGGGCCCTATTTCCTTGCTGACTGCTGCTCAAAGGTCATGCTTAGCATTCTTAGCTTTAAGAGATCATCTACTTGGTGTGTGCCTTCCTTCAAAGCCAGCAATGCTGGGTTGAATCCTTCTCAATCTTCAGATCTCTCTGCTGCATCTCCTCTTTGCTTTCCTTTTCTGACACACCTCTCTGATTCCAGCCAAAGTTTCTGTACTTTTAAAGACACAAATGATTAGGTTGGGCTCACCCAATAAATCAGAATCATCTCCTTATTTTAAGGCCTTTAGTTTTAATCATATCTTCAAACTCCTTTCCATCGATGACTAGATTAGTGTTTGATTAAACAACCAGAGGAATGAAATTTGGGAGGAGAGTATCTTTTGGAAGTAACACAGAGAAACCACACAGAGATTTCCATGGTCATCCCCATCCAAATGTTGCAGAACTGAGCAGTTTCTCACTGGTCATTGGTCTTCTCTTTGCTGAAACAGAAGACCTAAGAACAACCTGTTCTGCCCTTTTCTTAAGCAATGCAAACCAGGAAGATGCCGCTTTCATCTTGGAATGAAGAGATAGTAAAAAGGTAACCTGTTTTTTAAACCCTTGCTTTGTCATATACTACCTGGAGTTCCAAACCCATCTATAGGTCCTTTGCTTCATCTGTAAAATAGGACTCAAAAAAACTAGTCCTCTCTCAGGGCTTCCCTGAAGATTAAGGTGAAGTTACTGCTATAAAAGCACTTGATATAATGTTGAGCTATTTGTAAATGAGAATGTTTATTATTATACCTCTTTAGGATAACTTGATATAAATAGCACAGAGTACATGGAAACATATTAGTGTGATAATAACTGTACAGAATATTAATCATTTAAATTTCTACCCACTCATAAACATACATACACACATGCTTACAAAAATGTATGGACACAACAGCTCCTAAGCTGAAGTCTTTTTTTAAATGTTTACTATAATTTTATTACTTTTTAATATTTTATTTATTTATTTATTTGGCTGACTCAGTCTTAGTTGCATCATGAGGGATCTCCAGTTGCAGTGTGCAAACTCTTAGTTGGGGCCTATGAGATCTATTTCCTCACCAGGGGTTGAATCCAGGCTCCCTGCCTTGGGAGCATGGCATATGAGCCAGTGGATGATGAGGGAAGTTCCCTGTCCTGAAATCTTGACCCTTGGGTTGTTTTGTGATCAGTCGTGGAACAGGACAAAAGTAATTTGACATTCAAAATATATGTTCAGATTCTTGACATTCTTCACGACCCAGATAATCACGATGGTGTGATCACTGACCTAGAGCCACACATCCTGGAATGTGAAGTCAAATGGGCCTTAGAAAGCATCACTACGAACAAAGCTAGTGGACGTGATGGAGTTCCAGTTGAGCTATTCCAAATCCTGAAAGATGATGCTGTGAAACTGCTGCCCTCAATATGCCAGCAAATTTGGAAAACTCAGCAGTGGCCACAGGACTGGAAAAGGTCAGTTTTCATTCCAATCCCAAAGAAAGGCAATGCCAAAGAATGCTCAAACTACCACACAATTGCACTCATCTCACACGCTAGTAAAGTAATGCTCAAAATTCTCCAAGCCAGGCTTCAGCAATATATGAACTGTGAACTTCCTGATGTTCAAGCTGGTTTTAGTTTAGAAAGATGGTAACAATCACCCTGCTTATGAGACAGCAAAAGAGACACTGATGTATAGAATAGACTTTTGGACTCTGGGACTGGGAGAGGGTGGGACGATTGGGGAGAATAGCATTGAAATATGTATAATATCATATCTGAAACGAGTCAGTCCAGGTACGATGCCCGATAACAGATGCCTGGGACTGGAGCACTGGGATGACCTGGAGGGATGGTGTGGGAGGGGGGAGGGAGGAGGGTTCAGGATGGGGAGCACGGGTATTCTGGTGGCGGATCCATCTCGATGTATAGTAAAAGTAATACAATATTGTAAAAAAAAATAAATAAATAAATCAAAAAAAAAATAAAAAATAAAAATAAAAAAAAAAAAAAAAAGAAAGAAAAGGCAGAGGAGCCAGAGATCAAATTGCCAACATCCGCTGGATCATGGAAAAAGCAAGAGAGTTCCAGAAAAACATCTATTTCTGCTTTATTGATTATGCCAAAGCCTTTGACTGTGTGGATCACAATAAGCTGTGGAAAATTCTGAAAGAGATGGCAATACCAGACCACCTGATCTGCCTCTTGAGAAATCTGTATGCAGGTCAGGAAGCAACAGTTAGAACTGGACATGGAACAACAGACTGGTTCCAAATAGGAAAAGGAGTACGTCAAGGCTGTATATTGTCACCTTGTTTATTTAACTTATATGCAGAGTACATCATGAGAAATGCTGGACTGGAAGAAACACAAGTTGGAATCAAGATTGCTGGGAGAAATATCAATAACCTCAGATATGCAGATGACACCACCCTTATGGCAGAAAGTGAAGAGGAACTCAAAAGCCTCTTGAAGAAAGTGAAAGTGGAGAGTGAAAAAGTTGGCTTAAAGCTCAACATTCAGAAAATGAAGATCATGGCATCCGGTCCCATCACTTCATGGCAAATAGATGGGGAAACAGTGGAAACAGTGTCAGACTTTATTTTTCTGGGCTCCAAAATCACTGCAGATGGTGACTGCAGCCATGAAATTAAAAGACGCTTACTCCTTGGAAGGAAAGTTATGACCAACCTAGATAGCATATTCAAAAGCAGAGACATTACTTTGCCAACAAAGGTTCGTCTAGTCAAGGCTATGGTCTTTCCTGTGGTCATGTATGGATGTGAGAGCCGGACTGTGAAGAAGGCTGAGCGCCAAAGAATTGATGCTTTTGAGCTGTGGTGTTGGAGAAGACTCTTGAGAGTCCTTTGGACTGCAAGGAGATCCAGCCAGTCCATTCTGAAGTAGATCAGCCCTGGGATTTTTTTGGAAGGAATGTTGCTAAAGCTGAAACTCCAGTCCTTGGCTACCTCATGCGAAGAGTTGACTCATTGGACAAGACTCTGATGCTGGGAGGGATTGGGGGCAGGAGGAGAAGGGGACGACAGAGGATGAGATGGCTGGATGGCATCACTGACTCCATGGATGTGAGTCTCAGTGACCTCCGGGAGTTGGTGATGGACAGGGAGGCCTGGCGTACTGCGATTCATGGGGTCACAAAGAGTCGGACACGACTGAGCGACTGATCTGATCTGATAATATAACATATACAGTACTGGGAAACCTTACATTCTGCAAAATTATGACTAAAATAGTAAGACAGTGAAACACACAAGAGTGAAGTAAGCCACTTAGTATCTATGTAACATTTTAACTAGAGCACTGACAGAAGAATGATGAATCCAAAATATAAGCCAAACCAGCATGCTAAATTGCTAATGCATAAGGAAATATTACTGTTAAATATAAGATCCAAAAAATGAAGATAATACTAGAAAAAAGTTTTTTAAGTGACGGTAGAGGCTGCTAGGTTTGAAGACAAGAACCAACATGTAACTATATAATAAGAGGTAACTATATAATAAGATGTAACTGTATAATAAGACATAACTATATATAGGGCGTAAATATATAATAAGAACTTCCGAGATAGAGTATGTGGCCAGTACAAGATGATGCTCAGGTTTATATATCCATTATCTATTGTTGTAAAACAAACCCCAAATGTAGTGGCTTAACAACAATTTATTATTTGCAGGAAATCTGCAGGTCCACTGAGTGGTTTTACAGATCTGAGCCAGGCTTGGTTGATCTCAGTTGGACTCACTGGTGCTTCTTAAATAGCAGGTCATCAACAGTCTGGCTGATTTAAGGAGACTTCAAATGAGATAACTCTTCTCTGTTTCAAGTGATTTTTCATTCTTCAGTAGGTTAGTCTAGGCTCATTCACATAATAGTTACATTGTTTTAAGAGAACAAATGGAATTATGCAAGATCCCTTGAGGCCTAGCCTTGGAAATGGCTATGGTTACTTCTGCTACCACTGTCTGGCTAAGCAAGCCATGAAGCCATTCCAGGTTCAAAGGGCATGGAAACAGACTTCTGCTCATGCTGGAGGGAGCTCTGAAATATAAAACTGACAGTGCAAAGATATGGATACAGCATGAGGGGTGATGGAAAATTGGGCTCAGTTTTTAAAAATATTTGTTTATTTGTGTGGCTGCGGGGTCTCAGGTGCAGCTCGGGGAATCTTTCCCTGTGGTGCATGGACTCTAGTTGTGGTGCAGGGGCTCAGGAGCTGCAGCCACACAGGCTTACTTGCTCCATAGCATGTGGGACCCCAGTTCCGTGACCAGTGACCAAACCTATGTCCCGTGCTCTGCAAAGGGGATTCTTAACCACTGGACCACCAGGGAAGTCCCTGGGTTCGTTTCTTGCAACCCACAAATCAACAAGTCAACAGGCCTGGGATATACAATATAACAATATTATATTCCTTTATCTGGATTCTTCTGTGGCCGCTAGGTGGTATGAAACACTAATGAACTAGAAAATATATGTATATATCACATCACTACATGGGAAATAGATGGAGAAACAGTGGAAACAGTGTCAGACTTTATTTTTCTGGGCTCCAAAATCACTGCAGATGGTGACTGCAGCCATGAAATTAAAAGATGCTTACTCCTTGGAAGGAAAGTTATGACCAACCTAGATAGCATATTCAAAAGCAGAGACATCACTTTGCCAACAAAGGTTCGCCTAGTCAAGGCTATGGTCTTTCCTGTGGTCATGTATGGATGTGAGAGCTGGACTGTGAAGAAGGCTGAGCACCGAAGAATTGATGCTTTTGAACTGTGGTGTTGGAGAAGACTCTTGAGAGTCCCTTGGACTGCAAGGAGATCCAACCGGTCCATTCTGAAGGAGATCAGCCCTGGGATTTCTTTGGAAGGAATGATGCTAAAGCTGAAACTCCAGTATTTTGGCCACCTCATGCGAAGAGTTGACTCATTGGAGAAGACTGTGATGCTCGGAGGGATTGAGGGCAGGAGGAGAAGGGGATGACAGAGGATGAGATGGCTGGATGGCATCACTGACTCGATGAATGTGAGTCTGAGTGACCTCCGAGAGCTGGTGATGGATAGGGAGGCCTGGTGTGCTGCAGTTCATGGGGTTGCAAAGAGTCAGACACGACTGAGCGACTGATCTGATCTGATCACATATGAAAAAGCATTACCTCCATGTTTTGTTGGCAGTATTCCTTTATTTATAATCACATATGGACTAATTCAGATTATAAAATCATATGTTGTAGCAGAACAGACCACCAAGATTTGTAAATGATTTGTTTTACTAAACGCATTTCAAGGAAGTTTCAAAGTTATCCGCACAATTAAGAACCATCTCTCTTACTTGCATTCCACTACATTTCCTTGACTTGGAAACAGACACGTGAAGTTTATAGCCTGAGCAGAGATTCCCAACCTCAACACGGTTGAGGCTGATGTGTTAATGTTTTGGGCCAGATAACTTTGTTGTGTGGAATTGTTGTGTGTGTTACAAGACGTTTAGCAGCATCTGCCCACTAGTATGTCTCCCAGGTTGGTAGTGAAAGTGAAAGTCGCTCCACCATGTCTGACTCTGTGACCCCATGGACTATACAGTCCATGGAATTCTCTGGGGAAGAATACTGGAGTGGGTAGATGTTACCTTCTCCAGGGGATTGTCCCAATCCAGGAATCGAGCCCAGGTCTCCTGCACTGCAGGCAGATTCTTTACCAGCTGAGCCACAAGGGAAGCCCATGCTTCCCAGGTTCAGAAAACCAAAAATATCCCCAGACACTGCCAAATGTCTCTTGGGATGGGTGGGGGGAGGTGGGGGTAGGGTGGGACCACAATCAGCACTCCCCATTGAAACCCACTGGACTAATAGCATCAAGAAATGTACATAACCCACAGCCTATTGTAACTATGTCACAACTATGCATTCGTTTCTGGAAATGTGTCTTCAGGTATATGTTACAGTAATGAAAAATTGACGATCACATGCTTGGGGAAACCATGACTGTTTTTAGAGGAGAATAATAGTTCTCTCTGGATATTACTTTACATGGGGAGGGAGCACTAGTCACACTCCTGGCCTTTCCCATACTCTTAGTCTCTTATTTTTGTTAGGGTTTTTTTAAAAGATTAATTAATTTATTTATTTTTGGCAGCATTGGGTCTTAGCTGTGGCACACGGGCTCTTTCATTGCTCTTCATTTCAGCACGCTGGCTTCTCTCGAGTTGTGGTCCTTTAGAGCTTTAGAGCAGGCAGGCTCAGTAGCTGCGGGGTACGGGTTCTATTGCCCCAAGGCCTGTGGGATCTGAGCTCCCTGACCAGGGATCGAACCATGTCCCCTGCATTGGAAGTTGGATTCTTAACCACTGCACCACCAGGGAAGTCCCTCCTCTCACTCTTAAGTGATTACTGAGTTTGGAAGAGGAACCCTCATGTGTTCCTAGTTCCTATCCATCGTCTTTACTCTTGAGAGCAGACTGCTCATTTCTGCTCTTGCAGGAGTTAGGGGTTTGAGCAGCAGGCTTTATAGCCTCCAGGCGATAGGATAGAGGATGAATGTTAATACAAAAAGGGTTGTAATCTAGTGCATTGGTCAAGATAATTGGTAAATAGTGAAATTTGGTTCAGGGTAAAATAAGGTGACTGAGCATTTCAATTCAGTCAAGGCACATGACTTTAGTGGCCTCAAACAAACAAGGCAGCTGGCTTTTACAGTTGTTTGGTTAACTTTTACCAGTTTTAACCAGGGTAGATGGTATTTAGGCCTTAAGCAATTGCATGTAGGATTTTGTCCATTATGGGATGTAACAGCTTAAGGCATCTTTGTCCCCAGGCAAGTGGCTTTTTTTTTTTTTTTTTTAATAGAAACAACTGAATGTGCTACGTCCAAAGGAAAAAGCATTGACCTGCTTATTTTAAGCAAAAGTAAATGGTCAGCACAAATGAGAGTTGCAGGCTTCAGCAAAGAAATATGCCTCTTCTCTTAGGAAGTGTATAGACTTCAGTCCCAGTAAAGGTACAGGGAAAGGTCCTCAAGGAAGATTTGGGGCCTCAGGTCCAGAAAAGTCGGAGGTTGTCCTGAGTCCACCAGAGAGACAGCAGTTATAGCACCAGGATTAGCAGAGATACAGGCTACAGGGACCGCTATGGGTCAGAGCTGGTCAATTTCATATGAAAGCAAACCCTTTCTTTTCGAGAAGGAGGTTCCTTTAGGCCTGAGCAGTTTCATACCATGAGGCCACAATGGGCCAAGCATGAAAATATTTGCATATAGCAGCGTATTGATTCTTTGTCATTAGAATCATACTCTGATGATTCTAATAGTCATACTTATCTCAGAACCACAGACAACCCATACCCATCTCAGAACCATAGAGACAGAAACACCAGGCTCAAATGGGAAATAGCAAGGAACCATTTCCCAGTGCATCAGATAGAAAAGAAAGGTACTCCTAAGTGACAGGGGCTGCCATGAATATATTTTTCTAAATATACAAAAGAGCAGCAATGCCTCAAATACCACATGTAAGAGTGCTTTTTGCCCCTATCATCTAGTAAATTAAAAATACCATAAGTATTTTTGGTATTTTTACCAAAAATATTTTTACCAAAAGTATACTCCTGGGACTTCCCTGGTGGGCCAGTGGTTAAGAATCCACCTTCCAATGCAGGGGACAAAGGTTCAATCCCTAGTCAGGGAACTAAATCCCACATGCCATGGGCCAACTGAGCACACCCCAAATAGAGAACAGCCCAGGTACTGCAATAAAGACCCAGTGCAGCCTAAAAAAAATTTTTAATAATAAAAAGAGTAACCTCCCAATTAAGTTTTTAAGACATGGATCATAGATTTTGGACAAGATACCAGAGACTGGCATTGTTTCTAGAGTGAAAGAAAAATATGTTTTGCACCATCTTTCCTCCACCATATACATCCTACAAAGTCCATGCTGTCACCCTTGGCAATATTACATGCATAATTCTGTCTGGGATGACTTCTCTAGAGGCTGGAATTGGATCATTTTCAAAATTTCTTGGGTTTGGATCAGTGCTGTGATGATCACATATCTCTTACTAACTCTGAATTTCTGAAAAGGGATGCTCTTAAGACATTGTATTGAACAGATTCACGTGATGGGCTAACAGCTATTCCAATGGAAGACGGTTTGGGCTTCACTACTGAAGGAATCTTAACTCCAACCAGACAGGGATCATTCCTCTGGCTGAGATTAACCTGAATATGATATTAATTTAGGCAATGATTAAGGCCAGAGAATTTTACTTCCAAATTTAATTCTTTAGAACTTTAACATCTTTGAGCTTTCACCCGCTAAGAGGTTGGAGCTTCAAAATTTATTTTCTACTCTGAATTGAGAAACATTTTTATCCATTTTTGTGGCACTTCGTTTTTGGCATTCTATTGTTAGAGTATTATAATATGGCTACGTGAACCCTTTGAAGAACCAATTGACTATGCTGGACAAAATAGCTGGATAATTTGGTGTGGGAAATAATGACCTTGACAGGAAGTTAATATGTTGTTTGGATCAATTTCAGAACCTTCTAGGGTCAAATATGCACTGTCCACTGCGATCTTAGAAGTACATTCAAAGAATTAGTGGTTGATAGTTGAAAATATCCTCATAATATTGGGAAGGAGACTGTCATAAGAGATGGCAGATGTGCATGCGTTAGGGAGATGTTATACCAGAAGTTGGTCAGCAGTTAATTATAAAGTCTGATGTGTTAAAAGAAAAAAAAGTTGGGGAATGTAGGGGTGGAGAGGAACGCATCTTCTCTGTTTCCAGTGTTTCCCACCGAGAGGAGGAAGCTCTGTCACAGAAACACCACTGCATCCTTCCTCCTTCTCAGGCAAACCTCCCCAGCGAGGAGGAGGAGCATCCATTTTATTGGAAAACTTGGGAAGAGTAAAGTGAGTGAGCTTGGCTCAGTGTCTACCTTGCTTTTGAGGGATGATCTTGTCCGCAGATATCATGCATTCACGATTGCTCTTAGTCTTTATACAAGCCTAACAGGAAAAGCCCTGCTAGTGTTGGTAGGGAGGAAAGTGGATGGGACACCACCCTTAGGGGTCCAGCAGTACTTCTAGCAGAATGGGCACTGCTGCTGACTCTGGGGTTCTTTACTGGAAACCTATTTGCTTGTAAATATAAGCCATATTTCCCAGTGTATTCTTCTTCAGTAATAATGTTGATGTTTTGGTCACTCACTTAGGGCTTTCCTGGTGGCTCAGTGGCAAAGAATCTGCCTGCCAATGCAGGAGAGGCAAGAGATGTGGGTTCAATCCCTGGGCTGGGAAGATCCCCTGGAGAAGGAAATGGCAGCCCACTCCAGTATTCTTGCCTGGAGAATCCCATGGACAGAGCAGCCTGGTGGGCTACCGTTCATGGGGTTGCTAAGAGTCGTACACGACTGAGCAGCTAAAACCACAATGGCATTTTCCTTAATTAGCATTATTTTGGAACAGTTCAGAACTCAGAAAAATAAAGAGAGGTGCGATTTATTGTACTTCTCAATTTCCCAAAAACTGATAATGGTTTTTTTCTTGTTATGCTTTATGGCTTGTCTTTTTTTATGTTATTAATTTGGTTCCCAGATCCTTCCTATTTTAGCCTTCCATTCTTCACCTTTCAGGGTGTAAACTGTGGTGTCCCCAGTACCCATATCCCTTTCTTCCTTTCAGTCAATCACTGGTTAGGTTTGGCTGGGCGCGCAGTATGTAGATAACAGCTACACTTCCCAGTCTCCTGTCCTTTGAGGTGTTGACTGTGACTAAGATATGGTAATATGATCAAAGGGATGTGAGCAGAGGTAACATGGACACTTATGAGGCATGTGTCATAGGAAACAAGCTTTTTGTACTAAACATCTTTTTCATAGACTCAGACATTGAAATAGTGGTGGTGGGCCATCTTCAACCGTGACGACAAAGACCATAACGCATCCCAGCAGTTTGGCTCAAAGCTGCGGTACACAAAGAGATAAGAAGTTTGCATCATAACACAATCCAAAGCACTGCTTTCTTCACTAAGAAAATCTGGCTAAGAAAAGACAAATTATCTGGACAAAGCCATGTGTTTAGTCATATAGTTGTTTGGCATAATCGTACAAGCTTCTGATCCCACTGCAGACCAAAGAGTTGATGGACCATATTTGAGTAGAATTTCCCAAGAGGATGGCATAGCAATGTAGCTGAAGAAATCTGGTTCTTAGAAAAGCATGCGTAGAGGAGGCATCCTATTCCCAGGGAATACAGGCAGCTGGGACTTTTCCATGGGAGACCAAAAAAAAAAATCCCTTTTATTTAAGCTTATGTTGTTTTGTGTGTTAGCCACTCAGAGAAGGCAATGGCACCCCACTCCAGTACTCTTGCCTGGAAAATCCCATGAACGGAGAAGCCTGGTAGGCTGCAGTCCATGGGGTCGCAAAGAGTCAGACAAGACTCAGCAACTTAACTTTCACTTTTCACTTTCATGCGTTGGAGAAGGAAATGGCAACCCACTCCAGTGTTCTTGCCTGGAGAATCCCAGGGACGGGGGAGCCTGGCGGACTGCCGTCTATGGGGTCGCACAGAGTCAGACACGACTGAAGCAATTTAGCAGCAGCACTCAGTCATGTCTGACTCTTTGCGACCCCGTGGTTAGTCTCCATTAAAACAGCTGAACTAATCCTGACCGATGCCTCTGTCAGCTACCCTCCTCCCTTGTGCTTTGCACTTCATCCTTAGGTAGACCCTTAAGCCCAGTCCTGTTTCATCAATGTCCTACAGAAATATATGGAACATGTCTTTTGACTCCCTCTTTACTTTTTTTCCTATCAACTTTGACATGAGTATTTGGGTAAAGAAGGAGAAGAACAAAAGTTGACTCAGATCACAATGACAATACAAAAATTATGAGGACTTCCCTGGTGGTTCAGTGGATAGGAATTCAGCTTGCAATGCAGGGGATGGTGGTTCAATTCCTGTTCAGGGAACTAAGATCCCACATGCCATTGAGCAGCTAAGGCTGTGTGCCACAGCTAATGAAGCCCGTGCACTCTGAAGCCTCCACACCACAACTAGAAGGCCCAGGGTCTGCAACAAAAGGTTGCATATGACACGACGAATATCCTTTGTATCTCAACTAAGACCCAAGTAAATGAGTACATACTTTTTAAATACAGAAATTATAATGCAGAGGACTTTTCCCACTTGCTGTTACTCAATTGCAATAGAAAGTCTTCATCTCACATGACCGTCATTATTATTTGATGTAACTGGTCACTCCCTCTCTAAGACAAATACATACACAAAGATACACACATGTTGTATTATATAAAAAAGGTATCTTAAATATCTAAGGTAAGCATTTGTTAAAATAGAAATTATCACTGTGAAATCAGCAGTGCAAAATTGATTGTTTAAATGCTGCATGGTACTCAGCTCTGATATTATCTATGCAAGGCCTAGAAGAAGATGTCTAGGGCCTTGAGAACAAGTGATTTCATATGGTCCTTGATTTATGAATTTATTATTATTATTAAATCATAAAAATTTGAGACAGCCAAAGTGTTAGTCACTCAGTGTCCAACTCTTTGCAACCCCATGGACTGTAGTCCTCCAGACTCCGTCCATGGGATTCTCCAGGCAAGAACATTGGAATGGATTGCCATGCTCTCCTCCAGGGGATATTCCTGACTCAGCGATCCAACCTAGGTATCCTACATTGGCAGGCAGATTCTTTACCATCTGAGCCACCAGGGAAGCCCCAAGAAGGCAAGTCAAAATAATTCAACCTACAGAACAAGCTTTACAGTCTCATAGAAACATATCTGTGCTGGAAAATTTTCTTTATCCAAAGTAGGCCAAAACTATAGTACAGAGCAGATGAATTTCTGAAACATTTGACATTCCATGTTTAGTCTTCTATTTCTTTACCTTACCGTAAGTTGATACAGTCCAGCATAAAGGAGTCTGCCTTTAGTTTTGGCAACTTCATTTTTGTTCCTGTAACGACTAAGCTATTTCACTTTCACTTTTCACTTTCCTGCATTGGAGAAGGAAATGGCAACCCACTCCAGTGTTCTTGCCTGGAGAATCCCAGGGACTGGGGAGCCTGGTGGGCCGCCATCTATGGGATCGCACAGAGTCAGACACAACTGAAGTGACTTAGCAGCAGCAGCAGCAGCAATGACACTACAGTGGAGTCTGGAGACTCCAAGTTCAGGTGCAGCCACGACCAGAGAATCACCCACACACGCCTAGCCATAGCTGGCTCCCTAAGTGTGCTCCTAGCAATGGGGAGAGCAAGCTGTGGCAAATGGATAGTGAGTGTGTTCAGAGAGCCTGCTGAAATCTGTGTTCCTGGGAAAGACCACAAGAAGCATTTCAGATCAGGCACTCAGTCGTGTTCAACTCTTTGCGACCCCATGAATCACAGCACACCAGGCCTCCCTGTCCATCACCAACTCCCGGAGGTCACTGAGACTCACATCCATCGAGTCAGTGATGCCATTCAGCCATCTCATCCTCTGTCCTCCTCTTCTCCTCCTGCCCCCCAATCCCTCCCAGCATCAGAGTCTTCTCCAATGAGTCAACTCTTCGCATGAGGTGGCCAAAGTACTGGAGTTTCAGCTTTAGCATCATTCCTTCCAAAGAAATCCCAGGGCTGATCTCCTTCAGAATGGACTGGTTGGAACTCCTTGCAATCCAAGGGACTCTCAAGAGTCTTCTCCAACACCACAGTTCAAAAGCATCAATTCTTTGGTGCTCAGCCTTCTTCACAGTCCAGCTCTCACATCCATACATGACCACAGGAAAGACCATAGCCTTGACTAGGCAAACCTTTGTTGGCAAAGCATTGTCTCTGCTTTTGACTACGTGATCTAGGTTGGTCATAACTTTCCTTCCAAGGAGTAAGTAAGCGTCTTTTAATTTCATGGCTGCAGTCACCATCTGCAGTCATTTTGGAGCCCATAAAAATAAAGTCTGACACTGTTTCCACTGTTTCCCCATCTATTTCCCATGAAGTGATGGGACCAGATGCCATGATCTTCGTTTTCTGAATGTTGAGCTTTAAGCCAACTTTTTCACTCTCCACTTTCACCTTCATCAAACTTTTTAGTTCCTCTTCACTTTCTGCCATAAGGGTGGTGTCATCTGCATATCTGAGGTTATTGATATTTCTCCCAGCAATCTTGATTCCAGCTTGTGTTTCTTCCAGTCCAGCGTTTCTCATGATGTACTCTGCATATAAATTAAATAAACAGGGTGACAATATACAGCCTTTTCCTATTTGGAACCAGTTTGTTGTTCCATGTTCAGTTCTAACTGTTGCTTCCTGACCTGCATACAAATTTCTCAAGAGGCACATCAGGTGGTCTGGTATTCCCATCTCTTTCAGAATGTTCCACAGTTTATTGTGATCCACACAATCAAAGGCTTTGGCATAGTCAATAAAGCAGAAATAGATGCTTTTCTGGAACTCTCTTGCTTTTTCCATGATCCAGCGGATGTTGGCAATTTGATCTTTGGTTCCTCTGCCTTTTCTAAAACCAGCTTGAACATCAGGAAGTTCACGATTCACATATTGCTGAAGCCTGGCTTGGAGAATTTTGAGCATTACTTTACTAGCGTGTGAGATGAGTGCAATTGTGCGGTAGTTTGAGCATTCTTTGGCATTGCCTTTCTTTGGGATTGGAATGAAAACTGAGCTTTTCCAGTTCTGTGGCCACTGCTGAGTTTTCCAAATTTGCTGGCATATTGAGTGCAGCACTTTCACAGCATCATCTTTCAGGATTTGGAATAGCTCAACTGGAAGCATTTAGCAACATCCTTATGACTGTCAGTCAGCTGGAGGCTGCGGGCACCCAGCCTAATGTGTCACAGGACCAAGAGAAGATAGACAATGGATATGTGAAAAGATGCACAGTATCACTAATCATGAGGGAAATGCAAATCAAAGCCACAGTGCAGGGTCACTCTCACTTGGTAGAATAGCTGTTATCGAAAAGACAAGAGACAGCAAGTGTTGGTAAGGATGTGGAGAAAAAGGAACCCCCTGTACTATTGGTGGGGATGTAGATTGGTGTAACCACTATTGAAAACAGTAAAGCAGTTCCTCAAAAAATTAAAATGAGAACCACCATGTCATCCAGTAGTCTCACTTCTGGGTGTATATTTAAGGGAAATAAAATCAAGGTCTCAAAGAGATATCTGTACTCAGGTTCACTGCAGCATCACTTCACAATAGCCCAGATAGAGAAATAACCTAAGTGCCTAAGAACCAGTGGATAGGGAGGATGTGGTGTATATATACACCACATATATATACATATATGTGTATATATATATATATACACACACACACATATATAATGGAGTACTCGGCCATAAGAAGAAGGAAATCCATGTTTCATGACAACATGGACGAAACTATATTTCTATGGGAAAGAAGTCAGGCAGAGAAAGAAAAACACCATGTGATATCTGTTAATGGTGGAATCCAAGAAAAACAAAACTTATAGAGAGAGCAGAATAATGGTTGCCAGAGGCTGAGGAAGAGAGAAATGGAGAAATGTGGGTCAAAGGGTCCAAACTCCAGTTAAAAGATAAGTCCCGCAGATCTGATGCACACATGGTAACCATGGTTACCAGTACTGTATTATATAACTGACATTTGCTAAGGGAGTAGATCTTAGCCGTTCTTACCACACACACACAAGGGTAATTACGTGAGGTGCTGGAGGTGTTAACCCCCTTGTGGTAGTCATTTCGCAATAGATAAGTGTATCAAATTATCACAATGTACACCTTAAATGTATGCAACTTTCCTGTCAATTATATCTCAGTAAAGCTGGAACAAGAAAAGAGATTCAAAATGAGAAGGCTGAGAGGAAGTAGCAGCAGAAATTGGCTCTCAGAGATGACAGCTGAACAGAGCTGGACTAGAGGAAAGCCGGAATGGCATTCCACTTGGAAACATGGCTTAAGGGGACACCAAAAATCGCAATAATCTTGAAGAGTAACATTTCAATAGAATACTTTAAAAATCAAAATGCAAAAATAAAAAATCCACAATGAACAAAATCTCAAAACATTTTTTATTTTTTTTAAGATTTTTCTTGATCCACAATGAACAAAATATCAAAACATTTTTTAATTTTTTTAAGATTTTTCTTGATAACCATTAAAAAAAATCTTGAATTTGTTACATTACTTGTTTTATGTTTTGGTTTTTGGTTTTATGTTTTTGGTTTTTTGGCATATGGGATCTTAACCTCCCAATCTAGGATCAAACCTGCACCCCTGCACTGGAAGGCAAGTTCTTAACCACTGGACTGCCAGGGAAGTCCCAACATCAAAATTTTAAATAAAAACAGGTTTCAACCCTGTACTTGTGCTGACATACCTCATTTGCCGCATCCTAGCCCTCATTCTACTGGATTTTATCTTTATTTAAAATTCTGACATTTTTGTTCACAATAGAATTTTTTTTATTAACTTTGATTCTTAAAAATATTGCATTGAAATATTAGTTATCCTGATTACTGAATTTATCAGTGCCTTCTTACATTTTACACCTGTAGGTCGTGCCTCGTTTACTCCACCTAGGTCCCAGCCCTGGACTAAATTCCTTCTGCAGTCAGAACATAAACTTGCCCTGTTATTTTAGAAAACTCATTTCTTGTTCTTTATTTAATTCCATAAAATAGAAGATTCCGACTTGATGATTTCCAACTGCGCATCTAGCTCTGACATTCTCCAGGTGGTCTGGGCAGGCCCTCGGAGAAGGAGCCTTAGAGAGTTGGGGAATTATTATGTAGACCTGTATCATCAAGCTGAGCTTTGCAGGGAAAGCAGAGCTGATGGGTGAAGAGGGAGAGAGAGTTGAAAGCTGACAGCTGATTCCAGGCGCCTTACTGAGCTCCATACACATTTAGGGCTTTGATTTTCCTCTGCTTCCTAGAAACTGAGACAAACATTTAAGCAACACTGGCGTGAGATGGCAAAGGACAGGATGAGTCCCTGAGCAGCAGTTAAATATCACTCTCGAGCCCTGGTATTTGAAACACAAATGGAGCACCCAAGTGTAGGAAGTCACAACGACTCTCTGGTGGGCGCTAAAAAGGCTCATTTTACATCTCGGGCCACCTTCCAAGGGGGCAGTCCTCAGCGCTGCACAAAGTTCTTCCATCACTTCTCACTCCACTGATGACTCCTGCCTGGTTATTGGTTTGGTTTTTCAGTTGACTAGATTTCAAGCTATTGAAAAGCAATCAGGGCTCGAGGACTAGGTCTCAGAGCTGAGCTGGAGTGCATTTAATTGGCTGTGAGATGCTCCAGCTGAGAAGGGAGGCAGGCAGGGTAGTTCCAGAATGCTGACGTGCTGATGGAGCTGTAATGAGGCAGGAAGAACATGGCTTCAAGGATGCTTCCAAATGGGTTTCTTTTGTTGAAATGAAGTCACTTCAAATTGTGTTTTCACGCTTGAAAATGACAGTGGCTACCACTAATACATGTCCGTGAATTGGAGGGAACATGGAAGAACGTGCAGCTCAGAATATGTGGGAAAGTGACCCCCATACCTAACACACCTGTTCAGCTTTTCTCTCTTGCCGCTTCCACTCTTGCCTGTAGGACAAGGTAACATGAACAAAATGTGTTTTTGTCAGTAAGGGAATTGAAAGCTAGTGGCTTCTTCTTGTTTTAGACCTATAGACATGGAATGAAAGGCAAGCGATATTTGAGCAAAGCAAAGGCATAACCATGTTCTAGTGTGTGGAGGGGGTGTTTCCCAGGTGGCGCTAGTGGTAAAGAACCTGCTTGCCAATGCAGGGGACATAAGAGATACGGGTTCAATCCCTGGGCCAGGAAGATCCCCTGGAGAAGGAAATGGCAACCCACTCCAGTATTCTTGCCTGGAGAATCCCATGGACAGAGGAGCCTGGTAGAACACAGTCCATGGGATCGCAAAGAGTCAGCCACGACTGAGCAACTGACATGTTCACTTTTCACTTCTAAACTGAATCAGAGGTCAAAATAAACCTGATAATAAAAAGGACAAAGAAATACCAAGGAAAGAAAATGTAGGGAGCATTCAGTATCCCTATAATGTATTATCAACAATGACAAACATAATACAAAAATGTGCTTAGATAGTCAGAGAAATAGGAAAATTAATCCATAATCAAGCAAGAAAAGAAGTCAATAGACGCAGATACCAAGATAATCCAGTTATTAGAATTAGCATAAAAAACCTTTAAAAGAAGCTAATGCGAAATATGTTCGTGGACCTAAAGATGATTATAATGAGAGAACATGTGGAGAAGCTAAACAGCAAAAATAGAAATAAACCCCAAAGAAATAATCAAATAGAAATTTTATAACTGAAAAACCATAATCTGGATGTAGAAATTTATGGTGGTTTAGTTGCTAAGCCATGTCCGACTCTTTGTGACCGCATGGACTACAGCCCACCAGTCTCCTCTGTCCAGGGGATTTTCCAGGCAAGAATACTGGAGTGGGTTGCCATTTCCTTCTCCAGGGGATCTTCCCAATGCAGGGATTGAATCTGAGTCTCCTGCTTGGCAGGAGGATTCTTTACCACTAAGCTCGTAGAAATTTATAGATTGGGGCTTAACAGCAGGCTTGATATTGCAAAATCAGGGGTCAGGAACAAATTAGTAGAAATTCTCCAACCTTAAGAATAAAGGGGGAAGAAAGCCCAAACAATTAACAAAACCTTTGTAGAGAAAGCAAGATCTATCTTCAAGGGATAGCTCCTTTTTTTTTTTTTTTTTTCCTTTTGGCAGCACTCCACAGCATGTGGGATTTTAGTTCCCTGACCTGGGGTTGAACCCATACCCCCTGCATCGGCAGCCCAGAGTCTACTGGACCACCAGAAAAGTCCCAAGGGATGACTCCTTGTTTTGGTTCAGTGTTTCACTTTTATAAGCATCATCCCATTTAATTCTCACAATAACTCTGTAAGTATCAGTCTTCTATTTTGTAAATGGGAAAATTGAGACCAAAAAGTGTCACTTGCCCAAGATCCAAGGCAGAATTTAAGTCCAGATGTTCAGAACCTCATCTGCTTTACTTTCCTTATGGGTTCCTCTTTGGTGCCAGATCATCACTCTTTAGCATCTTTTATTCCCTGTTTGCCTATTTAATGTTCCCGAACCTCAGAACCTTCACTTCCATCTGGAAGATTCCACGGGAGAGCCCATGGTCAACCATTACCTTTACCGTCCCTGAAATTTATCTCCCTGGCACTGACTTATTAAGAATAAAGTTGTCAGAACCAAGAAAGGAGACGTCTTGGTGACCTGACAGCCTATTCCAGACTGATTTCTATTGTGACAAGTTACTAAATGGTCTTGCAGTGCTCTTTCACCTTCACATAATTTAACTGGGATAAGACAGATGTAGCTCCCACCTCATAAGACACTGTATTAAAAGCTTATATCGCATACATTATTAATTTTTCATTTGAGCATTCATTATATTTACGGTAGGCACATTGCCAGATGCAGGGAATAACACCAGAGTGTATAAGACCCCTGCTTTCATTAAAATGTACAGTTATATTCAACCTAATTTAATCTCAAATCAAGTCTATCTCTGTCAGGGAGGAATCATTATTCTCACTTTACAGATTCAAAAACTGAGCCTTGCAGAAGCTTGACCTGCTTAAAGTAATATCAGATCAGATCAGTCGCTCAGTGGTGTCTGACTCTTTGCGACCCCATGAATCACAGCACCCCAGGCCTCCCTGTCCATCACCAACTCCCGGAGGTCACTGAGACTCACATCCATCGATTCAGTGATGCCATCCAGCCATCTCATCCTCTGTCGTCCCCTTCTCCTCCTGCCCCCAATCCCTCCCAGCATCAGAGTCTTCTCCAATGAGTCAACTCTTCGCATGAGGTGGCCAAAGTACTGGAGTTTCAGCTTTAGCATCATTCCTTCCAAAGAAATCCCAGGGCTGATCTCCTTCAGAATGGATTGGCTGGATCTCCTTGCAGTCCAAGGGACTCTCAAGAGTCTTCTCCAACACCACAGTTCAAAAGCATCAATTCTTCAGCGCTCAGCCTTCTTCACAGTCCAGCTCTCAGATCCATACATGACCACAGGAAAAACCACAGCCTTGACTAGGCAAACCTTTGTCCGCAAAGTAATGTCTCTGCTTTTGAATAAAGTAATATAGAGAGTAAATAAATGGAGCCCAAATGCAAACCCAGCTGTATCTGATTCAAAATCAGGCGCTCTTAAGAACTCTCCTTGTTAATGATCTCAAAAAGATGATGAAAATGGCAAAATAGAAAATTTTAAAGTATAAATCAGGATGGGAATGTAGCCAGGCTAGTCGTGATAATAATTATCACCTAGGTCAGCATCTACTGGATGCTTTTCTACACCTCTAATATACATCGTCTCTCATAGCCCTTCAAAATAACATCACGGTGTAGACTCCCAAAGGCACAAGTGGTAAAGAGCATGCCTGCTGATGCAAGAGATGTAAGAGACACGAGTTTGATCCCTTGATTGGGAAGATCCCCTGGAGGAAGGCATGGCAATCCAGTCCAGTATTCTTGCCTGGAGAATCCCATGGATAGAGTAGCCTGGTGGGCTTTAGGTCATGGGGTTGCAAAGAGTCAGACATGACTGAGCGACTTAGAGGGCACACACATAGATATTACAGTTCTCATTTACACATTGGAAAACCACAGTTCATAAGGATTCAGCAATTTTTCTCAAAGTCATATAGTAAAGAACTAGAACACCTGGGATTCAAGCATAGGCCTGCCCAACATCCAAGATCCAAGTCTTGATCTTTACTAAGACGCACTGTCATGCTTGGTCCTGCTTGTCCAAGTCACAAGTACTAGGGGTACACTCCATTCCTCCACTTCCTTTCCAGACTCCACACGCCCTGTCCTTAAGGCATCTCAGACTGAGAGATTCACCTGAGACATGACACAGCACTGGATTTGGAAACAGAGATTCCCACCCTGATTCGAGTCCTGCCACTACCCTTGGCCAAGGACCTTTCCCTCCCTGGGTCTCACCAGTTTTCTGGTCTGGTAATCTGGTCACCAGGGCTTCCCTGGTGGCTGAGAAGGTAAAGAATCTGCCTGCAATGCAGGAGACCTGGGTTCGATCCCTGGGTAGGGATGATCCCCCTGGAGAAGGGAAAAGCTACCCACTCCAATATTCTTGCCTGGGAAATCCCATGGACAGGGGAACGTGGAGGGCTACAGCCCATGGGGTTGCAAAGAGTTGGACATAATTGGGCAAGTCACACTTTTGTTTTCACATTCAATCTAGTTGCCAAGAGGTATGGAGCAGGTATAGAGAAGCCTCTAGACTGTGACCTACTGATTTATGAAGTTGATGATCAGCCAGGAGCTGATCAACTCCTCAACTGAGGCAGGAACAGAGAGAGTTACCACGTTATTCAGATCCTTGGAAGGACGCCAAGGGAGGCAGCTTTCAGTGTCTGTGTCAAGAGAGGGGATCAGCAGCGAGAGAAGCCACCGCATCTGTCGGGAAGGGGCCAGAACCAAGACTGTGTGTAACCAACAGGGAAGACAGTGGTGGGGACCAAGCATGGTAAGGAGCCTTGCGTCTTATTGGGCTTATCCTGCTAAAGTTTCTGTTAAAAATGTTTTGCTAAATAGAAATTTCTCCAAAGAAGACATACAGGTGGCCAAGAAGCACATGGAAACATGCTCAGCGTTGCTATTATTAGAGATATGCAAATTAAAACTATAATGAGATATCACCTCACACCAGAATGTGTGGCCATCAGAATGGCCACCATCAAAACATCTACAAACAGTATGCTCTGAAGAGGATGTGGAGAAAAGGGAACCCTCATACACTGTTGGTGGGAATGTAAATTGATGCAGCCACCAGGGAGAACAGTGTGGAGGTTCCTTCAGAAACTAAAAATAGAGCTGCCATACCACCCAGCAATCCCATTCCTGGGCGTATATCCAGAGTATATCCAGAGAAAACCACGGTTTACAAGGATACATGCACCCCAGTGCTCATTGCAACACTGTTTATAATAACAAAGACATAGAAGCAACCTGAATGTCCATCCACAGAGGAATGGATAAAGAAGACGTGGTACATATACACAATGGAATATTACTCAGCCGTTTAAAAAAGAATGAAATAATGCCATTTGCAGCCACATGGATGAACCTAGAGATTATCACACTAAGGGAAGTAAGTCAGAAAGAGAAAGACGAATGCCATATGATATTATTTATATGCAGAATCTAAAAAGAAATGATACAAGTGAAATTATTTACAAAATAGAAACAGACTCACAGACTTTGAGAATGAACTATAATTACCACGGTGTGGGTGGGGGGTGGATAGATTGGGTGTTTGAGATTGACGTGTACAATGACAATGCTATATTAAAAATAGATTAAAAAAAAACAAAGATGTACTGTAGAGCACAAGGAACTGCTCAATATCCTGTAATAACCTAAAGGGAAAAGAATTTGAAAAAGAATCGCTACATATATACATATAACTGAATTGCTTTGTTGTACACCTGAAACTAACACAACATTGTTAATCTAAAAAAACTAAAACCGTAAATATAATATTAAAAAATAGATGGTTTGAAACCTAGACTGCTGCATCTCTGGCAGTGTGTTTCTCAGGCTGAGAACTTGAGGGAGGAAGAATTAGCAGGTCCCCCAAAGTAACCTGAGTCCTTTGTCACGTGGACCCAGGCTCCAACACAAGAATGACATGCACAGCAAATCCCAACCACCTTGGCAAGAAGCAATAAGGTTCTGAAAGCTCCGTTTGTGTGAAAGAAAGAAGATTACTTACTTTTTTTATTTAGTATATTTCTCCCACTCTACTTTCCACCCTTCTTCTGTGTCTAGTGGATGTGGGAAGAAGCACTCTGAATCTGATCAAAGCAGTGTTTCTCTCCACTAAGCCACTGGAAGCATCTGACTTGTTGAAACTCAGAGGGAAACTCTTTTTCAATACCTACAATTTTTGAAGAATTGATGCTTTTGAACTGTGGTGTTGGAGAAGACTCCTGAGAGTCCCTTGGACAGCAAGGAGACCCAACCAGTCCATCCTAAAGGAAATCAGTCCTGAATATTCATTGGAAGGACTGATGCTGAAGCTGAAGCTCTGATACTTTGGCCACGTGCTGCTGATGCTGGTGAGAAAGACCCTGATGCTGAGAAAGACTGAAGGTGGGAGGAGAAGGGGATGACAGAGGATGATATAGTTGAATGGCATCACCGACTTGATGGACATGAGTTTGAGCAAGTTTGGTGTTGGTGATGGACAAGGAAGCCTGGCATGCTGCAGTCCATAGGGTCACAAAGAGTCCAACAAGACTGAGCAAATAAACTGACTGACAATTTTAAAATAATTATTTCAAACGACCAAATACACAAATAGGTGAATTTGTAGTCCAAGGAAGATCCCCTCTGAACTCCCAAAGCACACCACAAAGTTCTTAGGATCTCAGTTTCCTTACTTGTAAAGTGAGGTGCTCCAGGCAAATCTTATATCTAAGATTCTTTCTAGTTCTGAATTCTGTAGGTCTATTAATGCATTGGAGTTCAATTACCTCAGAATGCCTGTAGGTAATTAATTTTCTCAGAGTATCAAGCATAATCCAGCAGGAAATCTTAAATAGTTATCTAATCTCAGATCCCTTTGAGAATGCCTGTTAGGAACAGGGGTAGAAAATTGGAACCAAGAAACAACAGCCATGATATTAATTGTCTTTGCTTATCAGTCTAAAGCAGGGCTGAGGAGAGCATCCTTTATTTGCTTTAGTTCATCAATTTCTTTTGTTTAGAGCAAGTGCACATTGAACAGCATAAAAATGGATGTTGTTTTATTTTCTGCTAATAACATCCAAGGATGTGGCTTCATGATTGCTTTTTTTTTGTTTCTGTTGCTTTCCAGCATTTGGAATAACTGGAACAAAAGGAAGTTTCAGAACTGTTGGAGAATGACTAACAGCGGGGAAGGCAATGCCGAGATTTTATTCTGCCTGACTCTAAACCAAAGGATCTGAAGATTGATGCCTGCGTGTGTGCTGTTGCTTCAGTTGTGTCTGACTCTTTGCAGACTGTAAAGAGTCCATCGCCTATGGACTGTAGCCCACCAGGCTCCTCTGTCCATGCAGGTTCTCCGGGCATGAACACTGGAGTGGGTTACCATGCCCTCCTTCCCAACCCAGGGATCAAATTTGGATCTCTTATGTTTTCTACATTGGCAGGTGGATTCTTTACCAGTAGGGCACCCTTGGAGACTGATGCCTGCCTACAGAATGCTGTAGTGAAACACTGAGAAAGGAGCCCAGAATACTTAGGATGGTGAGTTGTGAAATCAGTCAAAGAGGGACTCATCCAAGGTGCTGGTGCTGAGATGGTAGAAAGAAGTGAAGCATGGCCACCTCCTAGTTGCCAAGATCTCTGGAGCTTATGGTTTTCTAATGAGGGCCTTCAGTGTTTGCCCTGCCCTGCTAACACCCTGTGCTGGAACAGAATAACTATTTTTCAAGGCCATGCAATAAAGCCTTGCCAGAAAACAGATACATTGAGATTAAAATCAATTACATGGGTAAAGTACATAGCTCAGTTCCCTTTTCATATGCCACATGCTATGCTATGCTAAGTCACTTCAGTTGTGTCCGACTCTGTGTGACCCCATAGACGGCAGGCAGCCCACCAGGCTTCCCCGTCCTTGGGATTCTCCAGACAAGAACACTGGAGTAGGTTGCCATTTCCTTCTCCAATGCATGAAAGTGAAAAGAGAAGGTGAAAACGCTCAATCATGTCCGACTCTTAGTGACTCCATGGACTGCAGCCTACCAGGCTCCTCCGTCCGTGGAATTTTCCAGGCAAGATTACTGGAGTGGGGTGCCATTGCCTTCTCCATATGCCACATAGCCATGCACAATAAATAACACCAGAATTGCAGCAGGAACAATGGTAAAAGCAGTCACATTAGAAGTGGTGATTGGAGTGGTCATTGCTGCTGTTACCCTATTATTAAGTAAGAGATGTAAGGTGGGTGCCTTGCTGGGGACACTCTCCCATCCCATCTTGGTCTTTGGTATTAGCCGTCAAGGACGGTGGGCGCTCCCCTAAAAGAAATGAAGGGGGTCAGAGTAAAGGTGCCAGGGGTCACAGTAGCTACTTACATACGCTGTCTAATTTCTACACTTCTGTGGTAGGTCGTTCCAACTCTGTGTTACAGATGAGGAAACTGAGGGTCAGGATGTTGAAATGAGCATTCTACAAATTCATACAGTTGCTAGGGGCTTCCCTGATGGCTCAGACAGTAAAGAACCCACCTGCAATGCAGGAGACACAGGAGACACGGGTGAGGACGGTCCCCTGGAGGAGGAAATGGCAACCCACTTCAGAATTCTTGCCTGGAGAATCCCATGGACAGAGGAGCCTGGCGGGCCACAGCCCATAGGGTCACAAAGAGTCGGACACGACTGAGCATACATGCAGCCTCCGTTGACTAAGAGGTGTCACAATAGCTGCTTACATACCTTGTCTAATTTCTATACTTCTGTGATAGGTAGTTTCAACTCTGTTTTACAGATGAGGAAGCTGAGGGCCAGAAAGCTGATATTAACATTCTACAAATTCATGCAGTTGTTCAGCGGCATGGGTAGAATGAAAACCCAGAACTGCCTGGCCCCCATCACTTGCTTCATAATGCACCCTCATCTATATATATCCTCATATTACATTCTGAAAGAGATCAGCCCTGGGATTTCTTTGGAAGGAATGATGCTAAAGCTGAAACTCCAGTACTTTGGCCACCTCATGCGAAGAGTTGACTCATTGGAAAAGACTCTGATGCTGGGAGGGATTGGGGGCAAGAGGAGAAAGGGATGACAGAGGATGAGATGGCTGGATGGCATCACTGACTCGATGGACGTGAGTCTGAGTGACCTCCGGGAGTTGGTGATGGACAGGGAGGCCAGGTGTGCTGTGATTCATGGGGTCATAAAGAGTCGGACACGACTGAGTGACTGATCTGATCTGATCTGATATTACAGGAGTGGAAATGACCTGTCTGTTGCTCACTTTACCACACAGCATTGCTATTAGGTAGGTTTTGCTGGGCCTCCCAGGTGGCTCAGGAGTAAATAATCCGTATGCCAATGCAGGAGACACAGAGAGGTGGGTTCAGTCCCTGGATTGGGAAGATCCCCTGGAGAAGGAAATGGCAACCCATTTCAGTATTCTTGCCTGGAAAATTGTATGGATAGAGGAGCTGAGCAGGCTACAGTGCATGCGTTGCAAAGAGTCAGACAGGACTGAGCACGTGCCCACACACACACGCACGCATGCGCACGCATACACGCAGGTGTTGTTGTCCCTGTTTGAGATCCATAATTAAAGTTTTAACTCCGGCTGTCCTCTCGTATCCTCCCAGCATCCACACTCTGGTTGTGGGAGTCCTGCGAGTGATGGTGGTCATCCCACATCTGCCCTCCCCAGCCCCCTTACCTACCCTGCAGACAAAACTGGCTCTGTATGCTAAGTCACTTCAGCCATGTCCGACTCTTTGCGACCCCATGGATTGTAACCTGCCAGGCTCCTCTATCCATGGGATTCTCCAGGCAAGTATACTGGAGTGTGTTGCCCTCTTCCAGGAGATCTTCCCAACCCAGGGATCGAACCCGTGTCTCTTATGGCTCCTGCGTTGGCAGGCGGGTTCTTTACCACTAGTTCCAGGAGGATTGTTCCTCACTTCTTTGGCTTCCTGCCGGGCTTTATTACATCCCTAGTGGCTGGAGTGAGGGTGGAAAGGGATAGTTTGGAGCTTCTGATGCTCAGCAATGAGTGAGGTGGCAGTGACCCAGGTAATAGAGACAGGACCCCAGCGTTTCTGTGGGAAAGAAGACAGCCAGATACGGCAACCTCCAGCAAGTTGTAAAGAGTCAGCATCCAGGGATTGTTGAAAGTAAAAATGACGACCGAAGCAAACTAGCAAATAGTAATGCATGCGTGCTCAATTGCTTAGTCGTGTCCAACTCTTTGTGACCCTGTGGACTGTAGCCTGCCTGTCTCCTCTGTCTATGGGGTTCTCCATGCAAGAATACTGGAGTGGGTTGCCATGTCCTATTCCGGGGGATCTTCCCAACCCAGGGATCCAACACCCATCTCTTGTATCTCCTGCGTTGGCAGGCAGGGTTTTGTTTTTTTTTTTTTTTTTTTTTACCACTGAGCCACCTGGGAAGCCCCAACCAATAATCGGTCAACCTTATAAGTGCCAAGTTGCACCCAGTTGCCTACATTTCTTTACACATTTTGTTAGTTACAAATTCTCCTTGTCATGTTAATTCTTGGTAAGAATTTTAACTGCTTTTTGGTTTTTTTCTTTTTTTTTTTCAGGAAACATATGGCTGGCTAAATCGTGGGTGAGCCCTCAGTCATCTGACCAGGTATACAGAGCGGGAAAGAGGGAGTTTCAGCCACTTGCTGAATGCTGAATAAACTAAGGGTGCAGCTGTACAGGGGCAGACTCATTTCCCCAGACACTCAGGGCGTCATCATGTATGTTAGTCCTTCCGGTGATGTACTGTAGAGTCAGGCTGATTGCTTTCAATCTCATCGCTACCAAGTACTCACTGTGACCTTGGGCAGGTCAATTAACCCTGCCCCAGCCTCTCTTGATCAATATAATATGTTTTTCTGTGAGGATAAAATGAGATAATCATGCTGGTAAAGCACTTAGCATGTAACAAGTGATCAATAAGTATTAATGATTATTCTGATCATTGCCCTGCAGGGGTTCAGGATATGAAAATGTGTTCATCTTGCCATTGTGGTGATCTGGGTGTTTATTAGACCTATTAAGTGGGGAGAGTCTCAAGAAGGAAGGGAGAGCAGGTTATGAAAACATCCATCAAATCAAAGCTAATATTCTTTCTTCCAATAAAGACAGCATCCAGTCCTTTTAAAAGGTCCCTTGTGGGCCATTGCTTGTCCCCAAGCTGTTGTTTTGGTTAAAAGAATATCTTGAGTCTTAAAAAAGAAAAATCTTTCTGGTTGGAAACCCTGGGGCCTCGGTCTTAGGCAGTCTGAAGATCTATTCCCTCCGTCACCCACCTCTGTTGCAGCTAAGGTGTTGTGTTGGCCAAAAAGTTTGTTCGGGATTTTTCATAGTCTCTTTATGGGAAAAACCCCAAGCGAACTTTTTGGCTAACCCAGTATTCACCCCACTGCTGCCTACTTGTGGGTTCTGAGCTTGTGAGTCAGAGAGAGAAAGCAAGCTACCTCTCAGCCATCACCCTTCCACCCCAACAGTAGCCCCGTCCTCACCTAATATTTTGACAACTTGGAGTCCTCATGTAGGAAAAAGAAGCTTTGATGTGTATACTTGAACTGCCCCCCAAGATCAGCTTCTTCTGTCTGTTCAGTGGCTGATAGTCTTCTGGTACCAAGGAAAGCTAATTCCTGCCCCGACAGGCAGCAGACTATGGTGGAGCGCATACCATGTGGAAGCGCTCAGAGACCAGTGCTCCGGGCTGAGCACACCTAGGATACTGCTTTAACTTTCTGAAACTCAACTGTTTCATCTAAAGTCAGAATGAGAAAACCTGCTTCAGTGGGGCCGCGAGGACTTCGGTGAAAATGGAGATGAGAGTACCTGCCTCAAGAACCTACTCAGCTGCCTGTGAAATCCGATGTGAAGAGTAGGGATCGTTGATACGAAGATATTTTTGCCTCCTGTAAAGGAGACATCTCATTAACTCCCTTCTGGATGAGGGATACAGTTTTTCCCTCCTGGCTAAAGATGCATCCTCCTTCCTAACAGGGCTTCGTGAGTCCATGGTCATTTTCATCTTCACCTCCCAGAGATGCCACAAGGGGGAGGACTTGCCCTTCTGGATATGCCTCTGTGCCTTCGCCACTTGAACACCATTTCCTGGTGTGAAATGTTTTCTTCCCTAAAAACGGATGCAGGAAAGATAAAGAGACCTAAACCAGGCAAGAAAAACACGATGCTCTTGCCTGACTAGCTACAGCCACTGACTAGCTTGGTTAAGTCACTTAACATTCCTCTAGATCTCAGTTTTCCTTATTTGTAAAATTCATGGAAAACTTGCAAAGCCTAGGCAATGATGATTCACAAGTGAAAAGATTTTGAGTCCTTGTCTTTAGGAATCCACAGTGTCAATGGTTAAACAGTCCTGCAAACCTACAGTTACCAAGTGATAAATGCTACTAGGGAATAAGATTGAAGGAAGAAACCTCTAGGGTTTGTTAAGCATCAGAAAAAAACGTCTTCACAGACAAGGCAAAGCTTAACTTTAAATCTGAAGGAGAAGTAGCAGTTTGGTAGGTGAGAAAACAAAAGGTGGGTACTGCAGGCGGAGGATAAAATGCAGAAGCACGGACATGACGGAGGGAAGGCCAGTTAGCTCGGGACGCGCTGGGGATGGAGTCCAGATTCTTGCCCTTTGGTCTGTGAATATTTGTTTATGTATGATATTGTGCATATGTGCTTCTTTCCATTCTTCTGTGAAGGAAATCCATTCATTGGTCTCATCATATTCCCAAATTGGTTGGTAATAAGGAGACTGTATAATATATATGTGGCCTTCTGTGATATCAGTGGCAAAAAATCTGCCTGCCAATGCAGGAGACACAGAGGACCCGGGTTGGATCCTGGAGTTGGAAAAATGCTCTGGAGAAAGAAATGGCAACCCACTCCAGTATTCTTGCCTGGAAAATTCTATGGACAAGGAGCCTGGCATACTACAGTCCATGGGTCGCAAGGCGTTGGACACGACTGAGAGTCTGAGCACGCATAAACATGTGTACATGTAAAGATATACATAATTATGTAAAAAAACAAAGGAGTTATATAATCTCTCAGTTTGTATAACCGACTCGGTCATTCCATGGTATTTATTTACAGTAAAGAAATTGTGCATATAAAACTGTACCTATGTCTCAAGGGCGTCTATATCTAATTAGTTATAGTACAACAATTTTTAATCTATTAAAATGACCTGGAGAATCCCATGGACAGGGGAGCATGGCGTGCTGCAGTCCATGGTGTTGCAAAGAGTTGGACGTGACTTAGCAACTAAACAATAGCATATCTGGGTCTTGTATCGAGTCCTTTCCAGCCTTCCTTGAAATCTGCATTTGTTCCAGGACCCCTGCTTTCAACAGTCTTGGACAATTTCAACTCTATCTCTGTGTGTTACCTAGAACTTTTCTTCTTTCATTTTTTTCTATATTAAAACAAAATTGGCCAAAGAGTTTTAAATATATGGCTAAACAGTGGGGGTGAAGGGAAGAACAATTCCACACGATTTCCTCTTTTGTCAAATCTTCTATCACCTCCTTTCTGTCAGCCAGTAACCCTGCTCCTTATTTCAGGGAGAAAAACAGAAGCACAAAGAGGACTTTTCCACCTGCCTCCACATCCACACTGCCCCCTGCCTCTGTACACATTTACCTGCCGACCTTCCTGTTAGTATCTAAGGTCAGCCTCTTCACTTAGCACCAAATCCCCTCCTCATAAAAAGACATTTTTCTAACATTGTTTGTCCATTCTTTTTCTTATTTCATCACTTTTTTTCTCCCTCTACTGGATTTCTTCCACTACCATTCAAACAGTGCAATATCTCTGGTCTTAAAAGAAAATCCTCCCTTTAAGCTCACATCCATCTCTGATGGTCACCCCATTCCTGTTTTCCTTTAGAGCAAAATTCCTGAAAAGAGTTTTCTGTCTATATAAATCATCTCCAGTGCCTCACCTCTCTGCTGCCCATCTAAACCTACTCCAGACAGACCTCCGTCCCTCGCAGAAACCAGACACAGTCCCAGATTCTCAGCCTTCATATAGTCTCACTCAACAGCAACACTGTCATACTCAATCATTCCCTTTTATTGAAGCACTTTCTTCATTTTAAGTGGACAGTATATTTTCTCATTTTCCTTCCCACCTGACTGGCCGCTCTTCCTTTGCTGGATTTTTTTTACCTTCTCCATCTCTAGATGATGGAGTGCTCTACAAATCATGCCTTCTTCCTCTTCTGTCTTCTGTAACCACATTATACTCACTCCCTGGATGGTTTCCATAAATCATTTGGGACACTTTCTATTCAGTAATATTGCCAAATTTATATGAGTGGATTAGACTTTTGTCTTGAATTTCAGAATCATGTGTCCAACTGCTTCTTGACACCTTTGCTTGAAGGACTAACAGTTATTTTTAGTTCCCTGCCTACAGCACCACCCACAAACCTGCTCCATGTCCAGCTTTTTCCGTCTCCGCTATTCCCCAAGTTTCACAGATCAAAAACCTTAGCGTCATCTACAACCTCTCTCTCTCTCTTTTTTTTTTTTAATGGAGATACACATCCAGTCTGTCCTCACATCTTCTCAGCTTCCCATTTGAACTATACCCATAATCCACCCTCCTTTCTCCATCCCTACTAACACTACCCTGTTGTATGTCATGAGGTCTCTCACCTGGTCCCCAGGCATAAACTTCTAAGGATCCTGTTTTCATTCTTTCCTCCCTAATCCACAGTAGCCAGTGTAAAGCATTTGAAATGTAAATTATATCCTCCAGGCTCCTCTGTCCATGGACTTCTTCAGGCAGGAATACTGGAATGGGTTGCCGTTCCCTTCCCCAGGGGATCTTCCTGACCCAGGGATCGAACCCAGGTCTCCCGCTTTGCAGGCAGATTGTTTACTGTCTGTACCACCAGGGAAGCCCCATTCCCTGCTCATAACATGCAAAAGGCTTCCCATTTAAACTCTTTAAAATATCTGCCTAGAAAATCTAGCCCCTACACCCTCTTCTGAACTCAATTTCCACCATATCCTCAGCTCCCACTCCTGTTCCCTGAATGCTTCCAAATGTGCTGCTGCCTCAGTTTCTTTGTGTTATAGCTTTCTGCCTTAAAATGTTTTCACTATATAGTTAGAACTCTCTCCTTCACTTCATTGAGTCTCTACCTAATGTAACTCTGAGCATCTTCTGTGATCTCTTAAAATAGTACCCCAATTTTCTTTGTTCTTCCTAGATTTATCCGTATCTGATATTAACATAAATGTATTCCTCTGTTTGTGATCTGTCTCCTCCACACACAGAGCTATTTAGAACAGAGACTTTTCTCTGACTCACCACTGTATACATGCTCTCAGAACAGTGCCCAGTATCTGATTGTCATTTATAAATGGCCCCATTACCTCATGGCAAATGGAAGGGGAAAAGATGGAAGTAGTGTCAGATTTCCTCTTCTTGGACTCCAAAATCACTGCAGATAGTGACTGCAGTCATGAAATCAGAAGACAATTGCTTCTTGGCAGGAAAGCTATGACAAACCTAGACATTATATTGAAAAGCAGAGACGTTACTCTGCCGACAAAGGTCTGTATAGTCAAGGGTATGGTCTTCCCAGTGGTCACATACGGTTGTGAGAGCTGGACCGTAAAGAAGGCAGAACACCTAGGAATTGATGCCTTTGAACTATGATGCTGGAGAAGACTCCTGAAGGTCCCTTGGACAGCAAGGAGATCAAATCAGTCAAGCTTAAGGGAGATCGACCCTGAATATTCACTGGAAGGACTAATGCTGAAGCTGAAACTCCAGTATTTTGGTCATCTGATGCGAACAGATGACTCTTTGAAAAAGTCCCTGATGCTGGGAAAGATCAAGGGCAGAAGGAGAAGGACGTCAGAGGATGAGATGACTGGACAGCATCACCGATACAATGAACATGATGTTGGGCAAACTCCAAGAGATGGTGAGGGACAGGGAGGCCTGGTGTGTTGCAGTCCATGGGGTGGCAAAGAGTTGAACACAACTGGCAACTGAACAACAACAGCAGTGCAATATTATGAGAGGGCAGAGGTAAGTGAGTCTGTGGTCTTTGTGACAATCTTCACACAAGTCTTATCCAAAAAGGGACTCTAACGAAAGCTACTGACAAGGACCAGCCAATTTGTCTTTGGCCATTTGTATCTAGAGTATATGAAGTTTTCATAGGGTAAGCAAAATTTACACAGATGAAATCATCTGTTAGGCAGAAAATTAATCTTTAAACTTGGAGAAAACAATGATTTTCAATAAAAGTAGATACCTTGGTATGAATCTCTAATAATACTGTTAATAATGGTAATATTGATTTCTACTGAGTATTTATCATATGCTATGTTCTATTCTCCCTGGAAAAGGGCATGGCAACCCACTCCACTATTCTTGGGAACAGAATCCCATGGTCAGAGGAGCCTGGCAGGCTACAATCCGTGGGGTTGCACAGAGTCAGACACTGCTGAGCAACTAACACACAGAGATAGACGCGTGCTAGTCTCAGTGGTTTATATGTACTACATTAGGTGATCCTTACATTACCATGCGCAAGGTACTTTTATTAATATGCTCTCCATTTGACAGGTGAAGATTAGAAGAGCAATAGATATCACAGAACTAGTTCAGGTTTGTGAACTAGGGAGTCTCTCAATTACTCTGTGACTCTTTTTCTTTTAAATAACGCAGACACAACCAATAATCTCAGGATAGGACTCCTTATTCTAAGCTGTTTTATCAGTCATTATGAATCTGTCATCATCTGCTTGTATCTTTTAAATTAATAAAAAATTTTCTATTTACAGAGACTTCAAGTATTTATATATGCATGTTCATTCATATAAGATAGAGAGAGAGAGAGAGAGAGAGATTTTGTTTTGTGAAAGACCTTGCAAAGAGAATGAAAAGAAAAGCTACAGACTTGGAGAAAATATTTGCAAACTACACATATATTAAGAAAGGACTTATATCTAGAATGTATGTAAAAAATTCTCAAAACTCAACAGTTAAAAAAAAATCCATCTAAGTAGAAAATGGGCAAAAGGCAGGAACAGAGACATTCCATCAAAGAAGATATGCAGATAGCAAATTGGCACATGAAAATAAGTACATCATCAGCCATTGGTGAAATGCAAATTGAAACCACTGTAAGATAGCACTACATGTCTATGTTAATGGCTAAATTTTTTCAAAGCACCAAATACTTAAAAGGATGAAGGAAAATGGATCACACAAACATTACTTTTAGAAATGTAAAAACGATACGGCCACTCTTGAAAACAAGTTAGTAGTTGCTTATAAAATTAAATGTGCAACTAATATAAGCTAGCAGTTGTGCCCTTGGGCATTTATTCTAGAGAAGGAAAACATGTTCACATGAAAACCTATATGTAAATAACAGAAATTTTTGTACAATTTCCAGCCAAATACTGGAAACAACCCAATAATCTTTTCAATGACAAATATATAAACAAGCAGTGGCACATTGTGACAATGGACTATAACTCAGCAAGAAGAAAAAATAGGTTTGAACCTCAAGGGGAATATGCTGAGCGGAACAGGCCAATTGAGTAAGGTTGCATGCTGTTGGAAAACCATATGGAGGTTCCTCAGAAAGCTAAAAAATATAGTCGCCGTGTGATCTAGCAATTCCACTCCTGGGCCTGTATCAGGCAAAACACTAATTCAAAAAGATACACGCACCCTTATGTTCACAGCAGCACTGTTTACAGGAGCCAAGACATGGAAACAACCGAAACGTCTATCAGCAGATGAGTGGACAAAGAAGTGCATGTATACCGTGGAATGCTACTCAGTCATAAGAAACAACGAAGCAATGCCATTTGCAGCATCATGAATGAAATTAGAGATTATCATCCTAAGTGAAGTAAGTCAGAAAGACAAAGACAACTACCATACAGTATCACACCTATATGTAGAATCTAAAATACTATACAAATTAGCTTATTTATGAAACAGAAACCAACTCACAGACATAGAGTACAGACATGTAGCTGCCAAAGGAAGGGGTGATGGGAAAGGGATAAATGGGGAGTTTGGGGTTAGTGGATGCAAACTATTATATGCAGAAAGGGTAACAGCAAACTCCTATTGTACAACACATGGAACTATATTTAATATCTTGTTATGAACCACAATGAAAAAGATTATATAAGTGTGTGTATAACTAGATCATTTTACTGTCTAATAGACATTAACACAACATTGTAAATCAACTATGAGTGATATAGTTGCATAGTTGCTTTAGCAACTATGAGTTGCTTAGTAGTGTCCGACTCTTTGCAACCCCATGGACTGTAGCCTATCAGACTTCTCAGTCCATGGGATTTTCCAGGCAAGAGTACTGGAGTGGATTGACATTCCCTTCTCCAGGGGATCTTCCCGATCCAGGGATTGAATCCGGGTCTCCTGCATTGTAGGCAGACGCTTTACCCTCTGAGCCACCAAGAGAATCAACTATACTTCAATTCAAAAAAATTAAATACATTCAAAATAATGCAATCCAGTTACTTGCATTATTTTTTTTTCAAAGTGGATATGTTATTAGTTGATATACAGATAAGCTCATTGGTTTCTCTTTTGTGTTGAATTTTGAAAATATATCAGTGGAGACACATGTATAATTATTTGCCTTAAACCTGTAAACAGAATCTTTTATATTAACTTTATTAATATTAAAATTAATAATAGCTAAAATTATTAAAAATTAATAATAAAAATCTATTTTTATTAATAGATTTCCTAAATACTGGGTCATTCTTTGATTCCCCAGAGTAATTATCATTTGTCTATGGTGACAGTTTCTTAATATGTTATTGGAGGGGGTCCAGTCTTTTGCTTTTGTGTATTGTGTTGCTCATCTTCTTATTAAAGAAAATTGTAAGAATATTCACAAAGATACTTAAAAAATCACTGATACATAAAATATATGGTGAAATGACATACAAATTGAATTATATCCATAAGATGAATATTGTGTGTGTTTGTATAGAGAATATAAAATATTTTCTGCCAGTTATGACTTGCTGTTTCATTTTAATAATGGTGCTTTTTGAAGAGCCTTGTCTGAAATGTTCTCCCTCTCTGTCTGCTCTTTTCCATTATGTAACCCAAGAAATTTCCCTCCATGTAAAGTCAATGTAAGCTGGTCTTCTGCCAAGCAGAGAGAATCCTCAGGAATGCCTAGTGAGCTCTAGGCAATCTATCAACAGCTTTCTTTGTGTCAAGGTGTTAAATCAACAAAAATATTTATTGCCATTTGGGAACTCAACTCAGCGTATTGAAGTAGCTGGTTCCAGATCATCCAGCAATTGCAATATCGTCTTTTTATTCTTCTCTGGAAAGCAGATGATATTGTTCCCCAATAATGTTCATTTCCCATAAATTTGATATCTTTGCTAAGCCATTTCAGTTTTCTCTATTAATTTAGATGTACATCTCAACTTCCAGCAAGATTGTGAATTCATTAATAGCACAATATATTTCACAATACTTATAAATACTGTAAAAAAAAAAAAAAAATTCTGAGCACCCTAAACTTGTTGGTCTGGTGTTTTATCCAAAAAAAAAAAAAAAAGGAAAGAAAATCACCAATTTTTACTGAATTTTCCGTGTCAGCAACTTCAAATCATTTCCTTTCCCTTCTTACATTTAATTCAATTGAACATCATGCATTCTACTTACTTAAACATCAAGCCCTGCCAACTGTTTACTCTAAAATCTGTTTTTCTCCATCTCCACTATTGCGTATTTAGTCCAGACACATCATTTTTTTTGCTCACATGATTAATCATATTCACTCTGTTTTCTAGATCTCACTGGGTGATACGTTAGTCACATCCAAGACATCCTCTGTGTTGCAACCAGCAGTACTTTCCACAAATCTATTTCATTCTTTTATTTATTTACTATATGCAGGCACTCTGCTATGCTTTCTGATAGTTAAGATAAAAAAGGAAGAGTCCAGGTTTTACTTTTACAAGTAGGGTAGACAAACTTTAAAAAGTAATAAATGATTAAAAAATAAAAACATGAATCAATTTATTTGGAAGCATATAAATATGACTGAATTTTTGAGCTGAACCTTAAAGGAAGAAAATTATTTTTTCTGTACTCCTTTGCTTTTTTAGTTGGAACCAACTATACGCTCCAGGGCATATAATTGTGCCCCATGCCCACTTCATGGATGCTCCTTCTGTGGCAGGACCGACTACTGTTGCTCTGTGGGATCCCCCATCTCTGCCCAGCTGGCTTTGAGGTTCTAGAGCAGAGGCTGCTGGCCCACAAGTGAGCATGGTTGTGTAGAGATATGGCTGGTAGCTTGATGGGTGGGGTCCAAGAGCTGGAGCCAGCCTGCTAGTGGGCAGGTCAGCCCCTGGCCATAGTAAGCTAGAAGGAAGAGTCCAAAATGGTGCTTGCTAGCACCAGTGAACTCATGTAAAACAAACCCCCAAATCAGCTGTCTCCAGCATCTACATCCCCAGGCAGAATCGAATCTCCTTCCACCCCTCCAAGAGGTTTTCCAAGTTCAGCAAGTGGGTCTGATCCAGGCTCCTTTCAAATTACTGCCTCTGCACCAGGACCCAGAGAGTCTGAGACTTGGTGTGTGCCCTTTAAGAGCAGAGTCTCTATTTCCTACTGTCCTCCAGGTCTCCCATATGCAAGCCCTGCTAGCCTTCAAAGCTGAATGTCCTGGGGGCTCATCTTCCTGGTGCAGGACCCCACGCTGGGCAACCTGATGTGGGACTCAGACTCCTCCGTCCTTGGGAGACTCTCTGCAACCGTGATTATTCTGTTTTGGTTTACGTACCTACGGAGGTAGGTCTCATGTCCATCACATCTCCAGCCCTCCTGTTTGTATTGCTGTGGTTCTTTCTTTATATCTTTCATTGTGGACAATCTCTTCTACTCATCTTCAGGCTGCTCTCATAGACAGTTGCTGTGTACCTAGCTGTAATTCTGGTGTGTTCATGGGAGGAAGTCACCTCAGGGTCTTACTCCTCCACCATTTTGGCCACACCCTTCAGGCTTCCCTGATGGCTCATCCCATAAAGAATTTGCCTGCAATGCAGGAGATACAGGTTTGCTCCTTGAGACAAGAAGATCCCCTGGAGGAGGAAATCAGCTTAGAAGCAGAACTGGCCACTCAGGGCTGAAAAGTTCCCCAGAGGGTTCTTAGAGGATTAATGAGTATTGAGAGTGCCTTCAAAGAGATACTCTAAAATTCTTGTGTTAGTTGAGTGCCGTAACAAAGCATCACAGACTAGATGGCTTAAACTACTAATTTTCTTGGCTTTCTAAAGTCTGTGAAGTGCAAGATTGGAATGTCAGCAGAGCTGCTTTCCTCGGAGGCCCCTCTCCATGGCTTGTGTGTTGCCATCTTCTCCCTGAATCTTCACATGGTCTTCCTTCTGTGTGTGTCTGTGCTCCAGGTTCCTCTTCTTATAAGGACACCAGGCATATTGGATTATGAACCATGCATAGGACCTCACTTTAACTTGATCACCTGTCTAAAGACATGAGCTCCAAACATAGTAATATTCTGAGGTGCTTGGGATTGGGGCTTCGACATGTAAACCTTGTGGGAACACAATTCAGTCTATAGCATTTGCCAAGTTGAGCAGATGGAGACTTGAGTGAACTGGAATGCTAGAAAGATGTAACTTTTAGCATTTTTAAAGGTTTATTAAATGCATTTTTAAAGCATTTATTATTAAATCAATACCCATCACCAATTTCATCATATCCAATGCTATACCAACTTGCTTCAGAACTCTTTGTTAAAAAGATGAAGAAGACGTGACTGGGGGTCCCTGCGAGTCCTTCTTCACTCCCATCCACTTCTGTCCGTCCACAGAAATCATCAATATTTATCCCCAAAACATGTCTGTGGATGTTTTTGTTCTTGTGTTGTAAACTCGCAACATTATGGTGAAAATACAGCTTAGAATACTTCACCAGCTTAGGATACAAGCAAGTTTAATATTCTTATGTAAGTACCACCTTCAGACTAAAGTCCGTACTCCCTAGCACGGTGCGGTCCTTAAAGACTCTCCTTACCTGCCCTTGAGTTCCACCCACTGCCCCTCCCTTATATCCTGGTGAGCTGAGCAAGTCATGTGCACTCATATATTTTCTCCCTTGGACGTGTTCTTGACTTTGCCTAGATTGACCTTACCTCCTGCCGCCTGGTTTCCTGTCCCTCTTATATTCTTGTATTATTGAATAATGCCTCTACCACAATCAATACACATTATATCGGATTAAAATTGTAAGTTGTCTTACGTGATTTACCCAGAGGATTCAGAATGCCTTGGATACAAGGAGTGAAGCTTTCATAATTTTAGAGCTTAGCATGTGGAATATTGTTAGCCCAACTAAGATTTGTTAACTGAATGATGAATGAATTGATTAGATGCTGATGATTTTGATTGTAAAATCGCTTAGAGGGGCTTCCCAGGTGGCGATAGTGGTGAAGAACCTGCCTTCCGATGCAAGAGACGTAAGGGATGCGGGTTTGATCCCTGGATCAGGAAGATCCCCTGGAGATCATGGCACCCCACTCCAGTATTCTTGCCTGGAGAATCACATGGACAGAGGAGCCTGGTGGGCTACAGTCCATGGGGTCGCACAGAGTCGGACATGACTGAGTGACTTAGCATGCAGCTGAGTAACTTAGCACACACACATGCATTGCTTCGTGACCCATGCCTGTTCCATGAAACTGAGAAAATGTTTCCTTTTTAAATAAGTCTTAAAAGAATATGTTTATGATTCCCCATTCCAACAACAGAGGCAGGACCTTGATAAGGAGAAAAGACAAACATACTTTCCAAAAATTGTTTTTCTTCTGCTGAGATTTTCAGGATACCACTGCCTTCCTCCTGTGGCTGTGGCATGTGTGGGTGACAGGGTCCAGGCACCCTGAGTCCAGCCTTGACTTGACACCTGACAGCTCAGTAATGACCCCCCTCCTCCCCCACCCAATCCGGCTGGGAGCTATTACAAGCGAGCAGGTGGCAGGGACTTTATTCCCAATTTATTAAGATGGAGAGCCCTATCCTGGAAACAAAATCCACCTCGTAACTCAGGGAAGGGAGTGGGGGTTTAGGGAGACATATAATAGAGCCTTCAAACAAATTGAAAAGCTAGTCCAGGTTCTAAAATTTTAAAGCCCTTTTCATCACATTCATATTCGAGATCTATCTCTCCTCAAGGAGAAAAAAAAAATTTCTATTCAATCCTAGGTCATCGGCTTCCCTGGAGAAGGCAAAAGTCAGCTCTTCCCAGATAACAAAGTCTCCAAGCTATAGCTCTCTCTGCATGGCAGACAGCTCCTCACCTGCTTCCTGCTTAACGGAGCAGTCACTTTCTGCATGCAGCCTTGCTCACCACCAGAGTAATTGCTTCCTTGGGGTGTTTGAGAAGCCCGGCAGCCTCCACAGGAGATTCCTGAAGGCTCCCCTCCTGCTCTCATTACCCCTTTCTGACACCAGCAGCTTCCAGGCTTCCTGAGAGCACCTCATCTGGGTCGGCCAATCGAAGGCACTGTGGGCGACCCTCCCTCCTGAATGACAGAACCGGAGGTTAATTTCCAGGCACAGTGCCTGGGCCAGCCAGGGAGTGTTCCCCCGAGACAGGCTGGTCCCTGTCTGCTCCCCACCCTGATTAGTGGGAACAGACAGAAGCCATCTAGGTTGGCAGACCTCAGGGCACCCTGGCTGCCTTGAGGTGCCTGGCACCTGTGGCATCATCGCTGGACAGCAACTCAGAGGACAGAGCCAAGACCTCACGGGCGGTTTTGCCTGGAAGGAAGCGCGAGTGCAGGAAAATAGGACCCCCAGGTGGTCTTCTTTAGGGGTCCTCAGAATGCCTAACCCAGGACTCATTATATGACGGATCATTATCACCTACCTTGACTCAGAGACGGAACAGAAATGATCCTACAAGTCAATAGAATAAAATTCCACTTAATAATGCCATAGCTTTATATATAATAAGGTTGGGATAGCAGCAAGCACTGGAGAAGGCAATGGCAACCCACTCCAGTACTCTTGCCTGGAGAATTCCAAGGATGGCAGAGCCTGGTGGGCTGCCATCTATGGGGTTGCACAGAGTCGCACACGACTGAAGCGACTTATCAGCAGTAGCACCAGCAGCAAGCACTTGAAACACAAGTAGTATGTATTTTAAAATAAAAGCTCTCCCAACACACACACACACACATGCACACACAGTGAGCAAAAAGAGAATCTCTTCTTTATTTGGAAAAGAAGTGTTGTTCTCAACAAACAACTGTGCTGTTGTTCAGTCCCTTAGCCGTATCCAACTTTTTACAACCCGATGGACTACAGCACGCCAGGATTCCCTGTCCTTCACTATCTCTTTGAGTTTACTCAAACTCATGTCCATTGAGTCGGTGATGCCATCCAACCATCTCATCCTCTGGTGTCCCCTTCTCCTCCTGCCCTCAATCTTTCCCAGAATCAGGATCTCTTCCAGTGAGTCAGTTCTTTGCATTAGGTGGCCAAAGTATTGGAGCTTCAGCTGTAGCATCAGTCCTTCCAATGAATATTCAGGACTGATTTCCTTTAGAATGGACTGGTTGGATCTCCTTGCAGTCCAAGGGACTCTCAAGAATCTTCTCCAACACCACAGTTCAAAAGCATCAATTCTGCAGTGCTCAGCCTTCTTTATGGTCCAGCTCTCACATCCATACATGATTCCTGGGAAAAAATATAGCTTTGACTAGACGGATATTTGTTGACCAACTGATGTCTCTGCTTTTTAATAAGCTGTCTAGGTTTGTCGTAGTTTTTCTTCCAAGGAGCAAGAGTCTTTTAATTTCATGGCTGCAGTCACCATCTGCAGTGATTTTGGAGCACAAGAAAATAAAGTCTGTCACTGTTTCCATTTTTTTCCCTATCTGTTTGCCATGAGGCGATGGGACCAGATGCCATGATCTTAGAAGCCTGTGAAAAAGTGATAAATTTGAGAAATGCTGACTGACTCTAAAGAGATCAGAAATCATCTAGAAGGACCATTTCTCTGAGACATTTCTACACTATTGTTCCAAGATTGTTTCAATTCTTTCATGCAATCCTGCCTGTTTCCTCAAATAGATAATATTCCCAGCCAGATCAGCGTTTATCTCATCTACTCTTGTATAGTTTATGGTGTCTAGAAAAGTGACAGGCATAAATGAGGTGCTAAACCAGTGTTTCCGAAAAGGAAGGAAAGATGGGGAGAAGACAACGCTGGCAGGATGGAGGCAGAAAAGGAGATAAAGGGGAAAATAGATGAGAGATGTCTCAGGGTTTTCCAAGAGTATAGAAAAATCCACTCTCTGGGCCAAAATATAGGTTAAAACCATTATTTTTTCATTGCAAGGGATGCAAGATGTCCAGAAGCCATGAAGTTAAAAAGCATTCAGCAGTTTTTGTACATAGCTCTTATGCTCCAATCAAATTCAATGATCAAACAACATTTGGATACACTCTGCAATGCTTTTTAACTTTCTTTCACCTACAGCTGCCCATATTCAATAAATAAAACTCCTGGGCCCAGGAGCAAATAAGCAGAAATCCTAAACAAAGGACTTCAAACAGGGCACTTGAATATTTTTTTAACTTTTTTGAAGGTAGGTGTGCAAATAGCGAAAGACAGCTCTGAACTTGATCCACCTGCTTCAAGCCAACCATCTACCCTCAAGTGTTCTTTTTTCTTATAAATAGGACAGATTGCAGCGTGCTCAATGCTAGCAAATACTGTATTCATGAAAGAGGTTTATCCCCTGATAATTCCTCCAAAACAAGAAGGAAAGAGGAAGCCAAGGTAGGGACTCAAAAGTTCAAAATTCTAATATTTTTCTCTTTCATTAATTTTGAGGAAAACATGGGGAATCTTTATATATCTAAATCTATAGCATCCTTATCTCTCTCCTCCACCCTGTCTTTCTGCTTCTCTTTCTCTCTCTCTGGAACATGAATGCCTACATGCCTGATCATGTGTACACACTCATGTACACACAGACATGTGTGTACTTTCCCCTGGAGGATGAAAGAAAGGAAAGGAGCACATTGAATCATTCCTGGAAGTCTGAATGTTAATTTTATTTTTAATCACTCCAAGATTTACTAGGAAGAATAATGTGACAGAATTTTTTTTTTAAGAAACTTTTCCCATTTGTTTTCCTAGAATTTACTTCCTTTGTCTTTGTCTTGCCTCTGGCCTTAAAGTCTTCTTAAAGTTACAGCACTTTAAAAAGAGTCCTCTCTGGTTCTGGTTCTAGTTAAGGTAGAGTAGGCACCCTCTGCCTTGTCTCTGTCACTATGTATGTATTTCATACAGCTATGAAATGTGGACAAAATGCATAGAGTGGATGCTTTAGGACTTTGAAAAACCAATGATAGCAGATAGGCTAAGGAAGAAGACTGGAATTCAAAGTGCCACCAAACTATTTACCATTTTTTTCCACCACTTCATGCTAGAGGGAGGCACAGGTGTGGAAACACACACAAAAAAGCAAGGCTGGAATTCCAGTGAGATGAGTGATACAGAGTTAAAAAGTGCAGAGTGGGATCTGGTCTTTATTTAAAATTGTAATATTTTGTTCACTATGAGTTTGTCATTAATTTTGATTTTTAAATGATACATTAAATTTTTATTTATCTTCATTATTGACTTTTGGTGCCCCCTTAAATTTTGCACTTGCAACAAGTGCTGGGCTTGTTTCACCCTCCTCCTGGCCCTGTAGGAAGGTGGGGTAACTAAACCCCAGCTTTTTGGCTAGAGGGCCAGAAAAGTGAGCCCCAAGGAAACTGGAAACTGCCAAAGAGATGAAAAGAGAGGAGCTCAGGAAAGTGACTCCCTGAAAATTATATATGAGGACTTCCCTGGTGGTCCAGTGGATAAGACTCCATGCAATGCAAAGGGCTTGAGTTCCTTCCCTGGTCAGGGTACTAGAGCCTGCTGCAGCTGCTGCTGAGTCACTTCAGTTGTGTCCAACTCTTTGCGACCCCATGAACTTTAGCCCTAGTCTGTCCATGGGAATTCTCCAGGCAAAAATACTGGAGTGGGTTGCCATACCCTCCTCGAGGGGGTCTTCCAGACCCAAGGATCAAACCTGTGTCTCTTTCGTCTCCTGCACTGGTGGGCAGGTTCTTTACCACTAGCGCCACCTGGGAAGCTCTGGTCAGGGAACTAGATCCTACGTGTCCCAGCTAAGACCCGGTGCAACCAAACAAATATCAATCGATCAGTATCTTCAAAAAATGTATATGAATTCCTGAGCTAAACCCCAAGCTGTCCAGGCATAACTCTGATGCTAATCAGCAAACCTTTAATACTGAACCACAATGCATCACTACCAAGGACACAGACTGGCCCCTAGATGTAGGACAGGACAGACACGAGCAAATGCTTTGAAAACTCAACTGACATTGGAACCACAGAAGGACAATCCCACACAAAGCAGGATTGACTTGCAGTCTGAACCTACCTGAAAGAAAAGATCAACATTCTTCATAGTATTTAAATAGGATAGAATCCTATTTTAAAATTAAGCAGCATATGAAGCATGAGGAAAATCTTAATTACACTGGAAAAGACAATCAATGGATCAGATCAGATCAGATCAGTCGCTCAGTCGTGTCCGACTCTTCGCGACCCCATGAATCGCAGCACGCCAGGCCTCCCTGTCCATCACCAACTCCCGGAGGTCACTCAGACTCACATCTATTGAGTCAGTGATGCCATCCAGCCATCTCATGCTCTGTCGTCCCCTTCTCCTCCTGCCTCCAATCCCTCCCAGCATCAGAGTCTTCTCCAATGAGTCAACTCTTCACATGAGGTGGCCAAAATATTGGAGTTTCAGCTTTAGTATCATTCCTTCCAAAGAAATCCCAGGGCTGATCTCCTTCAGAATGGACTGGTTGGATCTCCTTGCAGTCCAAGGGACTCTCAAGAGTCTTCTCCAACACCACAGTTCAAAAGCATCAATTCTTTGGCGCTCAGCCTTCTTCACAGTCCAGCTCTCACATCCATACATGACCACAGGAAAGACCATAGCCTTGACTAGGCGAACCTTTGTTGGCAAAGTAATGTCTCTGCTTTTGAATATGCTATCTAGGTTGGTCATAACTTTCCTTCCAAGGAGTAAGCGTCTTTTAATTTCATGGCTGCAGTACCAAGGCCAAAATGATAGAGATGTTGGAATTATCCAACAGTCTCTCAAGTACCTATTATAAAATGACCCAACAAACAATCCTAAATACTCTTTATGTATTTATTTATATATTTATTTAGATGAAAACGTAGAAAGTCTCAACGAAGAATTAAGAGGTATAAAAAGGAAACAAGTAGACATCTTACAGCTAAAAGATACAATAGCAGAAATAAAGAATTTACCATACCTTAAATTTACACAGTGTTATGTGTCAATTGTATTTTAATAAATCTTGAAAAAAATAATAAAAATTCAGTAGTTGGATTCAACAGTGAAATGGAACTGAATTGAAAAAATTGAGAAAAGAATCAGAAAACTTCAAGATATATAGACATAAATAACCCAGTTTGAACAACAAATATTGAACAAAAAAAAGAGTTACAGTTTTAGAGAACTGTAGGAAAATGTAAAAAAAAGGTCAAATATTTGTGTCATCAGAGTCCCAGAATGGAGTAGGAAATGGCAACTCACTCCAATATTCTTGCACGGAAAATCCCATGGAAAGAGGAGCTTGGCATGCTATCGTCCATGGGATCACAAAGAGTTGGACATGATTAAGCATGCACACACACACACACACACACACACACACATATACACAGAGTCCCAGAAAGGGGTGAGGACAATTTGGTGCTGAAAAAATAGTTGCTGAAATAATATTAGCTAAAACTTCAAATTTTCTATTGAACAGTTCTGTAAATTTTGGAGCTTATATTGAATCATATAATGACTACTGCAAACCAGATTTCAATCCTAGGTCTTTTTTTACTCAAAAACATATTCAGGTCCTGTTTATGTGCTTTGCTAGGTCTGTACTTGAACTTTCCAAACAAACACTCTCCTTTTTAAAATGTCAAGGGAAGGTATTATTTGGCTCTCATAATTTCCTCCAATCTCAAAAGTTCCTGACACCAATCTATCATTGCTGCATTAACAACTGTGTTCCAGGCAGTTTCCCTCAAATCAAGTTTCTTTAATAGATGAAAATATCCAGTGGCCTAAAAGAAATTGAGGCCACCCCTCTGAAAATCAGCATGGCATACTTTCAGTATGTGGGGTCTCTTTACTTGCTGGGCCTTTAGCTGAGGGTGAAGGGGAAGATTAATGTGAAAATTATATACCTCCTACCCTTACCTCTGAGAAAGCCGTCACACAAACATGAAAGTCACCAGACAGCGGTGTCCAGGGGGAAAATTGGAGCTTCACTCACAATAGTAAAGTTAAAGCCAAATGAAATCAGGAGGTTGGGGCCATGAGACCAAGCCTGAGAATTTAAATGAGTTTTATCAAAAGCTTTAGTTACACAGAGGTTTGCCAAGGACAAATAGCCAATTTAGTTTTCAATCAGGTGCACTGTTAGAATGCTTAAGCATTTTCATTCTACAGCAAAGCCACTGGTCAGGGAAAAAAATCTAAATGACTGAGATGAAAAAAGCATTCTTATTTATGCCACTGTTGCTCATAGAGAAAGTGTCCTATACCAGGTAGTATAGTACAAAGTATCATTTTTAAATCAGAACTTGTCATAAATTGCACATCTCCAGTTGTACATGAGCAGGTCCTTATATTAGGGTTGTCAAAAAGTTCATTCAGTAAGATGGTCCAGAAAAACCTGAATGAATGTTCTAGCCAACTCAGTCCCTCTGACCTGACCTCACTTACATAAACTGTGGAGAATGAAGATATGATGTGGCCTCTCGTGGCTGTTGGAAGAATTAATGCACATGAAAGGCTTTGCACAAACCAGGCCTCACCTCTGGGGGCTTGGGTATTCAGGAGGAGGCACTTTGCTTGCATGCGGAATGACAATTAACATTCATTTGAAAGGCCTTCCAACTTCATCCTTTTCTGTAAAGCTTGAAGAATCAGGCTAGAATAAAACCAGGTCTCTTTGAGTTGACTATACTGCTGGGTAGTGTTCTGCAGCTCCCTGGCTTTGAAACAACTCAGTGAAGCAAGTAGGTCACCTGGAATATCAGTATGAATTTTGGAAAAAAGCAAAAGGGTAATAAAGATCATCTAAGAATGCCTCAAACACAGTTTGAAGGCAAAAAACCCGATTGATAGTTCAGCTCAAATAGGGTTCACTGAGCACCTACTGGATATGACACGTTCTCTGCGCTCTAGTTGCCCAAAGCATAGCTGGGCAGACAGAAATCTAACTGGACCTCCTTGTGCGATAAGGCTGGTAATGGAAAGATATGTAAGGAACAGAAAGAATGTAAAAGAGGCCACTAACATTGCTCAGGAAGACAGGTATGTTTCACAGAGAACATGGTGCCTGAACAATAAGATTGATAGGATTATTTTTTATTGACGTATAGTTAATTTACAATGTTGTGTTAGTTTAAATCCAACTTGAACATCTGGAAGTTTATGGTTCACGGACTATCGAAGCCTGGCTTGGAGAACTTTGAATATTACTTGCTAGCGTGTGAGATGAGTGCAGTTGTGCAGTAGTTTGAACATTCTTTGGCATTGCCTTTCTTTGGGATTGGAATGAAAACTGACCTTTTCCAGTCCTGTGGCCACTGCTGAGTTTTCCAAATTTGCTGGCATATTGAGTGCAGCACTTTCACAGTATCATCTCTTAGGATTTGAAATAGCTCAACTGGAATTCTATCACCTCCACTAGCTTTGTTCATAGTGATGCTTCCTAAGGCCCACTTCACATTCCAGGATGTCTGGCTCTAAGTGAGTGACCACACCATCATGGTTATCTGGGTCTTGAAGATCTTTTTTGTATAGTTCTTTTGTGTATTATTGCCACCTCTTCTTAATATCTTCTGCTTCTGTTAGGTCCATACCATTTCTGTCCTTTATTGGGCTCATCTTTGCATGAAGCGTTCCCTGGGTAATCTCTGATTTTCTTGAAGAGATCCCTAGTCTTTCCCATTCTGTTGTTCTCTGCACTGGTTGCTTTGCATTGATGGCTGAGGAAGGCTTTCTTATTTCTCCTTGCTATTCTTTGGAACTCTGCATTCAAATGGGCATATCTTTCCTTTTCTCCTTTGCCTTTAGCTTCTCTTTTCTCAGCTATTTGTAAGGCCTCCTCAGGCAACCATTTTGCCTTTTTGTGTTTCTTTTTCTTGGGGATGGTCTCAATCACTGCCTCCTGTACAATGTCAAGAACCTCAGTCCATAGTTCTTCAGGCACTCTGTGTATCATATCTAATTCCTTTAATCTGTTTGCCACTTCCACTGTATAATCATAAGGGATTTGATTAAGGTTATACCTGAATGGACAGGGAAGCCTGGCGTGCTGCGGTTCATGGGGTTGCAAAGAGTCGGACACGACTGAGCGACTGATCTGATCTGATCTGATCTGATACCTGAATGGCCTAGTGGTTTTCCCTACGTTCTTTAATTTAAGTCTGAATTTTCAATAAGGAGTTCATGATCTGAGCTACAGTTAGCTCTCGGTCTTGTTTTTGCTGACTGTATAGAGCTTCTCCATCTTTGGCTGCAAAGAATATAATCAATCTGATTTTGATGTTGACCATCTGGTGATGTCCATGTGTAGAGTCTTCTCTTGTGTTGTTGTAACAGGGTGTTGCTATGACCACTGCATTTTCTTGGCAAAACTCTGTTAGCCTTTGCCCTGCTTCATTTTGTACTCCAAGGCCAAATTTGCTTGTTACTTCAGGTATCTCTTGACTTCCTACTTTTGCATTCCAGATCCCTATAGTGAAAAGGTCATCTTTTGGGGGTGTTAGTTCTAGAAGGTCTTGTAGGTCTTCATAGAACCATTCAACTTCAGCTTCTTCAGCATTACTGTTTGGGGCATAGACTTGGATTACTGTGATATTGAATGGTTTGCCTTGGAAATGAACAGAGACCATTCTGGTGTTTTTGAAATTGCATCCAAGTACTGCATTTTGAACTCTTTAGTTGACTTTGAGGGCTACTCCATTTCTTCTAAGGGATTCTTGCCCACAGTAGCAGATGTAATGGTCATCTGAGTTAAATTCACCCATTCCAATCCATTTTAGTTCATTGATTTTCCTAAAATTTCAGTGTTCACTCTTGCCACCTCCTGTTTGACTGCTTCTAATTTGCCTTGATTCGTGCACCTGACATTCCAGGTTCCTATGCAATACTGTTCTTTACAACATCAGACTTTACTTCCACCACCAGTCCCATCCATACCTGGGTGTTGTTTTTGCTTTGGCTCCATCTCTTCATTCTTTCTGGAGTTATTTCAAGAGACTGACCCAGACTTGCCCACGAGTGTCCAGGAGTCTCCAGTGGAGGTGTGGGTCGGCGGTGGCCTGCTGCAGGGTCGGGGACACTGAGTGCAGCAGTGCCTGTGTGGGATCTTTTGAAGGAGGAGGTCATTATCTTCATTATCTCTACCATAGTTTGGCCTCAGGTCCAACAAAAGGGAGGGAACATGGCCCGGTCCCCTGAGTAATACAGCAGCAGTGTTTAATCCAGAAAATTGGATTAAAGATATACTTGGCATGGCCTGGCCCATCAGAACAAGACCCAGTTTCCCCCTCAGTCAGTCTCTCCCATCAGGAAGCTTCCATAAGCCTCTTAGCTTTATCCTTCAGAGGGCGGACGGAATGAAAGCCACAATCACAGAAAACTAACCAATCTGATCACATGGACCACAGCCTTGTCTAACTCAATGAAACTATGAGCCATGCCATGTAGGGCCACCTAAGACAGATGGGTCATGGAGGAGAGTCCACCCTCTGCTCTGACTCGTCCCATAAACAGGAGGTGGAAATAACAGGAGGTCAGGGAATTCCTTGGAGCATCCTCTGGAACAGAAAATCTTGCTCAGCAAATCTCTGCCTCAGTCAGAGGTTTTTACCTGCAGTGCAAGTCCTGTAAATTTCCAGGTGAATGACCATACATTTTGGCAACCAAAACAAAGGAGGAAATATGAATGTTTATATGATTCCGTGTGTAAAAAAGGAAGGCAAACTAAAAGCATGAGAAAAAACACACTCATCAGTGGTATTAAAATCAGAGAATCACTTCTCTGGGGCCTCACACAGAGGACACTGTTTAATTTAAATAACAATACCCACAAGAACACCCTGGTTGTAAATACAGCACTCAACAGAAAGACCATAACCAGGAAATCTCGGGACGTTCCCACTGGTGATTTGCAAACTAGAAATATATTTTACAGTACCTAGAGGAGCAAATGGACAGTATAACCCTCAGACAGTCCTGCATAAGCATCATTTTCTCAGAGCCAGTTGATAAACACGGAGAATCTGTGACTTTGAGAACCAGCCCCCAGAGTAGTATAGCAGCAGTAGTACATAGTGGCTAAAAATCCACGTTCTAGACTCATACTTACCCAACTGCTTACTGTCAGTTCTATGACCTTGGGAAAGTCACTTACTCTCCCTCAATTTTCTTGTCACTAAGAATGGGGATAACAAGAGGATCTATATCATAGAGTTATTATGAGCAAAAAGTAAAATGTGTGGAAAGCACTTAATATGGGAGACATGGTAGGCATTTAATAAATGTTAGTTATTAACACATGCTATGAAGGGAAAACATTAGCTCTCCTAACACGTCACTTCCTTTAGTTGAGTTTGGTTATGTTTCATTCTGGCTTCTAATTTCTATTCACTTCTTTTTTTTTTTTATTCCATTTAATATAGAAAGTAAATCATGTTTTAAAATAGTACATACCATTCATATACTTTTGACTTTGCCATTTTCATATACAATATATTGTAAATAATTTTCTAAGCCATTGATAAGAGATGTAGATCATTTCCCATAACAAATATAAAATATTCTATACTATTCACATAATTCTTTATTTAAATATTTCCTTTATGTATTCATGATACAACCATTGTTTCACATTTTTACATTTTTCTTGTTGATAAATATTCTATTCTAATTATTAAGATAAATCTATGTGTAAGTATATACAAGTATATACCTTCTTTGCCAGTTCTAATGGATTCTTAAAAATGTTAGATAGAGGTCTCTAAAATCAAACAGAACTTAAAAAGTTCTATATTGGTTTACCAACTATCTGTAAAGCAGTTTGTTCAATAACACAATTTAAACATCAAGGTTAAAAAAAGTAACGTTAAATTTACCATCTTAATCATTTTAAAATGTACATTTCCATAGTGTTAACCTATATTCCTCACCTCCCCGCGACCGGAGCGCCATTTAAGAGCGACCTCGCCTCCCCGCGACCGGAGCGCCATTTAAGAGCGACCTCGCCTCCCCGCGACTGGAGCGCCATTTAAGAGCGACCTCGCCTCCCCGCGACCGGCACACAATTAAGAGCGCCCCGCCGGCTGCGTCGCGCACTAAGAGCGCCCCCGCCGGCTGCGTCGCGCACTAAGAGCGCCCCCGCCGGCTGCGTCGCGCACTAAGAGCGCAGCCGAGAGGAGCTACCCCACGACCGAGGAAGGACGGCGGTGAGGGCCAGCGCACTAAGCAGGGCGGAGAAGAGCTACCCCACGACCGAGGTCAGGAAGGGCGGCGATGAGGAGAGACCCCTAGTCCAAGGTAAGGTGCGATGGCTGTGCTTCCCTGGCCGGGAGCAGCCAGGAGCAGCCGGGATGAGATACCCCACCCCGAGGTAAGAGAAACCCAAGTAAGACAGTAGGTCTTGAAAGAGGGCATCAGAGGGCAAATACACTAAAACCATTCTCACAGAAAACTAGTCAATCTAATCACACAAGGACCACACCCTTGTCTAACTCAATGAAATTAAGCCGTGCCCGAGGGGCAACCTGGGATGGGCGAGTCATGGTGGAGAGATATGACAGGGTGTGGTCCGCTGGAGAAGGGAATGGCACACCACTTCAGTATTCTTGCCTTGAGAACCTCATGAACAGTATGAAAAGACAAAATGATAGAATACTGAAAGAGAAACTCCCCAGGTCAGTAAGGGCCCAATATGCTACTGGAGATCAGTGGAGAAATAACTCCAGAAAGAATGAAAGGATGGAGCCAAAACAAAAAGAATACCCAGCTGTGGATGTGTCTGGTGATAGAAGCAAAGTCCGATGCTGTGAAGAGCAATATTGCATAGGAAGCTGGAATGTCAGGTCCATGAATCAAGGCAAATTGGAAGTGGTCAAACAAGAGATAGCAAGAGTGAATGTCGACATTCTAGGAATTAGCAAACTAAAATGGACTGGAATGGGTGAATTTAACTCGGATGACCATTATATCTACTACTGTGGGCAGGAATCCCTCAGAAGAAATGGAGTGGCCATCATGGTCAACAAAAGAGTCCGAAATGCAGTACTTGGATGCAATCTCAAAAACGACAGAATGATCTCTGTTCGTATCCAAGGCAAACCATTCAATGTCACAGTAATCCAAGTCTATGCCCCAACCAGTAACGCCGAAGAAGCTGAAGTTGAAAGGTTCTATGAAGACCTACAAGACCTTTTAGAACTAACACCCAAAAAAGATGTCCTTTTCATTATAGGGGACTGGAATGCAAAAGTAGGAAGTCAAGAAACAACGGGAGTAACAGGCAAATTTGGCCTTGGAATACGGAATGAAGCAGGGCAAAGACTAATAGAGTTTTGCCAAGAAAATGCACTAGTCATAACAAACACCCTCTTCCAACAACACAAGAGAAGACTCTATACATGGACATCACCAAATGGTCAACACCAAAATCAGATCGATTATATTCTTTGCAGCCAAAGATGGAGAAGCTCTATACAATCAGCAAAAACAAGACCAGGAGCTGACTGTGGCTCGGACCATGAACTCCTTATTGCCAAATTCAGACTGAAATTGAAGAAAGTAGGGAAAACTACTAGACCATTCAGGTATGACCTAAATCAAATCCCTTATGATTATACAGTGGAAGTGAGAAATAGATTTAAGGGCCTAGATCTGATAGAGTGCCTGATGAACTATGGAATGAGGTTCGTGACATTGTACAGGAGACAGGGATCAAGACCATCCCCATGGAAAAGAAATGCAAAAAAGCAAAATGGCTGTCTGGGGAGGCCTTACAAATAGCTGTGAAAAGAAGAGAAGCGAAAAGCAAAGGAGAAAAGGAAAGATATAAACATCTAAATGCAGAGTTCCAAAGAATAGCAAGAAGAGATAAGAAAGCCTTCTTCAGTGATCAATGCAAAGAAATAGAGGAAAACAACAGAATGGGAAAGACTAGGGATCTCTTCAAGAAAATCAGAGATACCAAAGGAACATTTCATGCAAAGATGGGCACGATAAAGGACAGAGATGGTGTGGACCTAACAGAAGCAGAAGATATTAAGAAGAGGTGGCAAGAATACATAGAAAAACTGTACAAAAAAGAGCTTCAAGACCTAGATAATCATGATGATGTGACCACTGACCTAGAGCCAGACATCTTGGAATGTGAAGTCAAATGGGCCTTAGAAAGCATCACTACGAACAAAGCTAGTGGAGGTGATGGAATTCCAGTGGAACTATTCCAAGTCCTGAATGATGATGCTGTGAAAGTGCTACACTCAATATGCCAGCAAATTTGGAAAACTCAGCAGTGGCCACAAGATTGGAAAAGGTCAGTTTTCATCCCAATCCCAAAGAAAGGCAATGCCAAGGAGTGCTCAAACTACCAAACAATTGCACTCATCTCACACGCTAGTAAAGTAATGCTCAAAATTCTCCAAGCCAGGCTTCAGCAATATGTGAACCGTGAACTTCCTGATGTTCAAGCTGGTTTTCGAAAAGGCAGAGGAACCAGAGATCAAATTGCCAACATCCGCTGGATCATGGAAAAAGCAAGAGAGTTCCAGAGAAACATCTATTTCTGCTTTATTGACTATGCCAAAACCTTTGACTGTGTGGATCACAATAAACTATGGAAAATTCTGAAAGAGATGGGAATACCAGACCACCTGATCTGCCTCTTAAGAAATCTGTATGCAGGTCAGGAAGCAACAGTTAGAACTGGACATGGAACAACAGACTGGTTCCAAATAGGAAAAGGAGTACGTCAAGGCTGTATATTGTCACCCTGTTTATTTAACTTATATGCAGAGTACATCATGAGAAATGCTGGACTGGAAGAAACACAAGTTGGAATCAAGATTGCCGGGAGAAATATCAATAACCTCAGATATGCAGATGACACCACTCTTATGGCAGAAAGTGAAGAGGGGCTAAAAAGCCTCTTGATGAAAGTGAAAGTGGAGAGTGAAAAGGTTGGCTTAAAGCTCAACATTCAGAAAAGAAAGATCATGGCATCTGGTCCCATCACTGCATGGGAAATAGATGGGGAAACAGTGGAAACAGTGTCAGACTTTGTTTTTCTGGGCTCCAAAATCACTGCAGATGGTGACTGCAGCCATGAAATTAAAAGACGCTTACTCCTTGGAAGGAAAGTTATGACCAACCTAGATAGCATATTCAAAAGCAGAGACATTACTTTACCAACAAAGGTTCGCCTAGTCAAGGCTATGGTCTTTCCTGTGGTCATGTATGGATGTGAGAGCTGGACTGTGAAGAAGGCTGAACGCCGAAGAATTGATGCTTTTGAACTGTGGTGTTGGAGAAGACTCTTGAGAGTCCCTTGGACTGCAAGAAGATCCAACCAGTCCATTCTGAAGGAGATCAATCCTGGAATTTCTTTAGAAGGAATGATGCTAAAGCTGAAACTCCAGTATTCTGGCCACCTCATGCGAAGAGTTGACTCATTGGAGAAGACTCTGATGCTGGGAGGGATTGAGGGCAGGAGGAGAAGGGGACGACAGAGGATGAGATGGCTGGATGGCATCACTGACTCGATGGATGCGAGTCTGAGTGACCTCCGGGAGCTGGTGATGGACAGGGAGGCCTGGCGTGCTGCGGTTCATGGGGTCGCAAAGAGTCGGACACGACTGAGCGACTGATCTGATCTGATGTGATCTGAACCTATATTCACATTTTTGTTTACCAGATCTCTAGATCTTTTCTATCTTGTAACACTGAAACACTCTATACCTAAAAATCACTAATGCCAACCCTATTGCCTATTCATAAGAAGTATCTTCGGAGAAGGCAATGGCACCCCACTCCAGTACTTCTGCCTGGAAAATCCCATGGATGGAGGAGCTTGGAAGGCTGCAGTCCATGGGGTTGCTAAGAGTCGGACACAACTGAGCGACTTCACTTTCACTTGTCACTTTCATGCATTGGAGAAGGAAATGGCAACCCACTCTAGTGTTCTTGCCTGGAGAATCCCAGGGACGGGGGAGCCTGGTGGGCTGCCGTCTATGGGGTCACACAGAGTTGGACATGACTGAAGTGACTTAGCAGCAGCAGGAAGTATCTTTCTGTTGCTATGATTGTGATTACTTAAAGTATTGAATATGAGTACAATCACACTGTGTTTTTTCTTTTGTGACTGGCTTATTGCCCTTAGCATAATATCCTTGAAGTTTCTTCATGTTGTAGCATGTGACGGAATTTTCTTCTTTTTAAGCATGCATGCTCAATTAGTTTTTATTGGGGTATAGTTGCTTTATAGTATAGCGTTAGTTTCTCCTGTGCAGCAAAATGAATCGGTCAGCCATGCATATACATATATCCCTTCTTTTTGGACTTCTCCCCCATTCAGGTCACACAGTGCATTGAGTCGAGTTCCTTGTGCTATACAATAGGTTCTCATTGGTTGATTACTTTCCAGTGCCTCTGCTAATGTGAGGGAAGGAATCCACTTGCTTAGGCAGTCACTCCTTTTATGTGAAAACATAAGCCTCACTTCTTGAAAGAAGCATCATCTTTCAGGAATGTTCCTAAACTAACCATCAGTCACGCAGCTCAAAGGCCTCCACACAAGCCATATGCCTCTTTTGGGAGGAAGCTCCCTTGGTTTCTGTCCAGCGTGGTCCTCGAGGGATTCAGAGTCAAATGTTACTAGCCTCAGGAATGTTCTGTTTAGGGGTTTCCACGGGGCCATTTAGTAATGGTTTATTAAGCACCTACTATGTGCCAGGTACTGGGCTTGCTCCTGAGCCTCTTATAAGTGAACAGATTGCATGCATCCTTGCTCACAGGGCCCCGAGACAGGCTCCTCAGCTCCTACTCCCCACATGCTTCAAAATTTTGTAAAACATAGTTTATTTTAAAAGAGCTTTTTGATCTCCCTTTAAAAATGGAACTCCTCTGTCCTACTTGAATCCTCAAATGGATGATAAGCGTTTGGTCTGGTGGTCTGTCCCTCTGCCTGTGTTGGTCTCATTGCACTCCAGACCTCTCAGCAGGGCTCCTCTGTGTAGAAAATGTGTTCTACCTACAGAACCACCCCATGGTGATCCAGGTACCATAGGCGTCAATGCATCCCTGAAGTCGCATCATTTTGTCAGCAAGTCTGGACACGCAGACTGGACACATGCTTGATATATCTCCAAGAACCTGGCCTGGCTCACTGCCAGCCAGCACCAAAGCTTGAGCTTGAAGACTAGCCAGTGAATTGCAGTGGGTGCACACGTGCTACCTTCTCCCACCCCAAGGCTGCATCCTGACTCTGGATGCTCACAGTTTCCTTGGAAGCTCTAGCTGCACTATAATAATCTTGGTAAAAGTAAGCCTTTGTGATTCTATGCAATCAATTAGGTCAACACTGAATTGTGTGGATACTCATTGAGCTCAGCAAATGAATGGAATCAAAGCTCCTTGGCATGCTCCAGCTTCTCTTAAAGTGGCCTATCTTTGAGAGGCAAAGGCAAAAGTTATTCAGTGGCCACAAAAGGGAGAAGGCACAGTATCCATTTTCCTACTCTTTATGCAAACATACTTTTGATCAGGTCCACCTTACTTTCTGTGTCCAAAGAATAGAGAGATCCTTGAGTCTTATTAAGAAGCACAGATCTCTTGGTATTACATTTGTTGTTGTTGCTCAGGCATTCAGTCATGTCTGACTTTTTGCGACCCCATGGATTACAGCATGCCAGGCTCCCCTGTCCTTCACTATTTCCCAGAGTTTGCTCAAATTCATGTCTATTGAATCAATGATTTGCTATCTAACCATTGCATCCTCTGTCATCCCCTTTTCTTTTTGCCTTGAATCTTTCCCAGCATCAGGGTTTTTTCAATGAGTCAGCTCTCCCTATAAGGTTGCCAAAGTATTGGAGCTTCAGCATCAGCCCTTCCAATGAATATTCAGGATAGATTTCCTTTAGGATGGGCTAGTTTAATCTCTTTGCAGTCCAAGGGACTCTCAAGAGTCTTCTCCAGCAGCACAATTTAAAAGCATTGATTTTCCAGTGCTCAGCCCTCTTTATGGTCCAACTGTCACATCCATGCGTGACTACTGGAAAAAATCACGTCTTTGACTATATGGACCTTTGTTGGGAAAATGATGTATCTGGTTTTTAAGGTGCTATCTAGATTCGCCATAGCTGTCCTTCCAAGAAGCAAGTGTCTTTTAATTTAATGGCTGCAGTCAATGTCTGCAGTGATTTTGGAGCCCAAGAAAATAAAATCTGTCACAGCCTCCACTTTTTCCCCTTCTATTTTCCATGAAGTGATGGAACCAGATGCCATGATCTTAGTTATTTGAATGTTGAGTTTTAAGCCAATTGCTTCTCTTATTTCATTCTCATCAAGAGGTTCTTTAGTTCCTCTTCATTTTCTACCATTAAAGTGATATTATCTGCATATCTGAGGTTGTTGATATTTCTCTTGACACTCTTGATTCTAGCCTGTGATTCATCCAACTCAGCATTTCACATAATGTGCTCTGTATAGAAATTAAATAAGCCAGGTGACAGTATACAGTTTTGATGTACTCCTTTCCCAATTTTCAACCAGTGAATTTTTACCTTACCCAGTTCTAACTACTGCTTCCAGACCTGCATACAGGAGACAGGTAAGGTGTTCTGGTATTTCTATCTCTTTAAGAATTTTCCACACTTTGTTGTGATCCACACAGTCAAAGGCTTTAGCATAGTTGGTGAAACAGAAATAGATGTTTTTTCTGGAATTTTCTTGCTTTCTCTATGATCCAACAAATGTTGGCAATTTGATCTCTTGTTGTTCTGCATTTTCTAAACCCATTTGGAAGTTCTTGGTTTGTGTACTGCTGAAACCTAGCTTGAAGGATTTTGAGCATAATCTTGCCAATATGTGAAATGAGCACAGTTGTACAGTAGTTTGTACAGTTCTTCTGTGTATTCTTGACATCACTTTGCCAACAAAGGTTCACCTAGTCAAGGCTATGGTCTTTCCTGTGGTCATGTATGGATGTGAGAGCTGGACTGTGAAGAAGGCTGAGCGCCGAAGAATTGATGCTTTTGAACTGTGGTGTTGGAGAAGACTCTTGAGAGTCCTTTGGACTGCAAGGAGATCCAACCGGTCCATTCTGAAGGAGATCAGCCCTGGGATTTCTTTGGAAGGAATGATGCTAAAGCTGAAACTCCAGTATTTTGGCCACCTTATGCGAAGAGTTGACTCATTGGAGAAGACTCTGATGCTGGGAGGGATTGTGGGCAGGAGGAGAAGGGGACGACAGAGGATGAGATGGCTGGATGGCATCACTGACTCGATGAATGTGATCACACTCATTCACATTCATCGAGTGACCTCCGAGAGCTGGTGATGGATAGGGAGGCCTGGCGTGCTGCAGTTCATGGGGTCGCAAAGAGTCGGACACAACTGAGCGACTGATCTGATCTGATCTGATCTGTACAGTAGTTTGAGCATTCTTTGGCATTGCCACTCTTTGGAATTAGAATTAAAAAGTCGTATTTTCCAGTCTTGTGGCTACTGCTGAGCTTTCCAAATTTGCTGAAATATTGAGTGTAGCACTTTAACAGCATCATTTTTTAGGATTTTGAATAGCTCTGCTGGAATTCGGAGAAGGCAATGGCACCCCACTCCAGTACTCTTGCCTGGAAAATCCCATGGATAGAGGAGCCTGGTGGACTGCAGTCCATGGGGTCGCTAAGAATCGGACAGGACTGAGCAACTTCACTTTCACTTTTCACTTTCATACATTGGAGAAGGAAATGGCAACCCTCTCCAGTGTTCTTGCCTGGAGAATCTCAAGGATGGCAGTGCCTGGTGGGCTGCTGCCTATGGGTCACACAGAGTTGGACACGACTGAAGCGACTTAGCAGCAGCAGCAGCAGCTGGAATTCCATCACCTCCACTAGCTTTGTTCATAGTGATGCTTCCTAAGGCTCACTTGACTTCACATTCCAGGATGTCTGGCCTGCAGTGAGTGATCACACCATCATGGTTACCCAGGTCATTAAGACCTTTTTGTATAGTTCTTCTACGTATGGTATGACATACAAAGACTAGTATAATATAGTGTCACCTGTATGTGGAATCTTTTTTAAAAAGGGCATAAAAGAACTTACTTACAAAATGGTGATAGAGTCAACAGATGCAGAAAACAAATATGGTTATCAAGGGGTAAGGGAGCATGGAAGGGATAAATTGGGAGACTGGAATTGATACATATGCACTACTGTGTGGGGCTTCCCTGGTGACTCAGACAGTAAAGAGTCTGCCTGCATTACTGGAGCCCCAAGTCCAATCCCTGGATCAGGAAGATCCTTGGAGAAGGGATTGGCAACCCATTCTAATATTCTTGCCTGGAGAACTCCATGGACAGAAGAGCCTGGGAGGCTATAGTCCATAGGGTTGCAAAAAGGTGGATAAGACTAAGCGACTAACACCTGACACTACTGTATATGAAATTGATAATTAATAAGAACATACTCTAGAACACAGGGAGCTCTACTCAGTACTCTGTAATGATAGAGTACTTACAGAAGAGAATCAAAAAAGAATGGATATATGTATATGTACCACTGATTCACTTTACTATACACTTGGAATGAATACAACATTGTAAATCAACTATAATCTAATAAAAATTAAAAAGAATCTCTGGGTCTTGTTAAGATTATTCAGATTTCTACTTCTGTGTACCTTATGGACGGAGGTTAGTGACACTGTATAGGAGGCAGTGATCAAGACCATCCCCAAGAAAAAGAAAGGCAAAATGGTTGTCTGACAAGGCTTTACAACTAGCTGAGAAAAGAACAGAAGCTAACAGCAAAGGAGAAAAGGAAAGATATATCCATTTCAATGCAGAGATCCAAAGAATAGCAAGGAGAGATAAGAAAGCCTTTCTCAGCAAACAATAGCAAAGAAAGAGGAAAACAATAGAATGGGAAAGGCTAGAGATCTTCTCAAGAAAATTAGAGATACCAAGGGAACATTTCATGCAAAGCTGGGCACAATAAAGGACAGAAATGGTAGGGACCTAACAGAAGCAGACAATATTAAGAAGAGGATGCAAGAATACACAGAAGAACTATACAAAAAAGATCTTCACGACCCAGATAACCACGATGGTGTGATCACTCACCTAGAGTGAGACATCCTGGAATATGAAGTCAAGTAGGCCTTAGGAAGCATCACTACGAACAAAGCCAGTGGAGGTGATGGAATTCCAGTTGAGCTATTTCAAATCCTGAGATGATGCTATAAAAGTGCTACACTCAATATGCCAGCAAATTTGGAAAACTCAGGGGCCACAGGATTGGAAAAAGTCAGTTTTCATTCCAACCCCAAAGAAAGGCAATGCCAAAGCATGCTTAAACTATTGCACAATGGCAGTCATCTCACACACTAGCAAGTAATACTTAAAATTCTCCAAGCCAGGCTTCAGCAGTATGTGAACCATGAACTTCCAGATGTTCAAGCTGGATTTAGAAAAGGCAGAAGAACCAGAGATCAAATTACCAACATCTGCTGAATTATGGAAAAAGCAAGAGAGTTCCAGAAAAACATCTACTTCAGCTTTATTGACTATGCCAAAGCCTTTGACTGTGTGGATCACAATAATCTGTGGACAATTCTGAAAGAGATGGGAATACCAGACCACCTGACCTGCCTCTTGAGAAATCTGTATGCAGGTGAGGAAGCAACAGTTAGAGCTGGACATGGAACAACAGACTGGTTCCAAAATGGGAAAGAAGTATATCAAGGCTGTATACTGTCACTCTGCCTATTTAAATTACATGCAGAGTACATCATGAGAAATGCTGGGCTGGATGAAACACAAACTGGAATCAAGATTGCCAGGAGAAATATCAGTAACCTCAGATATGCAGATGATACCACCCTTGTGACATAAAGAAGAACTCAAGAGCCTCTTGATGAAAGTGAAAGAGGAGAGTGAAAAGATTGGCTTAAAACTCAACATTCAGAAAGCAAAGATCATAGCATCCGGTCCCATCACTTCATGGCAAATAGATGGGGAGACAATGGAAACAGTGAGAGACTTTCTTTTGGGGGGCTGCAAAATCACTGCAGAAGGAGACCGCAGCCATGAAATTAAAAGATGCTTGCTCCTTGGAAGAAAAGCTACGACCAACGTAGACAGCATATTAAAAAGCAGAGACATTACTTTGCCAACAAAGGTCCGGCTAGTCAAAGCTATGGTTTTCCCAGTGGTCATGTATAGATGTGAGAGTTCAATTATAAAGAAAGCTGAGTGCTGAAGAATTGATGCTTTTAAACTGTGGTGTTGGAGAAGACTCTTGAGAGTCCCTTGAACTGCAAGGAGATCCAACCAGTCAATCCTAAAGGAAATCAGTCTTCAATATTGATTGGAAGGATTGATGCTGAAGTTGAAACTCCAATACTTTCTGATACAAAGAACTGACTCATTGGTAAAGACCTTGATGATGGGAAAGATTGAGGGTGGGAGGAGAAGGGGATGACAGAGGATGAGATGGTTAGATGGCATCATTGACTAAAGGAACATGAGCTTGAGTAAGCTCTAGAAGTTGGTGATGGACAGGGAAGCCTGGTGTGCTGCAGTCCATGGTGTCGCAAAGAGTCAGACACGACTGAGCGACTAAACTGAACTGAACTACCTTTCTGCGTCTAGATTCTTGTAACACTTTATGTCAGACAGAACAAGGGAGTACAGAGAAGTCAAGCGTCTTATTCAAATCCGCTAAGCAGAAGAACAACTGAGTTGGGACTGGAACTTAGCTCTGACTCCAAAGCCATATTTTCTGTTATATCAGGGTTTCTGAACCTCAGCACTATCAACACTTGGCAGCCAGATAATCCTTTGCTGTCTGTATGTGCTACATCCTATATTTTAGAATGTTTAGCAGCAACTTGGACCTATACCAACCAACTGCCAGGAGCAGTCTCCATTTGTGGCAGCCAAAATTTTCTCTAGATATAGCCAAATGTCCCTGGATTAAAAACTGCTGCTTATGATAGAGAGAAATCATTTATCCAACCTAAGTGGTCCTTCCTCCTGAAAAATCACTGAAAGAAGAAATTACATAAGGCCCTATAATAGGGACTGTACCACTGAAAGATACATGAAGCATTTACTTTTTAGGAGCTTAAGAAAAAGGCTCTAGAATCAGGGAAAGGAAGTTGGGATTGCTTGTGGGGATAGTAATTCGTTTTATCAAGGGAGGGAGCTATTAAAGAATTGTTGTTTATTCATTGATCTGTCCAACATTATCAATACCCTATGATGATGTAACAGTAACATGGATTGTAATAATCACAGTTACAACAACACCCTTGCTAATATTGCAAATGAGGAAACTGAACTGAGGAAAATGAAGTGGCCTGCTTCAGATCAAGCAGCTGTGAAGAGGAAAGGCCAGCACAGACATTCATTTCTGTCTGGTGCAGACCAGCATTTATGGGATCACCAAGGGTGGACAGTCACAGATGCTGCAGAAGACCCAAGTGCAAGCAGTTGGCAGAAGCTTCAGAAGGGAAGTGAAAATAGCAAATTAAGCACGAGTTGCAGTGCTGAGTAAAATAAGAATATTAATCATACATATTTGGATAAAGCATCCCAGATGTCTAGAGACATTAGCCTGTTTGTGTATTGTAAATGCAGACATTGCTTTGTTTAATAATCGTTTAAGAATCAAATTGCAATATGTTTGCTTTAAAAAGAGGACTACTTTGAACTGGTAACATATTTAACTAAGGCAAATTAGAAACATTGGGGCGATGAAAAGACTTTTTCTTTACATAAAACTAATTGAAAAAAGAAACTCAAATGATATCACATTTTTTATCCTAGCTTGTTCACAGACTGAAGCCACGCTGGTGATGTTTCTGCCCTTTGTGCCTCTGAGACACTTCTGCAGGCTCCAGAGAACTGCTCTGCATGGTTCGGCACAGGTGTGAGGCCTGCCTTCCTCTCCTGTGATGACTGGCCGTGCAAGGAAGACCTGCCAAGCCTCTCCACCAGCGCCCACCTGGCCTGGCCCTGAGCTGTCACGGTGACAGGGGGCGAGTGGGCCTCCTCTGCTCTCACCGTCCTGTGGCTGCAAGGCTTCATCTCAGTGACTGCAGGTTTACTCCACACAGTCCACTCTGAAACAGTCTTCTTCAGGGGGATTTCCATAGTACAGGGAAAAATCTTTTTTAATCTTTCAAGAGATGTCATAAAAAGTGCTTAATGTACTGGGAAAAAAATGACATGAAATAGCTTTTAATGTAACAAAATTGGGAAATATTTCTAATGTGTATGACAGAAAAGGACCTATGGTTTTTAATATGCAAAGAGCTTTCATAAATCAAGAAGATGAAGATGATTAACTCAATAGAAACAAAAAAAATATACAGGAAGACATTTAATGTGAAGAAATGCATTGACCAATAAATATAAGAAAACCATGTTCACCATCACAGATTTTAAAAATTAAAATGAGATGTGGTTTCTACTTATTATCTTGATATATATGACATATATTTCAAAACATATATAATGTATACATATATATATGACAAAACAGAGTCAATCTTGCTTTTCTAGAATTTTTTTTCATTTCAAATTCTCACCACCTTGGAATTGTCAGATAAATTTATATTCATATATCAACATTTTAAAGAGGAGAAAAGTTCAATAAATAGTGTATAGTAATAAATATTTTTTTTAATCAAGAATCTCTTTTATTGATTATCCGAAACATTACAAACATCTAGTATGAACAAATTGTAACATGATAGTGTTTAGTTTGAACAATTAATACATTTCAGATATAATATTATACATATTTCAATGCTATTCTCCCCAATCATCTCACCCTCTCCTGGAGTAATAAATATTTAATGAAACAGATTTGGCAATCAAATACTAAATTTTTAGTGCTTCAATCAAATCTGTTTTGTAATTACTTCTGTAACTCTCATCTCTCCAGAAGCATCTCTAAGCTCTTTGTGGAAGGTGGTAGTACATGTTTTCCCTAAAATGTAGCTATTTAACATAACTGCTGTTTTAACTTGAGTCATGTATGGATGTGAGAGTTGGACTGTGAAGAAGGCTGAGTGCCGAAGAATTGATGCTTTTGAACTGTGGTGTTAGAGAAGATTCTTGAGAATCCCTGGGACTGCAGGGAGATCCAACCAGTCCATTCTGAAGGAGATCAGCCCTGGGATTTCTTTGGAAGGAATGATGCTAAAGCTGAAACTCCAGTACTTTGGCCACCTCATGCAAAGAGTTGACTCATTGGAAAACACCCTGATGCTGGGAGGGATTGGGGGCAGGTGAAGAAGGGGAGGACAGAGGATGAGATGGCTGGATGGCATCACTGACTCAATGGACGTGAGTCTGAGTGAACTCCAGGAGTTGGTGATGGACAGGGAGGCCTGGCGTGCTGCAATTCATGGGGTCGCAAAGAGTCGGACACGAATGAGCGACTGAACTGAACTGAAGACAAAAATGCAACATAGAAGAAGAACTGGACTAAGAATTCAGAGACTGTTTTCTAGTGCCAGATTTTAAACTAAAAAGGCTGGTGATCTTCAGCAAGTCCCTGAAGTCCTCTGGCTTGCATTTGCTTCACCTGTTAAATGAATGTTAGACAAAGTTAATGGCACCCCACTCCAGTACTTCTGCCTGGAAAATCCCATGGGTGGAGGAGCCTGGAAGGCTGCAGTCCATGGGGTCACTGAGGGTCGAACACGACTGAGCGACTTCACTTTCACTTTTCACTTTTATGCATTGGAGAAGGAAATGGCAACCCACTCCAGTGTTCTTGCCTGGAGAATCCCAGGGACGGGGGAGCCTGGTGGGCTGCCGTCTATGGGGTCACACAGAGTCGGACACGACTGAAGTGACTTAGCAGCAGCAGCAGCAGACAAAGTTAAAATTTTACAACCCCATGCATAACTGATTTCCCCTAAGTCTCCATGGCCACCTGATGCAAAGAGCTGACTCACTAGAAAAGACCCTGATGCTGGGAAAGATTAAAGGCAGAAAGAGAAGGGGATGACAGAAGATGAGATGGTTGGCTGGCATCACTGACTCAATGGACATGAGTGTGAGCAAGCTCCGGAAGATAGTGAAGGAGAGGGAAGCCTGGTGTGCTGCAGTCCATGGGGTCGCAAAGAGTCGGACATGACTGAGCTGAACTGAAATTTAACTAAAGTCTAACATCTAGGATTTGACCAGCTTCTGTGACTTCATTGTCCTTCTGTTACTGTAGACTTCAGTTCAGTCGTGTTCGGCTCTTTGTGACCTCATGGACTGCAGCATGCCAGGCTTCTCTGTCTAGGAACTTGCTCAAACTCATGTTTATTGAGTTGGTGATGCCATCCAGCCATCTCATCCTCTGTCAACCCCTTCTCCTCCCACCTTCAATCTTTCCCAGCATCAGGGTCTTTTCAAATGAGTCAATTCTTCACATCAGGTAGCCAAAGTATTGGAGTTTCAGCTTCAGCATCACCCCTTCCAATGAATATTCAGGACTGATTCCCTTTAGTATTGACTGGTTAAATCTCCTTGCAGTCGAAGGGACACTCAAGAGTCTTCTCTAATGCCACAGTTCAAAAGCATCAGTTCTTTGGCACTCAGCTTTCTTTACGGTCTAGCTCTCACATCCGTACATGACTACTGGAAAAACCATAGCTTTGTCTAGGTGGACCTTTGTCAGCAAAGTAATGTCTCTTATTTAACTCTCAATTTCCTCAGCAGTTATATGGTGAGAATAATAATACCTAACTCACAGGGTTGCCATGTGACTTAAAGACTGTCACCTACAATATGCTCAATAAATGTCAGCTAGTTGGGGCAGTAATAGTGAGAGTGCTATTAAATAGCTTTTAATGTAAGTGACAACCTTGACCTTTATCATGTTTTAATATTTCCCTTCTTCCCTCATTATGGGATCATAAGAGGAAAGATGAATTAAGTGCAAAAGCAAGAAGGAGGAATTACTACTTCCGTGTACATTATTCCTGAGAAATATGGAAAAGTGCCCATATTGACTCTCCAGCAGAATCTTTGTATCGAACAAGTTTCTTATGAAGTTGACTCAAATACTTTTTTGCTTTCAGATATTTGGGTTCAGCAAGAAAATAAGCATGCATTTATGAAACACCTACTGTATATTTCGGCTTCCCAGGTGGTGCAGTGGTAAAGAGTCACAGGAGACGTGGATTCAATTCAATCCCTGGTTAGAGGAGATCCCCTGGATTAAGAAATGGCAACCTGCTCCAGTATTCTAGCTTGGAAATGCCATGGACAGAGGCGCCTGGTGGAGTACAGTTCATGGCATCACAAAGAGTGGGACACAACTGAGCGACTGGGCACACACACACACACACACACACACACACACACTGTATATTTAGCACTGTTCTAGACACTAACACATGATGGCTAAGAAAAGAAAGATGTGATTTCTGACCTAAGTTATAAACATTGAAGAGAGAGAGAATAAAAGTAAATAATGGAGGTATAATCATTTTGCTATGAAGAGAAAAAAAAAAGCTCTGAAATATAGTTTCCAGGAGGACTCACTGAAATAAATCCATTTAGTGATAATCCAGTATGTACAAAAAACCATACATTTTAAGCATTTGGAGCAGATGACTAGGGGATTTTGACAGGTGTTGCCTGAAAAAGAAAAGTTTGTATTCAAGTAACTTGAAGGAACTGTGGTTAAACCTTAAACAGATTCTTTTATTGCAGTGCTTATCAGAGCTTTTATTTACTGACGTACAATGTTGGTTTTCACAGGAAATCCATAGAGTACACTGCCTTCCAATCTTCCTTAACTACAGAACAATATTTTCACAAATCATCTTTAGTAGAACAAAGATGACTTGTGCACATGTTCTGGAAATGGCCAACTTTAGAAAGATCATACAAAATTGAAAAAAAAGTTAAAAGTTATACTAAATGATTTTCTTCGGTGCACAGCTTTCTTCACAGTGCAACTCTCACATCCATACATGACCACTGGAAAAACCATAGCCTTGACTAGACAGACCTTTGTTGGCAAAGTAATGTCTCTGCTTTTCAATAGCTGAGCGCTGAAGAATTGATGCTTTTGAACTGTGGTGTTGGAGAAGACTCTTGAGAGTCCCTTGGACTGCAAGGAGATCCAACCAATCCATTCTAAAGGAGATCAGCCCTGGAATTTCTTTGGAAGGAATGATGCTGAAGCTGAAACTCCAGTACTTTGGCCACCTCATGCAAAGAGTTGACTCATTGGAAAAGACTCTGATGCTAGGAGGGATTGGGGGCAGGAGGAGAAGGGGACGACAGAGGATGAGATGGCTGGATGGCATCACCGACTTGATGGACATGAGTCTGAGTGAACTCCGAGTGTTGGTGATGGACAGGGAGGCCTGGCGTGCTGCGATTCAAGGGGTCGCAAAGAGTCGGACACGACTGAGAGACTGAACTGAACTGAATTGGAATGATTTTCTAAGAATATTTTTGAAAAATTCTGAAAAATTTTATGCTGTTATATAGATACACTTCCTGTGAAGAATATTTCAATCTAATATTTTTATCTTGTTAGTCTTGAATGTCCCATACTTTATGCCCCTAGAGAACCTGAACAAATTTATTTTCTCAGTCTTCTTAGTATGCAAACAAATTGACCTTGACCTGGGTCAGTGCAGCCACAGAAACAAGTATAGACAGTAGAGTAGATCAACAAGTTTATCCAACTTTAGTGGAGAAGGAATAGAATATTTGATAATGGGAGAAAATGGGTAGCTAAAAAGACCTGAATGTGGGGGTGGGGGGCAGATAAATTAGGAGTTTGAGACTAGCAAACACAAACTTCTATATATATAAGAGATTAACAGCACAGCCCTACTGTTTTAACACAGGGAACTATATTTAATATTCTTTAATAATAATAATGGAAAAGAATATGAAAATAATATACATATTTATAACTGAATCACTTTGCTGTACACCAGAAACTGATGTAATATTGTAAATCAACTGTACTTCAAATAAATAAATAGGACTGAGTCTTGACTCTCCCACTCAAAACTGTGTGATGTGTATCCTTGGGAAAATCAACACAGCCAGCTAACATATTTTGTTAATCCATGGGTGGGTATATTAACAGTGAAGCCCAGATCCGTGGGGTAAGGAGGGGCAGGAAGTTGGATCAAGAGGAAGGGGATATATGTGTACATGTAGTTGATTCCCTTTGTTGTACAACATTGTAAAGCAACTATATACCAATTTTTAAAAATAAATAAAAAAATTTTTAAATAGTGAGGCCTTATAGGGCTGCCGTAAGGATTGAATGGATGTATTAGTGCTCTCCATTAATACTTGGTTTCAGAGAGTGAACCACAAAGGTTATAGAGCACAATAAGACATTTCTAAATTTATGTTCATCACGATACAAAGAGAAAACATCCTTTTGATTTCATCACATGTCCTTATGAAAACTTACATTTCAGGTTTAGTTTTCTGTATCTTTTTCTGAGCATTTTAATGAGAAGTTTGGAGAAGTATCAAGTAAGGTGATTGTAAATTTAGAAACTGCTGCCTCATTTACAGAAGAAATAACCCTGAAGTGACCTCAGCCCTGCACAGTTATGGCAGACTGCTTTGTTCTATAATCACTGAAGCAGTCAGGGATTTCTGCTGACATTTCTGATTTGGAGATTTAAACACACAGTTTCTAACCGATGGTGAGATAATAGGTTCACCTGATTGCTAAAGCTCCATCTTAGAGACACTCCCAACTCCTCGCTAGCTCTCTGCACACAGACGTGGCAACATCTTTCATATCAGAGGACTTACTGACTTACATTTGAATATGTTGCCTGATTATTGCAGCCAAAATATTAATCTCAAAATAGTTGGAAATGCATGCTGATGAGGGAGCGAACTGATTCCACTGGATGAATCCTGGGTCTCATCCTCCTACCCAAACATTTTGAAACAGGTATGTTTTCTTTCTACAGTTTTGTGTAACTCATATCCACAGTAAGAAGTCAGGATATTTGTATGTAATATCATAAAAGCATATAATATCTAAAAAAAAAAAAAAAACAAAACATAAGCATGTTGCTCTGTCTTGGTCGATGTGACATGGTTACTAAGGATAAAATAATACAGCTTGATTGCAAAACATGGCAGGATGCGCCAGTCTTCCCACAGGAAGTGCGGCCTGGTGGTTAAGTGTATAGGCTGTGCACTTAAACACACCTGGATTTGACCTCTGTACAGTCACCAGTAAACGTGAACTGGAAGAAATACCTGAACATTCAGGTTCTCAGTTTTCTCATCTGGAAAGTAGTTATAAAAATTTCTGTTCTGTAGGATACTTTTAAGAAGCTTAATTTTTCCTCTCAATTGTTCAATGTGTACAATGTATCAGTTTTTCAAATGTGTACATGCTTTCATCAAGATATAGCACGTTTTTTGGAGAATCAGACATGGAGAAGGCAATGGCACCCCACTCCAGTACTCTTGCCTGGAAAATCCCATGGATGGAGGAGCCTGGTAGGCTGCAGTCCATGGGGTCGCTAAGAGTCAGACACGACTGAGCAACTTCACTTTTCACTTTCATGCATTGGAGAAGGAAATGGCAACCCACTCCAGTGTTCTTGCCTGGAGAATCCCAGGGACGGGGGAGCCTGGTGGGCTGCCGTCTATGGGGTCGCACAGGGTCGGACATGACTGAAGCGACTTAGCAGCAGCAGCAGCAGACACAGAGAACAGATTTATGGATGTGGGGTGGGGAAGGAAGGAGAGGGTGAGATGTATGGAGAGAGTAACGTGGAAACTTATGGTACCATATGTAAAATTTATAGCCAGTGAGAGTTTGCTGCATGACTCAGGAAACTCAAATAGGGGCTCTGTATCAACCTAGAGGGGTGGGGTGGGGAGGGAGAAGGGAGGTAGGTTCAAGAGGGAGGGGATATGTATATCTATGGCTGATTCATGTTGATATTTGGCAGAAAATAATAAAATTCTGTAAAGCAATTATTCTTCAACTTAAAAAATGTAATAAAGTAAATTAAAATTAAAAAATACATACAGCACATTTTTATTACCTCAGAAAGTTCTTTTGGATTCCTTTTCAGTTAATTCCTGGCTATCTCACTCAGAAAGCGATGACTATACTGATTTTTTTTATTATAAATTAATTTTTCCTTTAGGATGACAAAATGTGAAATAATGTATCAGATCAGATCAGATCAGTCACTCAGTCATGTCCGACTCTTTGCAACCCGAGGAATAACAGCACACCAGGCCTCCCTGTCCATCACCAAATCCTGGAGTTCACTCAGACTCACACCCATCGAGTCAGTGATGCCATCCAGCCATCTCATCCTCTGTCGTCCCCTTCTCCTCCTGCCCCCAATCCCTCCCAGCATCAGAGTCTTCTCCAATGAGTCAACTCTTTGCATGAGGTGGCCAAAGTACTGGAGTTTCAGCTTTAGCCTCATTCCTTCCAAAGAAATCCCAGGGCTGATCTCCTTCACAATGGACTGGTTGGATCTCTTTGCAGTCCAAAGGACTCTCAAGAGTCTTCTCCAACACCACAGTTCAAAAGCATCAATTCTTCGGCACTCAGCCTTCTTCACAGTCCAGCTCTCACATCCATACACGACCACAGGAAAGACCATAGTCTTGACTAGACGAACCTTTGTTGGCAAAGTAATGTTTCTGCTTTTGAATACGCTATCTAGGTTGGTTATAACTTTCCTTCCAAGGAGTAAACGTCTTTTAATTTCATGGCTGCAGTCACCATCTGCAGTGATTTTGGAGCCCAGAAAAATCCAAAAAAAAAAAAAAAAGTCTGACACTGTTTCCACTGTTTCCCCATCTATTTCCCATGTAGTGATGGGATCAGATGCCATGATGTTAGTTTTCTGAATGTTGAGCTTTAAGCCAACTTCTTCACTCTCCACTTTCACTTTCATCAAGAGGCTCTTCACTTTCTGCCATAAGGGTGGTGTCATCTGCATATCTAAGGTTCTTGATATTTCTCCCAGCAATCTTGATTCCAACTTGTGTTTCTTCCAGTCCAGCGTTTCTCATGATGTACTCTGCATATAAGTTAAATATACAGCCTTGACATACTCCTTTTCCTATTTCCAACCAGTCTGTTGTTCCATGTTCAGTTCTAATTATTGCTTCCTGACCTGCATACAGATTTCTCAAGAGGCAGATCAGGTGGTCTGGTATTCCCATCTCTTTCAGAATTTTCCACAGTTGATTGTGATCCACACAGTCAAAGGCTTTGGCATAGTCAATAAAGCAGACATAGATGTTTTTCTGGAACTCTATTGCTTTTTCCATGATCCAGCGGATGTTGGCAATTTGATCTCTGGTTCCTCTGTCTTTTCTAAAACCAGCTTGAACATTAGGAAGTTCACGGTTCACGTATTGCTGAAGCCTAGGTTGGAGAATTTTGAGCATTACTTTACTAGCTTGTGAGATGAGTGCAATTGTGCGGTAGTTTGAGCATTCCTTGGCATTGCCTTTCTTTGGGATTGGAATGAAAACTGACCTTTTCCAATCCTGTGGCCACTGCTGAGTTTTCCAAATGTGCTGGCATATTGAGTGCAGCACTTTCACAGCATCATCTTTCAGGATTTGGAATAGCTCCACTGGAATTCCATCACCTCCACTAGCTTTGTTCATAGTGATGTTTTCTAAGGCCCACTTGACTTCACACTCCACGATGTCTGGCTCTAGGTCGTTGATCACACCATTGTGATTATATGGGTCTTGAAGCTAAGTGCTTAAACTATTTTGGGGTATCTGATAGGCATTCAAAAAGTTGAGCCAATTATTATTGTTAATATTTCTATACAAAGTGATGGTTAGGATGACATGCATAAAAAATGCTAGAAGACAAAGTTCCAAATTGACAGGGGATGAAATGTATCTAAAAATCAAGAAAAGAGAAAGAGAAAATTTGGAATGAATATCTAAAAGTGGGGTATCTTTTAACATTTATTGAATGCCTTCTAGATACTATGCCAAGAGTTTGTCATTTTAATTTTCACAATAGACGGCCCTTCTCCTTCCCCGCCCCCCTCACGGAGAAACAGAAACTCAGACTTAGGTAGCTTCCTAGCATCACAACACACTGCTGAGTAATAGGGCTGGAATTCAAGTGTCTGTCCAACTCTAGAGCTGCGGTTGTTCTCCTAGAACACCTGGATTGCCATATTAAAGACATGCAAAGCAAAAGGAAAATAGCATTGAGTCTTAAAATGGCAACCTAGTAACCTTCATACTTTTCACATATTATCTCATCTAATCCCCAGAGAGTTTATTTCTGCCCTCTTCCCTACTTCACTTTTAAGGAATCAGAGTTATAATTTTAATCTGGCTTCAAATGAAAGTATCTGTTTATCAAAAGAAAGAAGACTTTCTTTTAAACTAGGTCCCAAATCTCCCAAAACACTCAACAAAAGGGCCAAATTAAATCTCAGTATTTTAGATGGAAGGCTAAAGAATGTGATACAATCCTAAAGTTGGAAAACAGGGTGATGTCAGATCAAGACAGATAAACCCTTACTCATTGTATACACATTTTAAGCCCTGGGTGAGTGTGCATAAAATATCTAGGTGTTGCTGAGTCATACTTACTCTGGATAACATATCATCTGTACTTCTGGGTGTTTTGTACTATTTTTTAAAATTCTGTTAACTTTTATATGTGGAGGCATTGTCTGATCTTGTGAACTAGCCATAAAGCAATCAATATCTGAAGAACTGTTAGAACCTTCAGGAACCTCATATAAAAACAGTAAATTTGAAAGTTAGGAGGCAAACTAGGATTGAAACAGAAAATTAGGGATTTCCAGATCCTCTGAACTGTCATTGTATTTAAGCCTGAGTTTTTTTCCTTTTCATTTTTAAAAACGACTATTTAGTTTTGACTGTGCTGAATCTTTGCTGCTGCCAGGGCACTCCTCTAGTTGCAGATAGGATGACTGTCCACTGGGGCTGCACAGGCTTCTAACTGCGGTGGTGTCTCTAGTCGCAGAGGACGGGCTCTAGGGTGCGTGGGCTTCAGTGTCTGCGGCTCCCGGGTTCTACAGCACAGACTCAATCGCTGTGGTGCAAGGCACCCGGTGTGCGGCAGGCGGGAATCTACCAGGACCAGCGACTGATCCGGCGTGTCCTGCCACCACCGGCAGAAGTGTTCACTGAGCCACCAAGGAAGCCCTCTTCCTTTTTCATTTAACTAATGTTTGAACAAAACCAAATACAGTGACACTTTTTATATTAAAAGTCAAGAATTTTGCTAAAGCTATTATAGAAATACATTGACTCACATCAGTACTTTATATTATTATAAAGTGAAAGTTGCTCAGTGGTGTCTGACTCTTGGTGATGCCAGGGGCTATACAGTCCATGGAATTCTCCAGGCCAGAATACTGGAATGGGTAGCCGTTCCCTTCTCCAGGAGATCTTCCCAACCCAGGGATCAAACCCAGGTCTCCCACATTGCAGGCAGATTCTTTATGTCTGAGCCAGAAGGGAAGCCCAAGAATACTGGAGTGGGTAGCCTATCCCTTCTCCGGCGGATCTTCCCGATCCAGGAATTATATTAGTATAAGCTTCCCCTAAAATGACAAGTCAACCTTTTCAATGAGGCTGTGCTAAACAAAGTATTGCTGTCTGTATCAAAGAATTATAAAATCAATAAATTGAGGGCACCAGTTGAAGTCAAAGCATCTTTAACTCTGGCACTGATTCATTCTATTTTTGATGAAATAGTCTCTTGAGTAGGGCACTAGGAGGCAACATGGATCCGACCAATTTAGAAAAAGCTTTTCCAGAAATTAAAAGTATGACTGTCCTCCTGATGACAGGAAGTACTTTCTTAAGTTTAAATATCACCTAGAAAAAAGAGAGAGAGTGAGAAATTTAAAAAACAAAAATAAAAACACTGAAGACTGAGATCAAGAATGACACACTAGTCATCTCTGGGTACCAGACTTCAGGGTATCAAGGTGAGTAAAATGGGCTTGCCAGGTGGCCCCAGTGGTAAAGAACTCGCCTGCCAATGCAGGAGACATAAGAGACTCAGGTTTGATCCCTGGGTCATGAAGATTCCCTGGAAGAGGGCGTGGCAACCCACTCCAGTGTTCTTGCCTGGAGAATCCCAGGGACAGAGAAACCTGGAGGGTTACAGTCCATGGGGTCACAAAGAGTCAGACATGACTGAAGCAACTTAGCAAACACATGCTAAGCACGTTGGACAAAAATTCCACCTTCACTCTTAATAGAGAAAGCTGAAAAAGAATGTTCCTCTCACCACCACCACACACACCCCCACCCCAAAAAAAAAAGAACAGGGGAAAAAAAAGCAATATACAAAATTACAGCTTCTCTTGAGCCCATCAGATAGCTGAAGTTTCAAGACAGTAAGACCTGGATTGAATTTCAAAGAGTGATAAGCTCCTTCAAGGAGAGACAGGGCATGCGAACTGTGTCAGTGTTTCTAGAACAAGGGAGGAAGAAGTGGATGTTGTAAAACTGGTAAGAAAACATCAACTAAATTTTAAATGAATTTTTTAAAAGGCCAAGTATGGACTAACATGAAAAGTTTAAAACAACTGGGAGCCCAAAAGACTCAGGAGGAGTTCCCAAGGACACATTTAGAATTCTCACGGGCCTTGACTAGATGCTCAGAAGAAAAAAGGAACTTGGGGCAAGAGAATGGAAACAGTTGGTGATGGACAGGGAGGCCTGGCTTGCTACAGTCCATGGGGTCGCAAAGAGTTGGACACGACTGAGCGACCGAACTGAGTGGAGACAGCCCTGCTCGGTGGTGCAGGCATGCGAGGCACGATTGATCCGGGCCACTGGAGGATAAGCACAAGACCTTTCCTGTCTTCCAGGACACATTCCCCAAAGAAGGCAAAAACCTGACATCATTGGGAGGGGGTAGAATAAACTTTTTATCCAAACACACGTACATATACACACACCCCACCTGGACTGGGGCAGAGAGATATTATTCCTTGGAGAGGGATGGAAGCAAAAATCCACCTGTCCATAGCGGAGGGATGGGAAACCCTCTTCTGCACAGAATCTGCCAAGACTTGCTGCTCCTGGGACAGTGGCAGAAGGAAAAATCATCTAACCTTGGGAAAGGGCAGGGAATTCTCTACGGCTGAGGATCCTGCGCTGATAGAGAGCAGATCTCTGCTACCCCTGCAGGAGCCACAGGAAACCTTCTGCATCTAAGACAAGCCACAAATGAATGAGTCCTAGGAAATGTACTGTATCATTAGAAAAGTAATTGTGAATGACGCAACAGGCAGCTCATATTGTCAAACTGGTTCCCATGGAAGGTAGTTTGGCTTAGTGGTTGAGAAAAAATTCAGTCTTGAATCTGTTTTCTTTTTCAATAGCTATATGACCTCTCAGTGTCTCAATTTGTAAAATGGGAATAACTGGTCCACATCAAGGGGTATTGCTGAGGACGTTAAAAGAGATTATGTATGGAAAATTCTTAGAATGCTTCCAGGTGTGTATAAATGTCAACAAAAGTGGTAACTATTCCTGCAAATACAGATGAAAACAAAATGTTGATTTGTAAAAACAACCGAAAAGTCGTTACAGTAATCGTCCCAATCCTGAATCTCTGGCTCAGTTTTCTGCAAGTTTATTCTGAGAGCTTTAAATATAGGCATTTTACCTGTTGAATTTAACTTCAGTGGTTTAGACTTACATTTTTTAAAATGATTTATTTATTGTATTTTTGGCTCTGCTGGGTGTTCACTGGCACATGTGGGCTCAGCAGAGGCTACTCTCACTGCAGAGCACCGGCTGTAGGGTGCATGGGCTTCAGTGCTTGGGGCTCAAAGGCTCCAGAGTGCAGGTTCAGTAGTTATGGTACACAGGCTTGGGTTGCCCTGCAGGGTGGAATCTTCCAGGACCACGGATCGAGCCCATGTCCTCTGCATTGGCATACAGATTCTTTACAACTGGACCACCAGTCAAGTCCTAGACTTGCGTTTTGAGATGCAGTCGTCTAGCTAAGAGTCGGGCAGTACTCTCAACAAGAGAAACTAGAGAGAAAAACAATAAAATATAGAAAATAGCTATTAGAAAGCAGAAAACTTCTGATGAAACTAGAACTGCAGGGACTGAAATTCTGGAAGGAAAAGCCCCAATCACCTGGACTCACCCTCTGTCACTTCCTTCACCCTGGGGGACACGGTTGGTTCTGGGCACAGACAGGGTGCTCACAATTCAGGCTTTCAGTCTGTGGAGGGTGCAGAAAAACGCAAAGTATTTTGAGGAGACTTGAGGGGCTTCAAACCCATTTCTGGCTTTCCCCTTGAGACTTGTGCTGAATCCCTGGCTACATGGGGCTGCAGCCAAGACCCTCAGAGAAAGATTCTGAAGAGCTGAGCAGGGGATTTCTTTAGTCTCAAACACAGAGATGACATTTCTGTACTCACAAGGAGGGGGAATAAGGAATATATCAGCTCCCAGTTGAAAATCTGAGGGGAGTAGGGAGGACTGGGGGTCAATTATTCACCCTTATAGCAGCTGCAAAACCCAGCCTTTCCTCAGAATGGGCCATGATTGGGTTAAGGCCCCCACCTTAACTGCCTAGAAAGAAAAGGGTGAAAGATAACATCATCTGAAGTCTCTGTATTTTTAATAAGCAATCAAAATTCTTTAAAAATTAATAAGACCAACAAAGGACAGTCTGCATAACTAAAAACAATGGAATAATTAAATCAGCAGAAGCTGCTGGAGTGCAGTAATGAGAACTCACAATGATAAACATGACTAAGCAAGAGAAACCAAATGACAGAGAGATTAAAATTTAGCTAAAAACTGATCTTATGGAAGATATTCAAATGAAAATTCTGTAATTGAAAAGTACAATATCAAAGTACAATACAATTTTGATATTGTGCAAAAGTACAATATCTATTGAAAGTGAAATCAAACTGATTGGATTAAACTGAAATTTTTAACATAGACCTAAGAAGATCCCTTCCTTCTCATTTGTATGCAGTGAGATCCTGAGGATGGGTGTAGAGTGAATGATGACGCATTGACCTTTTCCCTTGTCACTGTCCTTCCTCCCAGCCTCTGCCACTCAGGTTCTGTTATTAATTCAAAAATAAATATGACAGTCTGTGCCGTATACAGAGGCCCATGCTGGGTGACCGCAGGTGGAAAGAGCAGCTGCGAGTTCAAGAGGAAAGATTGCTAAGGCCTGGTCTGCACCCTCAGAGGAGACCACTGTATAATGAAGAACATTAGAAATTCAGGAGAGTGGCTTCTAGTCCGAGCTTCTTATTCACTAGCTGGGAGGCCTTAGGAAAGACTGTTTTCTCTAGACTTCAGTTGCGTTCTGTGTAAAACAGGAGAGTGACCCAAATATCCATGTCTAAGATTCCTTCCAGTTCTGAGGTTTAAAGCAAACTGAGCCAGTCAGACAACATTCAGACAGTCTCCAGACTAAGCATAGGAGAATCTATTCATGGTTTTCCTAAAGATGTTATAAAATCAGGTTTCTTGAGGTATAACTTATATAAAACACATTTTAAGTGTAATGTTTCATACTTCTTGACAAATATACATATAGTTATGTAACTGCTACTGCAATCAAGATATAGAACATCTCCAACAACCCCAGAAGTACCCATGTCTCTTTGTAGGCAATGTCAGCCTCTGGTAACCACTGATCTGATTCATGTCAGTGTGGTTTCTCATTTTCTTGAATATCGTATAAATGGAATCATTAAAGTGTGTATTCTTTTGTGCCGGGATCCCTTCCTTCAACATAATGATTTTCAAATGTATTCATGTTGATGCATTTATCAACAGACCATGACCTAAATCCAATCCTTTATGATTATACAGTGGAAGTGAGAAATAGATTTAAGGGTCTAGATCTGATAGATAGAGTGCCTGATGAACTATGGAATGAGGTTCGTGACATTGTACAGGAGACAGGGATCAGGATCATCGCCATGGAAAAGAAATGCAAAAAAGCAAAATGGCTGTCTGGGGAGGTCTTACAAATAGCTGTGAAAAGAAGAGAAGCAAAAAGCAAAGGAGAAAAGGAAAGATATAAATATCCGAATGCAGAGTTCCAAAGAATAGCAAGAAGAGATAAGAAAGCCTTATCAGCAATCAATGCAAAGAAATAGAGGAAAACAACAGAAGGGGAAAGACTAGGGATCTCTTCAAGAAAATCAGAGATACCAAAGGAACATTTCATGCAAAGACTGCGTAAAGGACAGAAATGGTATAGACCTAACAGAATCAGAAGATATTAAGATATTAAGAAGAGATGGCAAGAATACACAGAAGAACTGTACAAAAAAGATCTTCACGACCCAGACAATCACGATGCTGTGATCACTCACCTAGAGCCAGACATCCTGGAATGTGAAGTCAAGTGGGCCTTAGAAAGCATCACTACGAACAGAGCTAGTGGAGGCGATGGAATTCCAGTTGAACTATTCCAAATCCTGAAAGATGATGCTGTGAAAGTGCTGCACTTAATATGCCAGCACATTTGGAAAACTCAGCAGTGGCCACAGGACTGGGAAAGTTTGGTTTTCATTCCAATCCCAAAGAAAGGCAATACCAAAGAATGCTCAAACTACTGCACAATTGCACTCATCTCACACGCTAGTAAAGTAATGCTCAAAATTCTTCAAGCCAGGCTTCAGCAATATGTGAACCATGAACTTCCTGATGTTCAAGCTGGTTTTAGAAAAGGCAGAGGAACCAGAGATCAAATTGCCAACATCCGCTGGATCATGGAAAAAGCAAGAGAGTTCCAGAAAAACATCTATTTCTGCTTTATTGACTATGCCAAAACCTTTGACTGTGTGGATCACAATCAACTGTGGAAAATTCTGAAAGAGATGGGAATACCAGACCACCTGATCTGCCTCTTGAGAAATCTGTATGCAGGTCAGGAAGCAACAGTTAGAACTGGTCATGGAACAACAGACTGGTTCCAAATAGGAAAAAGAGTATGTCAAGGCTGTATATTGTCACCCTGTTTATTTAACTTATATGCAGAGTACATCATGAGAAATGCTGGACTGGAAGAAACACAAGCTGGAATCAAGACTGCCGACAGAAAAATCAATAACCTCAGATATGCAGATGACACCATCCTTATGGCAGAAAGTGAAGAGGAACTAAAAAGCCTCTTGATGAAAGTGAATGTGGAGAGTGAAAAGGTTGGCTTAAAGCTCAACATTCAGAAAACGAAGATCATGGCATCTGGTCATGTCACTTCATGGGAAATAGATGGGGAAACAGTGGAAACAGTGTCAGACTTTATTTTTCTGGGCTCCAAAATGACTGCAGATGGTGACTGCAGCCATGAAATTAAAAGACGCTTACTCCTTGAAAGGAAAGTTATGACCAACCTAGATAGCATATTCAAAAGCAGAGACATTACTTTGCCAACGAAGGTCCGCCTAGTCAAGGCTATGGTCTTTCCTGTGGTCATGTATGGATGTGAGAGCTGGACTGTGAAGAAGGCTGAGCGCCGAAGAATTGATGCTTTTCAACTGTGGTGTTGGAGAAGACTCTTGAGAGTCCCTTGGACTGCAAGGAGATCCAACCAGTCCATTCTGAAGGAGATCAGCCCTGGGATTTCTTTGGAAGGAATGATGCTAAAGCTGAAACTCCAGTACTTTGGCCACCTCATGCGAAGAGTTGACTCATTGGAGAAGACTCTGATGCTGGGAGGGATTGGGGGCAAGAGGAGAAGGGGACTCCAGAGGATGAGATGGCTGGATGGCATCACTGACTCAATGGACGAGAGTCTGAGTGACCTCCGGGAGTTGGTGATGGACAGGGAGGCCTGGCGTGCTACGATTCATGGGGTTGCAAAGAGTCGGACACAACTGAGTGACTGATCTGATCTAATCTGATCTGAGTAGTATTTCATTGTAAAAATTGAGGGCAGGAAGAGAAGGGGACGACAGAGGATGAGATGGTTGGATGGCATCATCGACTCGATGGACCTAGGTTTGTGTGGACTCCGGGAGTTGGTGATGGACAGGGAGGCCTGGTGTGCTGCCGTTCATGGGGTCATAAAGAGTCGGACACGACTGAGTGACCGAACTGAACTGAACTGTGCTTTGTTGATCAGTCAGTCAGTAGACAGATGACTGGGTTCCCAATTCTCCATGGAGTTATCATGCATAAAGTGACTATGGCCATCAGTACATGATTTTTTTTAACTAGACATGTTGTTTTAAATTGGGGTAAATACCCTGATGTAAGATATCTGGTTCACGTAACAACTGTAAATTTTGCTTTATGAAAACTCTACTAAATTGCTTTCCAAAGTAGCTGTACCATTTTGGGTCTCAACCAGCACCACATGAGAGTTCCTGTTGCTCCATAGCCTCTCCAACACGTTCATGTGGTTTTAATTAGCATTTTCTTTATAGCTACTGATGGTCACTATCTTTTCATGTCCTTACATACATGTGTAACCTTTGGTGAGATGAATGACCATTAAAATCTGTTAGTTCAGTTTTCTAATTTTTAATTGAAATTTGTACTGAGATCTTTATAGATTCACATAGAGTTTCAAGAAATAATGTAGAGTGATCCCTTGTAAAATTTGCTCAGTTTCGGACAAGAGCAGCAACTTGCAAAGCTAAAGTGAATATTACAACCAGCATATTGACATTGGTATATCCACCAATCTTTTTCAGATTTCCCATGTTTTAGTGTGTTTGTGTGTGCATTTATGTGAAATTCTATTCAGTTACATCACTGGTGTAGGTTTGTGTATCTGTCACTCATGTTAAGGTACTCAACAGCTCCAACACCACAAGGATCACTCCTGATGCCCTTTCATAATCACGCCTGCCTCTCCCACCTCCTTTTCTCCCATGCCTATACTTGGCAATCCCTAATCTGTCCTCCATTTCTAAAATAACTTTCTAAAATTATATGATTGGAATCACATAGTGTGTAACCTTTTGTGATTGACTTTTTCACCTAGCATGTTCCCTGAAGATTCATGCAAGCTGTTGTGTGTTTCAATAGTCTGTTCTTCTTTATTGCTGAACAGTATTCAGTAGTATGGCTTACCCACAGATTGGTTAAGTGCTCACCTAAATGACATCTGACTTGATTCTAGATTTTGACTATTGTAGATATGGTTGCTGTGAACATTCATGTATATAGGAGCACAGGTAGAGGAATTCCACTCCACTCTCCCATCAAGAGACAGCATGTGACCTTGCCTGATGAAACCTCTCACTCCACAGGCAGCATCAGCAGGGTTTCTATCATCTATGTACAGCACTACATCTTATGGAATGGTTGCTTTTAATTGTCTATTGTAGCAAAGACTTTTTTAAAAATCACAAACTTACCTTGCTTCCTCTCCACTCTGGCCTCACAGCCTTGGCAAAAATTAGCTTGAAAGGGAACATGGTCTCAAAGTAAAAGCTAAAACTCTGAGTAAACATAGAAAAGCATCTTTATGAACTTGGGTTATGCAAACATTACTTAGGCTACAAAACACATGAAACATAAAAGACAAAATTATAAATTGCTCTTCAAATAAAATGAAAACTTTTACTCTTCCCCAAACACTGAAAACAAGGTGAAAAGGCAAGCTCTGCATTAGGTGAAAATATTTGCAATTCATAAAAGTAATAAAGGATTTAATGTTCAGAGTATTTCAAGCATTCTTATGACTCCAAAGTCAGAATATAGTTAAATATTGGGCCAAGTTAGGGCTGGCAAGAGGAAGAAGTAAAATGAAACAGTTACAGCAAGGACCCAATCCAGGCTGTCTCTTTTACCCTTGGCCCAACAATGTACTTTCCTGCTTAGAGAAAACGTCTCCATTTTGAAAGGAATAGGCAACCATTGGAACTTGAGCCTGTTCCATTAATCCTACTGATGTATCCAAGTGGTATATGGGCACCTTGGGGTCTGTTTTCTCCCATATTCAGCTATCTCCTGAGCTGGTTCTCTCTGCGACCCCCTAACCCAGAGAGAGGTGGGAAATATCAAGAGTTACTTACAAAGTGCTCCCTTTTCTAATCCATTAACTCCTTTTTTCTCTTCTTCCAACATTTTCCTGCAACAGCATCCCCCTAAGCCACAAGAGGGAGGTGGCCTCTGACGGCATGGAGTCTGGTTATGCAATGAGTATCAGCCCTAAGGGTCATCCTCAGTAGGGGCGTAGGCTCTCAGGCTAAATCCAGGTGCTGGCATAGTCTTTTTCAACAACTGATGCTTGAACAACTGGAATCCACATGCAAAAGAATGAAGCTGGATGGCATCCTCATATCATGCTCAAAAACTAACTAAAAATATATGATAGATCTAGACATAAGAGCTAAAAGTATAAACACTGTGGAAAAAATATAGAAATACATCATCAGGACCCTGCATTAGGCAAAACCTTCTTAGCTATGAGATCAATCACACAGGAGAGAAAAGAAACAATGAACAACTCAGATGTCATCAAAATAAAAAACTTACACTTCAAAGGATGCCATCAAGAAAGTAAACAGATAACCCATAGGATAAAATGTTTATAAATCTGATATGAGATTTTTATATAGAATTATATAAAGAACTCTTTTACAATTAAATAATAAAAGGAGAGTGGCTCAGATGGTAAAGAATCTGCCTGCAAAGTGGGAGACCTGTGTTTGATCCCTGGGTGGGGAAGATCTCCTGGAGAAGGGAATGGCAACCCACTCCAGTATTCTTGCCTGGAGAATTCCATGGACAGAAGAGCCTGGTGGGCTAAAGTCCAAGGGCTCCAAAAGAATCAGACACGACCGAGTGACTAACACTTTCCGTGAGAAGACAAGGGGCCAGTTTAACATGAGCAGACCATCTGAGAAGATATTTATTTAAGGAAGATATGCAAATGACCAATAAAAATATGAAAAGATACTTTTTATCGTTGGAAATCAGTTAAACGCAAACCAAAACCACAACGAGTTACCACTTCACCTCCACTAAGGGAGCTATAATCAAAAACAGTGAGACAATAATAATTGTTGATAAGGATGTTGAGAAATTGGAAGTCTCATATATTCCTGGTGGGAATGTGAAGTGATACAACCATGTTGGAAGAGAATTTGGCAGTACCTCAAAAAGTTAAACATAAAGTTACTGTATGAGCCAGAAATTCTACTCCTAGGGTATATATTCAAAAAAACTGGAAACATATGTCCAGAGAAAAACTTGTACATGAAGTGAAAAAGCCAGTCATGAAAGACCACATATTTTATGATTCAGTTTATTAGAAAATGTCTAGAATAGGCAAATCCAAGAGATAGAAGGATTTTCCCAGTGGCTCAGTAGTAAATTATTCCCTGAATCCCTCGGTTGGGAAGATTTCCTGGAGAAAGGAAATGGCAACCCACTCCAGTGTTCTTGCCTGGGAAATCCCATGGAGCAGGAGCCTAGTAGGCTACAGTCCCTGAGGTTGCAAAACAGTCAGATACAACCTGAGCGACTCAACAAAAATGGAGATAGAAAGTAGATTAGTGATTGCCGGGGAACAGGGAGGGGGTTATCAATTGAGAGTAACTGCTCATGGTAATGGGGTTGCTCTCAAGGGTAATGATAATGTTCTAAAGCTAATTGTAGTCTTCATCAAAAGACTTTGTGAATATACTGAAAAACATTTAAAGATATGGTTTAAAAAATATCAGCTGCAACCTTATATACTCACAGCCATTCTTCTTGCTGATTGAGACCCTTGCCAATTTTTACTTGGGTTATTGTAACAACATCCTAATTTGTTTTCCACCTCCAGGGCTGATTTCAACCCATCTTCCATACAACTGCCAGAAGTTTTATAAAGTCTAGACCTGGTGGTCACTCCTTTGTTTAAAACCAATGGTGACTCCAGCTGTTTACAACAGGAGGCGTCCTTACCATGGCTTCAGCTTGTGTTTCAGACCCAACTCAACAGCTTCTCTTAATATACTATTTACACAGTAAGTAAGTGCCCTGCCAGTTAACTATCCCCTCACAATTCACTTCACTTTTGTACACTTTCTGTCTCTGCCAGACGTCCTAACCTCTTTATCTGTCTTGAAAGATATATTTATCCTTCAAAGGACTCCCAGCTACCTTATCTGAGAAGGTTCCTCCAACTCCTTCCACTCTTCTGTTGTTGGCTCCATGGCTGGTTGATTACATAGAACACAGCTTTAATGATCTGTTTTCTGTCTCTTCCACTGGTCAGGAGCCTGGGTAAGCGGACTCTTTCTTTCAGCCAGCTTGAGTATTTATACAACGTTCTCCCCCATTCCTGGAGAGACACCAACTTCCAAAGCTACTCTCTTCCTTTGTACTTAAAGATTTTATCCTGTGACTCGCCATGACTTTCTAATTCCACTTGTGTGATAATACTTTTTGTGATTTAAATAGACACACGGATAATTTCTCTAATAGCATGGACCTCATCTTCTTTAGGGGCTTCCCCAGGGGCTTAGTGGTAAAGAATCTGCTTGTAATGCAAAAGCTGCAGGAGACACAGGTTCAATCGCTGGGTCAGGAAGATCCCCTGGAAAAGGAAATGTCAACCTGCTCCAGTATTCTTACCTGGAAAATCCTATGGACAGAGGAGCCTGGCGGGCTACCGTCCATGGTGTTGCAAATAGCCAGACAGGACTGAGCATGCACAGAGCTGGGCACACCTTTAATACCAGCTCCTTACTGTGCCTCGACTCCTCATATCTTCACTTTCGCCCTTACCCACTGAAACTCCACTGCTAATTACTGTATGAACTCTCACATGCACTCTGATTTGCATTGTCCCTCTTTTCCTAAGTTGTACTTTCGCATTAAATTACAATGCAGGTTGAATCTAAATCTCTTCCTACTCTCACTGAACCTGCGTGGCATTTGTGCCTGGGAAAAAGAAGCACAACAATACTGGCTGACCTCATTTTAAACTCACAACCATCAGCTTCAAATGAGTTCTTTGTGCTGGCAAGTTATCATATTTTTTAAATCAAATCATCCTCCCTTCTTTGATTATTTCACATCTTTTCATTTCTTCTCAAAACTTCCTTCACTGTCCCCCTGACTGAAGCCAGCATCATCACTCCCTTGGACTATCATCACAGGGATCTCCTACCCGGTCTTTCTGCTGTTGCCTCTGATTCTATAACCTCTTCTCCATTCAGACCTCAGAGAGGTCTTCTTAAGATCTAACTAGATCATGCCACTGTTCTTTTCAATATTGTCTGCTGCTGCTAAGTCGCTTCAGTCATGTCCGACTCTGTGCGACCCCATAGACGGCAGCCCACTAGGCTCCTCTGTCCCTGGGATTCTCCAGGCAAGAACACTGGAGTCAGTTACCATTTCTCCACTCCCTATCTTATTCCAATTAAAAGTCAAGGTAAAAAACACTGCATCATCTTCTGCCTTCCCAGTTCTTTCTTATCTCCTACGCTGTTGACTATGGTCTTTCCTGTGGTCATGTATGGATGTGAGAGCTGGACTGTGAAGAAGGCTGAGCGCCGAAGAATTGATGCTTTTTAACTGTGGTGTTGGAGAAGACTCTTGAGAGTCCCTTGGACTGCAAGGAGATCCAACCGGTCCATTCTGAAGGAGATCAGCCCTGGGATTTCTTTGGAAGGAATGATGCTAAAGCTGAAACTCCAGTATTTTGGCCACCTCATACGAAGAGTTGACTCATTGGAGAAGACTCTGATGCTGGGAGGGATTGGGGGCAGGAGGAGAAGGGGACGACAAAGGATGAGATGGCTGGATGGCATCACTGACTCGATGAATGTGAGTCTGAGTGACCTCCGAGAGCTGGTGATGGATAGGGAGGCCTGGCGTGCTGCAGTTCATGGGGTCGCAAAGAGTCAGACACGACTGAGCGACTGATCTGATCTGATCTGATCTGATGCTGTTCTTCTCCTTTTGCTCAATATCTTCAAGTCAGGCTGGCCTTTTTGAGATTTTTTTTTTTTTTTTTTTTTGGACAGTCCAAATATGTGTAAATCTCAGTGCTTCTGCATTTCCTATTCTTTCCATCTGGAATTTTCTTCTCTGAGATATTTTATTCTCTCAGACATTTGAAATTCTGCTTAAGTCTCTGCTCAATGGTTGCTGCATCACCGAAGACGTCTTTGACTATTTTACTCAAACAGGACCCCAACAAAACATCCTCTCTCCCACTTATGTGTCCTTATTCTTATGTGTGAAACTCATTAACATTGAACATCTCGTATATTTATTTGCATATTGTTCACTATTAACCATTAGGGTGCAACCTCTAGAGGACAAAAGAAAAAAATGATTCACAGCAACTCAATACTGCTGGCAACTTGTTGAATAAATATATTGCATTTGAAGAAAGAATTCTATTACAATAACAATAATGAAGTAAAGAAAGAAAGGATAAAGTGAAGGAAGGAAGCCAGATTTTCTATTAAAACCTGTTTTTTTTTTTAAAAAAAGAGGTTCTATACAGAGAAGAAATTATTTTATTTAGGGTAACATTCTATAAATAACTTGATACCACATTTTAAAATTTTTTAAAAAGAAAAGAAAACATGTATACATAGAAAATAGAAATATATATATCCTAAAATATCACCAGAGTGTATCTTTCAGTAGTATGAATGTGGTGAAAATGTTTTTTTTATTTTGCTTGTTGGGGAGGGGTCTATTCTTTTGTCTGTTATTTTGTCTTTCTAAAAGGAAAAGTAGAATTTATACCTGTGAAAAATTATAAACAGAAAAATTTCTTAAAATACAAGAAAGAAAAAAGGAAATCTGGATCCCCATATTTTAGAAATTCATTGTCTACACAGAAACCTCAAATACAGGACAATCTAAGTCAAGACAGACTTGGTTTTACACATAAAGGAGACGTTTCTTTCCATCCCTTTTCCCATAGCCATGAAGTGGCTGTCATTCTGGAGGGGTCAGAGTGTTTCCAGTCCAGTTCGAGATGCACAGCTTGGGCAGACTTAATCAGTCAGCGCACCTTCAGCACCTCTCTGGTTGTGAGCTGGGAACGGAAGAAACACACCACTCCATCTGTGCCCCAGAGAGCTCATCAGCTTTGGGGAAATGACGCCAAGTCTGAATTTGGAAAGAAAAGCAGTCTTTTACTGTGAGTAACGCATGTACCTTTCTCTGCAGGAACACAGGGAAATGAGTGGCCAGAGGTGAGGACTGAGCCCTCTGCAGGCACAGCCAGGATGCGCTAGGGCTGCTGCGACCTCACAGTGTTGGGGGATGCATGGGGGCCTCAGCTCTGTCTCTGTAAAGGTGTAGCAGGGAGGTGATGAACGCACCAGGACCAAATTTATTAAATCCTGCACACAGCACTGCAGCTCCTTCATGCTTTCATCTCCCCGTTGGCTCCACATTCTCATAGCCAACCTCCATGTCCAAACCTGAAAAATTCCTACACTAAGAGATGAGGTTTCTGAAGTGGAGGGTAAGTTCTGATTATGTTTCTGAATAGCTGATATCTTAATTATGTTCAAATATCAGAGCCTCAGTTTTCTTATCAGTAAAATAAGTGGTTGTCATACAATTCAGCAATTCCACTTCCTAGATATAGCCTAAGGAAATGAAACACTAACTGGCAAAGATATCTGCACTTTCATTTCATAGCAACATTATTCATAATAGCCAAGACATGGAAACAATCTAAGTGTCCGCTGATGGATCAATGAATAAAGAAGTTGTGGTATATATATATAATTACTATATAATAATTGTTATTGATGGAAGGAAGTCAAATTACAAACTTCCAGATATTGGAAAGAAGATAGTCAAAAGTACAAACTTTCAGATATAAGATAAACAAGTACTAGAAATATAATGTATAATATAGATGACTATAGTTAATACTATAATGTGATATAAAGGAAAGTTCTTAAGAGGGTAGATCCTAACTTTTCTCATCACAGGGAAAATTTTTTTCTCTTTTATTGTATCTATATAAGATCAGATCAGATCAGTCACTCAGTCGTGTCCGACTCTTTGCAACCCCATGAATCGTAGCACGCCAGGCCTCCCTGTCCATCACCAACTCCCAGAGTTCACTCAGATTCACATCCATCGAGTCAGTGATGCCATCCAGCCATCTCATCCTCTGTCGTCCCCTTCTCCTCTTGCCCCCAATCCCTCCCAGCATCAGAGTCTTTTCCAATGAGTCAACTCTTCGCATGAGGTGGCCAAAATACTGGAGTTTCAGCTTTAGCATCATTCCTTCCAAAGAACACCCAGGGCTGATCTCCTTCAGAATGGACTGGTTGGATCTCCTTGCAGTCCAAGGGACTCTCAAGAGTCTTCTCCAATACCACAGTTCAAAAGCATCAATACTTCGGTGCTCAGCCTTCTTCACAGTCCAGCTCTCACATCCATACATGACCACAGGAAAGACCATAGCCTTGACTAGGCGGACCTTCGTTGACAAAGTAATGTCTCTGCTTTTGAATATGCTATCTAGGTTGATCATAACTTTTCTTCCAAGGAGTAAGCGTCTTTTAATTTCATGGCTGCAATCATCATCTGCAGTGATTTTGGAGCCCAGAAAAATAAAGTCTGACACTGTTCCTACGGTTTCCCCATCTATTTCCCATGAAGTGATGGGACCAGATGCCATGATCTTCGTTTTCTGAATGTTGAGCTTTAAGCCAACCTTTTCACTCTCCACGTTCACTTTCATCAAGAGGCTTTTTAGTTCCTCTTCACTTTCTGCCGTAAGGGCGGTATCATCTGCATATCTGAGGTTATTGATATTTCTCCCAGCAATCTTGATTCCAACTTGTGTTTCTTCCAGTCCAGCATTTCTCATGATGTACTCTGCGTATAAGTTAAATAAACAGGGTGACAATATACAGCCTTGACGTACTCCTTTTCCTATTTGGAACCAGTCTGTTGTTTCATGTCCAGTTCTAACTGTTGCTTCCTGACCTGCATACAGATTTCTCGAGAGGCAGATCAGGTGGTCTGGTATTCCCATCTCTTTCAGAATTTTCTAGTTTATTGTGATCTACACAGTCAAAGGCTTTGGCATGCTGGATGTTAATTAAACTCTTGTGGTCATCATATATACATATATTTAATGTAAATATATATATAAATAAATGTATATATAATATATATAATAGATGGACTATTTTTCAACTATTTAAAGGGCAAGGGAATCTTACCATTTGAAACAACACAAAGGGATCCTGAATCCTATCATTTTCTATATTAATCCTACCATTTACAACAACATGAATGGGCCTTAAAGACAAAATGAAATATATCAAACAGGGAAAGACAAATACCATACAATCTCATTTATAGATGAAATCTAAAAAACAAACAAAAAAAAACCTCACCAAACTCATAGAAAAAGAGACCAAATTTATGCCTACCAGAGATGGGGGGGGGGGGGGGGGAGGGGAAAATAGGAGGAAAGTAGTCAAAAATACAAACTTCCAGATATAAGATAAACAAGTACTAGAGATATAATGTACAGTGTAGATGACTATATTTAATACTATAATGTGATATAAAGGGAAGTCGTTGAGAAAGTAGATCCTAACTTTTCTCATCACAGGGAAAGTTTTTTTCTCTTTTATTGTATCTATATAAGGCGTGCTGCGGTTCATGGGGTCGCAGAGAGTCGGACACGACTGAGCGACTGCGACCCCATGAACCGCAGCATGCCAGGCCTCCCTGTCCATCACCAGCTCCCGGAGGTCACCCAGACTCATACCCATCGAGTTAGTGATGCCAACCAGCCATCTCATCCTCTGTCGTCCCCTTCTCCTCCTGCCCTCAATCCCTCCCAGCATCAGAGTCTTCTCCAATGAGTCAACTCTTCGCATGAGGTGGCCAAAATACTGGAGTTTCAGCTTTAGCATCATTCCTTCTAAAGAAATTCCAGGATTGCAGGATGTTAAACTCTTGTGGTCATCATTTCACAGCATATTAAATCAAACCGTTATGCTGTACCCCTTAAACTTATACAATGATATATGTCAATTATTTCTCAATAAGACTGGCAAAAAAACAAACAAGCCAAAATATTTAACATGTGTTAAAGCATTATTAAGCCTTCTAAATGATAATACGTAAGACTGTTAACTTTAAGATGTTAAGATATCAATATTTTGAATACTATTGTGCTGAAATTGATTCTGTTGCAATTTATGTAAATAAATGAATAATGAGTTGTTTATGCAAAAGAGAAATATTTGGTTGTAAAAGAGAAATATCTGGTTGTGATCATTGAATATAGTGAAAATCCATAAAACACTGAACAAACACAGTGTCACTTTAGCAATACTCCCCTGCTCAGGACTCTCTTTTGTGAAGTCAGCCCCTCTACACAGCCATCAGCTTGCCTTTCTATTTGATGTATCAAGGAGAATGGTTAGGCATCTCTGACATTTGCCCAGAGCCCCCTCTGAGCCAGTCCAGATCAGTAATGTTAGAGATGCCGATAATACGCATTACTCTATAATATGTGTTTTATATGTATGTATTTTTAAATATATAGATATCACATATACTCCTATTTGCAGTGTCTGCCTGACTTCTTACCGAAATATTGATATAAACCAGGCAGAAGCCCAATGAAAGCTACGTCAACAGCTAGAGAGGGCAGGATGGAATAGAGAGCCTGTTGTGAAGGAGATAGGGTAGTGTACCAGAAAGACACCCCGCTGAGTCAGAACTGGATTTGAACCCATTTTTACTTTTGTGAGAACTCACGCAATGTATTAGCCTCTCTAAGCCTTGTTTCCTGTATTTGTCAAGCATAAATTTAAATCTACTTTGCAAATTTGTGATGACAATTAAGTAAACTAATGTGAGTTTCGGAATGGCTGGTACCCGAAAGACCACTCAGTGGCAGGAAATATTACTAGGGGAATGGTGGAGATGTAGTTTTTACCCATTATTCTGTATCTTACCTTGTTGCATGACCACACATATGTCACTGACCTCCCTGAACTTCAATTTCATTTGTAAAATGAATGGCTTGGGTAAAATCCTAAAGACATCGCCACTCTATGTTTTTAAAGCAACTTAGCTTTGGGGGACGATCTAGAAAGAAAGTTATACTTTGGGCTTTCGCTAATGTCTTACAAAAGCACCTCTGGGACACAAGAGAAGAGTCAAACCCAAGGCCAGTGCTATTAGCTTGCACTTCAGCTGATCTCGATGGGCTGCTCCTATTAGAAGTCTGATTTAACAGTTAGTGACTAAGGACAGCCTAGGCATTATATTTATTCCTGACATTCCCATCATGTCCTGGAGAGAAGAACAGACCCCTACATTGTGTAAAAACAGTCCATCTTCAATTTGTGTCTTCTTAACAGGCATGAAACTAAAAAAAAAAAAAAAAGGAATAAAATGGATTCTTTGTAGAGAAGCTAGTTCTATTCTGAATCTTTTCTTTGTTTTTGTTTTTAACTGAGCATAGAATGGAACAATAGAAATGAACATGCTTCCCTACTTGTTTGTTTCAAATAAAGCTCTTTAATCATTTTTATTTGTTTTAATGATTATTAAAAGCCAAATAGAATTACAGCTGATCTAAAAAATCAAATGCAATCTCAATAGAATAACAAATTTGTCTATGTAATTTTCTCCTATGCAAACTGATTATGTGTAATATATTAAAAAGCTATAAAATGAAAAATAGACTTGGATTAAAACAAAATCTGGTTTGTTATTAAATATTCAATGACTTTTATGCTCTAGAGTTCAAGGAAACCCTTTTCCTTGTTATATTATTTTGCTTTTCAGTTTTCACAGAATTCATTCCCTCTCTCAAGTTGTTGTTGTGTGTGTGTGTGTGTGTGTGTGACATTTCAGAAATCATATGAAGGGAAGGAGAAAGAGAACTTCAAATTGACACAGGAAATTCTGTTTAAATCATATTAACATTCCATTGCCTTCAGTTAGAATTGCCTAAGGAGAGGAAACGAAGCCAAAGTGTAAGCATAGCTAAATTAAAACACAGTGCAGGGACATGTGGAACACACACACACACACACACACACACACACACACACACCCTCACAAACTCAGAGCTCCCAGCTAGGTGGTTAACAAATGGGAGCATATGTAAAAGTATGCCAAATGAGCCTCCTCCAGCACTTGCAGTGCTTGAAATCCTCTTAGAATAGGAGTGTTGGGCTCTAATCTCTCTAAATCTAAATACATGGTTGCCGCAGAAGAGACTCTTGAACATAGTATCCAGTTATGACTTTTGCCTTGTGACAACTTGAATTTTAATATGTATCAGAATAATAATAGCTAGCATGTCCTTAGTTTAAGATTTTAGACACTCTGCTTCAAGTGTGTGTATGCTTAGTGCTTAGTAATGTCCATCTCTTTGCGACGCTATGGACTGTAGCCCTCCAGGCTCCTTTGTCCATGAGAATATTCCAAGCAAGAATATTGGAATGGGGTTGCCATGCCTTCCTCCAGGGGATCTTCTCAACCCAGAGATGGAACCGAGGTCTCCCACATTGCGGGAAGATTCTTTACCATCTGAGGCACCAGGGAACCCCTGTTTCAAGTAAATTCTCTCATTCAATCCAGTCAGAAACTCCGTGATTAGGCATTTTACTCTTGCTGTTTTATTAGAAAGTATTTAATCCTGGCAACTTCTGATGGCCTTCCTTAACGATAAATCACACACGCCCCCTCCTCCCCACTGCTGCTCCTAAGTTGCTTCAGTCGTGTCCGACTCTGTGCGACCCCATAGATGGCAGCCCACCAGGCTCTCGTCCATAGGATTCTCCAGGCAAGAACACTGGAGTGGGTTGCCATTTCCTTCTCCAATGCATAAAAAGTGAAAAGTGAAAGTGAAGTCGCTCAGTCATGTCCGACTCTTAGCGACCCCATCGCTCTTAGCGATTCTCCAGGCAAGATTACTGGGGTGGGGTGCCATTGCCTTCTCCACTCCTCCCCACACACAGATACAAATAAAATAACTTACTCCATCCTCTATCCCAAATCCCCAAGAATGAGGATAGCATAGTCTCACAGATGTCATAAACTCTGAATTAAGGTCAAAGTAAATTGAGAAGCACTTACGGAATGACTGTTTTCTAGGAAGCTAGCGTTCTGGGGCTTCTGTGGCGGCTCAGTAAAGAATCTGCCTGCCAATGCAGGAGACTCAGCTTCAGTCCCTGGGTCTGGAACATCCCCTGGAGAAGGAAATGGCAACCCACTCCTGTATTCTTGCCTGGGAAATCCCAGGACAGAGGAGACTGGCGGGCTACATTCCAAGGGGTCACAAAAAGGCTGGACACGATTTAGCAACTAAATACAACACAACAAGCATTCTTCTGACGGAAGAAAGAAATGAAAGAGGATGGTGAGATTATGCATAACCTGAAAAAAAAAAAAGAGATAGCATAAGAAAATACTTTAAAATGGTGTGTTAAAATTATAATGCATACCGTACTAACCCTTGATGTTTCTTATTTTATGTCCCACTAATCTATCAAAGAACCTGGTTCCCTTTTTAATTAAAATAGAAGACTGAATATACTGAGGGGAAAACTGTCATGTCTGTATATATCCTGTTTTTAGAATTCTAGTTTATGCTAAGTTAATGTATGAACAACCTCAGTAGTTTCACTCCAGTTCAGTTCAGTCACTCAGTCGTGTCCAACTCTTTGAGACCCCATGGATCGCAACACGCCAGGCCTCCTTGTCCATCACTAACTCCCAGAGTCCACTCAAACTCATGTTCATTGACTTGGTGATGCCATCCAACCATCTCATCCTCTGTCATCCCCTTCTCTTCTGCCTTCAATCTTTCCCAACATCAGGGTCTTTTCAAATGAGTCAGCTCTTCGCATCAGGTGGCCAAAGTTTTGGAGTTTCAGCTTCAACATCAGTCTTTTCAATGAACACTCAAGACTGATCTCCTTTAGGATGGATTGGTTGGTTTTCCTTGCAGTCCAAGGGACTCTCAAGAGTCTTCTCCAACACCACAGTTCAAAAGCATCAATTCTTCTGCATTCAGCTTTCTTCAGAGTCCAACTCTTACATCCATGCATGACTACTGGAAATATCATGGCTTTGACTAGACAGACCTTTGTTGAAAAAGTAACGTCTCTGCTTTTCAGTATGCTGTCTAAGTTGATCATAACTTTCTTTCCAAGGAGTAAGCGTCTTTTAATTTCATGGCTGCAATCACCATCTGCAGTGATTTTGGAGCCCCCCAAAATAAAGTCAGCCACTGTTTCTACTGTCTCCCTATCTATTTGCCATGAAGTTGGGACCAGATGCCATGATCTTCGTTTTCTGAATGTTGAGTTTTAAGCCAACTTTTTCACTCTCCTCTATCACTTTCATCAAGAGGCTCTTTAGTTCTTCTTCACTTTCTGCCAGTAGTTTGGGGAAGTATATTCTATTGCTGTGGATTTAGAACAAACTAAAATAATTCAGCAGTCCAAATTGTAATGGCACTTTTGGTACCATAGATGTACTATGATACTGACTATAAAACACAATGACAACTTATTAATTTTAGTAATATTATGGGTAAGCAGGTTTTGCAAGAGCCTGCAGATTTCACCTATTAAGTAGACAAAATACTTCTTAGTAAACCCTGTTTTCTCTTAAATTTATTTTTATTTACTGCCATAATACTTTGACTGTTAGAGAACAAACCGATCTTTCTCAAGGATATTGCAGGAGAGGGGAGAGAAGAGACTCGCATTTGAATTTAATCTGATCTCCAATGGAAAGTGACATTGCTGTAATCTGACATCATGTTTTTAGTGTCAGCAAAGCCTTCTCTTCTATTCATATATTTACTACCCTTCCCCCAAACACATTGGAAGACCTTCTGCAGGGGATCTGCTGTGCTTGTGAATATAAATAGGAGCTATAATCATATCTTATTGTGCTCTTTGGATATTTCAAAATATCACTGATGAGAGTAGAAATTTGTATACACTTCCCAAAAGCAATTATAAGATTGCTTTAAAATTTTGCTTAACTTTTGATTCAGCAATTTTGCTACTAGGAATTTATTCTAAAGAATTGATCATGGGTATGCATGAAAATTTATCTTTGTAGCACTATTTAAAGGCATCAGTCAGTTCAGTCACTCAGCCCTGTCCAGCTCTTTGCGACCCCATGGACTGCAGTACCCCAGGCTTCCCTGTCTATCACCAACTCCTGGAGCTTGCTCAAACTCATGTCCATCGAGTTGGTGATGCCATCCAACCACCTCATCTTCTGTTGTCCCCTTCTACTCCCGCTTTCAATCTTTCCCATCATCAGGGTCTTTTCCCATCAGTCGGTTCTTTGCATCAGGTGGCCAAAGTATTGGAGCTTCAGCTTCAACATCAGTTATTTCAATGAATATTCAGGGTTGATTTCTTCTAGAATTGACTGTAGGATCTCCTTGCAGTCTGAGGGACTCTCAAGAGTCTTCTCCAACACCACAGTTCAAAAGCATCAATTCTTCAGCACTCAGCTTTCTTTATGGTCCAACTCTCACATCCATATATAACTACTTGAAAAGCCGTAGCTTTGAATAGACAGACCTTTATTGGCAAAGTAACATCTCTGTTTTTTAATATGCTGTCTAGGTTGGTCATAGCTTTTCTTTCAAGGAATAGGTGTCTTTTAATTTCATGGCTGCAGTCACCATCTGCAGTGATTTGGGGCCCAAGAAAATAAAGTCTGTCACTGTTTCCATCGTTTCCCCATCTATTTGCCATGAAGTGATGGGACCAGATGCCATGATTTTAGTTTTTGAATGTTGAGTTTTAAGCCAGCCTTTTCACTCTCCTCTTTCACTTTCATCAAGAGACTTTTTAGTTCCTCTTCACTTTCTGCCATAAGGGTGCTATCATCTGCATATCTGAGGTTGTTAACATTTCCCCTGGCAATCTTGATTCCAGCTTGTGCAAAGGCAGAGCTACTGACAGTATATTAGATGTCCAGTATTAATGATTTAGTTTAAAAAACACATTATATATATATATATATATACACACAGTTCACTTCAGTTTAGTCTCTCAGTCGTGTCCGACTCTTTGTGACCCTGTGGACTGCAGCTCGCCAGGCTTCCCTGTCCATCACCAACTCCCAGAGTTTAAACTCATGTCCATTGAGTCGGTGATGGACACAGACATTCAGACAACAGCAGGTGGCAACTAGCCATCTCTGCCACAGAGATATTAAATAGATTCTTCAAGGGCAGTGAGTATTAAGTCATAAGGCTGGAATCTGAATGTACGTAATATCATTTCAGGGAGAAGGGGAAGACGACGGAGAATGGAATAACAGAGGATGAGTTGGTTGGATGGCAACATCAACTCAATGGACATGAGTTTGAGCAAACTCTGGGAGATAGTGAAGGACAGGGAAGCCTGGCGTGCTGCAATTCATTGGATCGCAAGAGTCAAACATGACTGAGTGACTGAACAGCAAATATCATTTTGGAACAAAAGCACTCAAACTTCATGCCTTGAACTTCAAGTGTACCAGTTAAGCCAAATGGGTGTGATGATGCTCCTTAGGTAGGCACCTAATGAGCATTTAGGGCACTATTTCTCCCCTCCCTGAGCACATGACTGTTCAGTCAGTGTTACATTATCCCTCTCTTCTCTTTCCTTCTTTTAGTCTCACAAACACACATCAGACTCTGATACATCCTTCTCCTGGTACCCTCTCTACCTTCTGTGTATCACTCCCATCTTCCAGCCCTTACTGTCACAAATCCGTGAGGATTTTTAAATCTTCTGAGATGCCTATTATAAAAATATTAGATATTTTATTTTTCCAAATATAAAACTATTAGTTGAAGTATTTCTCCCATTATCACCATCCTTTTGAGGTCTTAATGCCTTACCCATTCTCTCTTCTACCCTTGATGATGACTGATTTAGAGAATCTGATATTTACTGAATATCTAAGTATGTACTGAATACTAAACGGCAGGATCTAAGTTGCATTGATCATGCTGTTTAGTGCTTTATGTAATATTTCTTTAAATCCCGTGGCATTCTTATCAGATAAATATCATTATCTTATATGATACGTAAGTTCATCAAGACTCTGAGAGGCATAACAACTTATACACATTTACCGCTAATAAGACAGAGCGAGCATTTGTTATCTCATGTGGCAGAGATAAGCCAAATGTTCACTCTCCATTGTTTTTTTCTCTGGCTCATTTCCAGCTGCTCTTATAAACAGATGGCATCTTCTAAGTTATGGTCAGTCCACTGTAGGCAAATGTGATATAACGATGCACAGGATTGGCTTGAAAGCATGGTCCTCAATCTCCTGTTTTCTTCTTCCCATTTGCAGAAGCAAAAGACTTCCAGGAGATGGAGCTCCACAAGGGAAGAACTGTGGTTGAATTTCTGCTTATAGAAGAGTAACCTTGTAGAGTCTCTTGACCATGATTTCAATGTCATGATCATTATTATTGTGAAACTGACTTAGAGTTCTTTGGTCTCACAATTATTATGACTGATCCTAATTAATACACTGTGCCCATTATCAATGTACTGCCTTGGTCCTCCAAATCTACCCTCTTTCCCAAGCTTTTCCCAAGCTTTTTGTTTACAACTGGCTGTTGTAAACATCTCCCCTTTTCGCAGACAGCACAGTATATGACTTTGTCAGTGGAGGGTGCTAGAGGAATACTGGAGGAAGAATGGGCTTCTGTGCCTGCAATCAGCGCTTTTATTCTTCCTTGTATGGTGCACTGCCAGAGGGCACCTTCCTTCCCAGCAGACAGGGTGGTTTTTTTTTTTTTTTTTTTGCCAGAAAGCATTGGCAGTGATGGAGAGCGAGTAGTGGATACCCTCTGGTGAGTTTCAGTGGTACCCCAGCAGGCAACTTCCCAGCGACTGAATTCTTATTCACCAGCTCTGGCGTGAGGCACCTCAGTGAACATCACCATCCTATAGGTCTCAGCAATACCTTCTCCATCAAGGTCTGAATCACAGCTGGAGTCAAGAGGTAGGGAGTGGGGAGACTGCCAAGTGTTTTCCTGCTTCGGATGCTCTTCCTAAGCCACAGAAGTGAAAGTTTTACCCTGCACCTACTCCAGTATTTTGGGGGGTTCTTTCTAATTTCTTTTTAATTAATCTCTTTCACTAATAATTCCTTATATTAGACATTCTTTGTTCAGTTACTGTGTAAGTAAAAATATTAGTCGCTCAGTTGTGTCTGACTTTTCGACCTCATGGATTACAGCCTCTGTCCATGGAATTCTCATCTCTTTGCTGAATCTTAACTGATACATTCACAAAATAAATATTCAACTTAAAAAGTGGTGCCATCTAAACTATGGTGGTATGAAAATATGGTCACATCAGCCAGTCTTGAGCTTGACTGTTGACTCTGTCACTTGCTAGCTGTGTGACTTGGGGAGAGTTTTTAAATATCTCTAACCTCTAAAGTTGGGTAGACTCTCATTTGTAAAACTGGGTTAATAGTGATGATCTTGTGGCATTGTTATGAAGATAAAGTAGCATATATACAGTAGTGGGCACAGTGTAGTTACTAAATAAGTAGCATTTTAAATAATAATTTACTGTGGTAGCTTTTTTTATTTATTTGTTTTTTGGGGGGCTCCAAAATCACTGCAGATGGTGATCGCAACCATGAAATTAAAAGACGCTTGCCCCTTGGAAGTAACACTATGACCAACCTGGACAGCATATTAAAAAACAAAGACATTACTTTACCAACAAAGGTCTGTCTAGTCAAAGCTATGGTTTTTTCAGTAGTCATGTATGGATGTGAGAGTTGGACTATAAAGAAAGCTGAGTGCTGAACAATTGATACTTTTGAACTGTGGTGTTGGAGAAGACTCTTGAGAGTCCCTTGGACTGCAAGGAGATCCAACCAGTCCATCCTAAAGGAAATCAGTCTTGAATATTCACTGGAAAGACTGATGCTGAAGCTGAAACTCCAATACTCTGACCACTTGATGTGAAGAACCAACTCATTTGAAAAGACCCTGATGCTGGAAAAGATTGAAGGCAGGAGGAGAAGGGGACGACAGAGGATAAGATAGTTGGATGGCATCACCGACTCAATGAGTTTGGGTAGGCTCTGGGAGTTAGTGATGGACAGGGAAGCCTGACGTGCTGCAGTCCATGGAGTCGCACAGTCAGACACGACTAAGCGACTGAACTGAACTGATGGTAACTTTTCAGTTGCTGTGATTTAGCATTAATTTATTTGTCATAGTCAAGTGATTGTGTTCCTCCGTAACTCCCTATGGGTCTTTGTGTGCTATGTCCAAACAAAGCATTTCTGAATGTAACTTAATCTTTGTCCTCTCATTTTTTTCCTTTGCTAAAGGGGATAACTGAATATCACTTTTTTAAAAGTTAACCACAATTTGAGTCATTTATCAAATTCCTTCTCATGCTTCTTTGGGGAGGGTCCATGATCCCACACTATTTTGCACTTTCACAATATTTTTATTTTCCATGTTTTTTGGACTCCTCTCAATGTTCTCTTTCTCTCTCTCTCTGTAAAATAGAGATTATCAGAACTTACTTTATAGAATTTCAGTAATAACTGTCTCCTGATTCTTGATTTGCTAATACCATCTGGTTAAAGCATCTTTTCATTTAATTTTTTATTGAAGTGTACATAGTTGATTTACAATGATTCAGGTGTACAACAAAGTGATTCAGTTCTGCATATACATATATAATAAATATATAATATATATACATTCTTTTTCAGATTCTTTTTCATTTTAGATAATTTCAAGATATTGAATATAGTTCACTGTGCTATACAGTAGGGCCTTGTTAGTGTCCTTGTTAGTAGCATGTATCTGTTAATCCCAAATTCCAATTTAAATTAGAATTTAAAAAAAATGTTTTTATATTAATTTAAATACTACAAGTGGTATATTATGCCTATTAGAACTCATCTACAGTAATTTCACAATGTCATCTATTCCCAAAAAACATTTGTATGCTTTATTTCTAATCTATAAGCCCCTTGTCACTATTTACCTATTTACTTTGGGGATACCGACTGTTTAGTTACTATTAACATAAAACATTGTTCTTCCATCAGTCATGACTCTACCTATTTCCCTACTAGTAGAATATTTGAAGTAAAGCCTCCAATGTTTATAAAAGTCTCCTTTTTACATGAGAGCTATTATTATAAGTAAACTTTAGACACCTGAAGGAATCCTCATCTACTTTTGGTGGGAATGTAAATTGGTGCAGCTAGTATGGAAAACAGTATGAAGATTCCTCAAAAAAGTAAGACTAGAACTACTGTGTGATTCTGGGTATTAATCCAGAGAATGTGAGAACACTAATTTAAAAAGTTATCTTGTCCCCTATGCTCATCCGTGCATTATTTACTGCGAGTAAGATATAGGAACTACCTAAGTGCCCATCAATGGGTGAACGAATAAAGATGTGGGGTGTGTGTGTGTGTGTATAATATAATACGAATCATCCATAAAAAAGAAGAAATCTTGCCGTTTGCAACAGCATGGATAGATCTTGAGGTTATTACACTAAGTGAAATAGATCAGGTGGAGAAATAAGATTACAGTATGAGTTCACTCATTTGTGAAATTTAAAGTAATTAAAATAAAGGAACACAACAAACACATAGATACAGAGAACAGAATAGTGATCATCAGAGGAGAAGGCGGATAGCAGGATAGCATGGGTAAGGGGATCAACTGCACGATGACAAATGGAATCTAAACTTTTGGTAATGAGCGTGCTATGCTGCTGCTGCTGCTAAGTCACTTCAGTCATGTCCGACTCTGTGCGACCTCCATAGACGGGAGCCCACCAGGCTCCCCCATCCCTGGAATCCTCCAGGCAAGAACACTGGAGTGGGTTGCCATTTCCTTCTCCAATGTATGAAAGTGAAAAAATAGAGTGAAGTCGCTCAGTCGTGTCCAACTCCTAGTGACCCCATGGACTGCAGCCTACCAGCCTTCTCCATCCATGGGATTTTCCAGGCAAGAGTACTGGAGTGGGGTGCCATTGCCTTCTCCAATGAGCATGCTATAGTGTAGAAGTAAAACTATAATATTATATTCATAAAACTTATATAATGTCATAAACCAATAAAATAAGTTTAAAAGAAAAAACATGGACCGGTACACAGATATGTGACTACAAAACCACTGTTAATTGTGTGGTTGTATTTTCAGTAGAGTCTGAGTTTCAAGTGGCAAAAGAGCAATTCAAAATACCTCAAACAGATTAACAAAGAAACCAAAGAGAATTTTACTGCTTCGTGTGAACTGGCAAGTTAAAGTTTAAATCAGGGGTCATACACAGCTGGGCCAAGTCCTATCACTTCTCGCCACCCTCCTCTCTCTCAGGCTGGCCTCCTCGTCTCTCTGTGTAATGGAATGGAAGAAAGTGTGAGTCGCTCAGTCGTGTCCGACTCTTGTGACCCCACGGACTGTAGCCTGCCAGGCTTCTCTGTCCATGGGATTCTCCAGGCAAGAGCACTAGGATACTGGAGTGGGTAGCCATGCCCTTCTGCAGGGCATCTTCCAGACCCAGGGACTGAACCCACGTCTCCTGCACTGCAGGCAGATTCTCTACCGTCTGAGCTACGCTGGCTCATCTGTCATCTGTCACTTGTTGCATGGGGTGAGAAAGTGATGGCAATTCCCTGCAGCCTCCTTTCCTAGAGCACTGATGGGAAGTGGCAGGAGGCACCTGAGAGGATTCTGCGGTTGGATCACAGGCTCCTCTCTAGATCTGTCACTTTAGCCAGGAGGGATGAGGGCCTTTGATTTGGAGGACATAAAGGAAGATGTGTTGACTAGAAATCCTGCCGGAATCACATAATATATGTGGATATTATTTTTTAGCATTCTCTTTTCTTATCCATAAAATGTTAAATCACTCTCCCACCAATAGGATGGTAGTGATGATGAAATGACATTATGTTTGAAACTTACAGTATAGAACTGAGCAATAAATTATAACTATTAATAATTACTATAAAAGTGAAATAAAAATGAGGACTCTTTATGTAGTGGAAACAGAAACCATCTTCATTTCTTGATCTGTAATGGTATCTTTTGCCTGTCTCATTACTCTCCCCCGCAAAAGAGCAAATTTAAAGAGCAGGGACCCATGACTTTTATTCCTCATGTTTCCATGACAACAACTATCACAGAGAAAGGAAAGAAACTAACATATATTAAGCACTCCTCATTTTAGCAGCGACCTTAACATGTGTTCTACTTAAATGCACAGCAACTTGCTCAGGCAGTCGTATGATAACTGTTTGTTCAATGAATGCAAACTGATTGATGTTACACGTCTGGCATAAGGTAATTTCTTAAGAGTTCAGCTGAAGATGGAACAGAACATACACATTGTATTGTATTAGAAGTAATAGCAACTCTTTGATATTTCACATTAAAACAAAACTTTCATCAGGTTTCTCTAAGCTCTTTTGAAACAAAATTTTGTCCTAATAGAAAGCATAATCTGGGCCAGCTGGAGTTTTGAATTTCAGAATTTTATGTCTACAATGACAGTTTGAGTGAGCATATCGCACTTGCATGCCGTGTGCTCATTCATGTCTGACTCTTTGTTCCTCCTCTGTCCATGGAATTTTCCAGGCAATAATACTAGAGTGGGTTGCCATTTCCTCCTCCAGGGGATCTTCCTGGCTCAGGGATAGAACCAGCATTTCCTATGTCTCCTGAATTGCAGGTGGATTCTTTACCCACTGAGCCACTGGTGAAGTAGGTATATACTAAAGCCTGTGCCTGAATATATTAATATTCTGAGAGGCTATCAGTCAGTTAGTTCAGTTGCTCAGTAGTGTCCAACTCTTTGAGACCCCATGGACTGCAGCATGCCAGGCTTCCCTGTGCATCACCAACACCCGGAGTTTACTCAAACTCATGTCTGTTGAGTCAGTGATGCCATCCAACCATCTCATCCTCTGTCATCTCCTTCTCCTCCTGCCTTCAGTCTTTCCCAACATTAGGGTCTTTTCAAAAAGGCAGTTCTTTGCATCATATGGCCAAAATGTTGGAGCTTCAGCTTCAGCATGAGTCCTTCCAAAGAATATTCAGGACTGATTTCTTTTAGGATGGACTGGTTGGATCTCCTTGCAGTCCAAGGGACTCTCAAGAGTCTTCTCCAATGCCACAGTTCAAAAGCATCAATTCTTCAGTGCTCAGCTTTCTTTATAGTCCAACTCTCACAGCCATACATGACTACTGGAAAAACCATAACTTTGACTAGATGGACTTTTGTTGGCAAAGTAATGTCTCTGTTTTTTAATATGCTGTCTAGGTTGGTCATAACTGTTCTTCCAAGGAGTAAGCATCTTTTAATTTGAGAAACTATCAGATTGAACAAAATAAGTGGGTTTGTTGAAATGGAAAATTTCACTTGTCAATGCAGTGAAATACTGTTCATTTCCTCCTCAGAGGCATTTGCCCACATCTTTGAGAGTTACTTTAACTAGTCCATCAGCACTTCTGACCTGTTTATTGGGCTTTCTTGTGCTCTCTTCTCTTACAGTACTGGGGAGTTGTGTGGTGCTTGGGGATCCCAGAAAGCCAAGAATATTTTCAGACAGAAAAAAACTGAGATGCATCTAAATTTAAACCCATGTATAATGCTAGTTCCAACATCCGAGTGTGAGTTGTGAATGGAGAAGTGATGAAAAAATAGGTAGATGACAATAGTGGCATAAAGGATTCCTAGAATTTCTTCCTGTGGAAAAACGCCAGGACTGAGAGCTGGACTGTGAAGAAGGCTGAGCGCCGAAGAATTGATGCTTTTGAACTGTGGTGTTGGAGAAGACTCTTGAGAGTCCCTTGGACTGCAAGGAGATCCAACCAGTCCATTCTGAAGGAGATCAGCCCTGGGATTTCTTTGGAAGGAATGATGCTAAAGCTGAAACTCCAGTATTTTGGCCACCTCATGTGAAGAGTTGACTCATTGGAGAAGACTCTGATACTGGGAGGGATTGAGGGCAGGAGGAGAAGGGGACGACAGAGGATGAGATGGCTGGATGGCATCACTGACTCCATGGATGCGAGTCTGGGTGACCTCCGGGAGCTGGTGATGGACAGGGAAGCCTGGCGTGCTGCGGTTCATGGGGTCGCAAAGAGTCGGACACGACTGAGCGACTGATCTGATCTGATCTGATGCTCCATAATCAGGGAAGGCAATGGCACCCCACCCCAGTACTTTTGCCTGGAAACTTCCATGGACAGAGGAGCCTGGTAGGCTCCAGTCCATGGGGTTGCTACCAGTCGGTCACAACTTAGCGACTTCACTTTCACTTTTCACTTTCATGCATTGGAGAAGGAAATGGCAACCCACTCCAGTGCTCTTGCCTGGAGAATCCCAGGGACGGGGGAGCCTGATGGGCTGTCGTCTATGGGGTCGCACAGAGTCGGACACGACTGAAGCAACTTAGCAGCAGCAGCAGCATGCTCCATAATGCCACTAATGTATTGCAGTGGGGGAAACAATAATCTCATACTGCTTTCTCCTATGGCCCTACTTTTTTTCTTGTCACAGTTTTATTCCTATTTGTTTGCACACCACACATTTCACCCATTTAAAGCATGCTGGAATTAAGCTGCTGGGTTGGAGTCCTTGCTTTACCAATCGGTTTCTGTGTGAGCTTTGGCAAATTGCTCAATATCTGTGTACTTCAATTTCTCCATATATAAAATGAGGAGATGAATACTTTTGTGTAGCATTGCCATGGGAATTGAATGGCATAATAAAGTTTCACATCAGTGATTGTCCTATAGTATGTGTTCTATAAATAAAAGTTGATACAGCACTATAAAGTGGTATATGAGTGTTGATGATAGAATCAATCAAGAGCTGTGCAAATTACAAGAAAATTGGCATCATTTACAGAGATAGACAGGCTTCCCAGGTGGCGCTAGCAGTAAAGAACCCACCTGCCAATGCAGGAGACATAAGAGATCCAGGTTCAATCCTTGGGTAGGGAATGGCAGGAGGGCATGGCAACCCACTCCAGTATTCATGCCTGGAGAATCCCTTGGACAGAGGAGCTTGGTGGGCTATGGTCCACTGGGTCACAAAGTGTTGGACACAACTGACTTGACTTACCATGCACTCACAGAGATAGGTGAGACTAAAAGTCTGTGCCATAGTGTTCATCTTTTTTTTGTTTGAACTTTTATTTTTTATTTATTTATTTTTTCCAGCATTTTAATATATATATTTTTAATTTTATTTAACTTTACAATATTGTATTGGTTTTGCCATACTTCAAAATGAATCCGCCACAGGCATACACATGTTCATCTTTAAGGAATGGGTAGGATTTCCACACTAAGGAAAAGAATATTGCAGACAGTAGGGAGAGCTAGCTGAACAAAGTAGCCTAAAGTGGCTAGATCCCAGTGTCCCAGGAAGAATGTATGTAGGCACATATATTCTGTTTCCTTAAATACATTTGGAGCTTCAGCTTCTGCATTTAGAAACAAATCATGTTTTCAGAAGCGATGTCTTGGTTTAGACATCTGACTTCTCTCTTGACTCATGGTGAATTATTTACATGTTTGTGTCTCCTAGCTGATCATAACACTTTAAGATCTGAGACCATGACTTAGTCACATGTCCACAGCAGTGCCCAGCCAAGTGTGGGGATACAGTCATTGTTCAATGAATATTCGTCAAGGGAGAGAAGGAATCCATGAATATTCATTTTGCAGACAGTATACATAACAATTTTTTGTGATGGATGAGGGTTATTACACTTAGTTCTGATCTTACCATGCATATCTTAAACATCACATTTCAGTGCATGTTTAAATACAAAAGCAGGACTAGTGATTGCATGGTAATAAGGGCTATTGTCTCGATGCTCAGACATTTTAAGAGCCATTGGCAACTGTAACTCAATCAAACATGAAAATCCCTGAACTGAGAGGTGATCTTTGGGAGCATTGATAGAGGAGCAGTGAGACTGGGAAGGAAAGGGAAAAAAAGGGTGTGATAATGTGCAGGTTGCCACTGAGTGAAACTTGCCTCAGCTGCACTGAGGGTCTCTGAGTAAATACAGAGAGGCTCAGGTGTGTCCCACCTGAGGGGTGAGGAAGCTGAAGTATTTATCTACCAGTTTCCGTTAGTCTCAGATGAGGCTGCTCCTAAAGGCATTAACTCTGTAGCACTCCCAACTGTCCAGCGTGCGAGACAAATATGCTCCATGCACCTAAAGACCATTTTAAGATAGGATCGAGGGGATGTCAGGGGACTGCAATGGATTGTTCACTTCCTATGCTTCTGTTGTTATTCAGTCGCTCAGTCGTGTCTGACTCTCTGTGACCCCATGGACTGCAGCACACAGGCTTCCCTGTCCTTCATTATCACCCGTAGTTTGCTCAAACTCAAGTCCTTTGAATCCATGAGGCCATTCAACCATTTCATCCTCTGTCGCCCCCTTCACCTCTGTCGCCCCTTTCACCTCCTGCCATCAGTCTTTCCTCTGCTATGGTCATCCATAGCCCACTGCGTGCATTACCCAGATTCACTCATGTTGCAGGGCAAGTTCATTCTGTCTTTTCACTGATTTTTTTTTTTTTTTAGATCACTTGTTATAGTTCCAAAAGAGAGACCAAGAAAGAGAGAACTTAAAACAGGAAGCCTGTAGTCTCCTGCTGTAGTTAATCTTGAAGCCATAACTGATATTCATCATTGCCCTCCTTTATTACTTCCATTCCTTAGACCAAGCTGCTTCTAGTCTGGTTCATCGTGTGGCGCAGCTACTCAGTCTTTGAGCCCTTAGAGGATGAGTCCCTGGTTGCTTGTCCTCATCAAGATGTTGTAGCTGCAATTGCTGTCTCGTTTTCTCACCAGGGATGCATCAAGACGCTGGCCAGTGAGTCCCATGATTTCCAGACATACTCCTTCCTGCTCCATTATATAGCAACAACTCTATGCCCTCGTCACAATCAGGATGAATTACCCTTGTCCATATAGTAACTGCCTTCTCTTACTGCTGGCTACTGGGCATAATAGCCAAAAATGATCAGGCTGCAGCCGAAGTTGTAGATTTACTGTGTCCCCTGGTAGAACTATCAAGAGTTCTAACCCAGCAAAACCTGAAGTTATAAAAAGGGGAAGACCACTTTCTTTTTCTTTTTTTTCCAATTTATTTTATTGGAGCATAGTTGATTTCCAATGTTGTGTTAAGTTCTGCCATATAGCACAGTGATTCAGTTATAAATATATACATTCTTTTTTATATTTTCCATTATGGCTAATCACAGGACATTGAATATAGTTCCCTGGGCTACACAGTAGGACAGGAAGCCCACTTTCTTAAGTGGATTATTTAAAGTGATAGTGGAAGGCTTTGTTCTCCCTTTTGATGCTAGCTATCTAGTACTCAGCACTACATATACAGTATTACTTCATAGTACAACCACATTTTGAACCATGCAGTCTCAAGACTGGATTACGGGGAACAGGAACCACTGACCTTCTCACTGAAGTTGGCATCCCTCTTTGGGGGATATGCCTTATTGGTTTTGGGGGACTTCCCTGGTGGCTCAGTGGTAAAGAACCCACCTGCAATGCAGGAGATATGAGTTTGATCCCTGGGTGGGGGAGATCCCCTTAAGAAGGAAGCAGCAACCCACTCCAGTCTTCTTGCTAGGAAATCCTATGGACAGAGGAGCCTGGCAGGCTACAGTCCATTGGGGTCACGAAAAAGTTGGGCATGACTTTAGTGACTAAATAACCTTATTGTTCTAGTGAAGTGGGTGTCATCTGGGCTCTCCTGGGGAACATAATCAGCTGGTAGTTTCTCTGAAATTACAAAATAAATACATTATAACATGCCCACCTCTCCGAGACCTTGGAATTCTTTTCCAGTGCTTTGCCAAGGTGGTTCTGGCATAACCACATCGTTTGTTTTAGGCCAACATCATTTCCAAGCTTTTAAGGGCTATTCCAGTAGCATGTTGGGATCAGCTCCAGGTATACTTGCCCAGAATGTTAAAAATTAACTCACATAAGAGTGGTTTCAAACAAACAGATTGTTATCTGATCTTACATTCTGTCCTCTCTGATCCAGTGTCTCAAGACCAGTTCCTCAGAATATCCTCCTGATTCCTAGAAGCAATCATTAGCCAAGTTCAATAGTTCATTTGATTAATAATCCATCTCATCTTGAAACACAGATCATACTTTTCCACTCAAGTCATACTGAGATTTGATCCTAATTATTTGTCTAGAAGCAATGAAGGGGGATGGGAGCAGAGCTTGAGAAGGGAAACATCACCTTATAAAACATCCTGCTGAGGTGGGGTTTTAACGTGGTAACCGGCTATTCTCCACAGGAGAGGGTAAGGGCCTCTTTTTCTGGAGCAGAGTTTCAAAAGCCTCTCTGGGTTCAAGCCTCTTAAGAGCATCTACCCAAATGTTCCCTCGCGTGTCTCAGTGTCCGACTCTTTCCCTATTAGGACCCTGATTTTAGTGGAGAAGCCTTGCTAGCTCTGTAAACTTGGTCTCCTTTATGTTTTTCTTTCCCTAAAATAAAATCTTAGGCCTGATTTTCAGCATGGTCTATCCTGGAGCTGAAGGAAGTGAGGGTCACTTTGATTTGCTGGTTGGAAGTCTTTAAATTTTTACACCAAATCTCGAGTCAAGTGTTAACTGACACAAGCCTGTAATTTCTCTTTTTTCCCTATAGAGTTTCATAGAAGTTAATGAACTCTGCAATCACGTCTTTCCAATACAAGAGCAATATAAAATTTACTTTTGACTGTATTCTATTTCAATCTACTTGATGAGACTCTTAGTAATTATGATGCTATAACTGGCCAGGGATTGGTTCTCCCATATTATCCACCAGTAAGGGGATCCTTGCTACCACCTAGGTAGTGAGTCATTGAGTTCAAAAACTGGTGTCAAGCCTCAGCTTCCTAAACCACTTCTGTCCCAACTAACTTGGGCAGGTTTTGGTTTCTACCATAAGACCCTGAAACAAGGTTTTGAGTGAAAGTAGCTTATCTACAAAGTGACCCAGGAAGCACTTGTAGAAGAGTGAGGCAGCGAGGAAAGAAGGAAATGAAGCTAATAAAGATGAAAACCAGTAAGGATGAAATGAAGACCATAACAGATGAGGCAGGTGAGAAGGTCTCCCCTATGGGAGCCAGGGTCTATTAATCCCACTGGGGGTGTCTAAGAGACTGCAGAGAGCATGCTCAGAACTGGTCTTCCTGAAAGAAAAAGAACCTAAGGTATTTATCCCCCAATCCCTGCTGTCATTGGTTGAGGGATGCTCTGGAGATAACTCACCAGTCTGCCTGCCTCATGGGTCAAGAGTTCCAGGGGCCAGAGAATGCCCTTAGGGAAAGGATCACAAACACGAATAATAGGGAGTGGTGTGGTTGGTATTTATGGAGACAATGAATGCCAAGATAATATGGCATTATCAAAAAAAAAAAAAACATCTGTTACCAAGTTCCTATGAGTATATTATCAACACCAATGAAAACTAATGCCCTTCAAGAGTAGTAGCTACCTGCAGCGTGCCTGTACCACAACCATCGTGTAAAGCAAGATATCAACACGCGTGTTTTAGCTGTTTCTCTCTCTGTTGATTGGTTTGGGAGCTTTCCTGACCAGAATATATGAAAATATGTTCCTCTGCTTAACCAACAATTGTGTAGATACACTGCTTGCACTCTTGGCCTACATGCCAATATGAACTGTAGATCCAGATGAGATGCATGACTCATCTCAGTTGTAACAGTACCCTTCCTTTACGTGCGTCCCTCACATCCCTTTTTTGAAATTACATTTTAGAAATGGGTCGAGAGAACAATGGACACACAGTCAAAAAAAGAAAAAAAAGTTCAGAATACTGAGAAACTTGAAGCACTTGCAGAAATAAGGAAACAGCATCTTTTCATGTTTTATTTTTCACTTGTGAAAATATATATAATATATATTACACATACAGAAGAGTCCCACAGCTCGGGTGTTAGAGAAAGCGAACAGAAAGGCACGTACCAGGGGAGGTCTTTTCATAAAGTTTTCAGTGAAACCAACATTCAGGGCACGGCAATTGACAATAAAAGCAACGGAAGCACAGGAAGCCTGTGTCCACGACTCTGAAGAGCTAAATCAGAGACAACTCCAGGTCTGCTGAGAATGGAGGTCATCTCTGAAGAAAGGACGGCTTCTACTTAATAGGCCTGTCAGAGCAGCAGAGGATGTACTGAGGTCTGGATAAAGACACCGGGGGCAAAGTAAAAGCCAGCGCTTAACTTGACAGCTAGTCTGTTCTTGTCCCCTTTCTCTTTCCGACCTGAGGCCCTGGCTGACCCAAAGACGCAAATAATAGGGCCAGCTCTGTTTGTGCAGAATTACGGTCAGCTACAAGACAGAATTTTGTAACAGACTAAATATTTTAAAAGCTTGTAAACACTGTGCTGATGCTGTGTGGGGGCGGGCAGGGGCGGGGGCGGTGAACATAAAAAGGAACATTTGCTATTTCTCTTGGAGGAAAGAAAGTTACAGGTATAGGTCTTTGGTTTGCCCCAGGTGTATCCACATCCTGACATTTATCCAAGAGGGTAGGATTTGAGAAGCAATTCATGAGATGACTGGATTCCTCCCACCATACTCCAGCACAGGAGCCTACCAGGATTTGGAACAGCTGGAGCAGCTGACAACCCTGGGCGATGTGAGATGCGGCTTCACGATGTCAGGCTGAATGGACTCCATCAGGTCACACTCATTGGCAAGTATATGTTTCACTAGGCATCTGGAGGCCTCATCGATGTTGATATTTTCCTAAGGGGAGAAAACAGCTTTTAGTATTCAGTATTCTAGACTAACACCAGAGCAGAGATTTATATGAAACAAAGGGCAGTATTTAAATATCTCTTTCTAAACCCTGTCCCATGCATCCTCTTTCTATTCCCCTCACTCTCGTTTATTCCTTCTAAGAACTTTACATTTTAGTCTTTCACAAAAGTAAATATATGGATTTGTTTTGTACATATTCATTAGCATGTTTTTGATCATCCAAGCTCAACCCCAAGTTCACTGGCTATGAAAGCTTTCGGTATCTTTTCAAGTTCCACAAACAACAAACCTCTCCCATTTAACAGAGCCTTAATAAAAATTCCTCTGAGGGTTGCTAAATCTAAAACAAGGAGAAGTTCTGGTTGTTTTTTTGTTTGTTTGTGATGTTGTTGTTGTTCTTGCTGGCTTTTATACCAGAATTCATTCACATCCCTAAATCAGTGGCTTAAAGCAACAAAATCATAATTGTCACTTATCCTACACACATCATGGGATACCTGGCTTTTCTGCCATCAACTCAGGCCAAGAGAAATTCCATCTCTGTGCTTGCCATGCTTGCAGAAGCAGGAAGAACAGAACGTGGTGAATTGAGCATTGGCTTTTATTGCTTCTGCAGAAAAGTGAAAGGGAGACACAGCGTTTATCCTCCCATTTCATTGTCCCATGAAAGTCATGTGTGCACGCCCAACTTCAGAGCGGCCAGAGCAGTGCAGTCCTTCCACTGGACTGGAAGCTGGAGAGCCAGAATTCATGTCCCTGGGCTTCCCTTTCCTCATCTATGTGACGGTCTTGAGGATAATGCATGTGCTGCGTGCTCAGTCACAAATATCAAATGTGGGATATCATATCTGTTCACAGGTAACACAAATTTAGAGAAATTAAGAGACTCTTCCCAGTGCCAAGATCATACAGCAGAAGGGTCTGAGGGCCAGAATTCACAACCAGATGTTGCTGACATCAAAGCCTGGCTCTTACCAAGTTTTATTCCTTTTTCAACTTTTCAAAATCAAGAGCAATAACAAAAGTTCTTACTACAATGTTACAACCAGTGGGTGCAAAATAAATCTTAGATCCTTTCTCTTTCATAAAGCAAGTTTTAAGCGTTAAAAAGCACCCTCCTGGATAAGCAATATAAGTTAGATTTGACAGTAGTATTTTTTAAAACCTTCACTCCTATATTAACTTGCCAGTAAAATAGGGTTCTTTCATTTTAATGTATAAATTGGCAAAATCTGCTAATGAAGAGAGGGAAGCATGGACAAATGAATGAAAATCCATCATCCTCATAAGAAAAACAACTAAAACGTAAGCCCAATTAGTGGCAGCCTAGCAGGGTCATTTTAGTAAAAGACAAGATGATGCCAGTGAAACTGTGACTTTTAACACATTAGCTGGTGTCAAGACTAGGATGTGAGATTATGGAGGATGGGGCTCTAGACGAAGGAAACCATCAGAGCCAAGAAGTGGCTATGCCTACTTTTAGATTGTACATGGGAGCAGGGTAGCAATTCATGACGACTCACAGTTATTCAATCTAAATTATTTAGATTCCTCCTAAGTACAAGGCATACAAAGACAACACTACAGTCTGTCCTTGTGAGAACTTATACTAGCAAGGTAAACAGCAGAGGTATAATAAGGTTGAAAAGGGCATCTGGAACCTGACTACTATGAGCCCTGAATGAGAACTTGGCCAGATAGAGCCACTGAGATTTCTTTGCAAGTGAACTGTCAAAAAAACACAATTCAATACAAATCCATTAGTAGACAACCACCCAACTAAACCACCACCACCCAAGGGTCCACATAGTTTTGTCTACAAATCCATTAGTAGACAAAACTATGCGGACCCTTGGGTGGTGGTGGTTTAGTCACCAAGTCACGTCCAATTCTTGCAGCCCTATTAACTGTAGCCCACCAGGCTTCTATATCCATGGAATTCTCTAGGTGAGAATACCGAAGTGGGTTATCATTTCCTTCTCCAGGGGATCTTCCCGACCGAGGGATCAAACCCATGTCTCCTGCGTTGGCAGGTGGATTCTTTACCACTGAGCCATCATGGAAGCCCTGGACCCTTAGTACTCTTTTTAATTACTTAATTTATCAGTGAGCACTTGGAAAATACTTATTATGTGTACCATGGTTGCTTGTAAAATACTTACTATGTGACACATTGTTCACATCCAATCTTTACAAAAATCTGTTAGCCATATTTTAAAGGTAAGGAAACTTTAACCTTTACCAAGGTTAAGTAACTTAACTTGAATAGAGTAAGAGCTTGGTCAATCTGTCATTCCAACCAAATAGACCTAACTCCATTTTCTATCCTGCTCCCATATATGACATGACCTTATCTCCAAGATTAGAACAGATATTAAAGTAGTTTTATTTCTAAAGCTGCTGCTGCTGCTGCTGCTAAGCCGCTTCAGTCGTGTCCGACTCTGTGCAACCCCATAGACGGAAGATCACCAGGCTCCCCCGTCCCTGGGATTCTCCAGGCAAGAACACTGGAGTGGGTTGCCATTTCCTTCTCCAATGCATGAAAGTGAAAAGTGAAAGTGAAGTCGCTCAGTCATGTCCGACTCTCAGCGACCCCATGGACTGGAGCCTACCAGGATCCTCCGTCCATGGGATTTTCCAGGCAAAAGTACTGGGGTGGGGTGCCATTGCCTTCCCCGTATTTCTAAAGCAGCAGTACGCAATCCCGGCTGCATATTCATTCAGCAAGTTCAAGAAAATTTGTTGCCAGGGCCCTCTTTCCAGACATTGGTCTGGGATGAGGCCCAGCATGGGTATTTTTTTTTGTTTTTAAGATTTTCCACTTCTTTGAAATGTGCCTTCAGATTTCAGACACACTCATCATTAAGAGACACATTTCATTAAGAATGTCTTTAAAGATGCTCCTTTCATTTCAATCATGAATTCTCTGGAAATAACATCTAGTGCAGCGATTTTAAGCTGCAGTGATTTTGATCTTCCCAGAGAGAGAAAGGCATATAAATCTAACTATCTGAGGTCTTGGGTACGTGTCAATTTTTTTAATTAGCTCTTTAGAACATCTGCCTAGTGGCAAATTATTTAATCTCTGACCCCCCCACCCCCACCCCGGTGCCAGAGAGCAAAAACATCGTAGCAGAAAACCTTTACTTCTGCCTCGTTAGAAGCTGGCAGAGAATTCATCCTCCTCTAATCTTTCCAAATACATCACACCAAGTGTACCAGGCGCTCTGAGGTTAGGGTGCTAAATTCCTCAGCTCCGTGAAATTTTAATTAGAGCAGATGGCTCACCAGATAATAACGCCAGTGCAAGAAGTCTTACACAGAACAAGTGCTTTGAAAATACTTTCTCTAAGAAGATCCAGCACTTGTTTATGGAGTGCATAAGTGCCAAACCTTCTGCGAGCTCTCATTGACTGTAGGTCCAGTCTAATGTGGGGCAAGCACAATGGACACCCGTATTTCCATCTGTACAGCGCGTTTTCATCCCTCACCCCCCAGATCACTCCTCCCTTCCTTTGGGCAACTACTTCCTCCCACTGGCAGTCATGAGCTTCTCCTGAGACTCCTCTAAACTGAGCCCTTCATCTCAGACCTTGTTCTCAGAAGCTGGAATTTCATGTAATCTTCACGACAAAGCTGAGATGGGAAGTATTGACGTTATTTGATAGAACAAGAAAGTGAAGTTCAGAGCGGCTAAAATGACATAGTCAAAGTCTCAGAGACAGTAAGGGGTGAAATCTGGCTTCCAATCCAATCCTCAAAGGTTCTATATCTTCTTTTCTTCTCCTCATTGATGTCTTATAGTTCCTGGCCAACAGTTTGTAAGGGCCCAAGCGAGGGTCTACCTCAATCCAGAGCCCATAGTTTTGCATTTTGCCACATGTTCTCAATGAAAGGAAGACAGATCTGAAAGTTATCAGACTTTAGTCTACCTAATGGGCACTGGGAAGGACTGGTGGAGTCGTATTGTCACTGATTTCAACACAGGATAGAGTCCCATTGTCAGCACGGACATATGGAGGAAGAGAAATTCACAGATAAGATCAGCTCCAAAGACCGTGTCCCTCTGACAATAACTCCCCTATCCCCACCATCACCCAAGTTCAGCCCCTGTCCCTCACGCACTAGATGTAAAAGTCCATCTCACACCCTCTTTCTCCCCACTTTCCTACAGTCCCAGGGCCTCCTACCTTACAGCCCTTTCTCCTTATCTCCCTCTCTTCCCTCTCCCAGCACCTAGAGCCCCACTCCAGCCATGGAGCATCTCCAGGTTTACAGAGAACCACCCGATATTAAAGAGAGAGGGAAATTAGACATCACTAATTAACTCAGATGACCATTATATCTACTACTGCGGGCAGGAATCCCTCAGAAGAAATGGAGTAGCCATCATGGTCAACAAAAGAGTCTGAAATGCAGTACTTGGATGCAGTCTCAAAAATGACAGAATGATCTCTGTTTGTTTCCAAGGTAAACCATTCAATACCACAGTAATCCAAGTCTATGCCCCAACCAGTAATGCTGAAGAAGCTGAAGTTGAACGGTTCTATGAAGACCTACAAGACCTTTTAGAACTAACACCCCAAAAAGATGTCCTTTTCATTTTAGGGGACTGGAATGCAAAAGTAGGAAGTCAAGAAACACCTGGAGTAACAGGCAAATTTGGCCTTGGAATATGCAATGAAGCAGGGCAAAGACTATTTGGCAAAGAGTTTTGCCAAGAAAATGCACTGGTCATAACAAACACCCTCTTCCAACAACACAAGAGAAGACTCTATACATGGACATCACCAGATGGTCAACACCGAAATCAGATCGATTATATTCTTTGCAGCCAAAGATGGAGAAGCTCTATATATCAACAAAAACAAGACCAGGAGCTGACTGAGGCTCAGACCATGAACTCCTTATTGCCAAATTGAGACTTAAATTGAAGAAAGTAGGGAAAACCACTAGACCATTCAGGTATGACCTAAATCAAATCCCTTATGATTATACAGTGGAAGTGAGAAATAGATTTAAGGGCCTAGATCTGATAGATAGAGTGCCTGATGAACTATGGAATGAGGTTCGTGACATTGTATAGGAGACAGGGATCAAGACTATCCCCATGGAAAAGAAATGCAAAAAAAGCAAAATGGCTGTATGGGGAGGCCTTACAAATAGCTGTGAAAAGAAGAAAAGCAAAAAGCAAAAGAGAAAAGGAAAGATATAAGCATCTGAATGCATAGTTCCAAAGAATAGCAAGAAGAGATAAGAAAGCCTTCTTCAGCGATCAATCCAAAGAAATAGAGGAAAACAACAGAATGGGAAAAACTAGAGATCTCTTCAAGAAACTTAGAGATACCAGAGGAACACTTCATGCAAAGATGGGCTCGATAAAGGACAGAAATGGTATGGACCTAACAGAGCAGAAGATATTAAGAGATGGCAAGAATACACAGAAGAACTGTACACAAAAGATCTTCACGACCCAGATAATCATGATGGTGTGATCACTGACCTAGAGCCAGACATCCTAGAATGTGAAGTCAAGTGGGCCTTAGAAAGCATTACTAGTGGAGGTGATGGAATAGACTCTGATGCTGGGAGAGATTGGGGGCAGGAGGAGAAGGGGACAACAGAGGATGAGATGGCTGGATGGCATCACTGACTCGAAGGACGTGAGTCTGGGTGAACTTCGGGTGTTGGTGATGGACAGGGAGGCCTGGTGTGCTGCGATTCATGGGGTCGCAAAGAGTCGGAACTGAACTGAACTGAATTCAGCTGATGCACTAATTCAGCCTGACTTTGATGAATTAGGAAATTAAGGCCACAGAGGAGGGAAGTGACGTGCCTCTTAGTTCTCCAAGTAGCGCTACTGGTGAAAAATCCACCTGCCAATGGAAGAGACATAAGAGACACGTGTTTGATCCCTGGATTGGGAAGATTTCCTGGAAATGGCACCCCACTCCAGTATTCTTACCTGGAAAATTCCATGGGCAGAGGAGCCTGATGGGCTGGCTACAGTTCACAGGCTTACAAAGAGTCAGACAGAACTGAGCAACCAAGCTCTTAGCTTGCACAGTAGTAAAGAATTTGCCTGCCAAGCAGGAAACCCGAGTTCAATCCCTAGGGCAGGAAAATGCCCTGGAGAAGGAAATGACAACCCACTCTGGTATTCTTGCCTGGAAAATCCCATGGACAGAGGAGCCTGGCAGGCTACAGACCATGGGCTCACAAAGAGTCAAACATTAAAGGCTTCCATCCTGACATCTCTATGTGCCAAGTCAGAGGACTGAGACTAGAACATTGCTGTCCCAGAAAGTAACGGAAAGAGAATGAGGCTTGGAGTCAAACTTGGAAACTCAGTTGCCATTTACTGCGGGGCCAAGGGAAAGTCCAAACCCTGAGCATCCTTTGCTTAGTCTGTAAAATGAGGCTAATGACAACTATAATTCATAAGGTACCTGTTAGATTAAATGATACACACAGATGAAGCACCTAGACATCACATATATGCCCTCGGATGAATACATGCTCCGTTTTTGAATCTGCCTCTCTTCACCTTCTCCCTTTTAGTCATTCTTCAGTGATCACTTTTCATAAGAAGTTGCCTCTCACTCCTCCAGGCTGAGACAAGTGCCCCTCTACGTGGGCACCTATCGCTAGTCTATATGATGGCTTGTTTGTCTGTATTTTCACAGCACAGGAGGCTCCTGGGTGCTTATTGCTGTAGCCTAGTGTCTAGCACAGTACCTGCAAGTAGCAGGCACTTGGAAGATACTGCGGAAGTGAATGAACGAATGAACTCGTGACCTAATCAAGAAGGCCCTCAGAACAGCAACAAGTTCAGGTTTCAACCTGAAGACAATTTCAGATGTGAGTTATTTCTGCAGGGGGTAAAAAGGAAAACATATGCACAACAGAATTTACTTCACAAGTCAAACTGCCTGTTCTTATCTTGTGTTCCAGCTATGATTTGACACAATTCTTTTTAGGTAAAATGAAGGAAGACTGACTGAACCAGTTTATAAAAATTGAGCTGAACTGCTAAAGGCTTCGCAGTCGAGTGGACCTATGTCAGAGTACTGACTCTTCTCTTTTAAAAATAACTCTTCATATCTTATTGCTTCAAAAACTATTTCAGGTGACCTATGCTATTTAATAAGTAGGTGAACTTAGACAAATACTTAATTTTTCTGGACCTTACCTACAATTTAGAGAGAATAACACCCACTTGACAGAATTAGCATGATTAGAAATATCTTGCTGCTGCTACTGCTGCTAAGTTGCTTCAGTCGTGTCCGACTCTGTGCAACCCCATAGATGGCAGCCCACCAGGCTCCCCCGTCCCTGGGATTCTCCAGGCAAGAACACTGGAGTGGGTTGCCATTTCCTTCTCCAAGGCAGGAAAGCGAAAAGTGAAAGTGAAGTCACTCAGTCATGTCCGACTCTTAGCAACCCCATGGACTGCAGCCTACCAGGCTCCTTCGTCCACGGGATTTTCCAGGCAAGAGTACTGGAGTGGGGTGCCATTGCCTTCTCTTTGGGCAAAAAGTAGAAGGTGGGTAACATTATGTATTTTAATGACTCTATATTATACATAATTATTTTAATATCATCTTCTCCTCTTAAGAACTTTTATGAAACTGAATGGAAGGTTAGTTCTAGCTGAAGAATTTATTTAGTTTATCTTTTCTTTATATGTGCTCCTTTTATCCAGCTCTTAACTCACTTTTTAGTAGAAGAGTTTGAAATCTTTACTTTTTCAGAAAGTATTGTTGGAATGAAAAGTTGAGAGCTGAGAAAACTGAAGTGTTGTAAAGTTGAGAATGATGTTGTTTTTGCAGGCCAAACTGAGGGCTTAAACCCGGGACATAGCCTCTTGATAGCTCTGGCAACTGTTTGGAAGACGGAAAGGAGAAGCCTGGATACATAGGAGGTTTTGCAACAATAATCAGGTAGTCAGAACATCAAAAAATTACTGTTAACTAAGGAAAACCAGATATCTCAAGTGAAGGCATTTAGCGTTTTTCTATGTATGGGAAAATGCAAGGGTCTGGGCTCAATGAAATTATTTCTTTGATATGCAAATCAGCTGTCTGGGGCCAATATCCTGGGCGTTTTCATCCTGCGTCTCCTCAAGGGTGGCTGCAGTAGCTGACTGCTAAATGGAGGGCATCCTGTTTCTACCCTGAGATCCCTCAGGGCTCACTGTGCAGGTGGCTGTAATGTGATGGTTCAATGGCTGCAACATCCTTTGCTTAAAATAATGTTCTCTTATAGAAAACATATAGAAACAAGTGAAAACATACAGAAACAAGTGTGCGCGAGCTAAGTCACTTCAGTCCTGTCCGACTCTTTTGTGACCCTATGGACTGTAGCCCTCCAGGCTCCTTTGTCCATGAGATTCTCAAGGGAAGAATACTGGCATGGGTTGCCATGCTCTCCTTCAGCAGGACACAGAGGCGCTTTTAAACATCCTCTGTTTAGAATAATACTGTCTTGGGTGAAAACATATAGAGAAAAGAACCATGAGTAAAAGTGAATGTGTGGATAAAACTAAACAAATCCATCTTTCCATCACCTTTTTATATTAGGAAGGTCATGATGCTAGCTAGCTACCAGAACTGTGGCCCCAACCTTAGAAGCTATGTCTACTCTTTGCCACTAACCGCTGATGTCTAACTCCTAAATTCCTCATTCAGATATCAAGTCATTCTTAGCCTGGGCAACCTCGCTGAGGCAGTACTTTGCATGTGCTATATAATTTTTTCTCTTCCTGATATGGAATAACATTATCCTTTTCTTCCTTCTACACACTTGTAATAGGCGGGGGAAAAAAAGAGGTGATACATCAATTTGAAGTTCCTATCATGTAATATTGAAAGATCATGTAACTGAACGAAATAATTCATTTTTCAACAAATAATCACTGAGCACTCTCTAGGGACCAGGGACTATTCATCAAAGTCTACACTCTGTGCTTTCTTAGACCACGGAGTCAGCCAGGCTGTGACTATCTCATTAGCCCAGGCCTCTTCCGCCCCTGCTTTGAGATGAGGACTGTGATACGCTCCTTTCTCACAATCAGATTCTGACATTTCAGCCTGAGTCAGCCCTGTGTAATCACCTCTCTTCTCTGATCATAGGCCTTCGTTTTTTTCCCATAGCAAGCGTCCTCCATGTTCCTGCCAGATTGTCTCCTGACCATTCTCATTAAAGTGTAGTGATGGTCATGCCTCAATCCCATTCCCAGCTCCAAAACTCTGGGTTGGCTCCCATTGCCTGCTCAGATATCAGTGCAGACCCTGATACTTGACCCTTGACACTTGACCCTTGAGGGCTAGCCAGCTCAGCCACGACTTGACTCTGCTGTCTCCTCTCCTCTGGTTCTCCTCACTTGGCTAAGTTCCAGCTGAGCTAAGCCATAGGCCATTTCCTCCATGTGCTTTGCTTGGGTTATTCTTATTTCGTCTGTATCTGCCAAACACAGTTCATTTGGAAGAATATAGCTGCTGGTGTCTACTTGATTCACAAGGATTCCATTGCATTCTGCTTTGAATTTTTGGATGAAATTCAAATATGTTACCAAGTTTTAGAATCTTTTAGTTATTTTCAATGTTTATTACTTGTGCATGTATTTATTGAAGAGGAGCAGTGTGGTAGAAAGACTCAGAACATTGACTATAGCTCCATCAATGCTAGCTGGGTAATCTCAGAAAAGTCACCATAACCTCACTCTCCTCTTTCTGCGCCTCAATTACTTGACCTATAATCTGGGATTAAAATAATGACAGTTTTGCAAGGTTGTTGTGAATGTGTATAAGATGAGATGAGATATTTGAAAGAATGCAGCAATAGTTTAGGCATGCAAGAGCCCCTGAGAAGAAAATACACCACTTTGGAAATAATCCAACATTGCATAGTAAGTTTTATACGAGAATGTTTGAAGGGACAAACATACTTCTTTGTCAGAGTAAGCTATCTTAAAGCAGGTTTGCAGTTTTGTAAGGTGGTACAGGGGGAAAAAAGCATCTATGGTTAAATAATTTTAGGCATGTTAAGTTTAAAATAATTCATAATGTTTCTTTATCACAGGATTCCTCAGGCAGATTCAGGTTGGGAGGGGAGGCTTAGAACGGAACAAGCTGTTCCCCTTCCCCCCTATCTCCAAGCAGAGAATGAGTATGCAGGATTCTGTGAACTTATCTGATCACAGAACACTGATCTCATGCTCTGTCTCACAGGGCTGGTGTTCCTCTTTGCACAATTTGGCAACTTTTGATTCAGAGCAGTGGTAGAATAAATGGGAGTGGCTGTGGGTGGCCTCTGTAGGGCTGGGTGGATAGAGACCCGATTAACCGATAACCGATTAACCCGATTAACCAGATAGATTAACCGATTTTGTGTTATACTGGTGGCTTTTTTAACCCTTTCCTTGGCTGACTTTATTTTTCTGGGCTCCAAAATCACTGCAGATGGTGATTGCAGCCATGAAATTAAAAGAAGGTTACTGGTTGGAAGGAAAGTTATGGCACCCCACTCCAGTACTTCTGCCTGGAGAATCCCATGGGTGGAGGAGCCTGGAAGGCTGCAGTCCATGGGGTCGCTGAGGGTCGGACACGACTGAGCGACTTCACTTTCACTTTTCACTTTCATGCATTGGAGAAGGAAATGGCAACCCACTCCAGTGTTCTTGCCTGGAGAATCCCAGGGACGGGTGAGCCTGGTGGGCTGCCGTCTATGGGGTCACACATAGTCGGACACGACTGAAGTGACTTAGCAGCAGCAGGTAGTGCTACCTCCATTTTTGCCTTTTTTCCATTTTTTCTCAGCCTTGCCTGAAAAGAAGTACATGCTTTTGTTTGTTTGTTATTTGTTTTTATTTGACTGGGCCAGTTCTTAGTTGCAACACTTCAATACCTTTAATTGTGGCATGCAAACCCTTAGTTGCAGGATGTGGGATCTAGTTCCCTGACCAGGAATTGAATCCAGGCTCCTTGCATTAGAGTGTGGAGTCTTAGCCAATGGATCATTATGTAAATTCTGACGTGTTTTCTTTTGCTTGTTTGTTTTTACTTTTTGTTTTAACGTGACTTTAACAGAGGAGGGTGAGATCACACTTGTAACAAAATTGTAAGCCATGGGCCTGGTTGGGAATGATGAGATCCTGAGATTACTCTCTCTGGTGAGTCTTCTCCGACCAGCGCCTCACCCCACCCTGAGCAAGGTAGGGCTGGGTAGTTCTCTTAGGTGCAGCCACAGCAGTTCCCTATTGAAATTCTAATCATGCACAATTGTAATGACTCCTAGAAATTTACCTTCTCACCAGAGAGTAAAATTCTTAAGAGAGAAAGTGGCCCTTTATGCACTTGGGAGTGTTACCAGCACCTTACACAGGGCCTATTGACATGTACATGCTCAACAAGTATCTTATGAATGGACTGGCCAGGGGAAGGGAAAGAAAAATGGACTGATACCAATTAAAAATCACAAAAAATACTGTGAGCTGCTCTATGTTGAAATCTATTATAATGAAGTTCCCCTTAAACTCGGGATAGCTTTAGACAAGAGAATTAAGGGCCCCGGGTCCTAGCCTTGATGCTGCTACAAATTAGCTCAGTCATTATAAAAGGATCAAGCCTCCTCTCTGACGTCAGTTTCATCAGGCACAGGAGGAGAGTATTTATACTCTGCCTTTTTCCAAATAGGATTGAAGATGACTCTTGAGACCATCTCCAGTGCTTAACTAGTGTAGTTAAATTCGTAAGAGTCCTAAGAATAATGCTTCCTTAATGGGAAAGATTTCTCGAATTTAAAGTTTAAATATGAGACGTTCATGTAACCAATCATTACTAGCATGAGTGTGCTCCAATCTACATGATTAGCCAGAAGTTTTTGGTTTGCAAAAATCAGAAACTCACTGAATTGCCTAGGTCCTCTGGAGGCTAGCTCCCAGGGGAAACAGAATTGGTAAAAGATTCAGTCCACACCAAGACCCTTAGAAAATGTACGTAGGCTCTCAAACACCAGCAGGTCAGCTTGTTTTTCTCTGTCCAGCTGTTTTTTCCACAGAAAGAGGGAGATAGACAGGAGTTCCCTGGAAGTCCTGTGATTAAGAACCTCTCTTCAATGCAGATGCAGGGGAATGGGTGTGATCCCTGGTCAGTAACCACAGCGCACAAGCCTTAGGGCAATTAACCTCCCCTCAACCTTTCCCATTCTGTTGTTTTCCTCTATTTCTTTGCATTGATCGCTGAAGAAGGCTTTCTTATCTCTTCTTGCTATTCTTTGGAACTCTGCATTCAGATGTTTATATCTTTCCTTTTCTCCTTTGCTTTTCACTTCTCTTCTTTTCACAGCTATTTGTAAGGCCTCCCCATACAGCCATTTTGCTTTTTTGCATTTCTTTTCCATGGGGATGGTCTTGATCCCTGTCTCCTGTACAATGTCACGAACCTCATTCCATAGTTCATCAGGCACTGTATCTATCAGATCTAGGCCCTTAAATCTATTTCTCACTTCCATTGTATAATCATAAGGGGGTTGATTTAGGTCATACCTGAATGGTCTAGTGGTTTTCTCTATTTTCTTCAATTTCAGTCTGAATTTGGCCATAAGGAGTTCATGGTCTGAGCCACAGTCAGCTCCTGGTCTTGTTTTTGCTGATTGTATAGAGCTTCTCCATCTTTGGCTGCAAAGAATATAATCGATCTGATTTCGGTGTTGACCATCTGGTGATGTCCATGTATAGAGTCTTCTCTTGTGTTGTTGGAAGAGGGTGTTTGCTATGACCAATGCATTTTCTTGGCAAAACTCTGTTAGTCTTTGTCCTGCTTCATTCCGTATTCCAAGGCCAAATTTGCCTGTTACTCCAGGTGTTTCTTGACTTCCTACTTTTGCATTCCAGTCCCCTATAATGAAAAGGACATCTTTTTTGGGTGTTAGTTCTAAAAGGTCTTGTAGGTCTTCACAGAACTGTTCAACTTCAGCTTCTTCAGCGTTACTGGTTGGGGCATAGACTTGGATGACTGTGACATTGAATGGTTTGCCTTGGAAATGAACAGAGATCATTCTATCGTTTTTGAGATTGCATCCAAGTACTGCATTTCGGACTCTTTTGTTGACCATGATGGCCACTCCATTTCTTCTTAGGGATTCCTGCTCGCAGTAATAGATATAATGGTCATCTGAGTTAAATTCACCCATTCCAGTCCATTTTAGTGACCTAGAGCCAGACATCCTGGAATGTGAAGTCAAGTTGGCCTTAGAAAGCATCACTACGAACAAAGCTAGTGGAGGTGATGGAATTCCAGTGGAGCTATTCCAAATCCTGAAAGTTGATGCTATGAAAGTGCTACACTCAATATGCCAGCAAATTTGGAAAACTCAGCAGTGGCCACAAGATTGGAAAAGGTCAGTTTTCATCCCAATCCCAAAGAAAGGCAATGCCAAAGAGTGCTCAAACTATCGCACAATTGCACTCATCTCACACGCTAGTAAAGTAATGCTCAAAATTCTCCAAGCCAGGCTTCAGCAATATGTGAACCGTGAACTTCCTGATGTTCAAGCTGGATTTACAAAAGGCAGAGGAATCAGAGATCAAATTGCCAACATCTGCTGGATCATGGAAAAAGCAAGAGAGTTCCAGAAAAAACATCTATTTCTGCTTTATTGACTATGCCAAAGCCTTTGACTGTGTAGATCACAAGAAACTGGAAAATTCTGAAAGAGATGGGAATACCAGACCACTTGACCTGCCTCTTGAGAAATCTGTATGCAGGTCAGGAAGCAACAGTTAGAACTGGTCATGGAACAACAGACTGATTCCAAATAGGAAAAGGAGTACGTCAAGGCTGTATATTGTCACCCTGTTTATTTAACTTATATGCAGAGTACATCATGAGAAATGCTGGACTGGAAGAAACACAAGTTGGAATCAAGATTGCTGGGAGAAATATCAATAAACTCAGATATGCGGATGACACCACCCTTATGGCAGAAAGTGAAGAGGAACTAAAAAGACTCTTGATGAAAGTGAAAGTGGAGAGTGAAAAGGTTGGCTTAAGGCTCAACATTCAGAAAACGAAGATCATGGCATCTGGTCCCATCACTACATGGGAAATAGATGGGGAAACAGTGGAAACAGTGTCAGACTTTCTTTTTCTGGGCTCCAAAATCACTGCAGATGGTGACTGCAGCCATGAAATTAAAAGACACTTACTCCTTGGAAGGAAAGTTATGACCAACCTAGATAGCATATTCAAAAGCAGAGACATCACTTTGCCAACAAAGGTTCGTCTAGTCAAGGCTATGGTCTTTCCTGTGGTCATGTATGGATGTGAGAGCTGGACTGTGAAGAAGGCTGAGTGCCAAAGAATTGATGCTTTTGAACTGTGGTGTTGGAGAAGACTCTTGAGAGTCCCTTGGACTGCAAGGAGATCCAACCAGTCCATTCTGAAGGAGATCAACCCTGGGATTTCTTTGGAAGGAATGATGCTAAAGCTGAAACTCCAGTATTTTGGCCACCTCATGCGAAGAGTTGACTCATTGGAGAAGACTCTGATGCTGGGAGGGATTGGGGGCAGGAGGAGAAGGGGACGACAGAGGATGAGATGGCTGGATGGCATCACTGACTTGATGAATATGAGTCTGAGTGACCTCCGGGAGTTAGTGATGGACAGGGAGGCCTGGTGTGCTGCAGTTCATGGGGTCGTAAAGAGTTGGACACGACTGAGCGACTGATCTGATCTGATCAACCCTTCCCAGCTGGAGAAGCCTGCGTACCTTAACAAAGACCCAGCACAGCCACCACCCCCCAAAAAAATGAGGGCGACAGATGCCAGCAGCCTCTGGGCTTATATCCTTGTAGCTCTGTCACTAAAGAGAAAAAGCCGCCTTCCCTCAAACTCAGCTGGAGGAATCTTGGGGGAGAAGGCTGATGAGTTTGGCTTCAGTCTCGCGTTCACACTTGAGACTAAAGTGACTGATAACGGATGCCTGGGGCTGGTGCACTGGGAAGACCCAGAGGGATGGTATGGGGAGGGAGGAGGGAGGAGGGTTCAGGATGCGGAACACATGTATACTTGTGGCGGATCCATCTTGATGTATGGCAAAAGCAATACAATATTGTAAAGTTAAGCAAAAAAAAATTTAATTAAAAAAATATATAGACAAAAAATAAAATAAAATAAAGTGACTCTGTGTCCAGGAGAGAAGTGATACTAGGAGTGAGCCTGATTTAAGTCATGTGAGCACCCTGGGCTGATGACTATGATTTCAGAGATGGAATACATAGGCGATGGAGACTTACCTATGGACAACCTGTAGGGAGAGCTGAAAGGGAACACCTAGGGTAAAAGCACAAAACTGGCCACGAAAGAATCACTGCAAATATCAGGAAGCCTTCAGTGGTATTTATTAATACTATATTGTTTTATGGACATTTGCAATCATCCATAGCAATGCAGATATATGCATGAACTTTTTAAACAGATACAAGCAATGTATAATTTGTAAAAGAAATAGAAAACTATTTTTCCACAAAGTTATACATTGTCACAGAGAAGGCAATGGCACCCCACTCCAGTACTTTTGCCTACAAAATCCCATGGATGGAGGAGCCTGGTAGGCTGCAGTCCATGGAGTCGCTAGAGTTGGACACGACTGAGCGACTTCACTTTCACTTTTCACTTTCATGCATTGGAGAAGAAAATGGCAACCTACTCCAGTGCTCCTGCCTGGAGAATCCCAGGGACGGGAAGCCTGGTGGGCTGCCGTCTCTGGGGTCGCACAGAGTCGGACACGACTGAAGCGATGCAGCAGCAGCATACATTGTCAGATACGTATCTAAAGGCATCTGATAACTTCAACACATGCAGAATAAGTGGGAAATTGAGGCTCCCATATTGAACATACAAAAAGAGAAAAACGAAGTTTTTCTGACAAGAAGTACCTCTTCAGAAAGGCATAAGTAGTTACTGCATAATTTTTTCTGGAACAAAATAAAAGAGAGAGAACAAAAGAGGCTACTCGGAGCTTAAAACAATCTCAGTTCTGATTTTCTGTTTCTTTTTTTAATAGAAATCTACTGAATTAAATAGGTTCAAAAGGACAATAACTTTTCCAGATAAAGGATGCTTCTGTTTCAAATGTAAACTTTAAAAATATTGACTTTTTTCCTGAGAACCACTTAAGATGTATTACATGCTTTCTTGCATTGTAAAATATTGTTCAGAAGACAATTTAATTTTTTTTTTTTTTTGCTAATCCTGTGTACCTTTTACTTCTTTTTTCCTTCCTCCTCCTGCTGGTATTGTATATATGTAACTATAAGTCTGTATCTAACAAGCCAATTCTATGGGTTGACACTTTATGGATAAAAATTACTTAAAAGGGATAGAATGAAATTCTTTTTAATATATACACATTTCTGATTAGAAAGGAAACAGACCAAATCTTAACACCGAAATCTATTGGTAGTTTGATTACGAATCATTTTAATCTTCTGTTTCATAATTCTAGCTGTTTTCTAAGTTCTTCATACAGAGTATATATTTTTGAATACTGACATTCAAAAGTGTAGCACAAAGAAAATAAGAGTGATTAATTTTGAACCATGAATAGTGTAGGAAGTCCTAATATCTTTATTTCACCCCTGAATCCCATACAGCAGGAAGGAAAGAGTACATCTATAAATATTTCATGAACTTTAAAACAGAAATAGATGAGAATGAATGGAAAGTTATGTAGGTTTTCCTCACAGAAAACTATCCATAATACTAAGTCTAGGAAAAAAATAAGATCAGGACACTCAGAAACAGGGATTCTAACTATACAATCACAAGTAACCCAGTGAAAGAAGAAAGAAGAAAGAGGTCTTTAAAACAGACCAGTTTGGCTACAGGAATACCTCAGGTAAGATCAGGTTTAAAAATAACACATACAAAAGATAGAAAAAGGGAAGTGAACTCAGAACAGATTCCAGGGTGGTCTGAACTCATCCAGATTGGGTCAGGAAGCTCAGATCGAGTCTAAGAACATGCCTGGAGAAAGTGCTAAAGACAGAAAAAGACAGTATTGGAGTTTATTGAGGAATATGGTATGGGACAAATAGATGACACAGAGAAGGCAGAGCTAACACAAAAACACTAACTGTTATTTTCTGTAGTAAAGATTTCAGATTGAATGCTCAGAAGACTGCCTTCTGCATTATGTTTAGTATAATACCCACCATAATGTGCTATGGGCAAGGTGGTTGTAGGTTGGAAGCAAAGTGAACTTGGTAAATTTAATTGTCTCAAATGGTGCCTGAGGACTACTAATTATTTGATTATATTAAACAAGAATAGTTTTTCATGTAATGACACAAAGCTCAAACCTCTGATCTTATAAAGAATTAACCTAATTTTTTTAATTACAAGTTTTGAGAAAGTCATAAAAGGCATACTTAGCAATTTTTTTTTTTTTAGATACAAAAGTAAAAAGCAAACTGGCATGATGATAAAATTGGGATTTTAGAGTGTTTTCATAGAAATATGAAAACATCTATCCATTGTTGGCAAGTATAAATTGCGCATCATTTTGGAAAGTAGGTATGAAATTATGTAATAAGATCCATAAAAAGTCCATTCTTTTTGATTCAGTAATTCTACTAAATTCTACTTCACTGACAAAGGTCCGTATAGTCAAAGTTATGGTTTTTCCAGTAGTCATGTACAGATGTGAGAGTCATACTGTAAAGAAAACTGAGCACCAAAGAACTGATGCTTTCGAACTGTGGTGCTGGAGAAGACTCTTGAGAGTCCCTTGGACTGCAAGAACAAACCAGTCAATCCTAAAGGAAATCAACCCTGAATATTCATTGGAAGGACTGATGCTGAAGCTAGAGCTCCAATGCTTTGGCCAGCTGATGCAAAGAGCTGACTCATTGGAAAAGATCCTGATTCTGGGAAAGACTGAGGGCAGGAGGAGAAGGGGGCAACAGAAGGTGAGTTGGTTGGATGGCATCACTGACTCAATGGACCTGAGTTTGAGCAAACTCCACAAGATGGTGATTGACAGGGAAGGCGTGCTGCAGTCCATGGGGTCACAAAGAGTTGTATACGACTGAGCAACTGAACAATAAGACTAAAATAAAGTCTAATAAAATAATCTTAAATGTATAAAATATCTTACATAAAAAGTACTCATCATGACATTATTTATAATAGTGAAAGCCACCCAAATGTAGGGTTTTTCTAGTAGTCATGTACAGATGTAAGAAAGCTTAGCACTGAAGAACTGATGAGAATTAATTATGAGATATTATGGTGTATCCTTATGATGGAATATTACACAGTTATTAAGCTATATTTGCAAAGAGTTTATCACAAAAACGTTCATAATTTAAGTTGCATATAATGCAATGTAGTTAAGAAATATGACGGTGTTAACAGTGATTAATCCTGTGTGGGAGCTTTTTTGTGATTTTTTTTCATTATTAACTTCCATTTTTCCTAAACTAGACAAGATTTGTTTTCTCCATTTGGCATTTCCATTTATGCCCTGGCTATTGTATTTATGCAATGTGCAACATCTCTTCTTCCTTTCTAATAGAATCCTAATTACAAGTAGATAGCGAAAACTTGATTTTCCTGGTTTCCTTGTGCTAAGGGTAGTTGTGGGTAATGAAATACAAGCAGAAGTCAACTGGGTGGGGCTTCCAGTAAAACTTGTTTTTTGACGGTCAAAAAGGATGGAGAGGGCACTCAGTTATTACACGTCGTTTGCTCTTAAACTTTCCAGAAAACTTGTTTCTCCCTGCAAGCCACTATGGCAGGCAGAAATCTAAGAGCTGTCCATGACAGTTCTACCTCCTGGGACACGTGACCACTGAGTGTAGACCGGACCTGTAAACATGGTGGAATAGTCACCCCCTTGGTTACATTGCCTTATATAAGCCTCTGTCATAGCCAACTGGAAAGAGATTCTTCTTCTGCCGTGTTGTGAGAAGGCTGTGGCTGGGAACCCAAGTCAGCCTCTAGAACCTAAGAGCAACCATGCCACCTGCCAACTGTCACTGATTTTAGAGTCTCTTTCAAAGGTAGATGGACATGACCCTAAGGGAAACTGACATTTGACTTTGATAAGCAAAGTAGTAGATCAAAAATGAAGCTGGAATCATAGATTGAAGCCTCAGAATAAGATTCAATAGACATTAATATAAAACATTAATATAAATACTAGGTGTGTGCGTTAGTCACTTAGTCACGTCTGACTCTGTGAGCCCATGGACTGTAGCTGGCCAGACTCCTCTGTCCATGGGATTCTCCAGGACTGGATTGCCATTTCCTTCTCCAGCGGATCTTCCTGACCCAGGATCGAACCTAGGTCTCCTGCTCGGCAGGCAGATTCTTTACCATCTCAGTTATAGGGAAATCCTATAGCTAAAATATCACACTTTGGTTCAAATTATCAATAGCTTAAATGCATAAGACCTTATTTGATGGTCTATTATTTGCAGGAAAAAAAGGGTGGGGATGTTTAGATGACCATGAGTGCAGCATGTGTCGACAGTTTGATTCGGCTGTTAAAAGAAATTAGCACAGACACCCGGGTCTCCAGCATTGCAGGCAGACGCTTTACCGTCTGAGCCACCAGGGCCTCTTAGCACAGGACAATATTATCTAAAATAGAAATGTGACTTAGGCAAGGTAAGTTAAAGTTTCATTATGCTATGCTTCTACGTCTGGTATGTTGACAGCAGATCTGGTGACTACATTAATAAAAGGAAAAAGGCATATGGACAGATTAGAGAATATCCAGGTAGGGAAACCAGAATGGTAAAGGTTCTTAAAGCCACTTCACATCGACTACAGGCAGGAGTTTAACAAAGAGAAGTCTTACAAAAGAGTGAAAAAATCTTTTTGTGCTGAGGATTTATAGCCAGCCAAATACATAAGTTGAAAAAGTCTCTTTGTGCTGAGGACTTGTAGCCAGCCAAATACATAAGTTGGAGAAGGCAATGGCACCCCACTCCAGTGGGGTGGAAAATCCCATGGACGGAGGAGCCTGGTAGGCTGCAGTCCATGGGGTCGCTAAGAGTTGGACATGACTGAACAATTTCACTTTCACTTTTCACTTTCATGCATTGGAGAAGGCAATGGCAATCCACTCCAGTGTTCTTGCCTGGAGAATCCCAGGGGCAGGGGAGCCTGGTGGGCTGCCATCGATTGGGTTACACAGGGTCGGACATGACTGAAGTGACTTAGCAGTAGCAAATACATAAGTAGATGCTGGAAGCATTCTAAATTTTAAAGGACTATCAGATCAGATCAGTCGCTCAGTCGTGTCCGACTCTTTGAGACCCCATGAATCACACCACACTATGCCTCCCTGTCCATCACCAACTCCCGGAGTTCACTCAGACTCATGTCCATTGAGTCAGTGATGCCATCCAGTCATCTCATTCTCTGTTGTCCCCTTCTCCTCCTGCCCCCAATCCCTCCCAGCATCAGAGTCTTCTCCAATGAGTCAATTCTTCCCATGAGGTGGCCAAAGTACTGGAGTTTCAGCTTTAGCATCATTCCTTCCAAAGAAATCCCAGGGCTGATCTCCTTCAGAATGGACTGGTTGGCTCTCCTTGCAGTCCAAGGGATTCTCAAGAGTCTTCTCCAACACCACAGTTCAAAAGCATCAATTCTTTGGCACTCAGCCTTCTTCACAGTCCAACTCTCACATCCATACATGACCACTGGAAAAACCATAGCCTTGACTAGACAAACCTTTGTTGGCAAAGTAATGTCTCTGCTTTTGAATATGCTATCTAGGTTGGCCATAACTTTCCTTCCAAGGAATAAGTGTCTTTTAATTTCATGGCTGCAGTCACCATCTGCAGTGATTTTGGAGCCCAGAAAAATAAAGTCTGACACTGTTTCCACTGTTTCCCCATCTATTTCCCATGAAGTGATGGGACCGGATGCCATGATCTTCGTTTTCTGAATGTTGAGCTTTAAGCCAACTTTTTCACTCTCCACTTTCACCTTCATCAAGAGGCTTTTTAGTTCCTCTTTCTCTTTCTGCCATAAGGGTGGTGTCATCTGCATATCTGAGGTTATTATACAAATGTTAAATATCATTATTTTGAATATTCTTGGCAAATAACAAAAGCAGACTTTTGATCTATATGATGAATGTAATTTACAAGGTTTTTAAATATTTTGGCCCTTTCAAGATTTGAAACAAATTTACATAATTACTCTTAAAGTTAGATTTAAATATCTCCAGCCAGCCAAAAACCTAGCAGAGGTGTCATATCCTAGACACCTCTGACCTATGTTAGAACTATTGGCAACTTAAAAGAAAGTGCACGGTTGTTGGCTTAGAGGGAGACCATCACTTAGTCATCTTACTTGTCTGCTTTGATTTTCAGACCCACTACCTAGCAGAGACACAGTGAATAAATCTAATTTTTGGTGATTTAGAAAGAGAAAGAGAGAGCACCAATGCGGTACAATCTGGTTGTTTTTTGTTTTTCTCTTGTCCAACATCTTCCCACTGTATTACTGAGAGGAGGAGCACAGGAAAAGAAGATGAAAACCCAGGCTACCGAAATGTAACCTTATTAGAATTGTGCACTGAGAAGAGTCCACTGTTTTCCAATCTTAGCTCTTCTGTGAAATACACAGTTCCTTTACCCTTCCTCTCTCGGTGGCCTCATTTTCTTGTCAAAATGTTGGGCATACCCAGAGATCAGTCCTTGGTCCTTTTATCGTGGCCTAGATGTTCCTCTTGAACTCCAGAATCCTACACAACTATCTACCTGACAGGCGCTCTTAGATGTCTCCTAGATTTTAACACACACAAAGCTGAGTCCTTGTAGCTCTCCCTACGGCCCATCCACATCTCAGGACCCCCAGCTCAGACAGCAGCAACTCGACTTCTCCAGCTGCTCAGAACAAAAACTGTGGAGCCATCCCCAAATGTCCTCTTTCTCTCCTAACTTTCATCTAAATCATCAGTTAATCCTGTCTGCTGTATGTTCAAAAATACATGTAGGTACTTCCTTGGCGATCCAGTTAAGACTTCAAAGTTCCACTGCAGGGGGCATGGTTTTGATCCCTGGTTAGGGAACTAAGTTCCTGCATGTGTGGCCAAAAAGTTAAAAAATAAAATGTATTTTTTAAAGCATATAGAGTTTGATTATTTTTCAGAATTTTTCTTCCCTAGATACACAATAGAATCCTAGCTGATTTCCTGCTCTCAACCTTTCCTACTATAATCAAAGCTCAACATAAGCACCAGAGCAACTGTCTAAATCAAATCATAGCACTGATCAAAGCAGACGTCTTCTCATCTCACTGAGAGCAAGACTCAAAGTTGTCACAATGCTTTAAAGACTGGACACATCACCTCTTACCTCATCTCTATCACCCTAGCAAAGGGAGATGCTAAACCCTCTTCCATGACCATTCCCTTCCCAGGAATCTAAACGACTCAATGCTGGCCCTCTTCCAAATCTTTAATTAAAAAAAAAAAAAAAATACCTGAGTGAAACCTTCCCTAGTCACTTGTCTAAAACTGCTTTTCTCTCTGAATCCCCATGCATACATGTGACTCAAGATCTAGGCTCCTTTCCTACACAAACGAACCCCCTAGCATTTAGTTCTACAGGACAAACTTATTTATCTTTTAATTACCTGCAGCCACGCTACAATGCAGGCTCTCAGAAGACACGGATTTGATCTGTTTTGCATAGGCATAATCCTACAGCCTAACAGTGTCCGTCACATGGAGGAGAGGTACTCAGATTCTCTAAAGAATGAATAAAGGAAACCGTAAAATAAGGAGTTAGATGACAAGATGATTTTGAAGTACTCTCCAAATCTAATTTTTCCTGGGTTTCCATGCAATGGTAGAAGACACAAGAGGTGATAATGGGGGTCTGAATATGGGTTTCTATTACTGTGGTAACACAAGGCCTTTTGAGACTTTGATAATTTAAATTTACTGTCCATGTCTGTCCTTCTTTACAAAAATCTGCAGCATGGAACTACACTTATAACCACATGAACCAGACAATGATACTTCTCTTTCCCATGAAACTCTTCCTTTTCAAAGGGACTCATCCTGGGAGACCTGCCACAATGAGCCCGTTGAGGCAGCATGTAAAAACGTGATTTCCATAGAATGTTTCAGAAACACACTGTACAAGCACTGCTAGGCACCCACTGCGGCCACCCCTCTCTTTCATTTTGGGAGCCCCTTGCCTCACAATTCACAAAGATCATGCTTACATTAGAGAATTCAAAGTGACCTAAGAATTAGAAAAGGTCTCAACAGAATTTCCTTCCCTTGAAGCAACCTGTGACAGGCAAATTTATTCTCAAAAGATGGCTCCACCTCATTTAGTTCAAGGACGTGGATTTACAGCTCTCGATCTTTCTGTCCGTGGCTTTGCTACATTATTCCAGGAACAATCTCATCCCTTCAGATCACCCTTGGACACCCCAGGCTAACCTCATCCTTGAACAGCACTCCCGCATGTTAGGTCAGTGAGCAGGCTGACTGGGAAGCAGCTGCCGTTGCTTCTCACTTCTGTCTAATGGACTATTGATGTCCCCCTACTGCCATCCCCTGTCCCAGCAGGTTCTCCCAAGAAATCAATACCTCACTAGTCAGCGAAACAGAGATGAAACAAGGCTGTGGGAGGGCAACGCTGCCGCTCACAAACCTAAGGGTCCTTCAAGGATGGCATACAAGACGCATGGAAGGAGGGAAAGGAACCCAAAACAGGAACAGACCAAATCAGCACTGAAAAAAAGGAGGGGAAACACACGGAGGAAGAAAGCAAACATGTCTCCGCCACAAACCCCTCATGAAACAAGGAAGCAACCCCTTCCAGAAGTTTCTGACAATGGTCTGGTGAGAGGAGAGAGAGCCTTTGCCCACGCTTTTAAGCGTAGAAAGGTGGGAAAGAAAGTACCAGATAGATCCAGAATCAATCAGACCTAGTTCAAATCCTAGTTCTGGTACTCCTTTAGGTGAGTGTCTTAAATCCTGCTGGACCTTAGCTTCCACATGTCCCTATTATTCTTTAACTTTTTATTTCCTACCGGAGTGTAGCTGATTAACAATGCTGTGATAGTTTCGAGTGTGCAGCAAAGTGATTCAGTTATACATGGATACATGCATCTATTCTTTTTGAAATTCTTTACCCGCTTAGATTGTTATATAATATCGAGCAGAGTTCCCTGAGCTATACAGTAAGATCTTGTTGGTTATCCATTTTTTATTATAAAAACTTATTTTTAATCCGGAAGACTAAAAATAGGAAATTTTTAATTCTTCCCAAAGCTTGCCATTTTAATGTGCAGTATAACTTTCCAGATTTTCTAAGTATATATAGATTTCTATTTTTACATAGAAGAATTCACAGGGAACATACTAATTTTTAATCTGTTTTTTTTTTACTTGACGGTATGTTGAGGATATAGCAGCATGCACATATCAACCCCGAACGCCCTAGCTACCCCTTCCCCGCCCTTCTGCCCTGGCCATCATAGGTTCATTCTCTAAGTCTATGAGTCTGTTTTGTAAATAAGGTCATTGGTATCATTTCTTTTCAGATTCTGCATATAGGGGATGTTATACTATTATTTTTAATGGTAAGTCTCCATGGTCTTGTATTGACAATTTTCTGATGGCTGATAAAGCTAGGTAACTGCAGTAGTGACGCATTCTTACTTAGATATTTTAGGGTAAAGATAATATTTGTCTTTCTCTGTCTTGACTTACTTCACTTGGTATGATGATTCCTAGGTCTATCTATGTTGCTGCAAATAGGATTTCATTATTTTTATGACTAATATTCCGGCATCACTGACTCGATGGATGTGAGTCTGAGTGACCTCCGGGAGTTGGTGATGGACAGGGAGGCCTGGCGTGCTGCAGTTCATGGGGTCGCAAAGAGTTGGACACGACTGAGCGACTGATCTGATCTGATCTGATCTGAATATTCCGTTGTGTATATAAACACCACATCTTCTTTATCCATTCATCTGTCAATGGACACTTTAGGTTGCTTCCATGTCTTGGCTATTGTAAATAGTGCAACATTGTACATCAAGAATATTTCAACAGCAAACATTTTTTTAAAAGATGAGAAACTCTCCTTGCTTTTTAAAACACCCAAGGATTTCTAAGGGTGGCTTCCTTACGTCCCTCTGCACAGATGTGTTAAAAAGAAGCTCCTCCCAGCATTCTCCTTGGATCTTGCTTTGGGGACTCTCTTATCCTTGCTAACTCAGAACAAATATCAAGTAAGCTGCCTCATTCGCAGGTAGAGGTAACACCTTCTCCTTCAAGTGCTCTCACAGCCCTGTAGAGTCCACTAGTATTTATGGAACTTCCTACTATATTATAATTATTCAGTTATATGATTTTTCTTCCAGGAGACTGAGAATGTCTTAATGGGAAGAAACTGTACCCTTCATCACCAGGGCCTCAGTACTTGGCAAAGTGCCTGGATATACAACAGGTCTTCAAGGAATTTATCAGGAATGAAGCAAGGAGTGAGTGAGTAAAACAGCTTGTGCATATCAAAATCACCAAAGGACTGTTTTCCAAAAACATACATCTCCTGCCCCTCCGGATATTTCTGAGCTTAGGGCCAAGGCACCTGCGGTGTATTTCAACAACTCCTCGGGTGTTCCTGATGTACGGCTCTACTCAGGAATCACGTCACTGGGGAGAGTTCTAGCCTAGATCTGTTGTCTAGGCTTCATTTCTTCAGTGAAAATCGCTGAAAAACCTCTCTGCAACTCTGTTTATTAGTTAAAAAATAAAAGACAAAAACAATAGTCTGTGTGGCTCAAATGACAATCGCTGAAACCAGCGAGAGGTACGTGAGAATTTCAGTGAGGAGGAAACTTCTCGATGCTGGATCTGAGGTATGAAGAAGGAATATGCTGGCTAATAAAATCCACAGGCTGATGGTAGATTCTTGGGCAGTGTTAGTGGAATCACCAAGCTAAAAACTCTGCAGTTGCTAGTTTGGGCCCAAGGTACTGGGGGGAACGGTCTCCCTCCTCTTCAGTTTTTGTCTCTACCCCCGCTTCACGCTGTGGGACGCTGCAATCTCCCTGCTGAGCAAAGTGTCTAGGGAGCTTTCTGGATGAAAGGAGTTACATAATGTGGTATGCTCCTGGGAAATATAGCAGTAAATTAATTTTTCTGCTTCTTCTTCACAGTTCTCTAAGGACAGAAATACCCCCACAACAGGCAGAAGAAAGAATAATACAAAAAAAAAAAAAAAGAAACTTCTGAATAAGTGCTTGAAAAGCACTGCAGCAAAAAAATTCTGTTCCAGCCAATAAACACTGACCAAGTGATCGATGTTCACCTGGATGGGTAAACAGGAGGATTTCACAGTGCAGCGCGCGAGACAGGTCCACAGAGAAAGAAGCTTAACACAATGTGGTAAGAGGTAGGAGAGACTACCTGAGAGTCAGTGGCAGATGACGCTTGAGCTGAGTTCTGAAGGAAGAGTGGAGGACAGGTGAATTAACTGTAGGAAGCATGTTCCAGGAAGCAGGAATTCCAAAATGTGAACAGGGGACTTGATGCAGTTTAGTATCACTGGGGGATAAACAGGTAGGAAGTAGCCAGGGATAGACTCGGAGAGGCAGAGAAGAGCATCACTATGGGTTTTGGGTTTTGGCGCGGGAGGGGTTTGCTCAGGAATTTGGGCTTTCTGAAGGATAAGTAACCTGGTTCTATGGGAGTATGGATCAAATGTCTGGGTGGATGTGAGGTCTCCCACGAAGATGATCTAATTTGCAGAAGAGCTAATAAATTCCGTTTCCAACATGTTGGATTTGAAGAGTCGTTGAGGTGAGATCTAAGCAGAGATCCAGAGGGACCTGGAAGTCTGAGGTTTGGAAGGAAGCCATGCTGGAGGTAGAGATCCAGGAAGAATGCTGATTCCAGAAGCTAAGTCTGGTATTTAATTATTCTTTGAGTCTGGGAATGGCAGCCATGGTTTACTACTGAAAATCAGAGACCAAAGAGGACATATCTGTCATGGTCTGCACCCAGGCAACATTTTCATTCCCAAAGGCCCTGGATTCTACTTGCTCTTCCCATCCTCCTTCACCTACACTTTTCCATACCCCTCATCTCTCTGCAGATTAAGCTCCAGAGAGGATAGAACCTCAGGAATATTATCCTTCTTCCTGGAAATCTGAAAGTTAGGCCTTTTTCCTTTAGAAGATTTTTACAGAAATCATTATGATGGACAGATAGGATAGGATTTTTAAAAGTGAAAACGTGGAAATCTTACAAAGATTTCAGATTTTCCCTGCCTCGAATTTTAGCACCCTGTCTTGGCACCAGGAAACCCATCAAGTTGTTCTGAACTCTGCTACTGTCCTTTAGAACAGAGCTGATACGTCCTTTCTTCAGTTTCCACTCTTCCTCTAATTAAGTGCATCATTTGCCAGCTTTCAGGCCCTGCTTCCACACCATGAAGGAGGGCAACACACTCCCAGGGGCAACATCTCTCAATACACGCAGAGATCCTCAAAGGGGATGGGTGGACAGTAACGTACCATCGACAGAGGGGTTGTGCAAAAGTCTGAGGAGAGAGTTTTGTTTGACAAGGCTCCCTGTTCCCTTTCTGGGTCTGATACTCTACCCCAACATAAAATTCCTGCCCCAGCTAAATAGAACTTTTTCTCCAGGAGTCCCCTAATCCTATCACATTTTTCTAAAGATATCATTAAAAAGGAATTAAGCAATTAAAGGTGCCACGGGCTGCTTTCTAGAACAAGCATCCGTTACTCAGTGGGCAGGATTGTCTGGGAAGCCTCTGAAACTGGGAGCAATTTTTGCACATATGTGTATGTTTTTTAAGAGAGAGACCAGCCATTTATTGCATACTAATCTTCCAGGCATTTTGCACTTACTATCACTGATTCTTATGACAACTCCATTTTTCATATAAGAAATAGAGGCTCAGCATGATTAAGTGTTTGGCCCAAAACCACACACCTCTGGGTCCAAGGTGAGAGCCTGACCCCCATCTACATGGCCTCCATGCCCACACTCACCATACTCTGCTGATGTGCCCCTCTGTGCTTCTCAGGGTCTTTTTCCAGGTTCAGAAATCCACAGTGATCCTACAGCCTGGATCCAGCTTAGGAAAACATGGATTTTCTGGGCTCAGAAAGACATGGTCTCTCAGAGACTCATAGCCTGCCTCAGCCCTGTAGGTAACACCCATCATCCGGAGGGAGGGCTGAGCCACCCGGGGTGAGCTGGCCCAGCAGAGGGCCACCGCCCAGCAGCAGACATGTAGGTGGCAGAGACGGAGTCCCTTAAGGAAACATCTGTAGAGGCTGAAGGCAATGGCACCCCACTCCAGTACTCTTGCCTGGAAAATCCCATGGATGGAGGAGCCTGGTGGGCTGCAGTCCATGGGGTCACTAAGAGTCAGACACAACTGAGCAACTTCCCTTTCACTTTTCACTTTCATGCATTGGAGAAGGAAATGGCAATCCACTCCAGTGTTCTTGCCTGGAGAATCCCAGGGACGGGGGAGCCTGGTGGGCTGCCGTCTATGGGGTCACACAGAGTCGGACAAGACTGAAGCGACTTAGCAGCGAGGAAACATCTGTAGAGGCTGTACGGTGTGGGAGGAAGAGAACAATGATATGGAAAGTCTGGAATTACCTAAGGCAAAGACCAGAGAAGGATATCTGAAGCAGAAGGCGCTGCATGAAAAAGCATGGAGATGAATACTGGGAATACTAAAATTCAGATATTAAAGTAGTAGGTGGGTGGGAAACAGAGAAGGCAAAACTCCGCCATGAGTCAGACTATGTCCTTGAGCATCAGCCCCTCAGCCAGAGAATCCTTAAAAGGCTACAGAAGCCTCAACAGTTTTTTTTTTTTCCATTTTATTATATCTTTATTTTTAAATTTATCTTTGTCATTGTAAAAGCAACATAATTGCACTAACAGATGAAAACCAGAAATATGAAAACAAGATCACCCACAACCCCACAATCTAACAACTGTTACCAATGGGCAAGAATTATCTCATAACTTTTTTCATATAATTGCATACCTGGGAAACAGACAAAACTCAGAAGTCCACCCTACTTGATTTTCCTTAAGAGAAAACTGCCAACCAGCAGGAACTTGTATTCAATTAGTACCTTTTCCTTAGAGGATTTAGAAAATTCTAATATAAAGCATGATATATGGGGTCTCTCAGGCTCAGGACTATTGAAATTTGGGGCCAAATCATTCTTTTGGGAAGTGTGTTTGAGAGGGTGTACTGTGCAATCTAGGATGTCTATAAGACATTATGGGGAAACCCAAATGAACTTTTTGGCCAATGCAATATTTATCTATGGATCCCATTATCTAGCCAACCAAGTATCAGTTGCTCCATAAACAGTTATTATATAATAAGGCTAGATTGGAAAAGGCTATAAGATAGTGCAGGGTGGTGGCTGGGTGTACAATTAGCACATCTGGCTTGAAATCCCAACTTTACAACCTACCAACTGTAAGATCTTTAGCAAGTCATTTATGTTCTCCAATTTAAACTTTAATCCCTTCATCCATAAAACAAGAATAATAAAAGGACTTACAAGAATCTTTTAAGGATGAGCTATTGCATGTAAAGCCGCAAGCACAAAAGAGAAGCAGTTGCTGTTGTAAGACATAATGAGTAGAGGGTCAGATCAGAGGATAAATAGTTCAGGTTTTGAAAGCCACAAGGCTGCTGTTGCAACTACTCAACTCTGCAGCTGTAGAAAAGCAGCCACAGATAACATGTGCACCAATGAGTGTGGCTGTGCTCTGATAACCCTTCATTTACTATAGAGGGGCAGCCACACTTGGCCCGGAGGTCATAGCCAGCTGACCTCTGCTTTCAGGTGTCTAAATTTGAATCAAGAAGTATACCCTACAGAAGATTCTTGAACTGGACTATGAAAAAATCAGTGATTCCTTGGATAGGTTGAATTTTTAGCATCATGCTGTATAGTGTACCTCAAGCCAGGTCTGGAGTCTGTAACAATTGTCTAAGCATGAGATAGGAAGGACCCGCACTGTGGGTATATAAATGTGAACCCTGCAGGGGAGGATGGCAAATGCAACTCCTTGCCTACCGCACACCTGGCTGTGGTAATAACCTCTGAGGGTCTGTCTTTATTTTACTACAATGTCTTAGTCATAGTTGGAGACCATCAGTTCAGTTCAGTCGCTCAATTGTGTCCAATTCTTTGCGACCTTATGAATCGCAGCACACCAGGCCTCCCTGTCCATCACCAACTCCTGGAGTTTACCCAAACTCATGTCCATTGAGTCAGTGATGCCATCCAACCATCTCATCCTCTGTCGTCCCCTTCTCCTCCTGCCCCCTACCCTCCCAGCATCAGGGTCTTTTCCAATGAGTCAACTCTTAACATGAGGTGGCCAAAGTATTGGAATTTCAGCTTCAGCATCAGTCCTTCCAATGAACACCCAGGACTGATCTCCTTTAGGATGGCCTGGTTGGATTTCCTTGCAGTCCAAGGGACTCTCAAGAGTCTTCTCCAATACCACAGTTCAAAAGCATCAATTCTTTGGTGTTCAGCTTTCTTCACAGTCCAACTCTCACATCCATACATGACCACTGGAAAAACCATAGCCTTGACTAGACGGATCTTTGTTGGCAAAGCAATATTCAGATCAGATCAGATCAGTCGCTCAGTCGTGTCCGACTCTTCGTGACCCCATGAATCGCAGCACGCCAGGCCTCCCTGTCCATCACCAACTCCCGGAGGTCACTTAGACCCATATCCATAGAGTCAGTGATGCCATCCAGCCATCTCATCCTCTGTCGTCCCCTTCTCCTCCTGCCCCCAATCCCTCCCAGCATCAGAGTCTTCTCGAGATCCAACCAGTCCATTCTGAAGGAGATCAGCCCTGGGATTTCTCTGGAAGGAATGATGCTAAAGCTGAAACTCCAGTATTTTGGCCACCTCATTCGAAGGGCTGACTCATTGGAGAAGCAATATTTCTGCTTTTTAATATGCTCTCTAGGTTGGCCGTAACTTTCCTTCCAAGGAGTAAGCGTCTTTTAATTTAATGGCAGCAATCACCATCTGCAGTGATTTTGGAGCCCAGAAAAATAAAGTCTGACACTGTTTCCACTGTTTCCCCATCTATTTCCCATGAAGTGATGGGACCGGATGCCATGATCTTTTTCTGAATGCTGAGCTTTAAGCCAACTTTTTCACTCTCCTCATTCACTTTCATCAAGAAGCTCTTTAGTTCCTCTTCACTTTCTGCCATAAGGGTGGTGTCATCTGTATATCTGAGGTTATTGATATTTCTCCCGGCAATCTTGATTCCAGCTTGTGCTTCTTCCCATATTACCTAGCAAATAATTAGCATAGACCTAGAAAAACCTCTGGAGAATTAATTAGCTAAAGTTAAAAATTAAAATATTATTCTTAATTTATACAGACTCCTAAACAGATGAGTTGCTTGAATTTGAGACTCATACTTAAGCTACTCTCAGTTTCAAGCAATGATTCCATTTTTCATGCAGGGCATTAAGAATCTGTCAGAAATGATGGTTCAAATAGTTGTACTACAGACTAGTGGTCACTATATGAAATGATCATGACTCTTACCATTGCCATCATTTCCTGTACATGATACTTTCTAACTTCGCTCTGGTTTTGGATTTTCAGATTAGGGCCTTCCTTTTATGTTCCTAAGAACAATCAGCTTTAAGCAGACTGGTTAAAAATGCCAGGTTAAACATGCTGTACCCCAACTGAGTCAGGGGAGGCACAGCCTACAACTCCAAATAAAGTCTTTGGAGACAGATTCCTAAAATGTGGCACATCTACTTCCCATAGGGAATCCTGACATTTTAAGAATAGGAACCTAAAAGCATGCTCTGAGCCCAGAAAAAGTTTAATACACATTGTTCACAGCACAGACTTGAACAGTCATTTGATATAAATTGTGTTGAATCAATGAATGCACCAGTGACTATCAAGAATTTTTTCATGGATTGACATTTAAAATTTGGGACTAAGCCAGAGATGTCTTACTACTCGATTGAAAAATAAAAGGATTTTTTAAGAATAATGTCCTACACTCAATTCATTAAAAAATGAATTAGAATAACCATCTACCCATACCCAAGCTCAACAATGCATTTCCGGTTTGTATAAACGCATTGTATTTCTAATTACATATTTTCTAAAAGCCTATAAAAATAAATGATGTGTGATCCTACCCTTCAAGCAGTTTCTAGAAAATGAGCCACTTAACTGCTGCTTATTTCAGCTTTCAGAGCAATTAAAAAATAATAATGATAATGAATAAAAGCTTACTAAACAATGAAATACAGGGATTTGCTTGGCAGTCCAGTGGTTATGAGTTGGCCTTCCAATGTAGGAGGTGAGGTTTTGATCCCTGGTCAGGGAACTAAGATTCCACATGACTCAAGGCCAAAAAACCAAAAGGTGGAACAGAAGCAATATTGTAACAAATTCAAAAAAGTTTTAAAAAAATACAGCAATGAAATACAGAAGATAAATTCCCTTTACAAGAGAATTCTAGGCCAGCATTTCCTTACTGAGCAACAGCTCAGCCCTGTCAGTGACCACATATACTAGAGCACGCCATCCCCCACTGTCTCCCAGAGTTTGCTCAGATCCATGTCCGCTGAGTCCGTGATGCTATCCAACCGCCCCCTTCTCTGCTGCCCTCTTCTTTTGCCTTCAGTCTTCCCCTTTCACAGCATTTCCTTAAAGTGTTGTATTAGTCTGTTAGTGAGCTATGTGGCCAAAAATAATTTACAAACTGATGCCTGAGAGAGGGCCCTTTTTGAGGAGATAATACAAAAAAATACCACTACACGTGTGACACACTATCGTTTTGGAAATCCACATGAACTAGAAACATATCTTGATTTTGAAGTCGTAATCTACTAGGAAGGAACAAAAAGTGTCTGTTAGAATCAAAGAAGTAAGGTAATAACTATATAGCTTTAGGGAAATGGCCTAGGTCTCATCTCAACGTTTTTTTTTAATTGTAATAACATTAATACTTACTCTATAGGATCATGGTAGGATTGAATGAGTTCATACATGTAAAAATTTCTACACAAAGTTAACATACAGCAGACAGGAAGAACCTAGACATTGTTATTGCTAGAGATTCAGCATGTGCATAAGATATCAAAGGCCTGAGAATCCAACAGCAAAGGGGACAGTGAAGTTGGTTTCCTCAAATCCATTTGATCACATGTATTAATTTGAATTTTCAGTCAAAAGACTCAGAAGCCAATGCTAGCTAAACAGGAAAGCATTTATTCAAGGCATGTTAGATTGCTTGCAGAATTACTTGGTAGGCTACAGAAACAGTAGTCTAGAAAAACCAGATTTAGCCTAAGCTTCCAGAAATTCAGATCCCATATAGAACAAGTGTGATAACAGGGCTACCAGCCACCACTGAACACTAGGTCCTGTAATCTGCAAAGCTCTGAGGAACTCAACTTGAATGCAATTGTTCCTGGGACCGGATCTTGATTCTGCATCCAGCATAGGACTCAGCAAACCACACTCTCTCCCAAGAATGGAATTACATTCCAGCAACCCCCCGCCTCCAACAGAGGGGGCAAAAAACGGGTTCTGCATTGCACCTTCATCCTCTAGGTGCTCACCTATGAATCCGTCTGTAGGTGGAATCTAGGTCATATGTCTGTTTTCTAGCTGCAAAGAAAGCAAAAGAAGAAAGTTTTATGGCTCTCCCTGGGGAGGTGAGCCTTCCCTGGCGAGAAGCTCCCTAAAGATAACAAATGCGTTTTCAACAGTTGAAATGCATGAAAAATAGGTATTTCGCTGCACCATAAAACCCCTATTTGCTGTTGTTCAGTTGCTGTGTCTGACTTTTTGTGACCCCATGAACTGCAGCACGCCAGGCTTCCCTGTCCTTCACCATTACCCGGAGTTTGCTCAAACTCATGTCCATTGGGTTTGCAATGCCATCCAACCATTTCATCCTCTGTTGCCCCCTTATCCTCCTGCCTTCAATCTTTCCCAGCATCAGGGTCTTTTACAAGAAGTCGGCTCTTCGTATCAGGTGGCCAAAGTATTGGTGTTTCAGCTTCAGCATCAATCCTTCCAGTGAGTATTCAGGGTTGATTTCCTTTAGGATTGACTGGTTTGATTTCCTTGTTGTCCAATCAACTCTCAAGAGTCTTCTCCCCCTAAAAGCTGCTAATGTCTTATAGAGAATACTACTGGGTATATTCCTTCCCTTAGCAGGCCACACATCAACATTTTGCTTTTTAGTTGTAGGGAAGAGACTAAAATTCAATAGAGTTTAATGTCAGAAAGTTTCTTCTAGGGTACCCATTGATCTTAGAATATTCTGAGATCGAGGTGGGCCTAAAGGTCACTATAAATAGGATAGAAACAGACAAGGAAAGCTGCCAGAAGTAGAGCATGCCGTGGAGGCTGCATGAACGGAAGACACTGCAGTTCTTTCTGAGATTGTTCTTGTGGCCACTCGGGCAGATCCCACCCGCCCTATTATTCCCCATCTACATGGCATTTTCCTGGTGTCCTGCTTCTGAACACAACCTCATGGGAACCACCACAGCATAAGAGTAAGATGGAGCAGCCTGGGAAGGACTGAGATGTAGAAACAGACCCTTCTTCTGAGTGCAACTTTTGTGAGCCTCAAAGTCAGATACAGACTATGACACCCACATGGGCAGATGGGCTGTGGGACAAGCGATTGAGACAGGGTGGGATGTGTGCGTGGTGGGATCAGACATGAAACATCCAGGGACCCCTGGGTCACTTAATCTCACAGTAACTCTAAAAGGTAATTGGATCTGGCCATAGCATGAATCCAAAGGAAGTAGCTTTGGAGATTCAGGCAAAAAGCATCAAGTAGGTACCAGGTAAAGGGAGCAGGTCAGGGAGTTCCATCAGCCACTGATATGGGGCTAAAAGACAGGATTCTCAATCTTGGGAATGCTCTAGCAAGAGCAGGCCAAGGCCCTCATTCTAAATAGACAAATCTACCAAAGCATATTATAAATACCGGGTTTGGACACAAAAATGCATAAGAGCCATTATTAGAGATAAGGTATGATGTGGACAGTGAGATGCATCAGAGCTCCTTACAGGTTGACCAATTAAATTAAATTACAGACCAGAAACGGAGGTGTTAAAAATAACTGTGCTAGGACCCCAGGCATAAATCAGGAATGTTCCAGAAAATGGGACATATGATCACCCCAGTTATATGTTACCTGGCTGTAGTGAATCCCCAGGCAGAATTCAACTAAACGTGGCTAAGAAAAGAAGAGAACGCAGAGGCTGAAAACTAAAGAAAACCTGACTTAGGAGACTGCTTTTCTTTTCCTGCCTTTGCTTTTGGTCTTTGAAGAGATGGTGTGAAAAACCAAAGATGCTAGCATACATTTAATTTTTTTTTTCCCTTTCTTAATTCACAGCCAGAGGGTACCATGCTTATTCCAGCAACAGCATGAAATTCCAACACGGCATGAAAATTCTTGCAGAAAGTTTCTCGAGAAGATTGAAGAGCAAGAGGGCAAATTTACTTTGGCAGTGGGGTCAGCAGCAGAAAGGAGGCTTGTCTAAAGAACAAGCTCCTCTAACATCCTGCTAGTTTCAGCTTCGGGCATGGCCAAACTGCTGATGATGCCCACAGGATTTGTGCAAGAGGCGGCCGAGAGAACAAAGCCAGAGGCTGTGGACGTTAGCTCATTAGAGGTTTTGGAAACACTAAAAAAAAGAAAATCAGATGTTTATCACCAGACTGATAATGATGTGACTCAAGAGGAGTCATGTTGTTAGGAGAGACACTTTTCTAAGACAAAGATCTTTATGGGAAATGTTCCTGGGTCCCAAAGGTAATCAAAGAATGAACTGGTGGCTGTCTCCAAATGCTGCCATCTTAGCTTCAGGCAGACAGTCTGAGCTGGGCCTGTGTTTTGTAAACGCTGAAATACTATCCTCAGAAAGGAAGCAGAGCTTTATCAGATATCTTAAAAATAAAAAGACTTTGCGAACAATCTGACTAATTAAGGCTGCATTATTGTTCCTGCTGCAGGATTGTTCCTGCACACCTCGGTGTCAACTTTGAAAACCAGCCTGGCTCTGGGAAGCCATTTTCATTATTAAGACATCCGGAAGGACAATTTCAACAGCATTATGCTTGGAGGGAAGAGAGGTGTAGGTTCTACCTTCTACAGTGAAGCCTTGTACTCTCTTCGTCATATTTGCAGTTCAGTGCCCTTTAGCCTTGGGAAACTCCTTCCACCCTCTCTCTGTACAAAGCTTCTCTTCAAAGTTTACACTTGGATTTGTAAAGGATTTGGGATTTGGAGGATTAGAAATCCAGCATTGAAGTGCATGGTGGGTCAGCCAGGCCTTAAGTTAATTAACATCATGCCCTTAAGTAGAGTTTGACACTGCAATCATTGTGCAAGGAATGTCAGCATGAAGTGAAAGAAAGTCCTTGTCCCACAAGACATTTCAGCCCTCCTCACAAATTAATAGGCCTCTTCCTTCCTTTTCTCTTATTTTTCTGTTGGTACTTATTGGCTGTCCAATATATATTGGATATATCCATATATATTTTACTTAGGTTTTGTTGTTATTGTTATACATGAAGTCAGGATCCTGTTTCATAAACTTCTCTGTTCCCAGTGCCTGGTATATAACAGGCATTCCATAACATTTGCTGAATGAAAGAAGGATGGATCTAAATATATCCTTATATAATATGAGTCATTCGATATAGATTGCCCTCCAGAGGTAAGGTCATTAACTGAGAAAAGGAGTTCTCCAAAATTCTGGTCTTTTACCCCTGTGCCTAGAGGCTTCTGGGCTGGAGACTGGCTGGAAAGAAAGGAATTTGAAGGAATAATCGAGGATCTGTGGAATGTAGTTGAGTATGGGGCTAAGGAATTGGTAATTGGGTGCATTCACCCACATTTTGGAATTTTTTAAAAAGCCAGACCCAATAACCAGACTATTAAAAATGTACTATTTCTGGGACTTCCCTGGTGGTCCATCAATTAAGACTCTGCTTTTAAGACTCTGCTTCCAATGCAGGTGGCACAGGTTCGATCCCTGGTCAGGGAACTGAGATTCCACATGCCGCTCGGTGTGGGGGATGGTGGGGGGGTGGGGAGGGGAGCGGAGGATAGTGTTTCTTAAATGTCCATCACTTAATCATATCCGCGAGTATTACTTGGCTGACCTATCTTTACCACGATAAATTCTTGAAACAAACAAACCGACAAGGTTCAATGAGAGCCAGGAAATAGAATACAGTTACTGTGCCCCAAATCTAAGGAAAAAAATCCTAAAAAACTATAAGGAAAACAAAGGGTTTTAAAAGGAAAAAGGGGGAAGCACATACAAGCATGCTGAGGCCTCAAGAAGGAAAACAACAAAGGAAGAAGGAAAACTTTCTAAACATAAGGCCAACTGAGAGGCAGCACTGGGAGAAGGCGGGCACTGAGACCCTCTCCCAAAGACTGAACCAAGAGCTCAGATAGGAGGCATCACCGCCTCGGCCTCCCGCTCCAGCACCTCCCACCCCAAGCAGCTGTTCAGTCTTCCTGCTCAAGTTTTCACTGCAGTGATAGTCTCACATCAGGTTTTTGTCTATAATCTCTACAGCCACTACCCTAGCTCAAGGCTTTGTCGTTTTCTCATAAGAATGCAATAACTACCATGTCAATCTGTCTTTCTAGATTCCCCAAGGGCAAATCTGACCACTCTACTCTCTGGTGTAAAATCCTTCAGAGGCTCCTCCTCAGTCTATTTCCTAGTGGCTCAGACGGTAAAGCGTCTGCCTACCATGCGGGAGACCTGGGTTCAATCCCTGGGTGGGGAAGATCCCCTGGAGAAGGAAGTGGCAACCCACTCCAGTATTCTTGGCTGGAAAATCTCATGGATGGAGGAACCTGGTGGGCTATAGTCCATGAGGTCGCAAAGAGTCGGACACAATTGAATGACTTCACTTTCTTTCTTTCTTTAAGCCTATTTAAATGATGTCCATTCAAGCTGTATTTCCAAACCACGCACTTAAAGGTTCACAGCAAGGCCTAGGTGTTAATTTCCCTCAGTGCAGAGACAATGCCTGTCTTACTCAAAGATGAATCCCAAACCATTAGCACAGTGCCTGCACTCCACAAGTATACAATATGTGTATTCCATAAATAAATAAGTGGAAAAATTGTGATTTACAACTATGCAGAATGCAATCTTAGTAATGCAAAACATATATATATATATATGCACATAGAAAATATCAGAAAAATATAGTAAACCATTTACTTTTAATTTATGATTTTTTTTAATTTTTTTCAAAATGTATGATGAAACTATTTTTCTCTCTGATACTGAGACACAGAGACAAAGGGAGCAGAGTAAAAATTGTGCCCCTGATACGTTAGATAACAGCGTAGGGCACAGAGGGGAGTGTCAGCCTCTCATCAGCTCACACTGGATTCTGCGTTTTCCGGCCCTGACTCTGCCCACACTTCCTGCTACTCACTGCCACCAGGAGGGTAAGCAGTGCCAAGCCACGCTATGTTCCTTACAGGCGTATTTGCCACCCACTCTCTCAGCCCACTATTCCAACATTCCCAATGTGATTGTTCTGAGCTTTGGCCATCTTTTCATTTCTAGGGCAAAGCACAGTTCCTGATACACAGTGAAACATATTAAGTGTTGATGGAGTCAACTAATACTTGAGTAAACACTGACACTGAAGGCAAAGCCTGTTTCTTTCATTGACTAAAATCATTCTTACCTACCAGGGCTACTATGAGGCCTAAATGAGAAAACACACAAAAATCCCACTGAAATATCATAAGCACTCCATACATGAACACAGTTATTGAATACTGTCAGTGTGATCACATACAGGTTGCTTTGCTGCCTTAGCCACAAACCCCTTAAATTGTGGGTCACAGCTGCACCCATCCCCTTGAAATAAGAAAGAGCTTAAAGCAGTTTGAGAACTACAAATCGCTAAACAAACATATACCATCATTATGGTAATAATGATGATGATTATATGGCATTTTCTTGGTGAATCCTGCTTACAATAAGTTTATCCTTTAAGGTCCCATTACCTTTGCTGATGTTTCAAACCATCCCACGAAACCATGCTCCTTGCAGAACTGGTCCATCTTGAGGCCATTGTTCAGTAGCACATCCTTTCCCTGGTCACATTTGTTGGCCAACAAAACCACTGAGACTGGTTTGCCATTAGGGAGACTTAACTTTGAGTCCAAGTCATTCTTCCACTTTGTCACTGCTTCAAATGTAGCTGGCCTGGTGACATCGAAGACAATAAATGCACCCATAGCTTCTCGGTAGTAGACCCGTGTCATGTTTCCAAATCTTTCTTGACCTACCACCAAAAAGAAACAGAAATCAAAAATTCATTTCTGTATTACACTGAATGATATATTGGACCCTAACAAGGCTTCCAGAATGACAGATCACTCCGTGAAGTGTTTCATTGCTTATCTATAAAAAATGCACTAAATATACAACTAGGAAGCTCTTGTTTTGGGTTTTTGTATTTTTGAATCCCAAGAGGATTCATTCATATAATAGGTAATTATTAAAATATCCTTGGACCATGTAACACTCAAGGACTGTGCTAATACAATATACCCCTAGAACATATGCCTACCTTGGTTTAATTAAAGTGAAACAAAATTTAAAATTCAGTTCCTCAATCACATTTCAAGTGTTCGATAACCACATGTGGTTGTGGCTACAGTATTAGACACTCCAAAAGAGAACATTTTCATTATCATAGGATGCTCTATTGGACAGTAGTGTTCTAAATATTTGGAATACAATGATTAAAACATGAAAATACCTCTCATCATGGAGTTTACATGTTAGTGGGACAATTAGTACTAATTAGATTAGCATGTTACAAAGGCAACTGCAGTCAACTCCTATTAAGAATAATAGTACATTTGCTAACCATCAGAAATGTGATTTCAATAAATAATCGTGAAGGTACAACTAATATTCCCATTTTAAAGTGAGACCAAGAGAGGCTAAGTAACTTCTTCAAATTATATAGATGCAAGCTTAAGAAGTTAAAATCCAAAGTTCAGCTTTTTGAATCCAAAGCTCATAGTCATTTACCAACAGTGAATATCCTCAGTTACTAAACCATAGTCTTGTACTATCTCTCCCCTGCGTTTATGTACCAGGAGTGTCCCACTCAACTCAACTGAACAGAACACATGTTTATCCATCGATGCCAGTTTCTGAGCCCCATGCTAGGGATATGACAGTGAACTAGATGACCTATACCCTTAACCAGTATACAATCTACTGGATAAGGAAAGCCTTCTGACATATAAATACATTGTCATTGTTGTGAAAGTGGCTCAGTCATGTCCGACTCTTTGCGATCCCATGGACTATACAGTCCATGGAATTCTCCAGACCAGAATACTGGAGTGGGTAGCCTTTCCTTTCTCCAGGGGATCTTCCCAACGAACCCAGGTCTCCCATATTGCAGGTAGATTATTTACCAGCTGAGCCACAAGTTCAGTTCAGTTCAGTCACTCAGTCGTGTCCAACTCTTTGCGATCCCTTGAATCGCAGCACACCAGGCCTCCCTATCCATCACGAACTCCCGGAGTTCACTCAGACTCACGTCCATTGAGTCAGTGATGCCATCCAGCCATCTCATCCTCTGTCGTCCCCTTCTCCTCCTGCCCCCAACCCCTCCCAGCATCAGAGTCTTCTCCAATGAGTCAACTCTTTGCATGAGGTGGCCAAAGTACTGGAGTTTCAGCTTTAGCCTCATTCCTTCCAAAGAAATCCCAGGGCTGATCTCCTTCAGAATGGACTGGTTGGATCTCCTTGCAGTCCAAGGGACTCTCAAGAGTCTTCTCCAACACCACAGTTCTAAAGCATCAATTCTTCAGCGCTCAGCCTTCTTCACAGTCCAACTCTCACATCCATACATGACCACAGGAAAAACCATAGCCTTGACTAGACGGACCTTTGTTGGCAAAGTAATGTCTCTGCTTTTCAATATGCTATCTAGGTTAAGCCCGTAATTACATAAATAAATAAATGGATTGGTCTTATTTAGACCAATCAGCTAGAATCAGTTTTGCTCTGATTCTTAATTTTCTAAGGAATATTAGCAAGTTTCTTAAACACAATAAGTTTAGCCTTCCTCATCTGCAAAACAGAAGTAACAATATGTACCTCACAGGCTGTTACATGGATGAAATGAACTGATATATGCAAAGTATCCAGCACAGTCCCTTGCAACTAGCTAGTACTTAAGCTTTCCCTCCCTTTCTCCAGCATGTTAAAAACTATAAAAGACAATATGACAAAGGTAGTGAAATCAGAGTTCTAGACCAGAGTTTATGAAAGAACATTACAGGAATTTGAGCTGATCAACAAATATGAAAAAAATCCTATTGTTTGTAACTCTGTCCACAAGTAATTACTGAAGATGGGAGATACTGAAGACTGGGTTTATGTTTTCTGAACCCCAAACTCCAGAACTGTATGACCAGGCAGTTATTTTATTGTGATTTGGGAACTTCTTCATGTTCAGAATTTTATAAAGTTTCAGAAATTAAAACAAAGTCAAGTGTGTATTGAATAAGCCAACTTCTCTTTTAGAAAAAATGCTGAAACTGGCATGTATCTGTAGGTCAACATACTTCTAAGGACACTTAACATTTGAGTTCAAGGTTTTGTGATAGTGAGTTTTAATTCAAGTTACCAAGTTCTTTTGTAGGTTACGTTCACACTGGCATTAGCACTGTGGATTGTAAGAGGAACTGATCCATAAGCACTTAGTGAAAACACAGGAAGGTCAAGGCTTGCTCACCTAGTGTGTGAGCCTGTGTCCTCAAGCACATCTCCCTGGAAAGAAGAGCACTGTGTCAGAGCCACATGACCGTCCTAAAAGATTCCTTACTTGGGTTATACCAGCATTTAAAAAAAAATTCCCCACAATCATCTAGTCAATGAAAGACAGTGGTATAATACTCCTCATATGACCCAAAACCCACAGATGAACTTTCATTTTTCCAAAATGAGCTCCAAATTTCTTTTATTTCCGTTTTTTGTTGTTTTAGATCCTTATGCATACAGTGATTTCCTTTGATACTGATCAGGGTGGCCATGACATTTCAGGAAGACAGGGGAAAAAGGCCCTCTGTGATCATTCAGAACTCTGAAGGCCTCTGAGCTTTTTCAGGATGTCTTATGATCCCTTTCAGAGAAATAATCAGATGAAGGGCAAAGTCATGGGTTATTCAATAATCTGCTTGTCCGGGGTTTTCATAGTACAGTAAGGCAGCCTTTAAGAAGAAAGATTTTACATTTCAAATATATGGCAAAGGGTCTATACAGGGGGGGGATAAAGATATACTACATAGTCTGCATAGACTTACACCTCCGTAGGGATTGTGCGTGTGTTTGAGTTTGTGAGGGTATGTGTGTCAGATCAGAAGCCAGAAGAAAAAGGTTTGTTTCTAGAAAGAAAAGACCTTTGTATATGGAGGTCACTGGGCCAGGAGACTTGGCAAGTTTGTATTTTTGGCATTCCAGCAAGAGGTCACATTCAGACCAAGGGCTTTCCGGCATTCATTTTATTGTGCCTTTGTCAGCTGACAGCCCTCTCTGCTGTTTCTTAAGAAAAGAATGAGAACCATGTGACGCTTAGTGAGTGCCTACATGTGGACCCAGTAGAGACCTGATGAATCCATCACAGGTTATTTACTTTTTAAACAAAGACTATAATTAAAAAAAAAATGCCACTGGGGTCAAATCACACATTTGGCACACATTTATTGAATAGACAATATGGTCCAGGTCCTGGGCTTTGTGCTGTAGATACAGAATTTTTGTCCTCAAGGAACTTCTAAACCAAAAAGTGTCATACTGGAAGCCCAGATTGAAAATAAGTTGGTTCTCCACGTAGGTCCCCATTTCTTGTTGAACCTAAACACACACTCCGTAGCCATGTAGACGTGGCTCATGATTCAGTTCTATGTCCAAAGGGATATTAAATGATAAAGCAATCAGCCAAATCACAAAGGTTAGTACAGTGGCTGCGGTAATAGTTTGGATAACCTCCCACAGAAATCACTAAGTCAAAGGGTCAGAAGATGGCAGGTGGGAGTGGGGTGGGGGCAGGGGGAGGCTTCATCTTAATCCCTTGTTACTTGTGCTATTGCTGCTGCTGCTGCTAAGTCGCTTCAGTCGTGTCCGTTACCTGTGCAGCCTTATACAACTATATTTCTCTCCCTGAGACTCAGTTTTCTCATCTGTAAAATGAAGTTGTTCTGGCCAATCTCTAAGTCCACTTGCTGTTTTCATGCCTCCTAGCTTTATGTTCCGGAGAAGGTGATGGCATCCCACTCCAGTACTCTTGCCTGGAAAATCCCATGGATAGAGGAGCCTGGTGGTGGGTCGCAAAGAGTCAGACACGACTGAGCGACTTCATTTTGACTTTTCACTTTCATGCATTGGAGAAGGAAATGGCAATCCACTCCAGTGTCCTTGCCTGGAGAATCCCAGGGATGGGGGAGCCTGATGGGCTGCTGTCTATGGGGTCGCACAGAGTCGGACACAACTCTGTGACTTAGTAGCAGCGACTTAGCAGCAGCACCAGCTCTATGTTGGGCTTCCCAGCTGGTGCTAGTGGTAAAGAACTCGCCTGCCAATGCAGGAGATGTAACAGATGCACGTTCAATCCCTGGGTCAGGAAGATCCCCTGGAGGAAGGCATGGCAACTCACTCCAGTATTCTTGCCTGGAGAATCCCACAGACAGAGGAGCCTGGCAGCTACAGTCCATGGGATCACACAGAGTGAGACACGACTGCAGAGACTTCATATGCACAAAGCCCCATGATAACACCATGAAACCAAGACCGGGTTCTCTCTCTCAACGGCCTGCAATGGCCAGTTTGCTGTCACGGATTAAGCTAAAAATATACACCAGCAGCAGCACCACTATAGTATATATTTAAGAATATTTTTCACTTGGTAATTATTTAATAGTACTATCTAGATGCTCTCAGCATAACCAAGCAGTGAATCTTCCAGACAGGTATAAAAACAAGAGGATTTTCTAATAACCAACTAGCTGTGTGACCTCAAACTAGTCACTTCATCATTCAGAGTCTCAGTTACCTCATTGGTAAAACAAGGAACTGAATTACACACCTAAATTAAGTTCATTATTGCCTCTGGCCAACCCCCTTTGATCAGCCTCCCCCATATGAAGACATCCAGTTATCTGCCTCCCACTCCTCCTGTGCTCCCAGTGCTGGCTCCCAGAAATACCATCCACACTGCCACCAGAGTGGTCCCTAAAGTCATCTTCCAGCTCCTTTCTCATCCCCACACACAAAGGGTCTCCCACATCTCACCAACACTTCTAGTTCAAAAGGGGCTCTTGACTTTGCCCCTCTGCTCCATCAGCAGTCTCTCTGCGCCAATTCAAGCCCTCATCTGGACCTCTGAAAGCTCCTGAGGTTCTTGGCATCTCAGTTTTTATCACCCCCATTTCCCCTTACAATAAATATAAATATAACTAACACACATCTTCAGCAGTTGCTGTTCTGGCAGCACAAGAAATCACCTAATGGATATAGATAAAGGAAATGAAATCACTACCTTGAATAGACACACTCATGTCCATTGACAGAGCAATAGACAAAGAAAATGTGGTTGGTCATCCCTCAGTACACGTAGAACATTGGTTCCAGGACCCACTAAACATATGAAAATCCACGGGTGCGCAGGTCCCCTATAAAATACACTCTGTCCTTTATAATCTGTGGATATGGAATTTGCAGATACAGAGGACCAACTATATACATGTACAACAGAATATTAGTTGTAAAAAAGAAGGAAATCCTATCTTTTGCAACAACATTAGTATTATATTAGAGAAATAAGTCAGACAGAGGAAGAAAAATACCATTTGATCTCACTTATATGAAGAAACTAAAAACCCCATAACAGCCAAAAATTCATAAAAACAAAGAGTAAAATGGTGGTTGTCAAGGGCTATGGGATGGGAGAACTGGGGAGATGTTGGTTAAAGCTACGAATTTCCAGTTATAAGATGGATAAATTCTGCAGATCTCAGGTACAGCACAGTGACTATAGTCAACAATACTGTATTATATAATGAAAAGTTGCTAAAAGAGTAGGTCTCAAATGCTCTCAGCAAACACAAGAAGGTCATTTGGTGAGGTGTGTGTTCTGTCGTTTCAGTCATGTCCAACTCTTTGCGACCTATGGACTGTAGCCTGACTGGCTCCTCCATCCATGGGATTCTCCAGGCAAGGATACTGGAGTGGGTTGCCGTGCTCTCCTCCAGGGAATCTTCCCGAACCAGGAATCGAACTCCAGCATCTCCTGCATTGCAGGCAGATTCTTTACCCACTGAGCCACTTGGGAGGCCCTATGTGAGGTGATGGAGATGTTATTCACCTCACTGTGGGAATGATTTCACAGTATACACATATATGAAATCATCATGTTGTATACCTTAAACTTACGCAAACTGAGTAACCTTATATCTCCATAGAGGCTTCCCTGGTGGCTCAGACGGTAAAGAAGCTGCCTGCAGTGCAAGGGACTTGATTCGATCCCTAGGTAGGGAAGATCCCCTGGAGAAGGCAATAACTACCCACTCCTGTATTCTTGCCTGGAAAATTCCATGGACAGAGGAGCCTGAAGGGTTACAGTGAATAGGGTCACAAAGAGTCGGACACGACTGAGCGACTGACACATATCTCAGTAGGGCTGGGGGGACAAAAGAAATCACCTAAAGTATTTACAGAACACCCGTCCCCGGGGCATCCTCCTCAGAGACTTATTGTACTGCTTTTGTGTGGGACCTAGGAAACTTTGTTTTTTTTTCTAAGCCCCCTCTAGCTAAAGTTTTAAAACTTCTATTTCTATTAGAATCACTTTCAAAATACAAATATTACCATTATTCTCTGCCATTATAGCCCTTCAGTGATTCTTCCACGCTTTAAAAAAAGACACTCGAATGAAACTACACATTGAAAGACTGTCTCCAACCACCCTTCCAAGCTCTTCTCCCGTCCCTTCCTTCCGAGTGCTCCACAGCCAAGCCACACCGGGTGACCTGTCCTTCCCAGAACACATCCTTCACTACTCTCTGGCTTTCCTGGGCTTTTTTTTTTTTTTTTTTTTGCAGCTCTGTTCCCAAAGTCTGAATTCCTTCCACATCTCCCCTCTCACCTTCAATTACACCTGTGTATTCTATCTCTGTGCCCTGAAACCTCACAGAACCTGCCAGCTGGAACCCTAGCTCCCTTTTTCACGACCCCACAGCATTTTCTTTATCCTGTTCCATTCACACTTACCATGCTGCATCTTCATGCTTCTGTCTCCAACTTGGCATTGTAAAAACCTAGAGAGCAGGCTGATCACATTTTATACCGTAAATCTGAAGTTTATTCCTCTACTGTTTGGATATAATAAGAGCTCCAAGTATTGTGGTAGAAATAAACTGAAATTAAAATTCTTCCTTCCTCTAAAATACAGCCTTATCTTGTTTTCATGAGCCAGTGCCGCCTACTAATACACTTACTCTATATTCTCCTCTTGTTTTCAGTAAATAATCAATAGATGTTCATTGACGGAGAAAATTAACATTAATACAACAGGGTTATGTGCATATCCTTGCAATGAATTTCAGACTGGAATGTTGGTGCTTTCACAGTAATTCTCATCTTAAGAAATAATCCCTTGGAATCAATTTATTCCAAATATAAATTTGGGGGGTCATGGCAAGATCAGTAGGGTTAAAAGTATACCATACCAAGGTACGCTCTTTATTTCTAGAGAGAAATGGTATGAAAAGCAGGTAGATAAAACCAAAAGTAACCATGAACTTTGAACAAGGATCTGGAGAAAGGAAAAAAAAAAAAATCCAGTTGCTACGAAGAGTAAATGGCCACTGAACTTCCTGTGATATAAGCAGGTTTTGAAGCCTCAGGGAAACCCCCTGACAAGGATCAGAGTCAGACTATTGCTGGAGAGCACAGTTCTCATCATTTTTCTAGAGCCCATTTGACCCTCCGGCAGCGGTTTTGGAACTTTTTCATCATCTCTCCTCACTTCTTTGCTCCACCAAACCAGTGACAGAAAAGTGTCAATCAATTACCATTTTCCCAAGTCACTTAGGCTTCTATTCTAGAATTAACCTTGGGTAATTATCCCCTACAAAACTGCCAACCTCTTTCCCCTGGCCAGAACCAAGTTTCTGCAACTCCATGACAAACACTGACCTGGGCACCTAGTAGGTGGTCAATAAGATCTCCTCGCTGAGTGGTGAATAGATAACCCCTGACTCTTCACCCCCTCCCAGTGATTACTTTCAGGCTTGCCAAGTCTTTAAGAATCCTCGTCTGTCATGTCCCTGGCAATTATCACTTTCTTTCCACTCCCACTGAAATCACTTTATTTAAGTTATGTCCTACCACTTTACTTCTTTCATTCATCTAACAAAAAATTCTGAATGCCAGTGAATTTCCAGGCACTAGAAACACGCAATGAAAAAAAATCAGCAACTAAGGGGGAAAAAAAAAAACAAAACATTAAAAATTGTTGCCTTCCTGGCAGGTGGGTTCTTTACCACTGAGCCACCAGGGAAGCCCTTATGAAGTTTACATTCTAGTAAAAAGAGATCCACAGTAAACAAAAACAGTAAGATACATATAATATTACATTATCTGGTGAAAAGTGCTATGGAGAAAAGCAGGGACTTCCTGGTGGTCCAGTGGTTAAGAATTCACCTTGCAATGCAGAGGACATACGTGGGTTCCATCCCTGGTCAGGGAATGCCGCAGGTCACCTAAACCCACGTGCCACAACTACTGAGCCTGCACTCTGCAACTAAGACCCAATGCAGCCAAATAAATATTCAATAAATAAATAAAGCAGCAAAGGAGGAATGAGTATGCTAGTGAAAGTTGCTCTTTGCAACTTTCTGACTGTCTGACTCTTTGCAACCCTGGAGAATCCCAGGGACGGGGGAGCCTGGTGGGCTGCCGTCTATGGGGTCGCACAGAGCGGACACGACTGACGCGACTTAGCAGCAGCAGCAGCAGACTATACAGTCCATGGAATTCTCCCGGCCAGAATAGTGTAGTGGGTAGCCTTTCCCTTCTCCAGGGGATCTTCCCAACCCAGGGATCGAACCCGGGTCTCCTGCATTGCAGGTGGATTCTTTACCAGCTGAGCCATAAGAGGCCAGGGTAAAGTAAAGCAAGATGGATAAGGAAGGCTCAGGGAGAAGGTATCATCTGAGTAAAGACCAAAAAGAAGTAAAGGAGAAAGCCATTAGGACGTTTAGGAGAAGACGGCTTCAGACAGGAGGAGTGGCAAGTACAAAGATGCTGAGGCTCAGAAGTGTCTGCCACGCATGTGGAAAACACAGGGAGACTGTTGGCTGGTGAGAGCTGGGCAAGGAGAAGAACGTGCGATGAGGCAGGCGGATCACAGGACCCAGACTGTTGACAGTTTCAGGCCATTATCCTGAGGCTACCTGCTATTCTGAATAAAAGAGGAAAGTATGAAAGACTGCACTGATGAGAAACAAGAGCCGATAGAAGTAAATGGATCCCTATGGATGCTGCATTGAGGCATGACATACAGGAGTCAAAGTTGGAAGCGGGGAAACCACAGTCCAGGCAAGAGATATTGATGCTGACCAAATGGGCAGTGGTGAAGACAGTCTAGACCGGCCGTTTTCCAGATATATTTGGAGACAGAGAAGATAGGTGAACTTATGAGATGATCCAGACATGACTACCAAGCTTTTGACCTGAATTACTGAAAGTATGGAGCTGCCATTAGCTGAGATGGAGCAGGTTTGGGGAGGCACAGGTTTCAAGGAAGTCCACTGGGACTTTGACATGTGAGGTTTGAGATGTCCATTATGCAGATATGGTGAGTAGGCAGCTGGATATGTGAGTCTGAAGTTCCAGGCCTGGGGTGGTCAGGACTGGAGATTTACTTGTATTTTAATTTCTGTACACCTTCGCCAGATTTACCATCCAAAGCCCTGTTGTCACTTTATAATTTGCTTAATTAAATCTACTGCTGCCCAAAACAGATGCCAAAATGGGAGATTGGGCTGCTCACATGTTATGTGACCCACACAGATTTAAAGCAATTTGAACAATTTCCCAAGAGTTGCATATTGGAAGATAAATACAAATATGGAATGTCTTGAAAATTCAGAATATGCAGAAATCTGGGGTCAATATTTTATGAATTACTCCATCGAGTTCATTTGAGCTGATCAGTACCAAGCACTTGGTCTTTTTTATGTTCATTTTTTATCATTATTGAGACTTAAATTTTTGAAAACAGTTTTAGGTTCACAGCAAAATTGAGTGAAATGTATAGAGATTTCCCATATACTCTCTGCCCCGATACATGTATAGCTTCCCTTGTTATCAATATCACCCACCAGAGTGATACACTAACAGTTATAATTGCTGAATCTAAACTGACATATCATAATCCCTCAAAGCCCATGGTTTACCTTGGGGTGAATTTTTAGTGTTGTATTTTCTATGGCACTGGACAAACATTTAAGGACATGTATTGATCATTACAGTATTATCCAGCGTACTTTCATTGCCCTGAACATCCTCTTGCTCCATTATTTCACCTCTCTCCCCACCCCAATTCTGGCAACCACTATTCTTTTCACTGTCTCCATAGTGTTGCCTTTCTCAGAATATGATGCAGTTGGAATCACATACTGTATGGCCTTTTCAAATTGGCTTCTTTCACTTAGTAATATACATTCCAGTTCCCTCCATGTCTTCTCATGGTTTCATAGCTCACTTCTTTTTAGTGCTGAATCATATTCCATTATCAGGTTTAACCATTCTGTCCATGGGATTTCTCAGGCAAGAATACTACAGTGAGTTGCCATTTCCTTCTCCAGGGGATCTTCCTGACTCAGGAATCGAACCTGAGTCTCCTGCATTGGTAGGCAGATTCTTTGCAGCTCAGCCACCGGGGGATCCCCAACCATTCACCTATTGAAGGACATCTCTGTGGCTCCCAACTTTTGGCAGTTAGGAATACAGCTGCTATAAACATCTGTGTGTAGCTTTTGTGTGGACATAATTTTTCAACTCCTTTGGGTAAATACCAAGGAGCACAATTGCTGGATCGTATGGTTCGCGTATATTTAGTTTTTGTAAGTTTTGCCAAACTGTCTTCCATAGCCAAGCACTCCATCTTAAAGTAAAAAACAAATAAACAAACAAAGTGGCTAAGATACTATTCCTTTCACATTGTTAGATAACACTGCCTTAAATGTAAATGTACATATCTATATCCATTTTATTCAAATAATTATAACAAACTATTTGAAATTCAATGACATTTATATAATTTTATTTTAAAGTAAATCATAGCTATTGATCCACTTTTTAAATTTTTAAGGCTCATACATGCTTATATAGGATCCCATGATTGGTTCTTTGCTTCAAAATACTCTTTAACACATTCAGCCTCATTTCTATACAACCATCCAGCTGTACATGAAATTTTGCAGAGAAACAAAATGGGAGCCAGGATTCAGGCGAAGTTTTATCTTCATTTACTAGGGAAACAGGGAGCAGAAGCGTGAGTGGTCCAGAAGTGAGAACTGATTTTTTCAGTGAATAGCTTAGGAAAGATGAACAAGTGATTGCCAGGTAGAGAAAAGAGTTCATTTACTTTACCCCTTGGGCTCCTGTGGGATTTTTAAGGTTGCACAGCTTGATCTACAAGTCAAAGGCTAATCCTCAGACTGTGGATGGCTGGGTGCAATCCAGCAATCCACGCCTTGCTGGACTCGCTAAGTTCTGCCTCTTGCTTTCATTCACCATTGCACGGCCTTCCCATCCTCACTGGAACACCATCTCTGACTCTCTGCCTAACTAAATACTACCTATTCTTCAAGGTTGTACCAAACCCTACCTCCTTGGAGCTTTTTCTGACTGCATAGCCCCAGGCTCAGTTCGTTCCTCCCTGATATCAGACAGCACTGACAACGCGCCACTGGCTCGCCCGTCCAATCAGACCCTGCCCCACCCCACTTTCTACGTGCCTCAAACTCTGCAGACCATGTGCCCAGTTACACGGTAGTCTCCTCAAGCCTGCTGTGGAATTCCTCTAATACTGATCCCTACTGATGCTTTAGAATTGTGGTGCTGAAGAAGACTCCTGAGAGTCCTTGGACAGCAAGGAGATCAAACCAGTCAATCTTAAAGGAAATCAATCCTGAATATTCATTGGAAGGACTGAGACTGAAGTTGAAACTCCAATACTTTGGCCACCTGATGGGAAGAGCCAACTCCCTGGAGAAGATCCTGATGCTGGGAAAGATTGAGGGCAGGAGGAGAAGGGGATGACAGAGGACGTGATGGCTGGATGACATCACTAATCAATGGACACAAGTTTGAGCAAGCTCTGGGAGATAGTGAAGGACATGCAAGCCTGGTGTGCTGCAGTCCATGGGGTTGCAAAGAGCTGGACATAGCGACTTAACAACAATCTCTCCCTCGCACTGTACTCTGAGAAGCTCTTAGTCTGCGCTCACAATGGTCTTGCGAAACAGAATGGAGCTGGTAACACAAGTACGCTTTACACAATAAAGTAACAATGAATAATGATTTCTTATCTGAGGGAGTGAGCCCCATCAGGGAGAGGAGTGGACTGAATAAGGCAAGATCTCTAATCCAATTCATTGACTTTCCACGACTACTAAACTCCTGCTCACTCTTAAAATCCACTCTGAAAAAAATTCTGTCCCCAGTTCAGAACCGCCTCGCCACAGTTTCTTTGAAGATACTCTTATAAATAACTCACAAGGGACCCTGGACTCTAAGGGTTTCACTCTTAAATAATTCACAGATTCCTTCATAGGTAAAATTCCCAAAATGTGTTCCAAGGTGCTCTGGGGGGCCTCAGTGAAGTCACGGGGTTGCAACTGGATAATTTTAAATTACCCAGGCAAGCAGTGGTGCTCAAGATCAATCAGACACCTCGGGAACTACTAGCTAGAGGCAGGTCACAATTTTAACATTAGATTGTGCTACACTCCCTTTGATGTGCTCGTATCTCTTTGAAGCTGGTGTTTTTGCAGTTTGTGTGATAAAAAGCAAGATCATGTGAAAATCAGTAAGAAACACGAAATGAGGGTGGTGGTAACCACTTGGACTCAGGTTTGAGATGCTATTCTATGGCCTAAAGCAGTACATGTCCCTATAGTAAATAATCATAACTATTAAAAATGAAATTAAAATCATTTTCACTTATGTTCTCCATTTTTCCCAAAGGACTTTTAAATTATTAGACTATAATACTTATTAAATTGTTTGGTGCTAATTACTAACAAACTATAGTCAATATCTTATAATAAGCTTTAATGGAAAATAATTTCAAAAATAATATATGTGTATATGTGCACCTGAAACATTGTAAGTCAACTATACTTCAATAAAATATATATTACAGAAAATAATAAAAAATAAAAAATTGATGAATATATATAAAAAATCTTTTTAATTAAAAAAACAGAGCTTTTGAGTACTTCTGTTGGCCTAAAGACACCATGAAAAAATTATTTGTACTTTGATACTAAAGGTTCTGTGAACTGAAGAGTTTGAGAAACTCTGCTGTAGCTTTTTGAGTCTAGTCTAGAGGATTCTTTTATTAAGTTTAAAATGCACTCTTTTATTAAGTTTAAAATGCACAGACACACACACACCCCCTTCTACCACCATCAAGACTTAATTTTTATTTCAATATCATCAAGCATCATAGCTACTCTTATCTTTAATTTTCAAACTAGAGTCTATATCCCTTATGCACTGTGGTTTTCCTGTCTAAATATAGTATATTTAGATATTTCTTATTAAGCCAAACCGACCACATGATCTAAGCAATGATATATGCAAAGAATTCAGCTCATTCAATTCTTAGCTCTATCCAAAGTAGAAGGGTTAAAAATAGTAATAAATATTCCTTTAAAATAAATACTATGCATTTTCAAAATACAACTTAACCCTTGATATGTGAAAACTATCACACTGTCATATTACCCCATAGGCAATAGTAGATGGAGCAGTTAGAAAATAGCTACTACTTTGTAACCAGGCAAATCTCAGTTCATATCCCAGCACTATCTCTTACCTGTTATGCACCTTTTGAAGAGTTTGTGTGTCTGTTTTTTAGCCCTTGTAAGTGTACACCTCTATGATGAGGTTAGTAACGGAACCCATAAGATCAGTTCCTTATGAGCAGTAAATAAAATGATGCATAAAAAATGCACGGTACCATGCCTGACATCCAATAAATGGTGGTATTAATAACACATTATATTACAGGGGGAAACAGTCCTGTCAACAAGTAATTTAAATCATTTGCTGTCAAAATTCATCCTACAAATTAGGTTGAAGTATGTTTGAATCCCTCACACAATAGGTAATTTCTTGATCTCCAATAGGCTGAGGTGATATACAAGAAGCTAAGCTGTCCAATGTCCTTCCCGAGAGAGCACATTTACACAAGGCAGATGAGGAAGAAAGATTAAATAATGCATCAGGATAACACAGACTAGAAAACATAATGGTTCAGAGCAAAAAGTAATAATTCTGACTTCTCCCGGACATTTGAAATGATTGACTATCCTCTTCCTGAACTCGCTTGCCTTTGCATCCAAAACCTGCTTTTGCTTCACTCTCCTCCACGATACTTTCTCTTTCTCCTCATCTTGGTTAACTCCACAGTCATTTCATTAGGTCATGAGACAAATAATTGCAGCAAGCTCTGCTAAAAACTGGAAAGGATATCTGGAGAGGTACAACAGAACTCTAATAAGTTGCTAAAAGGAGACAGGACAGGAGGGAGCGGAGCTGTGTTGATTCAAGGGAGGAAGGAGTTACCACGGGAGGAGAGAATTAGGGAAGTCTTTGCACAGGAGGTCCCTTTCAGGTGGGTCTTAAACATCAGATAGGGTTTGGGTTTGTGGATAAAAAGGGAAGGGCACGTGAATTAGTAAGAAGAACAGGAGCAGAAGTGTGGAGGCGATAAATACGGAGTGTGAATAAGAAAGAGGAAGTCCAAGGGGCCACATATTGAGCCTGTAATGGAGCACTGGGGAAATTAAACCAGGCACGTCTTTTGAATCCAAACTGTGGGTGCCTTTGGTTCACTTCAACGCCATACCAACATCCTCTCTTCTTTATTGCTTTATTGTGAACTCTCAAAGCTTGAGCACCTACTACATTCATTTATTCGTGTGCCCCAGGACTAAGACAATGTCAAAACACCTGGTGTTTAAAAAGAACTTTTTAATTCCTTACATCTCATCCCTAATAAACCAGAGAAGCCAGCATTCTTGTTCCAGTTCTACCTCTGACTAGATCTCTGAACCTGAGATATCAATAGGAACCCCCTTTCAGAGCACAGCTTCCTCAACTGTAAAATGCAGGATCTGTTTTGATGACCTACAGGTTTTAACTCTGTGAAAATTACCTTTATTACTTCATCTAATCTATCCAAAAATCATAAAAGGAAAATACAGCTTTGTCATTTGACCTCCAAATGAATGACGTTTCATTTTGAATTAGGAAGATTTTGTTAAATGAAGAAGCACAGTCCTTAAAAATGCTCTTTAAGGTCACTTAAAAATAAAATGGAATGCCACCTTAAGAAAAATGATTGCTGTATTTATCAATTCTAAAAGGCATGCATTTTTCTGTTAGTGTTCAGAAAATTACAAAGTCTTTGAAGCATGAAAAACTTTTGTTTATTGAAATTTTTAGAGCAATGATGAAATAGTTGACTGAAGCTTTTTATTGAATAAAACTCACTAAACACGGACTAGAACCAAGTTCTAGGGTTATAATTGGGAAGAAAAAGCATCTCAATGCAGTGGTAGAAGACTTCTAATCTGGGGTAAGCATGGGATATTATGGGAGCAGATAAACAGTATCTTCCTCGGTCACCTGGACTCAAAAGAGACTTCCTGAAGGAAGTGAGATGGGTGATGACAAAAGGCCTACAGGAGCTATTTAAGAAAAGAAAGGGGAAAGTGTAGTTAGCCAGAGACAACTGTGCAAGCCACAGTATAAAGGGGACGGTAGTTGAACTGAAGCCACAGTAAGGTATCCAGAATGGTCAAGAGTCACAGGTACAGAAGATGGGACTAGGATGGCTAACGATGACCAGATCAAGAAAGGCCTTGAACTTCATGCAAAAATGCTTAGTCTCTCACTCTGAAAGTGATGAGGATCCACTGAAGGATTCCACACTGGAGAATACCTGACTGGAGACAGACACTGCTTTAAGAAGCTTCACCTCCAAGGATTGCAAGCTGATGGGCGGCAAAGCTTGAGGAAGGGATGAGCCTTAGTGCAATGCTGCAGTGGTTCAGACGAGTTGTGAGGAAGACATGGCTACTGAAAGGAGGGATAAGAGAGAGCTATCTAAGATAGAAAAGATAGGACAGGATTAATACCTGAGAATAGAAAATTAAAGGGAGTGGGGAATGGTGAAGTTTAAACCCTGACATATTTAAGACCATATAACTTCTCAAGCAAGCTCTCAAACAACTGGAAAAAGTTAGTGGAACTCAATAATTTGGAATCCCAGGCTAGATTCTCAGACTTGACCTTGTCAAGTTGATGGAGACTACTCTAATACACCCAACTAGAAGATGAAGCTCTTCCTGTCACAGAATAAACCTATTTCCACTCAAAGAGCAGCTGGGTCACCATATCCATCCGGGAAGGTCCATTCCAAAAGCAAAGAGAATATAATGTTAAAAAGATTCTCAATGGGTTGAAAGCTTTGCAGGGTTTTCCAAAGTTAATTCTCAGAAGAGGGAGCAATCAAGTCTAAACATTGCACAAGACAACTCTCCTCAAAATGTTTCAGTTGAGCAGTAACTGCAGTATCAACCCCACTGGCCATTTAACACCAAACCCACTTTTAGTGAGCAACTACAGCGTATGAGGCACCACATTCTACTTACCCTTGGCCCAGTCTCCTCGCTTATAAAACTGGAAATAAAATGACCTATTTGCCAGAATCATGGTGCTGTTTAAACTGCAAAGATTTACTCTGATAAATTGATAAATGTACAGAACGACCCCTCTTAAACACTGGCAGAGCAAATGTACCCTTTCGTAGTTTGTCTGCTGCTGCTGCTTCTCTCCACCTCCTCCTACCCACAGCCCTCTCCTCCACACCACGGCGATGGCAGGGGCCATGATTTGACTTTCTTTAGCACCTGACATTTCTCCTTCAGACGTTCATCAAAACAGTCAGTAATCATCTCCATGATTATATTCAAATAACTTTATGTCCCCTGTGGAATATCAGATTCCATACCAATGCCAATTTCATCCCCTCCTAAAAACCCTGTGCTTATCAAATGAATGAACAAATTTTCCCAGTCAGGATCTTACACTTCTCAAATTCTCATACCATAAAATGACTTTTTAAGTTAAGCACATTAAAAAAAAATCTTAAGTATCATTTTGACCCTCAATGAGAGTAACTATGTTCTGACAAGTCCACAGTGAGACAGATCCCGGGTTTCCTTTGGACCAGGTCAGGCCTCAAGGACTCCACTTACTTCTGACCATCTAGGACCCCACCAACTTCCCTCTCAACAGCTTTAAAATTTAGAATCTGTCCTCTTTCTAGTCATCATTTCTCCAATTATCTCATCCCAAGGACTTTCATTCCTTTCGCCATGATGTTTCTAATCTGTAAACAATGAAGAACCACCAAAGCGATATCCTGGGAAGATAAACTTGACCTTAGTCCACATAAGAACTGGAAAAGGAGGAGACTAGAAGTAGCCAGGAGTTACGACAGCAGGACAGGGGATAACAGAGCTGCCCCTGGTTTAGGGCAGTTGCCGGAGAGGCACAATCACCATCTGACCTGGAGACGGAGAGCATGCGAAACTCAGAAGAGAAGGAGAAAAGACAGCAGAGGTTTCAGGGCTTTGTAACTGGGTGAAAAGCAGTATAGTTTGCTACACTATGAAGATCAGTATGTGAAGAGACATGTCTGCTTAAGATTTACAAAGACATCATTCACTACTTTCATTAAGAGCGGTAACATCTATATTCTTTGTTGTTGTGTCGTATTTTTGTTTTCTTTTGTACTTTCCACATTTGCTACATTGAGCATATATTACTCTATTACTAGAGAAAACAAGCAATCTTGCTTTTCTATGCAACTTGGCTATGACATATTGATCTTGCAATATACCTGAGATATCATAAAGGCAATGTCCAGTAGGAAGATGGAATTGTAGGTCTGAACCTCATGAGAAGGCAAGGTTATAAGCACAGTTTGGGAGTCACTGGTACAGTTTAAAGCCACAGGAATGCATGAGCTCCTCAGGAGGAGACAGAATTAAAAAGGGCCAGATGATGAATTTTGTCTCAAGGTGTGTGGCCTTGAAGTCCCTTCTGGGGAGTCACTGGTGCTAGGAAAGAGCTCAGGAAATCACCCTAGCCAGAGGCTTTGTTTAGTCTGATCAGGCTTAATCTCAGAGAATGGAAGGATGTGGTGTGGACAGGACCCCTTCTGTATCACCAGAGAATTTTGGAGTCGCATTTACCAACACAATTTACTCACCATTACAGTGTATTTGCTTTCATGCTATCATGCCCACTAAACCATGAACTTGTTAAGGTCTTGTTCAAGTCTTTATTCTTGTTGCCCCAACCAGTACAGTGCCTAACAGATATGTGTATGTGTGTGTGTGTGTGTGTGTTAGTCGCTCAGTCATGTCTGACTCTTTGTTACTCCATAGACTGTAGCCCGCCAGGCTCCTCTATCCATGGGATTCTCCAGGCAAGAATACTGGAGCGGGTTGCCATTCCCTTCTCCAGGGGATCTTCTTGACCCAGGGATGGAACCCGGGTCTCCTGCATTGCAGGCAGATTCTCCACTGTCTGAGCCACCAGGGAAGCAGCAGGCATTTAGTAGACACATTTGCTGAAAGAATCAAACACACACATAGGAGCTGCTCCCCACATTCCCTCCTCTCAAGCATTTTACCGCTCCTTGGTCAGGCTGCTCTGTGCCCACCTGTCAGAACCAGTCCTCTAAAGCCTAGATTAGAGAACGTATCCCACAGGCCTAATGCCCATGTGTCTGTGATGCCCAGAGAGTCTAACAACCTCCTTGTAAGAAGCCCTGAGGTGCATTCCCCACCCAGCCCTCACCTCATGTCGAAAGTTCACTGTTCCGTTCAGTGTACATATTATTTACTTGTAAGCACATAGCATGTTAACCCACATGGTATTTAGAAACTCTGTAATTAGCCAGGCTAGAAACAAGACAATAACTGCCCACTTGAACATGGCCCAGACTTGCCATGCATTTTTATTTTTTTGCCTGGCACGGCGGTTGCCAAATTTAGCACTCTCTACATTTTCAGATCCATTGCATTAATATTTAAGACACTTCTAAAACGTCCTGGAGAATTTGTCTTTTAGAAATAGATATAAAAGGGCCTCCCTGGTGGCTCAGTGGTAAATGAGCCACTTGCCAACGTAGGAGACGAGGGTTCAATCCCTGATCTGGGAAGATCCCAGGTGCCGCAGGACCACTAGGCCTGGGGGCCACAGCTATCGAGCCCATACTCCAGGGCCCAGAAGCCACAACCACTGAGCCTGGCTCCACAACGAGAGAGGCCACCACGGTGGTCCATGCCCCGCAAGCAGAGCATAGCCTCTGCTCACCATAACTAGCGAAAGGCCGCATAGCAGCAAAGACCCAGCAAGCCGAGAAATAATTTTTTTAAAAAGAAATAGATATTGAAGAGAGAGTGAAGTCACGCAGTCATTCCTGACTCTTTGCAACCCCGTAGATTGCAGCCTACCGGGCTCCTCCGTCCATAGGATTTTCCAGGCAAGAATACTTAGAGTGGGTTGCCATTTCCTTCTCCACCAGATTTTCCTGACCCAGGGATTGAACCCAGGCCTCCTGCATTGTAGGCAGACGCTTTACTGTCTGAGCCACCGGGGAAGTCTCAGTTGAAGTCTCTATTGAAGACAGGTCAAGTCCAAAACCTCAGTTGAATTTTACAATGTGGAAGCTTCACAGACACTAAAACAACTGACCCAGATGACCCTCAGGGCCACTGATGCTCTGGGCTCCTGCCTCTGCTGCTGCTGTTACTGCTGCTAAGTTGCTTCAGTCGTGTCCGACTCTGTGCGACCCCATAGACGGCAGCCCACCAGGCTCCCCTCTCCCTGGGATTCTCCAGGCAAGAACACTGGAGTGGGTTGCCATTTCCTTCTCCAATGCATGAAAGTGAAAAGTGAAAGTGAAGTCGCTCAGTCATGTCCGACTCTTAGCAACCCCATGGACTGCAGCCCACCAGGCTCCTCCGCCCATGGGATTTTCCAGGCAAGAGTACTGGAGTGGGGTGCCATTGCCTTCTCCGGGCTCCTGCCTCTAGACGCGGGTAACTCTAGACCTGGGCTACCTCCCGCTGCCCCTCTGCCTGTTGGAGAATTAATGTTCTCCAGGGCTTCGTCACACAGCTTAGGTGGGGAAAGTCAATACAGATGTGCCCTGCAGGAAAATATTTTTCCTACATGTTGGATTTTAACTATTTAGGGGAATGTATTACTTAGGAGAGTCTTGCCGTGAAACTTACACGTGGGAGAGAAGGATTCTCTACAGCACCTGCCAACTTTATTTTCTACTGTATTTGTTAAATCTGGGATTGAGTTTTCTGATGACCCACAGATCTGGTCATTTTTCTCAAATATATGCATCAAAGATGGAGTTAAACAGACCTGCTCTTCCTGCTCTCCTCTGCCACATGAGAGCTCTTGTGATCTTGGGTCTCTGATTCTTGATCTAATATAAAATAGGTTTGACACCACCTGCTCTGTCTATACCCTTAGCAACTCTGAGAAGATCAAGCAGGAAAATGTATGTGAAAGAAATTTGTGGTAACAGTTAAAAAAAGAAGAGTAACAGCTAACATTCAGAACACATCAGGCACAGCTTTATGTGAATTAACCCATCTCATTCTTTTAATTCTAAGATGCAGGGTCTGCCATTGTCCCAAGGTTTTAGACAGGAAACTAAGGCACAGAAATTAAGTAACTTGCTCAAGTCACAAAGCTAGTAAGTAAAGTTGGAATAAACTGTTACATACTAACTGGGCATGTTAATACTGGAATGGGTTGCCATGCCCTCCTTCAAGAAAACTTCCCAACCCAGGGATCAAACCCAGGGATTGAACCCAGGTCTCCTGCATTTCAGGTGGATTCTTTACCATCTGAGCCACCAGGAAAGCCCATGAATACTGGAGTGGGTAGCCTATCCTTGCTCCAGGGGATCTTCCTGACTCAGGAATTGAACCAGGGTCTCCTGTGTTGCAGGTGGATTCTTTATCAGCTGAGCTACCAGAGAAGCAACTGAGCACAGTGAGACCATATTAGAGCTGAAAGAGACTGTAGAAGACAACCCCGTGCAGGAGAGATCACAGGAAAACAGTTGTCATTTTAAAGATGGGGACTGAGATCCAGCACGGTTTCATGATTTGCCCAACGTCAAGTATTACAGTTTTAGAATATCCATAATTTATATTTATTAGACTACATCTGAAGTATTCTATTTCTGAACTGTGGGAAGTAGAGCAAAACTATTAGGAACCTAGGTGCTAGATTCAATGACCAAGTTTTAAGTTCCAGCACTACCACTTAACCAGCTATTTTACTGGGAAATTAAAAATTATGTATGCACAGACAATTGTAAGAATAAATGTCTAAAGATGTTAGCTACTATTTCTATCACTGTCCTAATTCCAGTACCTGGTTCCCAAAGCACAGCAAGATTTATAGACAAAATTGTGTGGTTCTCTTTGAAAGTGCTAATGGACTCATCAAAGTAATCAATAGAATACTTCAGATGTAGTCTAATAAATATATTGTTTATTATATTTATTAAATATATAATTAATTATATATTATAAATTATGGGTTATAAATTATGGATATTCTAAAGCTGTAATACTTGACATTGGGCAAATTGTGAAACTCTGCTGGATCTCAGTTGCCCATCTTTCAAGTAGCAATTGTTTTCTTTCCCTGTGATATCACTGTGGTGCCTTCTCTTGTTGCAGAGCCTGGGTTCCAGGGCATGTGGGCTTCAGTATCTGGAGCACAAGGGCTCAGTAGCTGTGCCTCCGGGCTCCAGAGCACAGTCTCAATAGTCGAGCACTCAGGCTTGAGCCCCACAGCATGTGGAATCTTCTCAGATCAGGGATCGAATCCATGTCTCGGGAGGATTGCAGGCTGATACTTTACCACTGAGCCATCAGGGAAGCCCAGAAATAGATTTATGTCCCATTTCTTTTCACTCTCTGCACTAGGGTACCATCCAAAAACATATTAGCAATAAGGGAAAGAAAGCAAGGATAATCTATCTACTAAATAAGCAGTGCCCTTAAAGAGGAATTGTGTATAACTTCAGTGGGTCATCTGTACACCAGGCCCTCACAGGGCTATGGTTATAAAAAACATGGCTTGATTCCAAATCAAACAGACCTGAGTCAAATTCAGCTCTTCCACTTACTAGCTGGGTGGCCTTGGGCAAAATTACTTAATTTCGCTGACTCTATCAAGAGTTTCCAAATCCAAAGCTAACTCAGATGCTCCTCTATGGTGGAATCACTGGGATTCAGAGTCTTCTATAGGTTTGTGGGATTCATCTCAGTGATTTCAAGGTCTATTCACAAGTTCCTAAAAGGTACTTTCTGCAATCTTTTGCAGAAGCAGACTGGCCAGTGTATGTGACCACAAGACAAAGATCACGGGAATTAGTTGAACAAATAGGACCCAACTTGGCCCTGAACCAAATGGATATTAAAAGTCTAATTGAGCAAAAGATTCCCTTGACAGCAGATGGATGTGATATCCTCTCAGGACAGGGAAAGTTTCCTCTACTTCATCAACACCCCTAGCAAGCTCAAAATGAGTGTCACTACCCATACCTGTAAGACACACGCCAAAAGTGAGCAGCGAGCAGACAGGAAGCATTCCCCAAGGTTGGACCGACAGGCAGATCTAAAGACGCTCTAAGATACACTTAGCTGGTGGGGTCTGACTGGGGTCTGACTGGGCCGCTGAGGCTGGGTTCCATATGCACTTACTCTTCACAGGACTAGCTATGGAGCTTGAAACATGTCCATTCTACACTCCAATCATCCTTCCCCACAAAGGCCCAGGTCCCCCCTCCAACAAGCTTTGCCTGCTGCCCAACTTCTAAGCTGGCTTCCTCAGTAGCTCAGTTGGTTAAAGGGTCTGCCTGCAATGTAGGGAACCCCAGTTTGATCCTTGGGTCAGGAAGATCCCATGCAGAAGGAAATGGCTACCTACTCCCTGATTCTTGCCTGAGAAATCCCCTGGACAGATCAGCCTGGTGGGCTATAGTCCATGGCACTGCAAAGAGTCAGACAAGACTGAGTGACTAAACCACCATCACCAAGATCTTCAAACCCAGCCCACAGGGCTCTTTGGGCTGGAGGCTGAAATGACAGGTTAGCATTGAACATCAAAGCTCTGGGGAAAATAAACTTCCCTACAGAGATGGGGCCCATATCTATAGAACTGACTTTCTAAGGCTCCTTGGATTTCTTATATACACAGACTTCTGTGACTATAGCCTCCAAGGCAACTTCAGAACTGAAGGAGGTATTTCTAAGCTTGAGAATGAAGTTGCTCAAGACAGCATGTTGTAATATGGATAAAGCTGGAAAATGGTGCTGGGTGTTTTAGAACAGGTTATATTCGTTCATCAGGAATTATCATTTAATAAGATCTAATTAGCACACTTATATCATGCCCTTCTTGCCTAGCATTTACACATATTTAAAAAACAAAAAGTAGCTAGTATAGTAACAATTCCTGCAGTTTTCCTAGGGAGTAAGTACTAATGGGTTCAGTTAGCATTTGTGGATTTTTCTCTCCTTTTCTCCTTTGTTGGGAGAAAGCATTCTATTTACAGATAAGGAACGGAGACTAGGAAGTTAGGAAACTTACTTAAAATTGCCCAAGAGATATGGGGTGAAACAGGGATTCAGATGGAAGCATTTCGAGTGGAATTTGGGCTCTTCATCTCTATACCCTAGTATTCTTAGGACACTGAGACTCACAGACATTATATAACATGCCTGAGGTCACATCCTCATTTGATTTTCACATAAAAAACTAAATTACAGCTACACCTCTGTTCAAAGAGTAAGCTAATTCTACACCTGGGTCCTAGAGATGTTGATGCAACATCAGAGGTCTTAGACACTAAGAACAGCAGCAGCAAAGTGCCCAGGCTCACAGAGGGTTTTCTAGATATAGACCTCAATCAGATAGTGGCCAACGACATCTTCTGGTCTCTACTAATCCCTGTGCTCCTAGAGAAGTTAACGATGCCACTAAAGGCATGAATCTGTTCTCATGTCAAGAGTTTTATCACAAGACCTGGCAGCTCCTGATTAAAGAGGCACAGGAACAAGAAATGCCCTTCGGAAAAGTTCCCACATATGTTCTCACTTCAAACCATAATAAAGTTTCCAGTCAAATGCATCTGCTAAAATGAACCTATTTTCTCAAAGAGAAGTGGCCCATTTGGGTCCAGCACTTGTAAAGGCTCCTAGTGCCACAGACTATGAAATAGACCCAGGTGAAGTGGATTGATTGTTTGAAGGGGTTCACAAGGAATCCCAGGGGGCCTGAAAATTTCTTAGCAGGAGAGTCCCCAAGTTGTCACTGTCTGACTGCTTTCCAACTCAACAGGGAAGCGGCTGAGCTGAAGGGGCTTATGGGGAGCAGGATGGTGAGCTCAGGATCCGCAGTGAAGTGTTGGACACACCGACAGTGTGGGTCCAGGGACTCTTTGCACCTCCACCTCAGACTGAAGCCCCAACTCCTGGTACAAACCCTGGGAATCAAATTCTGATTTCAAACATTGTAAGAGGCTCCTTATTTTCCAGACCTCTCAGTGAAAACTTTAGGAACAAATCTAGAAATCTGTGGTGAATGTCATAGAAAGGGGCTGCCCCAGTGGCTTACACGGTAAAGAAATCCACCTGCAACGCAAGGCTTCCATCCCTGTGTTGGGAAGATCCCCTGGAGAAGGGAATGGTCACCGGCCTCTGTATCCTTGCCTGGAGAATTCCATGGACAGAAGAGCCCGGTGGGCTAGAGTCCATGGGGTCGCAAAGAATAGACTCTTAAACAAAAATGACCCTAACAGGAATATATATACTCGATTTCCTTTTCATAGACGAGAGGGACAGAAGGACAAACAGAAACAGTGGCAGATTTACCCCCAGTGCAGACACAGAAAGGTCCTTGGCTTTCTCAAAGCAGAGAACCTCCAGCTTTCTTGACTGAACGGTAGAAAAGTGGGTGTCGAAAGCTGGAATAAAGGGGGCAGTTAGGAATAGGAATGGGGAAACGCCTCTAGTCCGGAACTCTCCGGGTTCCCGCTGTGAACCGGTCTAGGGGCTTCCCCTCACGGGTCCCGGCACCCGGCTGGGAAGGGCGGGCGGGACGCTCCGGGCGGCGTCACCCTAAGGACTGCCCGTGCCCGGAAAGTGAGCGGGGGATCAAGAACCGAGTGCAATTCCGGAGGGTCTCCCTCTGGGTCCTGGGGAGGCCCGCGCTGAGACCAGAGATCCCAGGGGAGACTGTGGGGGAGGGAGATAAAGCAGCCTCAGCAAAGCGCAAAGGAACGCATGTGAAGTTGCCGCGCGCTAGGGAGAAACTTTTTTTGTTTCCTTTGAAACCAAGTTTGCAGTTCACCCCAGAGTCTCTCGCGGAGCAGCGCCCGAGAGGTAGATCCGGGTCTCCGCGGGGCCGCAAGCCTCTGCACTGGTACAGGAGATGGTCTGCGAGGTGCCCCCGCCCCAGTTCCCGGCCCCGGGGCTCACCGGCGATGTCCCAGAGTTGCAAGCGCACCACGGTCTCCGGGTCCCAGTGGAGCACCTTGAGCGCGAAGTCCACGCCGATGGTGGCCCGGTAGTGCGAGGAGAAGTTCTGGTGCACGTAGCGCTTGATGATGCTGGTCTTGCCCACGCCCAGGTCGCCGATCACCAGTAGCTTGTACAGGTGCTCCTTGTGCGGGACCTGCATGGTGGCAGCCCGCCCGCCGCGCGGTGCCTGCTGCGGATCCGGGAAGCGCCGCCGGGGGCCGGGCCGGAGAGACTCGTGGAGCGCGAGTGCGGGCGCGAGGCGGCGGCGGGGGCGGGACGGGGGCGAGGGCGGAACTCCTCCCCGGCCGCTGCAGAAACGCCCAGACCCGAGCCCCGCGGGCTGACCCCCCTGCTCACCCCGCCCGCGCCGCTCGCGTGGAGACCCGAGCGATTCCTGGGCCCCGGAGAGTGGGCAGGCTCACGTGCAGATGCCCTTTTGCAGAGGCTATTCGTTACAGCCCCTGACAGGTTCCGAAGTGCTTTTCTCGCCTGTAATCTTGGCCACAAAGCTGGAGGTGTGGGTTTCAGTTTTCAGGTTTGGCAAGTGAGAGTGCCTAAAAAGTTAAGTGAATTGCGGGGAGACAGACGGTAGGTAACCGGTCTGGCTGAACACGGGACTCTTGAGGTCGTGGGCTGCGCCTCCGCCCCGCGGGGTAGAGAGAATTTGGAGGCGAAGCAACGCGTAAAACAGTTTCAGGAGGCCCACCAGCTGGCTTTGGGTCGGCACGCCTGGTTTTCGAGGTGAGTGACCTCACGCTAGTCATCTGAGCTGCCCCAGCCTCTTCTTCCGAAGCCTCTGACGCATCAGCTTGGGAGTGTGAACGCTGAGCGCCATCACACCTATTCAACTATTAATGGTCTGCTACTGCTAAGTCGCTTCAGTCGTGTCCGACTCTGTGCGACCCCATGGACTGTACAGTCCATGAAACCCTCCAGGCCAGAATTCTGGAGTGGGTAGCCTTTCTCTTCTCTAGGGCATCTTCCCAACCAAGGGATCGAACCCAGATCTCCTGTGTTGCAGGCGGATTCTTTACCAGCTGAGCCACAGCGGAAGCCCAATTAGTGGTCCAACAGGAGGATAGTTGGGCTGTAAGTGCTGAGGGCATCCATGGCTTAGTTTTCTCCTCTCCTCTCCTATAAGCTCTGAGCAGCATTGAAAGACAATTTAGACAACTGGTCAGATTATGTTACCTGATAATAAGAGCAAGCATCGATCCAGCACTTGGTATGTGCCAGGTTTTATACACATGTCATCTAATCATCCCAGCCGTCCTAAAAATAGATACGATTATTCTTCCCATTTTACAAATGAAGAAAACAAGACCTAGACATTTTGGGTGTGTATACGCAGCCCTATAGGCTAGCTCACATATCCTGAAGTGTTCAGGTCAAATATCAGTGTCTTGTGATACCTTCCAAGAATAATATCGGCTACAGTGATTACTCTCTTTTTTCTTATCTCATGGCACTTTAACTAAATAATAAGGAACGTATTATAGTATCCTAGCCTCTGATATATATTTCTAATCCAGTAAAGAGCCTAGACATTTTAAGTAATGTATGTGGGGGCAAACAGCTTGTGATGAAAAAGCCAAATTCAAATTTGAAAAAACACAAATTGGCAGTATGAGTTCCTATAGACATTAAAAAAAATGAATGAAAATATATTGTGAACAGATCTATGTGCTGCTGCTGCTGCTAAGTCGCTTCAGTCGTGTCCGACTCTGTGCGACCCCATAGACGGAAGCCCACCAGGCTCCCCCGTCCCTGGGATTCTCCAGGCAAGAACACTGGAGTGGGTTGCCATTGCCTTCTCCAATGCATGAAAGTGAAAAGTGAAAGGGAAGTCGCTCAGTCGTGTCCGACTCTTAGCGACCCCATGGACTACAGCCTACCAGGTTCCTCCATCCATGGGATTTTCCAGGCAAGAGTACTGGAGTGGGGTGCCATTGCCTTCTCCGACAGATCTATATGAATAAATATAAAAAAATTAAGCAACATGGGCAAATTCCTTGGAAAACACAATTAACAACATTGACCCCCCTAAAACATGGAAAAGCTAAATCATTCACTCTATGTGGATTAGAGATTGGGTCTGCATTTAAAAGTTAATTTAAAACAATAAAGTTTTCACAAGTTAAAATTTTAAAAAAGAAGTAGAAGCTAATGGTGGTGGAAGCAAGGAGGGGGTGGCCGTCTGAGACATCATGTGAGCCAGCTCTGCCTGATCCAGCATCACAGGCCCCAGCGTGTTCTCCCAGCCGGGTCTGGCTGAATCATCCTCACCTCATCTCCTTTTCTCACCCGGGCCTGTTGGAGCATAAGATGTTTAGATTTACTGTGTGTAGCAGGCTGACCAAGCTTCAGGACCTGGAGTTTATACACGAGGGGAAGAGGGCTCTTTACACCAGAGAATGCAAAACTGAGGACTGGATCCTGAGGTTTCGACTTTGCTTTGCTGCCTCTCTGAGGACAGTGGTCGGTCGGTGAGCGAGCTCCTGGCTGGGAAGGAAGTCCTGCAGCTTGTTTCCAGAGTCACTAGGTTAGATCTCATGACAGTTCTTCACAGAGGGAAGAAATGACTCTCCGTTTACAATTTTTAAATCTTTTAGACTAAAGTGGCCTGAAGGGCTTCCCTTGTGGCTCAGCTGGTAAAGAATCCGCCTGCAATGCAGGAGACCTGGGTTTGATCCCTGGGTTGGGAAGATCCCCTGGAGAAGGGAAAGGCTACCCACTCCAGTATTCTGGCCTGGAGAATTCCCTGGACTGTATAGTCCATGGGGAGTCACAAAGAGTCAGACACGACTGAGGGGCTTTCACTTTTGACTTTCAGAGTGGCTTGATGAGCACCACAGTCTACCAGTTCACAGGCTAGAATTCTGAAAGACCCTGTGTAAAATAACAGAGTTGAGTTGCGAGATCTCTGCAGAGTACCTCTGACTCTAAAATAGTATTCTGGGTCTTCCGGATATATTCCGGCAAGTGATAGCCCAGCCTTCTAACCACCCCCACCATAGTACCATTACCTGAGAGGTGGGAAAAGGCTGTGCAAAGGCCTTTACAAACCAAACCTTATGCTGTAGTTCTCTTCTAGATTCCTGGCTGTGGCTCTGTAAGCTGCTCAGCTGCTGTATATTTCTGCCCCGGGATAAGCGCTCACCAAGCACATTTTTTGGAGGGCAAATGTGTCTGTGCTCCCTTGCTTTGCTTTGAACTTATTTCCTTTGCTTAGAAGTAGGTTGCAAACAGGGACCCAGGTAAGTAGGGATAGAATATAAACTAGAGTCAGACTAGAGCTTCTTTAGGTTGCAAGGGCCTTAGCAAACAGGCAGACAATCCTTGTCTCCCATCCTCCCTCTACCCCCAGATCACAAGGCTTCCGGAGACCCTGTCTGCCTCAGACTGTCCACAAGGGTGCCCAGCTTTATCCTGGCAAGCCGTTCTCTCTCCAGACAGAAGGGTTTGCTGCTGTGCCATGTCACCTCCCCCCAGCAGCTGCCCGGCACCATGAAACCTGCTTTCCGCAGTAAATCTCAGAGCATCTTTGGGGATGTTTTGACCATCTGACTACCCTCAGATCGCTAAACCACAGCACATCCTCTCCTGAAAAACAGTAAAGCGGGTGACTCAAGTCTGTAAAAGGTGTAGGAAATCACAAAGGGCTCAGAATTCAAGGATGAATGGTGTTGTTCACGGCACAGAGTCAGATTTCTCTAAGACTCCGCTCCCTTGCTGTCCAGTGTGGGAACAAATTATTGCACATATTAAGTGGAAAAACTAATTTAAATGATGGCTTTGCAAACACAAACTTGAAACCCTCATGTTCCCCTCCCAGGCCTGCTATATTAGGGGAGCCCCTATGAAGTTACTTTATTTGCTATGAACAATAAGAGAGCCATAGGAGTTATTCATTAGCTTATGTGGTTTTTAATTGCTGCTCAGAAGAAATATGTAAATGACTGTAAGGTAGGGTGCCAAATATTCTGTTGTAGGACAGTTAAAGTGATTTTTCTTAGATTAACACAATCTTCAAAGACATGGACTTTATTCCAAAAGGCCTGTTAGAGGAGACCATAAATTTTTATCATCCAAACTGGGACTCTCGAGAGTGAAAGGGGTCACTATTAATAATTATACCAAACCACAGAAACAAGCCAGGGATGTCCTAAAGAAAGTTCATTCCTGAAGCAGAGGATTAGAGTTCTCAAATGAGATATACAGCTGAGAGTGGCATTTGAAAAAAATCTCCTAAATTACTATTTTAATAAATAGTTTTGCCAAGTTAAGGCTGCAGTTCATTTCTTTATTATCTTCAAAGAATTTGCTTTTAATCTACTAGGCTGGTCTAACACCTGCATTAACTTGCAATGGGAGTTACATCCAGTATTGATTCAGGGGTGCAGCAGTTGTCTAGAAACATGCAACACTATCTGGGCTTCCCAGGTGGCACTAGTGGTAAAGAATCCACCTGCAAAGGAGACACAAGAGACGTGGGTTTGATCTCTTGGTGGGGAAGATTCCGTGGAGAAGGAAATGACAACCCATTCCAGTATTTTCTTCCTGGAAAGATCCATGGACAGAGGAATCTTGCAGGCTACAGTCCATGGGGTTATAAAGAGTCAGATACAGCTATGCACACACACACTAGACATTCAGACTGCAAATAAAAGGGGCTGACTGTATATTTCACAAAGTCCTAAGTATGCAGGGAAATATCTAATAAAAGACGGAAAAAATGTATGCTTCAAAGGTAAAAGGATACTCATACTCATTCAACAACTCCAGCAAAAGGCAATGAGCCCCTCCTTCATAACAAGTGGGGACCCAGGGACTGGGATGGTCTGACTCAGAGGGTAACTCAGGAAAGTTGCTGCCACAGCATCAGGGTCAAATCAAGATACATTTTTGTGTAAAACATTGTGACTGAATTTTTGAGGGTCAAGCTGAGGAGTTGGGTCTCATGTATCTACGAGAATATTTAGAACATGAGCCCCTGTCATCAAACTGTGAGCATCCTGGTTGGAGTGTCAGTCGGCACTCACACAAGGCCCTCTGCTTCCTTCTCAGACCCCTTCGCTGGCTTCTCCCCTTCTCTGCTGCCCACCACTCCAGAGGGTAATTCTCCACCCTCAGGACCCGGACTTTCCTTGCTTGAGGACACTCCCATGATAAAATAGCAAAACTGGCTAGAGATTAAACTGGGCCATTAGACTATCTTCTTTCATTTTACAGCCAAGGTCTACCACTAACCAGGCACGGTACCTTAGTAAAGTCATCTAACTTCTGTAGGCTTGTCCCCAGCCCTGGGATTTCTTTGGAAGGACTGATGCTAAAGCTGAAACTCGAGTACTTTGGCCACCTCATGCGAAGAGTTGCCTCATTGGAAAAGACTCTGATGCTGGGAGGGATTGGGGGCAAGAGGAGAAGGGGACGACAGAGGATGAGATGGCTGGATGGCATCACTGACTCGATGGATGTGAGTCTGAGTGACCTCCGGGAGTTGGTGATGGACAGGGAGGCCTGGCGTACTGCGATTCGTGGGGTTGCAAAGAGTTGGACACGACTGAGTGACTGATCTGATCTGATCTGATGTATAAGATGAGGATAGGGACTTCCCTGGTGATTGAGTGGTTAATAATCTGCCTTCCAAAGCAGGGGACATGGGTTCAATCCCTGGTGAGGGAACTAAGATCCCACACACCCAAGGGGCAACTAAGCCCACGGGCCACAGAGAGAGTAGCCCTTGGGCTACAACCGAAGACCTGCATGGTCAAAAATTAAATAAATATTTACTTAAGAAATAAATTAATTAAATACAATGAGGATAATAATTTATACCTCCTAAAGGAATAAGACTAAAGGAAATAATACAGTAAAATGCTCAGCACATTGTTTGACCCAGGAGATGCGCTGAAAATGCTGTTCAGCAGTCAAGTGTCTGCTGATGATCTCTGTATTTGTACTAAAAACCCCAACCCCACTCCTGCCTTCTGCACCCTTGTTCCAACTGCCTTTTGGGCATTTCTGCCAGGCTTTCTGGAAGACATCTCAAATGCAACATGTACAGAGCTGCAGTCATTATCTACCCCAACAGACTTGTTCCTTTTCCTGTATTCCTGGTTTTAGTCATTGGTTCCACCCTCCCCAAAGCCAACCAAGCCTGGAAACAGCCACACTCGACTCCTCCCTCTTTATTGCCACACATCCCAGCAGCCCGAGTCTTCTGACTCTATCTCAGGTCCCTCACTACATTTCTTCTAGTCCATAAAGGAACACAGAGGTGAACACCTATTCAATGTTATTGTGGTCAAAGGATTTTTAAGCATTATGCAAAGGGAAGAGATCATAAGAGGAAAAACATTTTGCAAACACAAAATAGGGAAGATTTTTGCCTGCCTTAAATGTCTGACATTTAAGGCAGGCAAAAAAGGAATATACTTTATACTTTATATATAAAGAGCTCTTGTAAATTGTTTTAACATATCCAAATAGATAAAGAACAGGAATACAAATAAACAACTGAAGACAACTGACCACACAAAAAGTCAGTAATAATGTAAAAAATTATTTTTCACAGTAATAGGAATAGAAAAACAATAACAAGAAACCATTTTGCATTTTTCTAACTGACATATATGTTTTAATACTAAAAATATCTAATACCAGTGAGGATGCAAAGAATGGACATTAACATGATCCCGGTGGAATTATAATTTAAGAAAAAGCTATTAGGGAAAAATTGGGTTATATGTATCAAAAACATTAAAAATGCATGTGCCTCTTTACCTAAAAATTCTATTTGTAGGAATTTATGAAAATCTATCATTAGAGAGAGACGTTTATAAAAATTTAACTCCATGGATGCATATTACAATGTTGTTTATCATAGAAAACAACTGCCATTTTCTAAATGTGCATCAGGTGAAATATTACAATGTTGTAAATATATGACATATTATACAACATTTATAAATGATGTTTAAGAAAAATACTGAGTTATCTGGAAAGATATTCACAATATTTTTCACAGTATTTTAAAATTTGAAAAAAGTTACAAAATACATACCCAGTTTGTTCAACTATCAAGTATCTGTTGATAATCTCTATATTGGAACTATATTAGTACTAAACCCAGTTTGTGATAAAATACATAATTTCCGTTATCGGTAAGATCGGTAAGTCGCTTCAGTCGTGTCCGACTGTGTGATCCCATAGATGGCAGCCCACCAGGCTCCGCCATCCCTGGGATTCTCCAGGCAAGAACACTGGAGTGGGTTGCCATTTCCTTCTCCAATGCAGGAAAGTGAAAAATGAAAGAGAAGTTGCTCAGTTGTGTCTGACTCTTAGCGACCCCATGGACTGCAGCCCACCAGGCTCCTCCATCCATGGGATTTTCCAGGCAAGAGTACTGGAGTGGGGTGCCATTGCCTTCTCTGAATTTCCATTATACATACACACAAACACACATAAAGATATAGAAAATCATACACCGATATGTTATCATAGATGATTTCTAGATGACAAAATTACTGCTTTGCTTTATTATGTATTTTTCTACTTTTCTATATTTTTTATTTTTACAGGAATCATTATTGTTTTCAAAAGAAGAAAACAAAATTAAGAAAAAAAAAATGAATGCGCACTGAATAGATCTTAGAGGAGGATTCCCAGCAATCATCACAATGACTTTTTCTAGGTCTCTCCAGGAAGTACAGAGTATCAGCGTTTTAAGTTTCGGTAATTTTGCAGCCAACCTTTTCTCATCTTGATTCCACTTATCTTATCAGTGCTGAGAGGCATGCCTTCCCCAGAGAACCAAAACTCCATTTCCAGGGCAGCGAGGTCCCCATGCTGTCCTGGAGTGACTGCCACCGTGGCAGCTGGGCTGGCAGGCCAGACACTGACGGGAGCCTCCCTGCAAGGCATGTACGCCCGAAAGGAGACCGACGTCTTCCAGCAGAGGGATGGCCTTCCAAACCTTGTTGTCATTCTGCCCCCTTCCTGTTTATGCCCCACTTTCCCACTCTGGGGCTTCCCTGGGGCCAGGGAAGGTGGTAAAGAATCCACCTGCAGTGCGGGAGACCTGGATTCGATCCCTGGATTGGGAAGATCCCCTGAGAATGGCTACCCATTCCAGTATTCTGGCCTGGAGAATCCCATAGACTGTATAGTCCATGGGGTTGCAAAGAGCCAGACACGACTGAGTGACTTCACTTTTCCACTCTGACACCGATTCTCTGATGCTCCCCTCCAGACTCTCTCCCATTCACCCTGTCTTCTTCACTTCGGCCCTTCTTGACGTCTCACCAAGTAGCGGTTTCCTAAGGCTATCTCCCTGACTCCATTTTCCCTGCTTGCACCTGCCACTATTCCCAGATCAATCCTCTTTGTAAAGCACAGGAACCTCAACTTGGTGCTCTGTGATGACCTGGAGGGTGGGAGAGAGCTCCAAGAAGGAGGGGATATGTGTATACACAGAGCCGATTCACTTTGCTGGAGAGCAGAAAGAACAACACTGTAAGACAATTATACTCCAGAAAAATATATATAAGTAAATAAATAAATTACTTCAGTGGGGCATTCTTCCACTCAAAATCTCTGAACTTAGTTTATGTGTGAAAGGCAAACATTCTCTTATTTAACCCTTTGTTGAATTGTGTTTTCTGTCTTATGCAGCCAAAGAAAACTGCAAATGATAAGTCTCTTTGAATAAGACAGGACAAGGTCGTCTCCCTCCCAAGCATGCTTATAAAACAGCAGTTTATATATATGCCATCTCAGCATGTCCTATCGGCATTCTTTTTGTAGATTTCTTCCCACTCTATATCCTACCAATATACCCTACCAGCATGTGGCACAGCCCCTGCCATGCTCCAACTGTGGGCTCAAGACATTCTGTCATTCGGGCTATGGCAAGACATTAAATGTCCTGATTGGCACAGACAATAAATGCTTTAATGACGATGGAAAACATGAATGATATGAAACCATGTCTTATGTTACTGCCAATCACTTCGGCCACTTTGGCCGCCTGATGTGTAGAACTGACTCAGCGGAAAAGACCCTGATGCTGGGAAAGATTGAAGGTGGGAGGAGAAGGGGACGACAGAGGATGAGATGGTTGGATGGGATCACCGACTCAATGGACATGAGTTTGAGCAAGCTCTGGGAGTTGGTGATGGACAGGGAGGCCCGGTGTGCTGCAGTCCATGGGGCCACAAAGAGCCGGGCATGACTGAGCGACCGAACTGAACTGAACTGAATCACTTAGAGTCCTGGGTGTTATACATACTGCCTGTTTTTTCTACCAGGAACTTAAACATTGCTACCAGCTTCTGCAGAAAGCAATGCAAAGGGGTAGGGGCAGGGTGTCAAAAGACTGCTGGACTACAAGTTTTAAGAGCTGTGTTCCATTTGCGACTCTGCTACTAACCCCCAAGTTGGTCTGGTTACTTCATCTCATACACCTGGAACCCGCTTCGAACGGCTTCACCAAATTGTTCAGACTTTCTCAACAATAACCTGGCCATATGCATTAAGAGTCTTAAATACAGGCATAATTATCCAACAAAGAGTAAATGTCATTTAAACATTTATTCCACTTGTAAGAATCCATCCTAAGGAAATAATCAGACAGTCTTTCAAAGACTTTATGCACTAGCTATTTAAAGCAACACTATTTTTAGTAGCCATTTGAGTATCAATCAATATAAAACTGGTTAAAAAGACAATGTCATATCCATGAAATTTAATATTTACCACCATTAAACATCATGTTTATGCAGAATATTCAGAGCCATGCAATGTTTAGGATATAATTTATTCTGGAAAAAGCAAGATATAAAATTACATATGAAACATAAATGTGTACATATACATATCTACATATGTATAGTCAACCCTATTTTGCAAACATATGTGAGTGATTTACATATAGCTGGAAGGAAACTTAGAATATGAATGATAGACTCATTGGTGATTTTTCATCTTTGTACTTTTCTAAATTCTCTATAATATACATATATTGACTTTAAAAGTGTTGAAGTATGATTATCTTGGAGCTCTCTTAGGATTTACTATTTATTTTTATTTACTTTTTGCATTTTGAGATTTTACATGATATACCTTGTTTTAAGTAACTAAGTAATTTCTGACATTCAGATACTCATGCACTTGATTTTCCAGAAGCATTGTTACATTATTTCTTAGACAATTTTTTTCTAACTAACTCTAGACCAGCATTATTAAGACTTTTAAAAATTACTGTTTTGTTCTTTTTGTCTCATTATTCTACTTTCTGGAAGATTTCCTCAGCTTACTTTTCCAAGTCTTCCACTGAGAGTGTTTTATTAGTTGATTATTTTCTTAGCAGTTACTTGATTTCCAAGAAATGTTTAGATCTATTTACTTTTTAAAGAAATGTAATAGCTTCGTAAAACATAACTATACAACTTGATCAATTAAGTTGATTTTTTAAAATAACAACCTCATAGCAGCTTCCTAAAAATTATTGGAAAATTTACTACCCAGCACTTCTCAACGCCTAGTGCACCACACTGGAAGTGTTTAAATACCACTGGAATTGGAAGTTGCCTATAGATTTTCAAGTCCTAACGTGCCCAAGCCTTAACCGTAACCTAGGTGTTTTGTGAAACAGATAATAGATGGTCTGTGGGAAACAGGAATTCTTAAACTGTATTACTGAATGAAGACCCTTTCATTGAGCTGAACTCAACTTGGGGCAAACTGAGAGACAGGATAAAATGACATGTTTCTGTTGTCCCCCAGTAATCCCTGCCCCTACACCCTCTCTGCATCTAATGACCATCTTTATTTCAGAAAGTTGGTTTAGGAAGAACCAAAAGGAAGGACAGACAACGTCTCAATGAGCAGAGAGGGGAGTTTGCTTTTGTCATTGTTCTTTCCAAAGGAAGGGGGAAAAAAAAAACCAAACTCTTAGCTCTGGTCTGTATAGATTAAGTCTACCCACTAAAGGTGTTGGAATACCTTTCTGTCGATCAGGGTTTCAATCCCAGATCTGTGTCAGCAGCAGAGTTCCTGAGTCAGAAGCCACACTGAGTGGTGCCCGCCTCCTTCAGTCAGTGCTCCTTGGAGAAGAGATGCTTATCCTGACAGCTGGGATCATCTTCCCCAGGGAAGGCATGCTATTGCACAACACAACATATGGTACAGAAAGGGTCGGATGCCCCAGACTTGTCCATTAGACTTCCTAAAGCTGATAATCCCATAATAAAATTCCCCAAAAAATGGTACCAGGACCTCCAGCAGTCTCAGGAAGATCAGGATCATGTGAAGCTAAAGCTCCAGGCCCCGTTAGACAAATGTTTATGGCAGTGGCAGCTGTCTTGCTGCTACTTCCTCCATCTGATGAAACAATTCTTCAGTCAAGCCTTTACCGCTGACTCATTAAAGCCGAGTTCCTCCAAGGTGATTCAATCTGGGCATATGGTCTTGAAGAACACATCTTCCAACATGCTCAGCTGTTCTGGAATAAAGTTTGTGCGTCTTCAGTGAGCACACCTTGGCTTTGCTGACTTGAGGTCCTTTGGGAATGCAATAATTCAATCAGCTGAATCCTCTGAACCAGTGACTCCTGAGTCACTGTTAGCACCTCAGTTTAGGGATCATTGTTGTTTTACAGTTTGTTAATTCTCTTCCAGGTAGGAGAATTTTACATAGCCAGGAACTTTTCACGCGTCATTTTTCAAGCAGCTCCGTTGGAAAATACCCATCAAACAAGCAAGGTCCTGAAGCTTCCCCACCTCCAGCCCCACCAGGGTCATGGCCTCTCTGCCCCATGGCCCAGTCTTCCAGCTCCTGGTATGCAAAGCTGGCATTCTTTCCTGCTAAAACAGACTCCTGAGGCTCAGCCTGGGGGATTAGACAGCCCCTTGCCCTCTGAAGAAAAGGGCCAAATAAATAATAATTGAAGATGAAAGGGATTTTCACAGTTTCAACTAAGGCTAAGAAGATTACATGTATTCTAAGCCTAATCACAGTGGTGGCTTTATTGCATCTGGGTTCACGGTGAGGTCACAAGTCACTGGCAGCAAACAGGGGCCATGGAAGAGAAAGAGTTATGTCGCAGTGTGCAATTCTGCTGTTTGCTAATTAGCTAGTGCTGCCCGGTATTTATTATACAAGAAGTTAGCAGAACTAGGAAAAACAAGATTTGGAACACTGGGCTGACAAGCATTATTAAAAGGGTTATAATTACAGGTCCGAGCAAAGGAAGGAGTGGTCATTTCGCTGAGAGAAGGAAACATGCGTAACAGATCCTTGCTATCATTGTTCCGTCACTAAGTTGTGCCTGACTCTTTGCAACCCCATGGACTGATCCTTGGGGCATACTAAATGTGGAGGCCAACAAGAACTCTCAATTTTGCATACAAGATTCTTCAAATTCCACCAAAAAGATGAATTGCTGGGTCAAGTCTCAGCTCTAAAGCTCACTTGGAGTATGACCTTGAACTGTCATTGGATCTCCCTGAGCCTCAGATTCTTTAGCAGTAAAATGTGATGAGTATTATCACCCTCCCTGGGTGTAAAAATCAAATCAGATAAATGACTAAGCAACTGTTTAGGAAATTGGAGAGATCACTATACAGAAGTCAGTTATGACTTCTTCCTATTGCCCGTACTATAAGAGGAACAGCACTCTGCTATAAGACTAAATACTGTAAGACTAGCTATGAGGTTTATCCTGTAGGCCTAAAAGAACTCTAAAGCTCATATATAAATCTAAAAAACAAAAAAGAATTCAGCTTCTCCTAAGAAAGCATCACGGAGCCCTGCCAACTAAAAGTGATTCCCCAGCCGCTCTCAAGGTCTAAAACGCATGCTGCATTTGCATCAAGAAGACCTGAGTTTGAACTGTGGCTCCATCACTCTCTACCTGATAATCACGGGAAATCACTGGGGCCAAACTGCCTGGGTTCATTCAGCTGCTGGCATTTGTTAGCTGTGTGACCGTGGGCCAGATACGTAACCTCTCTGCACTTTGGTGTACTCCCTGTACTTTGGTGTACTCCCTGTAAAACAGAGATAAAGCTAGTGCTCCCTAGTAGGGTTGTGTGAGCACTACGTAGAAGAATGTAAAGTATGTCGAGTAGGTGTTCAAAAATCTAAACTATTATTGCTTAATAAGCAATAGTTTTCTGAACTTCCTTTCACCAATCTGTAACATACTATTATCCATTTCACGAAGGAACATAAAAGAAAATTTATTTTTGGAGAGTTACTACTAAGTCATAAATGCTTCTGCTAATACATATACTGAACGTTGAATTTTCACTCACCACTCCAAGACAAATAGTAGTTACATTCCTAAAGGTTCATTTTCAGGAAGTTTGGCAAGTATCAAAAGTAGAAAAAGTAAACCAGCCATAATTTCATCATCTAACACAATTACTGCCAACATTATATTGTGTGTTATTTAATTATTTCTATTCTTAAAATGTATACTTAATATGCAGATATATAAATATAGTTATAACAAACTATACATGTACATTGATTTCTTAATTTTACTTGTTTACATAACGAGGATTTCCCTCATTTCAAACATTATGAAATAATTTTTTTTCCCAAACAATCACAGATTGTTGTCCTTTAAAAGTGTATCTAAGATGAAGCTTAGCAAATTATCACTTCTCAACCCAAATTAAGCCTGTTAAGTATAACATCACTTGAGTCTTAATGAGTTTTTTCTTGACTTTTATCATATTGTGTAGGAAGTGATATATCACAGGAAATGGCATGTTAGGAAAATATTATTTCCTTTTCAAGAGATAATACAACATCTGGCTTTTTAAAAAAATTAAATAAGTAGTAATAAAAATAGTCTTCTTGGGCGTTATAAAATTACCTTTCATATATTTTGGGAATTCATTCAAAATGTGAATTTCACGAAAAAAATTAATGAGGCCTTTGAACATAATTTTTAGCACATGCAAATTTTCTACATCTAATTATCCTTAGTATTTGGCACTCTTTATCTTGAGTGCCTCAAAGCATTTCACACATTTTAATAAAGACAAAGCTTTTTTAAATTACAGATTTAATTTGGGGTGATAGTCAACAAATAAATTCTACAAAAATATCCTTTTTGAGATGCTACCTATAATATATGATAATATATGATATACGCAAATTCTACAGCACTAAAATGAATATTTCAAGATGAAGATATGGCAAATGGAATCAAACAAGCCTATTTATTTTCATTATTCACCTATTATAATTATTTATTAAAATGAAATAGATCCAAATAGTAATTTTTTATCAAGTACGGTCAATTAGATAAATGAGTAGCTTTAAAGACTCTACTAAATCCTCATGCTTTTCTGTCTTCCATTAAAATATTTTGCTCTGTCATCATTTTAACTTTTGATTATTATTTTGGATATCTCGTTGCTCTCTACAGTAACACCTCTGACATGTCTGGGAAGTAGCACTAGACCATCAACCCCGTTGGACAGTGATGTGTTACTTTTGGAATCAGAATTTAAAAAACCAACTATGCAGTATCTAGGAAGGAAAGAAAGTACATATCTCATAAGTGATATTTTTATCTACAGCCTCAATTAGATACTTACAGGGCATATAATCTGCGCTGTTTGTGCTGATGACTATTTGTTGGAACTTCAGTTTAACCTTAGAGGATGGAAATTTAGCCATTAGTGTGTTTAACTGGAAAAAACAGGTAGAAAATTAGGGTGTTGGAAAAGAAGGAAGGAAAACAGAAAATGGGAAAGAGAAGAAGAGGAGGTGAAAGAAAGTAGAGGGAAGGTGAGAGGGAAAAAGAAAGAGGAAAGAGGGAGCATTCATTATGCCCCACTCTGTGCCAGGCACTTTCACTAACACTGTATCATTTCGCTATTAACCTAACCTTGAAACAATGGTATTATCCACACGTTTACAGCAAAAAAATTAAAGCACAGATCAGAGAAGGCGATGGCACCCCACTCCAGTACTCTTGCCTGGAAAATCCCACGGACGGAGGAGCCTGGTGGGCTGTAGTCCATGGGATCACTAAGAGTCGGACAGGACTGAGCGACTTTACTTTCACTTTTGACTTTTATACATTGGAGAAGGAAATGGCAACCCACTCCAGTGTTCTTGCCTGGAGAATCCCAGGGACGGGGGAGCCTGGTGGGCTGCTGTCTATGGGGTCACACAGAATTGGACACGACTGAAGCAAGTTAGCAGCTTAGTAGGATAGCTTAATTTCACAATTAACACAACTTGTAAGTAATTAAATTGGAGGTTAAACTCAATAGTATCTAACTTCAACACCTTATTTGCCCCCATAATATCACAGCACCATTCTAGAAGTTGCCTAAATGCTCCATGAGGTTTTCTCCTTTCTGATTTGTGGAAGTTGCTAAGTCTAGCTTTTTTCCTAGCACAGGGCAGTCTGATACACAGTGGACGTTCATTAAATATTTGTTGACTGAATTAATGAATGAATGAATGATTCCCAAAAGCAGAAAAAGGAAATGGGAAAATGAGTCTCTCTTCTTAATAAGGAAGCAAAGGGAGGCAGACACCAGTGAGCTTCTCTCTTGACAAAGGAGACAGAAGGACGCAGACACCACAAAGTGAGAACTGTGCTGTTTTATTTGGCCTTGAGAAGTAAGATTGTTTGAATTTAGTTTAAGACCTGAGTTCAGATGGGGTATTACCAAGAAGTGTGGCCAAGACTCAGCTGATCTCTCAGCCAGGAAAAGCAAACAAACAAAAACCTGGAGTCAAGTCTGAACCAGTGACTAAGCTGTGGGTCTTCTTCTGCTCTTGAGAAGTTCAAAGACGTGGTCATAGATTCTGAGACCTTGAGACGCCGTATGGACTCCCACGTGGCTCAGTGGTAAAGAACCCGCCTGGCGAGCAGGAGATGCAGGTTCGGTTCCTGAGATGGGAATTGAGGTCGGGCTTGCTATTTCCTTCTCCTGGAAAAGGCAGCTCACTCAGGTATTCTTGCCTGGGGAATTCCATGGACAGGGCAGCCTGGTGGGCTGCAGTCCATGGGGTCACAAATGAGTCAGTCATGACTTAGCAAGTAAACCACCACCAGTGCAGCATCACACATCGCATTTCTACTATGAGATTAACTCTCAGATAAACATGAATTCCGAGTGTTCTTCAAACCTGGAATTAGCCAGCCTCCAAACTCTGGTGTTATGTAGTTTGAAGCCTCATCCCATGGACCAAGCTGAATCTCCCAGGATGCAAGCCTGATAACATCAGATGCTTCAATGGGAACCCAAACTTTAGACATTCTAACTGCTTTACACAAATAGATAACAGGGAGGCATCACAGGGTGTTTGGTTTGTTAGTTGATGTTAATGGAAAATTCTTCTGGCAACTGAACTGGATTAATTACAATACTTGGCATAGCAAGCTGTAGAAAACCCCACTAAAACTCTTCAGCGATAAAAAAGAACGTTAGCTAACATCATTGAAAAATCCAGTACTATTAATACAATGAACTTGAATGAGTAGCTCAAGGATGTCAAGGAGGATTTCACTTTTCTAATCTTCCTATTCTACCTTCCACAGTTTTGGTTTATGTGCAGAAACTGGTTAGCTGCTCACCAAAGTTTTTAGCTCTTTCTCCTGATGAGGCAAGTGGACTGTATGGTTTCCTAGTCTTCCTTACAATTAGGTTTGGTCATGTGACTGTGTTGCAGCCAAGAAGTGGCATAAATCTAATAGCTTGTGGAAGGAGAAAGCACGCAGAAGCATGCACGGGCTACACATGTACATGCACTGATATTAAACATATCTTGACCACACATGCCTCAGACACAGACAGGCTCCAATATACCATGAACAGAAAAGAAGTATGAAATCTATATACCCCCTGAGAAAGGACTGCTCCTCAGGACAGAATTTCGGCTGTCACCATACCATAAAAGAGAATAGCATTGAAACATGTATATTACCATATGTGAACTGGATCGCCAGTCCAGGTTTGATGCATGAGACAGGGCACTCAGGGCTGGTGCACTGGGATGACCCTGAGGGATGGGATGGGGAGGGAGGTGGGAGGGAGGGTCAGGATGGGGACACACGTACACCCATGGCTGATTCATGTCAATGCATGACAAAAACCACTACAATATTGTAAAGTAATTAGCCTCCAATTAAAATAAATAAATTAATTAAAAAAAAAAAGATTAGGGAGGATAATTAACAAGGAAGCACCTCCCAGAGGGAGGAGCCAGGGCCTGCAGAAAGCAAAAGATGAAAATGTTCTTTTCAGAAATTAGAATAAAAGTCTAATCAAAGGACCTGCCCTATTTGTTAGGGGAGAGGGGCCTCCCCGTGCCTGCTGACAGAACATTTATCAATGCTATGGGCCACAGTAGAATCCCATTCTTTTCCTTTGTCTGAACGGATTCTGCTCTAATACTTTATGCTGGGTGGGCATGGGAGGCAAATAATTTATTTTTTGTTTGTTTCATATGCTGCAAGATAATTAGAGGTGCTATTCAGACTCAGTGGAGAAGAGCAAGCATCACTTGAAGATCATAAATACCTGGATGACTGTCTTCCTTGACACAGAATAAGTGTCTTCTATTGTGTGGAAGGAAGGATAAAATAGGCACTTGGTGTCCATAAAAATGCAACGTGGCAGAAACTGGCTGGACATTCACCAAAACCCATTTCCTTTTTCTGTTTGACTATAATGTTCCATTAGCTTTTCTGTCAGATGTGGCCATGTGATCCATGTCTGGCCAAGGAGACGTCACAGATGTGAGCAACCCCCCTTCAGACCTGACTCATAAAAATTACCCACATGTGATCCTTTGTGCGTTTTCTCTTTCTGTGGCTTGACGGAAAAGAGCACAGAGATCCTGCAAGCTTTGTGTTGAGAGCCGGGGAGCCAGGAGCTGTAAGGAGTTGGGGCGCTTCCACTTCTAACTGAGATGGAGTTAAGAGAATAGATTTACCCTCCTTCCCAAAGCAGTCAATGAACAGGACAAGATATTTGAAACAATGGTTTTCAAGGCATTGGTCATAGATGTTAGGCAGTGAAGAACAGTGGTCATTGAGAAGCTAAGCAAGATCAGCCCCATCCTTCCCACCCTGGAGAGAGAGGTGCTGGGACACGGCTCAGGGAGTGCGACTTCAGGCAGGGCCCAGCACACTGTCTGGAGCGGGAGTCAGAGACGGGACTCTGGCAGTACCTAGGCAGCTAGGGTTCACAGGATAAAGCATCATAAAGGATAAAGCGGCACAGACAGAGAGCCGTTGGGAAGTGTGATAGGGTACCCCTTGAGTGTTCAGCACAGTACTGATCAGCAAGTGTGAGGAAACTACTTGAGTCTGGAAAAAGAATGTTCTAGAAGGAACACTACCTGGAAGTCACACAGGGCCAAAATTAGTGTCTCTGCTCACCAGCTAGGGCTTCCCTGGTGGCTCAGAGGTTAAAGAATCTGCCCACAATGCAGGAGACCTGGACTCAATCCTTGGGTTGGGAAGATCCCCTGGAAAGAAAAACAGCAACCCACTCCAGTATTCCTGCCTGGAAAACTCCATTGGCAGAAGAGCTTGGAGGGCTACAGTCCATGGGGTTGCAAAGAGTCAGACACAACTGAGCAACTAACACACACACTCACCAGCTAGGCTGAAAACCCTCATAATTCACAGGAGTATTAAGTAGTTTTCAAAGGAGTCTTGTCTCAGCAGTAGGACTAAATTAACCTGAAACTAAAGGCTCTCTCATTGTTCCTGCTGCTGCTGCTGCTAAGTCACCTCAGTTGTGTCCGACTCTGTGTAACCCCATAGACAGAAGCCCACCAGGCTCCCCCATCCCTGGGATTCTCCAGGCAAGAACACTGGAGTGGGTTGCCATTTCCTTCTCCAATGAATGAAAGTGAAAAGTCAAAGTGAAGTCGCTCAGTCGTGTCCGACTCTTAGAGACCTCATGGACTGCAGCCTATCAGGCTCCTCCATCCACGGGATTTTTCAGGCAAGAGTACTGGAGTGGGGTGCCATGTAGGGCTTTCCAGGTGACTCAGTGGGTAAAGAACCCACCTGCAATGCAGGAGATGTGAGTTTGATCCCTGGGTTTGCAAGCTCCCCTGGAGGAGGGCATGGCAACCCACACCAGTATTCTTGCCTGGAGAATCCCTGGACAAAGGAAAGCCGATAGGGTCGTAAAGAGTTGGACAGAACTGAAGCAACTGAGCATGCACGCATGCACACATATACCAAGCCATGGATAGAACACAGAGAGAGCCAAGGATTGAGGACTCTGCGGCACACCTCTTGTAGGACCAAAGGAAACAAGGAAATCTTTTGGTCAACACAGGAAAAGCTGGTATAAGGAGAAAGAGTTTGAGCAAGTGTTATATTTGAGTGGAAAATACTTAGGTGGCAAATGCTACTATGCCATCTTTCCTTTTCTTGAGACAAGAAATAGAAGTGATTTCTTTAGTGTACAGTGTGTTGTACCCAACAATGACCAAGACTGAGGAAGTGCTTTGATGGATGCAGTATCCAAGCAGTTTACATAGACACATCAGTGACGTTTCATTAAATCTGGGAGACCAAACACAGAATAAAATAGATCATCTAGCAGCTGTCCCAACCTTTTTTGGCACAAAGGACTGTGCTACCATGGAAGACAATTTTTCAATGGATGCGGTGGGGGTGGGGGATGTTTTCAGCATGATTCAAGCACATTACATTTATGATGCACTTTATTTCTGTTATTATTATATCAGCTCTACCTCAGATCATCAGACCTTAGATCCCAGGGGTTGGGGACCCCTGAAGAGAACCAAATGAAAAATCAATTCTGTTACCTGGTTTGTTTTTGGATGTATAATCAGTTTGGTGCTGTGACAGCTGAAAGTTGTCATAACATCATGTTAACACGTCATGTTGAACTCACACTGTTCTGTGCCTGAACAGTCAGTCCAAGTTGCAAGCAAATGCATTGGGCAGGTCATTTGTGTGAGCTTACCAACTTATACAAGTTCATTGGCAGTATGTATAGTTGTAAATAAAAGATGAAGAAATGTTTAAAATGGTCTTTTAAATGTTCCAGTGTTGTACTCTATAATGCAACATTACTTTAACTGGCCCACTGAAATCATGTTTTGGTAGTTACAAAAATGTTCTGTTAAAAATTAAATTAAAATGATAGGAATAACAATCAAAAAATAATCTGAGCAGTTCAAAAGAACAAAATCAAGTACACAGAAAGTAAAACAGACAGACAACCAACAAGGACCTACTGTATAGAATAATCTATAAGGGAGAAATATGAAAATGAATAGACATATAAAACTGAATCACGTGCTATACATGTGAAACTAACATGACATTGTAAATCAACTATACTTCAAGGAAAAGTAAATAGAAAAAAACACAGAAAGTAAAACAGCAAATGAGCAAGTGCATATTTGTACTATTAAATTCAATATTGGCCTTTAAATTTAAAAGATGATATCACCTATCCCATTCAGTTAATATCTTAATTTTAATAAAATGTTATATTTATATATGCTCTGTTGCTCAACCTTGCACCATTCTTTGCAACCCTATGGACTGTAGTTTGACAAGCTCCTCTGTCCATGGGATTCTCCAGGCAAGATTACTAGAGCAGCCTGCCATTTCCTTCTCCAGGGGATCTTCCTGACTCAGGGATCGAACCTACATCTCTTGTGTCTCTTGCATTGCAGGCGGATTCTTTACCACTGAGCCACCTGGGAAGCCCACATGCATATAACTAATCTATAAATGTGTTTTGATATTTTAGCTCTAAAAGAGCTAGTGAATTCATACCTCTTCTTAAGCATATTTTATTAATGCTATAATAAAAATAAGTTTAGACAACGCTAGAAATCCATGAAAATATTTTCCTTTTAAGGGAGGTTTATACTTTACTCAACCCACTCCAGTATTCTTGCCTGGAGAATTGCTTGGACAGAGGAGCCTGGTGGGCTACAGTCCATGGGGTCACAAAGAATCGGACAGGACTGAAGCAACTTAGCATGTACAACACATTCTTTACTCAAGTTTGGGAAGTAATCTTACATAGAATTTTTCCTTAAGTAAACATGTAGCTAGAGGGCTTGCTCTACATATCTGAAATTCTCAAGCCTGCTAGGAAAAGTACCAGAAGAAATGGAATCCAGGAGAAAGAGGTAGAAGAGAGTTATGAAATGGGAATATGCCAACCAGAAATTCCTCACCTCACAGACAATTAATAAGAAACCCTCTGTAAATGGAGACACCTCAGAGGCATCATTTTGACTTTCATTCTACCCTAGACTTTAGGTGCTTTAAGGAAGTTTTCTATCCGATTCTTCACTACTTTGTATTCTATTTTATTTCAAACATGTGTGCTAATTTAAGTAAATTCCCAAATTAGTCAAAATTAAGGAAATGGCAGATTATTCCATAAACCAAACATATTTCAAACTTAACAAAGTTTCTTAATTGTGTTCCAAGAGCAGTTACAATGCTCGGTGTCATTAAAATGAAATAATAAATCCTCATGAATAATCACTAATGGAAATAGATATAAATAAATAGTAAAGTAGCATGAAAATTTTAAATACATATGCAGATGACACCACCCTTATGGCAGAAAGTGAAGAGGGGCTAAAAAGCCTCTTGATGAAAGTGAAAGTGGAGAGTGAAAAGGTTGGCTTAAAGCTCAACATTCAGAAAACGAAGATCATGGCATCTGGTCCCATCACTGCGTGGGAAATAGATGGGGAAACAGTGGAAACAGTGTCAGACTTTGTTTTTCTGGGCTCCAAAATCACTGCAGATGGTGACTGTAGCCATGAAATTAAAAGACGCTTACTCCTTGGAAGGAAAGTTATGACCAACCTAGATAGCATATTCAAAAGCAGAGACATTACTTTACCAACAAAGGTTCGCCTAGTCAAGGCTATGGTCTTTCCTGTGGTCATGTATGGATGTGAGAGCTGGACTGTGAAGAAGGCTGAGCGCCGAAGAATTGATGCTTTTGAACTGTGGTGTTGGAGAAGACTCTTGAGAGTCCCTTGGACTGCAAGAAGATCCAACCAGTCCATTCTGAAGGAGATCAATCCTGGAATTTCTTTAGAAGGAATGATGCTAAAGCTGAAACTCCAGTATTTTGGCCACCTCATGCGAAGAGTTGACTCATTGGAGAAGACTCTGATGCTGGGAGGGATTGAGGGCAGGAGGAGAAGGGGACGACAGAGGATGAGATGGCTGGATGGCATCACTGACTCGATGGATGCGAGTCTGAGTGACCTCCGGGAGCTGGTGATGGACAGGGAGGCCTGGCGTGCTGCGGTTCATGGGGTCGCAAAGAGTCGGACACGACTGAGCGACTGATCTGATCTGTTCTGATACATGTATATGGGATTCCCTGGTGGCTCAGATGGTAAAGAATCCACCTGTAATGCAGGAGACCTGGAGAAAGGAATAGCTAACCAGTCCATCCTAAAGGAGATTAGTCCTGGGTGTTCACTGGAAGGACTGATGCTGAAGCTGAAACTCCAATACTTTGGCCACCTCATGTGAAGAGTTGACTCACTGGAAAAGACTCTGATGCTGGGAGGGATTGGAGGCAGGAGGAGAAGTGGATGACAAAGGATGAAATGGCTGGATGGCATCACTGACTCGATGGACATGAGTTTGGGTAAACTCTGGGAGTTGGTGATGGACAGGGAGGCCTGGCATGCTGTGGTTCATGGGGTCCCAAAGAGTCAGACATGACTGAGCGACTGAACTGAACTGGATTGAACCACTCCAGTATTCTTGCCTGGAGAATTCCATGGACAGAGGAGCCTTGTGGGCTACAGTCCATGGGGTCATAGAGTCAGACATGACTAACTAACATTTTCACATACATGTATTTGTTTTAGATACACACACACACACATATATCAGGGGACAGAAAGCTTAACTTCAGAATGGTAGCAACAGTGTGTGAGAACAACAGGAACTAGGTTAGAATTTCAGGGAAAGGAGTGTTCTGGGAAAGCGAGCTGATGATCTCCATTCATTTTCCTGCTAAGGGCATCTGTGCATTGTGACAGCAAGCTGAGGCCTGGGGTGAGCCCAAACCTATGTCCTCTGCTGGGGAAAGAGACATCAGAAAGCATTCAGCAATCATGCAGGGCTGATGTAAAACAAACTGGGAACCTGAGGGACCTCAGAGGCTATAGGGATCTTGCCCTCCATTTCTAGTGTGCTGGGAGAACTGCCCACAGCACCAATTCTCTGACACCAGCTGAGCGCCCTATTGCTTGCTTGCTAAGTTGCTTCAGTCATGTCTGACTCTTTGCGACCCTATGGACTGCACCCCACCAAGCCCCTCTGTCCATGGGATTCTCCAGGCAAGAATACCGGAGTGGGTTGCTATGCTCTTCTCCATGGAGTCCTATAGTTCAACTCAGTCCTGACACTATCTACTGGGAGATAGCATCAGATTCCACAGATTAAGGACTCAGTCCCCAACCACCTTAATATCAAACAAATGACCTGATTAAAAAAAAGAGTCAGAGGGCCTGGATAGACATTTCCAAAGAAGACATACAGATAGTCAACAGGCAGATGGAAAAGTGCTGTTAATCATTGTTAATCATCAGGGACATGCAAATCAAAATCACCGTTCGTTATCATCTGACCCCTATCAGAACGGCTATTGTCAAAAAGAGAAGAAATAACAAGCGTTGATGAGGATGTGGAGGAAAGAGAACACTCATACACTGTTGGTTGGGATGTAATTGGTACAATTGCTATGGAAAACAGTGTGGCGTTTCCTTAAAAAAACTGAAAACAGAACTGCCTTATGATCCAGGAATTCCACTTCTGGGTATTTACCTGAAGAAAATGAAACACTAATTTAAAAAGACGTACATACCCCTATTCACTGCAGCACTATTTACAATAACCAAGATGGAACAACTAAGTGTCTCTCCATAGATAAATGGGTAAAGAAGATGTGGTGTATACACATACAATAGAATATTACTCAACCATAAAAAAGATGCATCTTGCCATTTGCAGCAACATGAATGGACCTGCAGGGTACTGTGCTAAGTAAACTAAATCAGAAAGGGGAAAACTAACAGAGTATGATTGCACTCACATGTGGAATCTAAAAAACAATACAAACACACAAAACAAAATAGGAACAGACCCCTAGAGAACAAATTAATGGTTGCCAGAGGGAAAGGGGCGGGGGAGTTGGAGGAAATAAGTGAAGGGGATTAAGAGGCACAAATGTAAAATAAGTAAGCCACAGAGATACATATATACACACACATATATATAATTGACTACATAGGGAATACAGTCAATAGTATTGTCAGAATTTTTTATGGTGACAGATGGCAATTGGTCTTACTGAGGTGATCATTTCATAAGGTTTAAAAATATTGAAACACTATTCTATACACTGGAAACTAATATAATATGGTATGTTACTTATAAATCAATTAAAAATTGGAAACATAGGTTTATTAATAAATAGGGTTGGAAAAAAATCTGAAGATGATGCCCAATGCACTAAGGTCTAATTCTTCCTCTTTCTTTCCCAGTCAGAATGCAAATGAGTGGGCCATGACTTTTAGACAATGCACTCTGACTTATTTCTTAAAAGCAAATAATTCCTTGGATATTTTGGTTAATATTAAGCCAACAATATGTTAAACTGATAATTTTCTCAGTATTGTCTCAGGTTAGAGAAACAACGCAATATAGGTCAATATTCACTCCCCTAAAATTTCAAAGGAATCCAAACTACCTGTGCAGATCTTGCAAACAATGTGACTAAAAAGCCACAGCCTCCTGAGATGAGGTTGAAGGATGAGAGAAATGTTGAAGGAAAACAGTTGAGAATGTTATAATATGTTTTCCTCACCACTTGCTCTTATATAAGGGAAAAGATGTTCTTCTCTATTTCAGGCAGGTTGTGAAAGGTTTCAAGAAACCGCTTATAGGGACTTCCCTGGTGGTCCAGTGGTTAGGAATCCTCCTTGCAATGCAGAGGACGCATGTTCCATCCCTGGTTGAGGAGCTAAGATCCCACAGTCTGCAGAGCCATGACTGCTGAGCCCACACCCCACAACCAGAGAGTCCACATACCATGGTCATCCCACGTGATGCAAGGAATCATGGCAACTAAGACCTGATGTAGTCAAAGAAATAATTTAAAAAACAAAAACACCACTTAGACAGCTTGGTCTGCATCCTTTTGGGCTTTCCCTGTGGCTCAGCTGGTAAAGAACCCGCCTGCAATGCAGGAGATCTGGGTTTGATCCCTGGATGAGGAAGATCCCCTAGAGAAGGGATAGGCTACTCACTCCAGTGTTCCTGGGCTTCCCTGGTGGCTCAGCTGGTAAAGAATCCACCTGCAATGCAGGAGACCTGGGTTCGATCCCTGGGTTGGGAAGATCCCCTGGAGAAGAGAAAGGCTACCCACTCCAGTATTCTGGCCTGGAGAATTCCATGGACTGTATAGAGTCAGACACAACTGAGAGACTTTCACTTTCACTTTCATGCATCCCTTTGAATAGGAACAAGACCCTGTGCTTCCCATCCTTCATGTTCTCTGCCTGCCTTTCATCTGTGGGAAAACGTTAATCAAAGAATAAGTGAATCAGAGAAGTGAGAACATTCAGAAAAGAAAACAGTCAAAGGAGACCAAATAATAGTAGTTTAGTCATTAAGTCAAGTCAAGAACCTCTAGGTCCTTCTCAAAGGCTATAGATACTATTCTAACCATATCCTGTGAGCTTTCTTGTAGATACTGGAACCTCCATCAGGCAAAAAAGCTAACTACATGATGATCAGGCTATGGCCATGACGTACGCTGTCACAATTTTGAGAAATGTCCTCAAGAAAAGGAAACAAACTGATCTTGGACCTGATGACTAACTGTACCTAATCAAGATAATGCTGATCAGCAAATACATGACTAATTTCAGGATGATGGTCAGAGCTGACTGTGCTGTTTCTGCACGGAGCCCCCTCCCTCAGACTATAAAAGCTCTTGCCCACTGATCGTCAGTGAAGGGGGTCAGCTTTTGGACAGGAGTCCACCCTTCCCCAGGCTGCCAGCATCCAAAATGAAGCCAACGTTCTTTTCCACCAGTTTTGCCTCATTCTTGAGCAGGAAGCAGCCGGACCCCACTTTCTGTTACACCTTGGAGTTTGCAAAGAAATGCCTGAGAAATCTAAAATGAATAGGCTGGGACTATTGTCCTAGTCTTAAAATGAAATGTGCTATCTACAGGGGGAATAAGATTAGTGTCCACTGATGTCAGAAGATTTGTCAAGAAGCCAAGAAAGATTGTATGATAGGGAGCCAGTCTGAAGGATTCTTTTTTAAAAAATAAACTGTCCAAGAGTCAGCCTCGTCGTGAACATGTTTATTAGATGCATAAACATAAGGGTAAGGATCAGACTTCACTGCTGGTCCAGAGTTTAAGAATCTGCCTGCCAGTGCAGGGCACACAGGTTCTATCCCTGGTCCAGGAAGATTCCATATGCCAGGGAGCAACCAAGTCTGTGCCCCACAGCTACTAAGCCCAAGCATCCTAGAGCCTGGGCTCTGCAACAAGAGGAGCCACCACAGTGAGAAGCCCGCACATTCACTGCTACAACTACAGAAGGCCCATGTGCAGCAACAAAGGCCCAGCGCAGCCAAAAATCAAGAAATAAAGTTAAAAACAAAACAAAGAAGAGAGATAGGGATCATTAAGACAGCCAAGATGAAGATGTTACCAACATCAAGGGTGAGGAAGTCAAATGTCTTAACTGGGAAATCTCCAAGGAACTCATAAATTTACTACATGAAGGGGAAAAAGATTATTATCATCTACCATACCCAGAGAGCACTAGCTCCAGACCACGAGCAGACAGTTAAAACCCGATATGCCCTGAGTGTATCCTCTCGGTTTCCTCCCAGTGTCAATCCTCATCTCAGGAATCACCACTACTGAAAAGAAGCCCATCGTGTTTCCTGCCCCATACCTGGCTTCTCACCATGATGGAGATGCAGGATGGAAAGAGGAATACTTCAGTTTCAAATGAATTTCAGAGTCAGTCTGGACATTTCAATTACTAGACTGAGATTGTTCTTGGAACTAAAGTGATGCTTTATTATGTGGGAGCGACTGGAATAGTCAAGACATGATCTAGTTTTCAGGTGGAGCAGGTAAGAAATAGCTTCGTAGAAGTCTTGCAGATCGATAATAGTCAAGAGGAGACTATTGACGGATCACAGACAAGCTAGAGGCTGATCAGTTCTATTTCCTCTTCCAGGGAACACAAGAAAAATAACCCCCAGCTTCTGTTGTTGCGTTGAGGTCATGTGACTGGGACCTGGCCAATAAAAATGTGAATGGAGATATACTATTAAGTCACTGTTGTTATCTACTCCCTAAGTGTATTTGTCGCTCTGTTGTGCCCACTTCTTTTGTGACCCCATGCACTATGGCCCACCAGGCTCCTCTATCCATGGGATTCTCCAGGCAAGAATACTGGAGTGGGTAGCCATTCCCTTCTCCAGGGGATCTTCCCGACCCAGGGATCAAACCTGGGTCTGCTGCATTGCAGGCAGACTCTTTACCATCTGAGCCACCTGATTCAGTTGCTAAGTGGTGTCCAGCTCTTTGCAGCCCCATGGACTGCAGTATGCTAGCTTCCTTGTCCTTCACTACCTCCTGGAGTTTGCTCAAATGCAGGTCCATTGAGTCAGTGACGCTATCCACTCACCATCCTTTGTCATCCCCTCTCCTCTTGCCCTCAATCTTTCCCAGCTTCAGGGTCTTTTCTAATGAGTCAGCTCTTCGCATCAGGTGGCCAAAGTATTAGAGCTTCAGTTTCAGTCCTTCCAGTGAATATTCAGTGTTGATTTCCTTTAGGACTGATTAGTTTGATCACCTTGCAGTCCAAGGGACTCTCAAGAGTCTTCTCCAGCACCACAGTTGAAAAGCACCGATTTTTCAGTGCTCGTTCAGCCTTCTTATGGTCCAACTCTCACATCTGTACGTGACTACATAGTTTTGACTATGGGGATCTTTGTCTGCAACGTGCTTTCTCTGCTTCTTACTACACTGTCTAGGCTTGCCGTAGCTTTCCTTCCAAGGAGCAGGCATCTTTGTACTTCACAGCTGCAGTTACCTTGCATGTGTACTCAGTTCTTCAGTTGCGTCTGATTCTTTGTGACCCCATGGACTGTATCTGCCAGTGTCCTCTGTCCACGGGATTCTCCAGGCAAGAATACTGGAGTGAGTTGTCATGCCCTCCTGTAGAGGATCTTCCCTATCCAGAGGTTGAACCCATGTCTCCTGCATCTCTTGTATTGCAGGTGGATTCTTTACCCACCAAGCCACCTGGGAAGCCCCTGCAGTCACCATCCATAGTGACTATTATGTAACCCCAGCTGTAAACCACTCCAGTGATTGATTCCCATTCTAACTCACTCATGACCATGTGCCATGTGGGGAATCATGCTGCATGATGGGAAACCAGTTTCCTTGAGTCACTGCTTGGAAGCCAGCACTTCCTCAAAATCTCTAGCAGGTCACCTGACCCTAGGCAGACAGAATCATGAATAAAAAAGAAACCTTTTTTTTTATCCACTGTGATTTGAGTTTGTTTTCTCCAGCAGCTAGAATTAATTACCCTGATGAATACACAGCACAACTATCTTTCCACAAAATTTTGATAATGTCAGCAATTACATGCAGTGTATTCACAACAGATCGTGATTAATCAGTGAACGGTAACAGTAAGGAGAGAATGATATTTCCCTGGAGAACTGAGTATCCAATAGTCTCTTACCCTAAAGCCAGATGAGACTCACAAAATCTGTCCTTTGGTGGACAGGGCTAGGTCTATGGCATCAGGCTGTCATGTGGAGAGAGGAGCGTGTGCGTGCTAAATCTGTTCAGTCGAGTCTGACTCTGCGACCCCCTGAACTGTAGCCCGCCAGGCTCCTCTGTCCGTGCGATTCTCCAGGCAAGAATACTGGAGCCGGTAACCATGGCCTCCTCCAGGGGGTCTGGCCACCCAGGGATCGAGCCCAGGTCTCTTATGTCTCCTGCGTTGCCAGGTGGGTTCTTCACCACCAGCCAACCGGGAAGCCCTGGAGAGGGGAGTAGTGTGTATCATTCTGAGGTCCACAGGAATAGGTAAGACCACCTGAGAATGTTAAACTCTAATGCCAAAGCTTAGTTATGCTAGGAAAGAACTTAAAGAGCAGCTGGGTGAGGATATTGATTCCAAAGTGAGGGGAACTGTCCTTCGCAAAGGAAAGCAGGGTGCTTGCCTGGATAGCCACACTGCAGCAGGAACAGAAGTACAGGGAAAGGGCACGACTCATGGCCCTGGCAGCTTCCAGTGGCCACAGAGCAACCAGAGCTGGAAGGACCACGGGAAGGATGGAGCAGCTTCCAAGGACAGCGGGAGGGAAACCGAGGCTTTAGGGACATGGGAAAGAAGTGGGAGCTTCCAAGGACAGCGATCAAGAGGAGGCAACAAAAGTAACAGATTCCAAAACAAAGGCCAGAGGCAGCGTTTTAATTAAGCATTTGCACAGTAATTTGAAGTAGAGGATTTATTTGGCAAAAACAGAACTATGTTCAGCAACATGGAACTGAACATTATTTTTCATCCAAAGTTAAAAGCACATTATATTTCCTTCCTGACCACTTGCCCAGTCCCCATCTCTTTGGGACAGATAAGCTTCATCTAAATTATTTCATCGGATTGATGACTGTCATTTATAACTTTGTTGCTACTTCTGTCTCAGGTATTCCTTTGGAAAAGCTGTATGGATTCATGACACATTCTAATGTATTGTCTATAGATTATAAGATAAAGTCAAGCATGTATCTGCTGATACTTTTTAAGTTGACCTGTTTTTATACTTAGAAATGTCTCCTAATAGTAGGCTTCCCTGGTGGCTCAGATGGTAAAGAATCTGCCTGCAATGAAGGAGATCCCTGTTTGATCCCTGGGTTGGGAAGACCCTCTGGAGAAAGAAATGGCAACCCAATCTGGTATTCTTGCCTGGGAAATTGCATGGACAGAGGAGCCTGGCAGGCTACAGTCCATGGGGTCCCAGAGTCAGATACAACTGAGGGTCTATCACTCACACTCAATCATAAAACAAGATTAACTCCTGGTTTCTCAGTGGGAAGAAGAAAGTACTAATTGAGAAGAATTTGGTTAAGCACAAATTTGAGCTGGGCCTGGAGAGGTGAGTAGGATCTGATGATACAAAGAAGAATAGAGAGTGTATTCTTGGAAAGAAGTGCCCCCAAATGACTGCAGACACAGGATCAGTGTGTTGCTAGGATAGAAAATGGACTAGTCATTTAACAAGATAGATTCTTCTTTTGGACCATGGGCATTAAGAGTAAAAAAGATGAAAAGGTATACAGGAGAATTTTTAATAATGGATTAATAAGATAGCATAACTATTAGATGATTCCCAGGAAAGTATATTGAGAGCTTGCTATGTGCCAGTTACTGTATTAGGTTGTTCATATTTCATCTAATTCTTAGAATCCAGTGAGGTATGGACTTTTATTAGTTCCATTTTATAGATGAGAAAACAGAGGCAGAGGCAAACAACATAATTTGACCTCAAGTCATAAGCATAGTAAATATAACATCCAGTATTCAGAAAAAAGTAGACTGACTCATAAATACTCTTAACTACTATATGTATTTTAAAAATGAGAGAGAATACTAGAGGAAGCAAGTAGTGAGAGAACTAGCTTTGAAATCATAAAAACTGTGGCTCGAATCTTTTCTCTGTTATATGAAATCTTAGGCACATATGCAGTGTTCCAAAGAATATCAAGGAGAGATAAGAAAGCCTTCCTAGGCAATCAATGCAGAGAAATAAAGGAAAACAATAGAATGGGAAAAACTAGAGATTTCTTCAAGAAAATTAGATACCAAGGGAATATTTCATGCAAAGATGGGCACAATAAAGGACAGAAATGATATGGGCCTAACAAAAGCAGAAGATTTTAAGAAGAGGTGGCAAGAATACACAGAAGAACTATACAAAAAAGATCTTCACTACCCAGATAATCAAGATGGTGTGATCACTCACCTAGAGCCAGACATCCTGGAATGTGAAGTCAAGTGGGCCTTAGAAAGTATCACTATGAACAAAGCTAGTGGAGGTGATAGAATTCCAGTTGAGCTATTCCAAATCCTGAAAGTGCTGCACTCAATATGCCAGCAAATTTGGAAAACTCAGCAGTGGCCACAGGACAGGAAAAAGTCAGTTTTCATTCCAATCCCAAAGAAAGACAATGCCGAAGGATGCTCAAACTACCGCACAATTGCACTCATCTCACACGCTAGTAAAGTAATGTTCAAAATTCTCCAAGCCAGGCTTCAGCAGTATGTGAACCGTGAACTTCCTGATGTTCAGGCTGGTTTTAGAAAAGACAGAGGAACCAGAGATCAAATTGTCAACATCCGCTGGATCATGGAAAAACCAAGAGAGTTCCAGAAAAACATTTATTTCTGCTTTATTGACTATATCAAAGCCTTTGACTGTGTGGACCGCAACAAACTCTGGAAAATTCTTCAAGAGATGGGAATACCAGACCACTTGATCTGCCTCTTGAGAAATTTGTATGCAGGTCAGGAAGCAACTGTTAGAACTGGACATGGAACAACAGACTGGTTCCAAATCAGGAAAAGAGTACATCAAGGCTGTATATTGTCATCCTGCTTATTTAACTTATATGCAGAGTACATCATGAGAAATGCTGGGCTGAATGAAGCACAAGCTGGAATCAAGATTGCCGAGAGAAATATCAATAACTTCAGATATGCAGATGACACCACCTTTATGGCAGAAAGTGAAGAGGAACTAAAAAGCCTCTTGATGAAAGTGAAAAAGGAGAGTGAAAAAGTTGGCTTAAAGCTCAACATTCAGAAAACGAAGATCATGGCATCTGGTCATGTCACTTCATGGGAAATAGATGGGGAAACAGTGGAAACAGTGGCAGACTTTGTTTTTTTGAGCTCCAAAATCACTGCAGATGGTGACTGCAGCCATGAAATTAAAAGACGCTTACTCCTTGGAAGGAAAGTTATGACACACCTGCTGCTGCTAAGTCACTTCAGTCATGTCCGACTCTGTGCGACCCCATAGACAACAGCCCACCAGGCTCCCCCGTCCCTGGGATTCTCCAGGCAAGATCACTGGACTGGGTTGCCATTTCCTTCTCTAATGAATGAAAAGTGAAAAAAATGAAAATGAAAAGAAAAAAAATGAAAATGAAAAGTGAAAGTGAAGTCGCTCAGTCGTGTCCAACTCTTAGCAACCCCATGGACTGCAGCCTTCCAGGCTCCTCCGTCCATGAGATTTTCCAGGCAAGAATACTGGAATGGGGTGCCATTGCTTTCTCCGATGACATACCTAGACAGCATATTAAAAACCAGAGACATTACTTTGCCAACAAAGGTCCATTTAGTCAAAGCTATAGTTTTTCCAGTAGTCATGTACGGATGTGAGAGTTGGACTATAAAGAAAGCTAAGTGCCAAAGAACTGATGCTTTTGAACTGTGGTGTTGGAGAAAACTCTTGAGAGTCCCCTGGACAGCAAGGAGATCCAACCAGTTCATCCTAAAGGAAATCAGTCCTGGGTGTTCATTGGAAGGACTGATGTTGAAGCTGAAACTCCAATACTTTGGCCACCTGATGCGAAGAACTGACTCATTTGAAAAGATCCTGCTGCTGGGAAAGATTGAAGGCAGGAGGAGAAGGGGATGACAGAGAATGAGATGGTTGGATGGCATCACCAACTCAGTGGACATAAGTCTGAGTAAACTCCAGGAGTTGGTGATGGACAGGAAGGCCTGGCGTACTGCAGTCCATGGGGCCACAAAGAGTCAGACACAACTGAGTGACTGAACTGAACTGAACTGGGCACATAAAACGTTCTGAATCTAAATATTTTTTAATCAAGATAATATTATCTACCTTTTTTTTTAATTAAAGACATCTCCTGTATACAGGGTAACACGTACAGTAAATAGAGCACAGTTAGGTGATTCAATATACAGTAGCTCTTATAATAATGCAACATCACATGGGGTGGAAAGGAGACTATGTATTTAAATTCAAAATACTTTTTATTTTGCAGTTGGAGAACAGAGATAAGCATGTCTAGAAATTGCCCAACAGATTTAGTATTTAGAGTCAGTTTAATAAATAACAAGGCCCTACTGTACAGCACAGGGAACTATATTCAATATCCTGTGATAAACCATAATGGGAAAGAGTATGAAAAATAATATATGTGTGAGGGAATGACTGCTGCAAAGCAGAAATTAACATGATATTTAAAGCAACTACACTTCAGTAAAGTTTTAACAATTTTTTTAAAAAGTCAATACAATCTGAATCTGATTTGGGGGTAAGTGATGGCACCCCACTCCAGTATTCTTGCCTGGAAAATTCCATGGATGGAGGAGCCTGGTAGGCTGAAGTCCATGGGGTCGCTCAGAGTCGGACACGACTGAGCGACTTCACTTTGACTTTTCACTTTCATGCATTGGAGAAGGAAATGGCAACCCACTCCAGTGTTCTTGCCTGGAGAATCCAAGGGATGGGGAAGCCTGGTGGGCTGCCGTCTATGGGGTCGCACAGAGTCGGACATGACTGAAGCGACTTAGCAGTAGGGCATTCAAGGAGCACTGCCTGATTACATTTACAGAAAAAAATGATTGCAGCTCGGGATAAAGGTGAGTTGTTGAAACAACAGCCACCTATATAATGTGCTAACTGAGTTCCTTAACAGCAGGTGAGCTTTGTGAGAAAGAGGTGTAAAGTGAGAACACTGGTAGCTGTTAGGTTGTGAGAGATGAAATGAATCTAGGAAAGAACCATTAGAGAAACAGTAACTGCGTTTTGTTACACTTAAATAAAAAAGTGTTTGAACTTTCTAAAGAGAAATGGGACAATCTAACAAGGATTGTCTCTTATTTGTAATACCAAGTGTCAATATAAAAAAGATTGCCGAAGATGAAATATTTGTCAAATACAACCCACAGTGTGAGTTCACATGTGGGTAATATTTTTTACTGGTATTTTTAAATAAAAAGTTGCCTTTCTCTTTCCTTGAAAATAACTGGTAAATTAGAAATGTGGTTATTCATTCCTACTTATTATCATGCGAACACTTTAAATAGCTTCTTGTGTTTCTATTGGACTTTTTTTTTCAGAATAGCAAAATTAAAAATAATTCTTTTCATGAAGAATTTAGCTTCCCAGGTGGCACAGTGGTAAAGAATCCACTTGCCAATTCAGGAGACACAGGTTCGAACCCTGAATCGCAAAGATCCCCTGGAGAAGGCAACCCACTACAGAATTCTTGCCTAGGAAATCCCATGAACAGAGCAGACTGGCAGGCTTCAGTCCCTGGGGTCACCAAGTCAAACATGATTTAGCGACTAAACAACAACCTACTCAAAGGCAGGAAGAGATTCCTTTACTGCAAACTCAGTGGCCATAAGAATCTAACTCATTCAAGATGGAAGAACTAATTCAGTTCCTGCTGCTGCTGCTGCTGCTGCTGCTAAGTCACTTCAGTTGTGTCCGACTCTGTGAGACCCCATAGACGGTAGCCCACCAGGCTCCCCTGTCCCTGGGATTCTCCAGGCTGTTTATTTATAAGACTTTCCAAATTGTTATTTATGAAATAAGTTAAGGTTTTATCCAATGATTAATACACCACAGGGATAAACTGATCCTCAGCGTTTAGAGCAAATCTTTCTTGTCTTTGAAGAGTATCACAGATTTTTAAGAGTTTGTTACCAAGGGCATACAGTAGAGGGAAAGTATATGCATGCATATTAAGTTGCTTCAGTCGTGTCCGACTCTTTGCAGCCCTGTGGACTGCACCTTGCCGGGCTCCTCTGTCCACGGGACTCTCCAGGCAAGACTGCTGGAGTGGATTGTCATGCCCTCCTCCAGGGGATCTTCCTGACCCAGGAACTGAACTCGCATCTCATTCTGTCTCCTGCATTGGCAGGTAGGTTCTTTACTGCTAGCACACCTGGGAAGCCCAGCCCACAGTACAGGTTTTGTTAAATCCTAGCTGTCTTCACTTACTATCAATTCTTGAGAGAAAAGCTTGGAGAAATCTCTCTCTGTCATGTTTTGTATTATAATTCCTATAGTTTTTCACAATGTGTACCACCAAGAAGCTATCAATCATTGGATAAGAGATTCAGACTCTAGTTAATTAAAAGAAAAAAAAAAGACCCCTTAGGAGACTCAGCCTAACAATGAAATAAGAATAGAACTTACTGAATTCTAATGATGTATCAGTTACTGAACTAAATGGTTTATCACACACCTCAAGTTTATAGGCATCATGGTGTAATGAAAAGAGCTCAAGTTTTAGGGGTAGAGTCAGATAAGTCTGAGTTCAAAACTGACTTTTGACTCAAGTATCTAGATGCATTGAGCAAGTTGCATAAACTCCATGCGTGTCAGTCCCTTATCTCTAAGAAAAGTACCAAAATATCTGACAGGTGTGATATGCGTAAAATCTCTTCTAGAGCACTTGACACATAGTATGTGTTCAACAGATATACAAGCCTAACCACAGACGCACAAAACGTATCCATGCTTTGATTAGCACTGTCCTGATATTCCTCACCACGAGGGCTTAGTTTCACAGAGGACAGACTATACATGACTTTTAGTACACTAAAAGTTAGATTTGGGTGCACGTTAATGTTGAATCAAAAGACGGAAATTGCTGTTAATACTGTGCCTTGGTTACCCTTGAAAACCTGTCAGGTGACCTGCTGCTCGCCTTTGGATCCTCAGGACAGCTACACAGGCATAAATTCATCCGTTCTACCAGCCCTCTCCAGTTTCTTCACCACCCCCCCCCCATCAGCAGCACTTTGAAGATCACTATCAACATTATCTTCCTTAGCACCTCCGATGTTCGATACACATCACAACCCTTCCTGCCAGAGACGAACAAAGCCTTGAAATCAATGAGTTTTTTCACAGAACTTTTTGGAAAACCATTCTCTGATAAGCAATTAATAGGCTGTCTCCTGACTGGGGCTTCCATGAAATTAGGACTAACATTTCATGGGCATTTTTTAATGTTTTTGTTTTTGATCTGGATCTATCTGAGTATGTTTAGAATCTCTCAATAGTGTTTCAACGTGTTCTGTGTATAGGCAGGCCTTGTACATCTTTCATTATCTATGTAGTTTTAATTGTTTTTCTAATCACTTTTTTGCTGGTATATAAAGTGCAAATTGATATTTGTACGCTGAATTTACTGAATTCACTTGCTAATTCTTATAAATGGTCTGGAGATTCTTTTGGATTTTCCACATCTATAATCATGTTATCCCCAAATAATGGCAGTATTTCTTCCTTTCCAGTATTCACACCATTTGCCCTGACTGGATCTCCAGTATATTGTTAAACAGAAGAGATGAGAGTGAGCATCTTGACCTTGTTTCTGAGCTCACAGTGCAAACTTCAAAGATTTTACCTTTAATAGTGAAATATACAGTAAAGGTTTGATAGGTGTTCTTTAGCATATTAAAGAAGTTTCTTTCTAGTTCTAGCAGGCTAAAAGTTTACAACACGAATGAGTGATGAGAGGTATCAATGCTTTTCTCTGAAACTATTGAGATTATCATATGATTTTCTCCTTTATGTTCTAACTACAGTGAATATTTTTTGAATATTGAAACAATCTAAAACAAATGTACCTAATCTCACTTGATTCAGTTACCAGCTAATACAATTTAGGGTTTTTGAATCTATGTTCATGAGAGATATTAACCTGACATATTTCCTTCTTAGAATATTTGCATCAGATTTTGTTATCAAGATTATACTGGCATTGTAAAATTGGAAGTATTCCTTCTTTTTTTTATTCTCATAAAGTTTAGCAGAAGTTGGTGTTGTTTTTCCTTGAATGTTTGGAATAATTTACCACTGCTGGTCAGGAAGCAACAGTTAGAACTGGACACGGAAAAACAGACTGGTTCCAAATAGGAAAAGGAGTACATCAAGGCTGTATGTTGTCACCCTGCTTATTTAACTTCTATGCAGAGTACATCATGAGAAACACTGGGCTGAAAGAAGCACAAGCTGGAATCAAGATTGCTGGGAGAAATATCAATAAACTCAGATATGCAGATGACACCACCCTTATGGCAGAAAGTGAAGAGGAACTAAAAGCCTCTTGATGAAACGGGAAGTGGAGAGTGAAAATGTTGGCTTAAAGCTCAACATTCAGAAAATGAAGATCATGGCATCTGGTCATGTCACTTCATGGGAAATAGATGGGGAAACAGTGGAAACAGTGTCAGACTTTATTTTGGGGGACTCCAAAATCACTGCAGATGGTGATTGCAGCCATGAAATTAAAAGACACTTACTCCTTGGAAGAAAAGTTATGACCAACCTAGATAGCATATTGAAAAGCAGAGACATTACTTTGCCAACAAAGGTTCGCCTAGTCAAGGTTATGGTCTTTGCTGTGGTCATGTATGGATGTGAGAGCTGGACTGTGAAGAAGGCTGAGGGCTGAAGAATTGATGCTTTTGAACTGTGGTGTTGGAGAAGACTCTTGAGAGTCCCTTGGACTGCAAGGAGGTCCAACCAGTCCATCCTAAAGGAGATCAGCCCTGGGATTTCTTTGGCAGGACTGATGCTGAAGCTGAAACTCTAGTACTTTGGACACCTCATGCGAAGAGCTGACTCATTGGAAAAGACTCTGATGCTGGGAGGGATTGGGGACAAGAGGAGAAGGGGACGACAGAGGATGAGATGGCTGGGTGGCATCACCGACTCGATGGACATGAGTTTGGGTGAACTCCGGGAGTTAGTGATGGACAGGGAGGCCTGGCGTGCTGCGATTCATGGGTTCGCAAAGAGTCGGACATGACTGAGTGACTGAACTGAACTGAAACATTATCTGTACCTGGAGTTTCCTTTGTAGGAACGTTTTTATTTTCAGACTCATTTCTTTACTAGTATAGGACTATTCAATTTTTATAATATATCTTGTGTATGTTCCAATAAATTGAATTTTAAAGTAACTTACTCATTTTATCAAAATTTCACTATTTTTTTGCAAACAACTTCCATTATTTTTATCATTTTAATTTCTCTCATAGCAAATAAAGATGTCAGCAATTTTGTTCCTGATATTTGTGCTCACATTTAATCTTCACAACAATGCTATGTAATGAGTATTATTATTTCTCACTCTTTACAAAAGAGTAGGAGTAAAGGAATCCTGAAGACCTAAAACGCTGTCAGTGTTTAATTAGCTGGAAAGCACGGCGCTAGAACTCAAAGCAAGACCTGTAGCCTCAGAAGCCCATATTCTTTACAAACACATCATACCCCCTTCAAACGTGCACAGGACTCATGGTTATACTGATTTCAGTCCTTGTAGAAAAAGAAAAGGCATATAAGGGCAGGACGTTTGGTGAAGCTAATGAAACAGGAACAAGATAAATTGACTTTCTTCCGTCTCCGAACACTTGCACATTTGACATCAGTGCTGTGAATCACTTTTCACTTAACATGTGCAGTTACATGCTCTTCCATTTCTCTGAACAGCTCCTCCCATCCTGTTAGAAAACGCTGAATTATCCTTTAAGCACCAGCCTCTATTCTGCGAAGGATTTTTTTCCTACTCTATTCTCCTACAGTATTCTGTTTTTGTTTCAGTGAAGGATACCTTAACTCTCCCAATAAAATACATGTCTCTGTTATATTACAACTGTAGTTACTGGGAAAAAAACCCTTTATTATAGATCTTATATTTATACTAATATCATGAATATGTTTATAAACATCTGCCTCTCCTCCTGACTTGCCAGTCTCTTGAGGGTAATAGCAACCGTGTCTCCTGGATCTTTCTACATCCCTTGGTCAACAAAGGAGGTGCATGGTGGAAACATCTGTATCATTCTATAGGACTAAGTATTTTGACATGCTTTTCTGACCTCCCCTATGAACTCTTCTCTCAAGGATTCTACTGCAGTAGAACTCTGCTTGGGACGCACCAACTGTGGTCCCTATGTATGAAATCTCTCCAAAGCAAGAATAGTTTACTCCCATCATTTGAGGCTGCAGTTCTGATACTGGTGTGCGGGCTGTGTGGTAAGTCGTGCCTGACTTTGCAACCCTGTAGGGTGTAGCCCACCAGGCTCTTCTGTCCATGGGGTTCTCCAGGCAAGAATACGGGAATGGGTTGTCATACCCTCTTCCAGGGGATCTTCCTGACCCAGGGATCGAACCCTCATCTCTTATGTCTCCTGCATTGGCAGGTGGGTTCTGTACCACTAGTACCACCTGGGAAGCATAGGTACAAAAACTGGATCACATTTTAGGTAAACCCATTTTAAGTCTTCACATTTAATTAATTAATGTATAAACACAGACATTCACAGACTCAATAGATGTCTGAGCTGTGCTGTGCTCAGTCGTGTCCGACTCTTTGCCACCTTATGGACTATCGCCCACCAGGCTCCTCTGTCCACGGACTTCTCTAAGCAAGAACACTGGAGTGGGTTGCCAAGGCCTTGTCCAGGGGATCTTCACAATCCAGGGATCAAACCTGGGTCTCCTGCATTGCAGGCAGATTCTTTCTCAAAGTAAGTATTTTCCTTCTCCCCTTCTTCCTACCACTCCTCCCATTCTCCCTTGTTTTACTAATTACGAACCTACTGTGTGATGGGCAACATAAAGCTATCTGAAGCACCTCACCAAAGGCCTAAGAAAACCAGACAGAACTGCAATATGGGGCAAAGCCACTAGGTGGAGCCCCATAAAACACATGATCATCTCGGTTCAGTTCAGTCGCTCAGTCCTGTCTGGCTCTTTGCGACCCCATGGACTGCAGCACGCCAGGCCTCCCTGTCCATCACCAACTCCCGGAGTTGGTCATCTCGGGCCCTTATTAATCACTTTATTGCATGCTCATGCAGGAAAGGACCAAGGAGAGTGACAAGCCAACGGGGCACCTGGGGGACAATTAGGAAAAGAACTAAACTAGGTCACACATTCACCTTAGTGAAACCAGGCAGAACCCTGTGAGGCCCTGCCAGATACAGAGCCCATTCCATGCACCCTGGCTTGTCTGTAGAAAAGCCATAGCCTCCAGACTGCCCCTGAATCACAAAAGAGGAGGTTCAAGCAGTTAATGATTAGGACAACAATCACAGAATCTTTAGTTCTGAGCTGAAGGACATAAATAACAGTGTCCAGTGCACATCCCTGAGTTGCTTTGCAGATATTATGGCCACCACCAAAGGGAAAAAGCTAACTGCATGTTGACCAGACTGTAACCATGACATCAGCGTCTCCATCTTGAGCAGTACTAAGTCTATGGCTTGCACAATCCCAGGAACTGGCCTGAAGGAAAAGGGAACAAACAGACTCTAGAGTTGAAGGCTGTGTGTGTGAACTAAGTAGCTTCAGTCGTGTCTGACTCTTTGTGACCCCGTGGACTGCAGCCCACCAGGCTCCTCTGTCCAGGGGATTCTCCAGCCAACAATACTGGAGGGGGTTGCCATGCGCTCCTCCAGGGGATCTTCCCTACCCAGGGATCAAATCAGCACCTCCTGGGTCTCCTGCATTGGCAGGCAGGTTCTTTACCACCAGCACCACATAGGGAGCACACAGAGTTGAAGGCTAACTGTCCTTAAAACAGTCAAGATGACGCTGACCAGACCACAGCACAACCAGTTTCCAGATGATTATTGGAGCTGACTGCTGTTCTGCCCATGGCCCCTGCCTGCACAGCCCTGAGACTTCTTGGCTTTTGCCTATGAAACCCTTTCCCTCTAACTGGAGAGGGAGCTACTCTGGAGGACAATAGTCCACCATTATCCCAGGTTGCCAGCTTAATGAATAATGCTGCTGCTGCTGCTAAGTCGCTTCAGTCGTGTCCGACTCTGTGCGACCCCATAGACGGCAGCCCACCAAGCTCCCCCGTCCCTGGGATTCTCCAGGCAAGAACACTGGAGTGGGTTGCCATTTCCTTCTCCAGTGCATGAAAGTGGAAAGTGAAAAGTGAAAGTGAAGTCGTTCAGTCATGTCCGACTCTTTGCAACCCCATGGACTGCAGCCCACCAGGCTCCTCTGTCCATGGGATTTTCCAGGCAAGAGTACTGGAGTGGGTTGCCATTAATGCATCTTACTTTTTCCATCAACCCTTGTCTCTCAAATGCTGACTTTTGAGTGATGAGCTGGGTTCTGACACTGGCTGGTAACAGCAGTAGAAACCCCAAATCAGCACCCAAAGTCTGCATCGTCGTGGGTCTTTGCATTTGCCACAGTAATCGTCTTGTCACAAGAGTTATGAATGGAAAAGATGTTGCTGTTGTTGAGTCGCTAAGTCGGGTCTGGCTCTTTGTGACCCTGTGGACTGCATCACGCAAGGCTTCCCTGTTCGTCACCATCTCGAGTTTGATCAAACTCATGTCCATAGCATCAGTGATGCTATCCTACTGTCTTATCCTCTGTTGCCCCCTTCTCCTCCTGCCCTCAATCTTTCCCAGCATCAACGTATTTTGTAATGGGTCAGCTGTTCCCATCAGGTGGCCAAAGTATTGGAGTTTCAACTTCAGCATGAGTCCTTCCAATGAACATTCAGGGGTGATTTCGTTTATGATTGACTCAAGTCTTCTCCAGCACCACAGTTCAAAAGCATCAATTTTTCAGTGATCAGCCTTCTTTATGGTCCAACTCTCACATCCATACATGGATGGAAAAAACCAAAGCTTTGACTAGATGAATCTTTGTTCACAAAGTGATGTCTCTGCTTTTTACAGCTTAAATAAAAACATGATACACACAATCAATCTCCTCAAAGGCAAAGCAAAACAGTATTGGCATAACATTAATTAGCTTGTGTTCTGCAGTCATATTCTTTTAGCCAAAGGAAGTGGGCTTCATCGTCAGTGCTGCACTAGCGTGCATTAGAATGAAGTTATCTAGGCTTCTCTCCACTGGATAATCAAAGGGACCTTATTTCACCGTTCTGCTTCAGCTATGGAAAGGGGTTTGGGCCGTGTGTGCAAAGGGCTGCCTGGAGCCCTTCCATAGACAAACTATGTGTTCTCAAGAGAAAAGTTTCCTGCCTTCTGCTTCCATGGGAAAAGTGGCACAGACTGCTTTGACTATCAGAACAAGAAGGTATGGGGATTTGGGATGAGAAGATTACAGGACAAAACTGATCATCATGGGTTGTCACCGGTAGCTTCTCTGCTCTTCCAATCTGGTCAGCCCCCTTTCCCCATGGTTGTCCTCATTCTACCACGCCTCTGTCTGAGAAAAGAACAGATAAGCCACAATTACACACCACGATCTGAAGAATGGGAATAATATGACAGATAGGGTTGATCGTGGAAAAGGCAATGGCACGCCAGTCCAGTCCTCTTGCCTGGAAAATCCCATGGGCGGAGGATCCTGGTAGGCTGCGGTCCATGGGGTCACTAAGAGTCGGACACGACTGAGCAACTTCACTTTCACTTTTCACTTTCATGCATTGGAGGAAATGGCAACCCACTCCAGTGTTCTTGCCTGGACAATCCCAGGGACAGAGGAGCCTGATGGGCTGCCGTCTATGGGGTCGCACAGAGTTGGACATGACTGAAGTGACTTAGTTGAAATGGGTGACCTGTTGAAATTGAGACAGGATGGGACCTGGAGCCTGTGATACTTTGCTGCAGTGCCCACACCTGGACAAATGTCTCCTCAAGTAACAAAATACAAACTATAAGGGACTAAAAATAACTATCTGTATAGGCAGGTGGGGCAAATTACAGACAAGATAAAAAAGTAGCAGTAGGGTTGATTGCGATATTAGGGAAAAATGTGATTCAAACATTTAGCAAAACCTCTGGCATGCACAGAAGTGTTAAAAAAACAAAAAACAGTTGCTCTTTCTACGTTGCCTCATTCTTCTCAGACATGCTACATTTAAAGAAAAACTAAAGTGAGACTATCTTTTTATTTCTATAACAGAAGAGATCCGACAGAGAGCTTTTGTGTAAGTTAAATATTTGTACATAGCGTGTAATAGCTACTCTAATTAGAGACGCTCCATACCTCCACACATAAGGATTAATTAGACACTGGCATCTTCATTTTTAAAATTTGTAAATTGCAAGTAAAAGGTAAGTTAGAAACTTCCTATAACATTCCCAGAGGATAATATGCAAAGCAGGTTGGTGCTCTCACACTTTGTGTCATTCCATATTGCAGACAACATTTAGGAAACATTTTTATAATCCAGTAAAATTAAAATGTAAATCTAGTAAACCTGAAATAACAAAGTACTTCACTTATTCCAGGCCCTGTTTTAATTGCAATATATAAGGATTATTTTACCTATCCATTACAAGTAGATTTGTTAGTTAGGTAGAATTACCCCAATTTTTCAAAAGAAAATGCCAAGACAACAACAAAAATAAATTGTGTCGCCAGTAAATGTCAGAGCCAGAATTTGATATTTCATCTGTTTGGCTCCCAGACCTGTGCTCCTAACTACTATATATTTAGGCTCATTATTTGTTTCCCTGGACTCAAAGCTAAGAAAATTATCTACAGAAAAAGCTACTTGCATATAAAGGTTTATTTATAACAGTGATAAGTTAAAAGCAAGAGCATTAACTAGACTGGAAAACGGTTAATGTAGAAGGATCTAAGAATCTCGAAGAAGCCAACAACTTTTCTTTCTACTCTAGATAAGTCTGAGACCCCTTTGTCTTCTCTCCATTTCCATTCTGAGTCTAGGGCTCTGACACCCACACACACACACACACACACACACACACACACACACACATACATATACACACAGACAGAAATATTTCCACAGTTCCTACATTGTAACATCAGCTCTTCTCCTCTTGGATTTCCTCTTGCTATGATATCTATCCTGGCCGTGAACCATGTCTCCCTGACCCCTCCCCTCCTTGACTTCTGCACTTCTTTCCTCAGACGTTATACTCCAGTAGTTTGAAAGCATATGCATTTCTCCAAAGACACCAGAATGTTCAGTATCTCAGTGCCTCCCCACAAGCCTAACCTCTAAAGACCCTTTCTTCTTCCTCATCCCAAACTCCATATTCTTCAGGTGACCTCTCCCCATTAAGTCCTTTCCAACATCACACTCCCTGTCCCTACTAGTGAGAGCCTGCCCCATAGGGCTAAAAAATAAGAAGGAAAAAACCCAACCTAGTACTGAACACAAATTCTTGAGCTAGTCTTCGAGGAGAGCAGGTAAAGAACCAACTTGCTGAAATATGCTCTGCTTCTAACACAATAAAACTGGCTGAAAACAGATAGAGGAAGATGTGCTGTGCTGTGCTTAGTCACTGTGTCGTGTCTGACTCTTTGCAAGTCCATGGACTGTAGCCCAGCAGGCTCCTATGTCCATGGGATTCTCCCGGCAAAAATACTGGAGTGGGTTGTCAGGCTCTCCTCCAGGTGGAGCCAACATAGCTGGTTAAAATTTGGGCAGAATAAACCTGCTTGTCCAATGGGTGACCTGTTGAAATTGAGACAGGATGGGACTTGGAGCCTGGGATGCTTTGCTGCAGTGCCCACACCTAGACAAATGTCTCCTCAAGTAACAAAATACAAACTATAAGGGACTAAAAATAACTATCTGTATGGGCAGGTACAGACAAGATACAAATTACAGGCAAGATACAAAAAGACCAAATAGCCCAACTCCCACTCCTAAACTTCTGGGAGCAAAAGCAGGTACTGAATGAGTCCCCTGCACCACCGCCACCTAGTTCAGTTCAGTTCAGTCACTCAGTCGTGTCCGACTCTCTGCAACCCGGTGAATTGCAGCACGCCGGGCCTCCCTGTCCATCATCATCTCCCGGAGTTCACCCAAACTCATGTCCATCGAGTTGGTGATGCGATCCAGCCATCTCATCCTCTGTCGTCCTGTTCTCCTCCTGCCCTCAATCCCTCCCAGCATCAGAGTCTATTCCAGTGAGTCAACTCTTCGCACGAGGAGGCCAAAGTATTGGAGTTTCAGCTTTAGCCTCAGTCCTTCCAAAGAATACCCAGGACTGATCTGCTTTAGGATGGACTGGTTTTATCTCCCTGCAGTCCAAGGGACTCTCAAGAGTCTTCTCCAACAACACAGTTCAAAAGCATCAATTCTTTGGTGCTCAGCTTTCTTTACAGTCCAACTTTCGCATCCATACATGACCACCGCCACCTAAAGGGAGGGCAAATCACCTTGGACATCCTTCTGGCCCAGCCCCTGGACATAACCCTCCCCTAACCCCACGTAAGTCTTGTGGTCCATACAGGATGGAAAATAATTTCCAGACACAGAGTATTTCAGAACAGAGTGAGTTCATTAAGAGCAAAGAGCAGAGATAACAAGGGTACTACAAACATAGTGGGCTGACCTCCTGACAGACCAGGGTAAGTTGACCCCTTTTGTGGGCTGGTAGCCAATTTTTATCGGAGAAGGCAATGGCACCCCACTTCAGTACTCTTGCCTGGAAAATCCCATGGATGGAGGAGCCTGGTAGGCTGCAGTCCATGGGGTCATGAAGAGTCAGATATGACTGAGTGACTTCACTTTCACTTTTCACTTTCATGTATTGGAGAGGAAATGGCAACCCACTCCAGTGTTCTTGCCAGTAGAATCCCAGGGATGGGGGATCCTGGTGGGCTGCCATCTATGGGGTCGCACAGAGTTGGACATGACTGAAGCGACGCAGCAGCAGCAGCAGCAGCCAATTTTTATAGCCTCGAGACAAGGAAAATTCTTTCTAGCAAGGCAGTATCAGGTGATTGATTAGGGTGCTATACAGTGGATATTTCACCCAGTGTGGAGTTGGGGAGTGGCCAGTTTAGGTCAGGGCAGGGCTCACACCAACAGTTGCTCTGTGGCTCTACCAGTTCTGGAGATTTTTGTCCGGAACCTTGGTACAGGGTTCCAACACATCTGTGATCTTGGTAAAAGGCTCTGCACTTGTGACCTTGATAGAGGGGTCCACAAAGGAACCAGCTGTCTGTCCACCCCCTAAAGAGTGAGCAGGCAAGCAAGGGAACATGTTTGTTCTTGATCCTCCACTGCTGTAACAGAGGCCCCAACAAAGCCTTGCCTGAATTTCTTGTCTGGCCTCTCATCAATTTCTATTGATTATGGAGGCCAAGAATCCTGGTTGGTAACAATAACACAGGCCAACTTTCTGCCTCATGCTTCATACCAACACACTTGGAATTTGCATATGAAGACACAGGAAGTCAGGTTGGACCTGTGCATGAGATCTTAGCACTTGTGGAAAACAGTATGGAGGTTCCTTAAAAAGCTAAAAATAGAGATACCATAGGGTCCAACACGGAGAAGGCAATGGCACCCCACTCCAGTACTATTGCCTGGAAAATCCCATGGACGGAAGAGCCTGGTGGGCTGCAGTCCATGGGGTCGCTCAGAGTCGGACATGACTGAGCGACTTCCCTTTCACTTTTCACTTTCATGCATTGGAGAAGGAAATGGCAGCCCATTCCAGTGTTCTTGCCTGGAGAATCCCAGGGGCAGGGGAGCCTGGTGGGCTGCCGTCTATGCGGTCGCACAGAGTCGGACACCACTGAATCAACTTAGCAGCAGCAGCAGGGTCCCACAACTCCACTCCTGGGCATGTACCCAGAGAAAAACATGGTCTGAAAGGACACAGGTATCCCAGTATTCATTTCAGCACGATTTACAATAGCCAAAACAGGGAAGCAACCTAAATGTCCATGGACAGATGAATGAGTGAAAAAACAATGTGGTACACAAATACAATGGAATACTACTCAGCCTTTAAAAAAGAATGAAATAATGCCATTTTCAGCAACATGGATGGACCTAGGGATTATCATATTGAGTGCAGTAAGTCAGACAAAGAAAGAAAAATATTCTATGATATCACTTATATGTAGAATCTTTTAAAAAATGATACAAATGAACTTATGTACAAAATAGAAACAGACTCACAGGCTTAGAGAACAGAGATGAGATGGGAAGGGATAGTTAGGGAGCCTGGGAAGGACACGTGCACATTTTTATGTTTAAAATGGATAACCAACAAGGACCTACTGTATAGCTCAGCAAACTCTATTCAGTATTGTGTAACAATCTAAATGAGAAAAGAATTTGAAAAACAATAGATACATGTGTATTTATAACTGAATCGCTTTACTGTTAAACTAACGCGACGTTGTTAATGAACAATACTGCAATATAGAATAAAAAGTTAAACAACAATAACAATAAGAAAAACATCACTTCCTTAACCTTTATAACCACCACACCCTCCCTTTTTCTTCACAGCCCTAGAACCCAATCCTTAAATACTCACCTTATCTTGCCATCTGGGAGACAGATTTGGGAGTTCTTGCTTCCTGTCTCCTTGCTTGACCCCCATGTAATAAAACCTTTTTCTTCTACAAAAAACAGCTATCTCCAGTTGTGGGGTGGGGTAGGGTGGGGGAAGCAACCGAACTCTGCTCAGTTGGGTAACACTAGTTGCATGTTCCATTCATAAGATACTCTCGGAATCCCAGTGTAAAACCTCACTTTATAATGCAGTTATTTGTTTATATACCCATCTCTTCCTTTGGACTGTGAGCTCCTTAAAAGCACAGACTCTTGTTTGACTTTATGACTTTCTATCCCAGCAGACAAAATAGACGTTCAATATTAGTAGCCATGATGTTAATGACAGCGATGATGATGGATGGATGAACGGAAGGAGAACTGAAAGGGCATGCAGCAACAATAGGTAAGATGTTCGAAATGTCACCAACCAGAAATCTATGCTGGAGCCAGCATGGCACGTGTGCAAACCTTTAGTCCTGTTCTGCCTGGTTGTGGATCTGTATCCAGCTGCTCCGATGGGGTCTGTGGCCGGACCATACTGAGGGACCGGAAGACCAGAGGCTGCTCAGGGCACAGGAAAACCACCCAGTGTCAGAAACCAGCAATCTTGGATTCTGCTTCTCCGAAGAACCCTGCCTTAAATTCTTAAGCAAGATTCTGTCTTCAATTAGCCTGTGATCTTGAGCAAGTCTGTAATTTTCCCGAGAAAATTCTGTGTCTTCATCTACAAGGAGGATAGTTAAGGCTGGCCTGTATTTATTTCCAAGTGATGTGGTTAAGAAGCTGCTGGAGCCCGACACCGGGCTGGTCCTGCCCTAACTGGAAACACAGGAGGTGGGAGCCGGCGCAGAGGGCGGCCGCGGAGGGACGCAGAGCCCGGCCCAGGATGCGGGGATGGGGGCTCCTCAGGGACAGGCCGTGCCCTCTCCTGCATCCCTCCTGCAGGCCCTGCGGCCCTGGGTTGCCCCACGCGGGCTGACACTGGGTCCCACTGCCACCATCAACTAGGCGTCTGTCGAGAAAGAAGGCTGCTTCCAGGAGCAAGGTGAATCCACCAAGACTCGTAGGCGCGGGACATCCTAAGAGTGAGGGCTCCTCGCTGGATGGAAGGAGCGCCTGGGGCCCCGCCGGACCCCATCTGCTCTCAACAACTTCTCCATCAAAGAACGTCCCTGGTGAGGAACTGGAGACAGCGCCCAACTCCTGTGCCGTAGCTGCCTGCCACGGACTGCAGGCACCGCGAGAACCTGCCACGCAGACACTTCGTGGGAAGGTGAGTCTGGGCCTCTGTGGGGCCGCCCTCTGAGGGCTGCCAGGCGTGGCGTGAGAAGGGGCGCAGACGGACACATTCCTCTGATCTTAGGCCTTCTGCAAGCAGAGAAGGGCAGAACTCCAGGCCCCTGGATCCAGCTCTGTGTGAGCAGACCGAAGGATGCAGGATGCGTGGGAACCCTGGGCGGAGCTTGTCCACAGCGTGGAGGGGCGGGGCCTCTGCTGGACTAGAACTCTGCAGAGGGTCAGCGTGCTCCTTCCTTGATGGACATCGTCACTGATCTGGTGGCCCAGTCACCAAAGCATAATCAGGTTTTTTTAAAAGATCAATTTAGTAATCATAAGAGATGATACAGAATCGCCCAGTTCAAAAATTAAACAGTCCAAGTTGGTGTCTAGCGAAAGCTTAGCTCTTAACTTCTGCTCGGGGCACCAAGTTAAGAGCAGTTCTTAAGAGCTTTCTTCAGGCATGGACAAGCTCATTCAGAACCTTTTGGGCTTTACTCCTTGTTTTTCCTTTTTTCCAGAAAAGGTGGCATTGTATGCAAACTGTTCTGAATTTCCTTTTTTCATTTATTTAGTGGAATCTTTCTACTTCAATATATAGACAGCTGTGCAGCATATTTTTAAATAGCTACACATGTATGTCACCAACTTAGGTTTAGCAGTTCTTTATTAGTGGTGACGGGTGGGGAGTTGTTTCTGAACAATGCCACAATGTGCCTCTCTCATTTCACATATGTGCAGTAAGATGAATTCTTAGAGGTGATTTCTGAGTCACACAGAATATGCACTTGTCATTTTGAGGAACGTTTCTATTAGGCCATGTCCAAGAGCATTCTCGGGCTTCCCAGGTAGCTCAGTGATAAAGAATCCACCTCCCAGTGCAGGACATGGAGGAAATGCAGGTTTGATCCCTGGGTCGGGAAGATACCCTGGAGGAGGCCATGGCAACCCTCCCCTGTATTCTTGCCTGGAAAATTCCATGGGGTCTGTCTGACAAGCTACAGTCCATGAGGTCGCAAAGAGTTGGACATAATTGGACCACTGAGCATGCATGCACAAGAGCATTCTAACAGCCTTGTTTTCAAATGTTGGATTTTTTTTTTTTTTTTTTTTTTGATCTGTGGAAAATGGCACCTCAGGGAAGTTTCAGCTGACTTTCTCTTTCTTTGGGTGAATCTGAATGTCCTGTCATATATTTAAAGGCCCTGTCAGTTTCTGTCCTGTCTGTCCATATCCTTTGTCTGTGTTTCTGTTGGATAGGTGGTCTTTTCCATTTTAATTTCATGCTGCATGCTAAGTCGCTTTAGTCATCTCCGACTCTTTGCGACCCTATGGACTGTAGCCCTCTGTCCATGGGGTTCTCTAGGCAAGAATACTGGAGTAGGTTACCTTTTCCTCCTCCAGGGACAGAACCTGCGTCTCTCACATCTCCTGCACTGGCAGGCAGGTTCTTTACCTCTACCACCACCGGGGAAGACTTTATTTTTGAAAGCTCTTTATATATTAGGGAGCTTAACCCTTAGTAATGAGTGGTGAACATTTTTTCCCCACTTTGTCCTTTTGGACCTGACTTTGAGATATACTCCTTTAGCTTGTCTATGAGATGAGGGTTCAGCTCACCCTCTGGAGAACCAGAAAACAGTGTCATCCAAGAGAACTTTCTGTCATGATAGTAATGTTTAATATGTGATGTCCAGGAAGGTTGCCACATGTGGCTGTGGAGCATTTGAAATATGACTAGAACAACTGAGAAATGGAATTTTTATTTAATTAATTTATATTTAAATAGCCACTTATGGCTAATGGCCACCCTTTTGAACAGTGCATTTCTAGAATGTATACAAAACAATATCACAAAATGTGTTGCCACAGTCTGTACTGTAATTATTGTTACATACCTTCCCAGAGTTAAAAACATATTCACCCACCCAAAGAGAATAGAATTACCATCTCAAGTCACCTAGGTGTGACTCAGCTGAAAACTGGGGTCAAAACACAGACTGCCAGTGAACGCAAATTGAGACCATAGAGCGGCTCAGTGGTCAAAATCCCCATGCCAACGCAGGAGACACAGGTTCAATCCCTGGGTCAGGAAGATACCCATGGAGGAGGACGGGTATTTTTGTCTCTCCTGTATTCTTGCCTGGAAAATTCCTTGGACAGGGGAGCCTGGCGGGGTTCAGTCCATGGAGCTGTAAAGAGCTGGACATGACTGAGGGACTGAGCATGCACCCCAGGTACACAGGGCCTGAGTTTGGGCTGAGTTTTGAAGGCTGGGTAGGAATGGAGCACAGAGACAGGAAGGAGAGAGTGACTCCAGGAAAAGAGACCCATATATAAGACAGCTTATTTTCCAGGGACCACAGAGGATTCTGCATCACCAGAAAATCAAAGGGCCAGGGGTCTTAGAAGCGCAAGCCTTGAAGCTAGAGAGCTCAGCCCAGGCCCAGACCCAGATGGAGCCCGCTGCAGGGTCTGGCAGGCCAGAGACAACCCAAGTTTGTCACAGGATTGCTAAAAGCTTCAAGGGGGTGATAAACAGGAAATCCTTGATGCTGTGATACCTGGCACACAGTTTGCAAGCCCGAAAAAGGAGCAGCGGGGAGCAGGCAAAGCTTTTTAATAGGCCAGAGAACTACTCAGGTTTCCATTATAATAAGATACCATGCCCTTCAGCCTGGAGAAGAGTCCCTTTCCTGAGACCTGGGGGGCTGGGGGAAGGGCTGAAGTCCCTACTTTCTTGTTTTTTTTTTTTTTCTTAGCAACTCTTACTGCCACTGGAGAGAAATCTGATGGATCTGATCTGAGACCAAGCCTCAGATTTCTGACCTTAACTCAAGGGGAGATGTGAATAGAAACCCAGCGAGAGGCAGGGGAACACTGCTGTCTAGAGCTCTGTCCTCCCGCTGTCCTCTCGGCCTTGCTCTAGTGGCCCGAAGCACCAGGCTGCTCCTAGGCAGGTGCTGGACAGTAGAGATGGGGCAGAGGACAGAAAGGGGTCACACCGGTGATGAGGCCTGGCCTGAAGACTGCAGCGGCCTCCCACTGGGCTCCCAGTGGCCACTTGTGTCTACCCCGGAGGGCATTATTATTGATCCCCAAGGGATATGTAAGAGCCCCTTGGCTAGCAAGATGAAACTAGTCCATCCTAAAAGAAATCAGCTCTGAAGGTTCATTGGAAGGATTGATGCTGAAGCTGAAGCTCCAATACTTTGACCACCTGATGCGAAGAGCTGACCCACTGGAAGACTCTGATGCTGGGAAAGTCTGAGGTCAAGCGGAGAAAGGGGCGACAGAGGATGAGACGGTTGGATGGGATTACCGACTCAAGGGACATGAGTCTGAGCAAACTCCAGGAGTTGGTGATGGACAGGGAAGCCTGGCAAGCTGCAGTCCATGTGGTTGCAAAGAGTCAGACACGACTTGGCGATGGAACAACAAGAGCAAAGGAATGTGACCCCTTAATGGGTCCTTTGCTGGAAGTTGTAAATGCCAGTCAAACAAAACCGGGCTCCATATGGCAGAGCAGAAATGTCATCATTGAACTAGGATTGGAGAAGGGAGAGCTCTGCTCTGAAAACACCTTGTTCCCAAAGGGGGAGGGGGAAGGGAATTTTAAAGGTGTAGAAGGCAGGGCTCAAGCAAAGGGGCAGAGATTTTCAGGGGCAGCCTGGGGCAGCTGGGGCATGCACAGTCTTCCAGGCTTCTTTGCACACAGCACGGATTGTGCCTAACAATACAAAAACCACCTTGAGGGGAGATCCTAGCGTGGTATTCAGCAAAAGTAACTTGCAGACACCTCTAGGCCTTACTTGTGCAGGCAGTTCTGTGATCACTGCATGTCTCTTTAAGAACAGCTGCAAAACATCTGTCAAATCCCAGATGGTTTCGAAACAAACACAGAGGTACATCAAGGCAAAGATCCTTTAGGTCAAAGAGGCTGATGCAGATGACAACATCTACACTGATATTCTTCTTAAGAAAAAAAAAAAAAAACCTTCTGTTTTGTAGGTTAACAAACAATGTTGTGATAGTTTCAGGTGAACAGCAAAAGGACTCAGCTATACATATACATGTATCCATTTTCCCTCAAACTCCCCTCCCATCCAGGCTGCCACATAACAATGAGCAGAGTTCCCAGTGCTATACAGTAGGTCCTTGTTGGTTATCCATTTTAAACATAGCATACACTGATATTCTTTAAAACAAACAAACCAAAAATATATTACATAGGAACACACACACAGCCAAAAGGGAAAGACATATTTCATGGTTAACTGTAGTCATTTCTAAATAGTAAAAATGGATATTTTTAACTTTCCATATTTCTAGCACTTCCTAAATGTTCTTTGATGATAGTCTGTTTAATTTCACAATAGGAAAATAAATGTTTTTTTTTTACATAAGGAAAAATGGGGAGAGAGAGAGAGGAAGCAAGTAAGTAGAAAAAGGCAGATATAGCAGCGTTGCACACATTTCAGAATGCTAAGTAAATTATCCATCAGTTTACTGAGCTTGCTTTTTTTCTTGTGTAATAAAAGTCACCCATATGTCTCCTGTTTATAGCCAAACTCAGTTAATTACAGCATTGTTTGTGGTTGCTTCTGGGCAGGGTCAATATGAGTAATTAGATCTTTTAAAGTCTTTAGAAAGTTACTCTCATTCCTTGTGAAATATCGATGTCAGATGCAAACGTGCGTTAAGAAGGAAACATGATGAGTAACGTGGACAAATAACGTGATCCCAAGGTCAGTGGAGTGAAAAACTGAGGCACTTAGAAAGATAACTGTCACAGTTTATCATCCCTGAATAACCAGGAACAATAAATTTTTTAGAATTATTTAGAAAAAAGTCTCAATTCTGAGGTCCAACAAAGCCAGGTGCAGTAAAGAATCATACACTCTTAGAGCTAGATGTACCCTTGTTGTTGTTTAATTGCTAAGTCATGTCCGAGACTCTTGCGATCCCATGGACTGTAGCCCATCAGGCTCTTCTATCCATGGGATTTCCCAGGCGAGAATACGGGGTTGCCATTTCCTTCTCCAGGGCATCTACCCAACCCAGGGATCAAACCCTCATCTTCTGCATTGCAGGCACATTATTTATCATTGAGCCACCACGGAAACCCAGATGGACCCTTAGGAGTTGTCAGATTTTGCTCTAGCACTGAAAGCTTTTCTTAAGTCAGCTCTTAAATAAAAGCTCAATACCATAAACTTTGGGTAGTATGCAGAAAAAGCAGAAGTTAGAAAACAAGCCTGGGCTTGAATTCCAGTTCCATCACTGGGCCAAGTAACTTGACCTGAACATCTGCTTGCTTGTGAATAAAATAAGGATGATTAATACTGACTTCAAAGATTGGTTGTGAGAACAAATGAAATCACAGCCTCCATATGGCAGGTGGTATTGGCAAGGGGGGAGGTGGTGTAGTTTGTGGGTCCTCTCAAAACCAAATACTATGGAAATGAATTTGCCTCTTGGAAATTAAAATTGGGGCTGATGTATGCAAAATCACTAAACAAGTCTGAATAATTTACAGTCCAGCAGAACTCTTCCTGTCTGATTGAATTTATTAACATTTAAAGGAAGAATGTGAAGCTCAGAAGGAGGTGTTGAGTATCTTAGAGGCATTCCACTTGTAAACATTTTTCAGAGGAGTTTTGCATTTAGCCAATAATCTCCTCTTTGGAAAAGACCATGATGCTGGGAAAGATTAAGGGCAAGAGGAAAAGAAGGTGGCAGAGGATGAGATGGTTGTATGGCATCATGGACTCAATGGACATGATCTTGAGCAAACTCTGGGAGACAGTGAAGGACAGGGAAGCCTGGAGTGCTGCAGTTCATGAGATTGGGAAGGGTCAGACATGAATTAGCGACTGAACAACTCACAACAACTCCACGTCCTACACATAAGGAGATCCCCAGTGTGGAAAGGTTGGAGGGGTTTTCTGCCAAGGAGTTTAAGATTCTTGTTTTCCCAGGCACTGTTGCCCTTACTTGCAGATGTGGTATCAGGGTGTCTGAGACTAATGCTTTTAGACCTTGGGCCCCTCCAGCTCCCTTTGTCCTGATTCCATGCCTTTCACACAACCTCTGCTGCTTATTTGGAATCTCATGTGGGTCAACCTCTGGCAACAGTATGCAGTGGTCACTTGGAGGTTGAGTATTCCAGTCCCTGTGGCCATTATTTCTAACAGTAAATTCATGAGTTGGTATTTAAGTTTGATCCATCCGTTCTATGAATGTACTAGTTATGACCCTGCCCAAGAGATGAATCTGCTCTTTTTGCTGGTAAGACCACCAAGGTCTTAGATTGGGGGAAATGCACCAAGGCAGTAAGTGTCCTCTAATGAGGGAGACCTTACAGCCTAGGTGACAGCCGCCTTTGATGGGACAACCCAATATCACTATGTGGCCACATTAAATATTCTTAAGTTTTATTAATAGTTTCTGTATTAGTCACTCCTGACATGTTCATTACCTCCCTTTTCTATCCCAAGGAGTTGTCTGTGGTTGGATACTCCCTTAAAAAGTCTCTGAGACAAATACTTGTGTGCAAATAATATATTTGGGAGGTGGTTCTGGGAAACTCTGAAGAAGCTGAAGTTGAACGGTTCTATGAAGACCTACAAGACCTTTTAGAACTAACACCCAAAAAAGATGTCCTTTTCATTATCGGGGACTGGAATGCAAAAGTAGGAAGTCAAGAAACACCTGGAGTAACAGGCAAATTTAGCCTTGGAATACGGAATGAAGCAGAGCAAAGACTAATATAGAGTTTTGCCAAGACAATGCACTAGTCATAACAAACACCCTCTTCCAACAACACAAGAGAAGACTCTACACATGGACATCACCAGATGGTCAACACCGAAATCAGATTGATTATATTCTTTGCAGCCAAAGATGAAGAAGCTCTATACAGTCAGCAAAAACAAGACCAGGAGCTGACTGTGGCTCAGACCATGAACTCCTTATTGCCAAATTCAGACTGAAATTGAAGAAAGTAGGGAAAACCACTAGACCATTCAGGTATGACCTAAATCAAATCCCTTATGATTATACAGTGGAAGTGAGAAATAGATTTAAGGGCCTAGATCTGATAGATAGAGTGCCTGATGAACTATGGAATGAGGTTCGTGACATTGTACAGGAGACAGGGATCAAGACCATCCCCATGGAAAAGAAATGCAAAAAAGCAAAATGGCTGTCTGGGGAGGCCTTACAAATAGCTGTGAAAAGAGGAGAACTGAAAAGCAAAGGAGAAAAGGAAAGATATAAACATCTGAATGCAGAGTTCCAAAGAATAGCAAGAAGAGATAAGAAAGCCTTCTTCAGCGATCAATGCAAAGAAATAGAGGAAAACAACAGAATGGGAAAGACTAGGGATCTCTTCAAGAAAATCAGAGATACCAAAGGAACATTTCATGCAAAGATGGGCTCGATAAAGGACAGAAATGATATGGACCTAACAGAAGCAGAAGATATTAAGAAGAGGTGGCAAGAATACACAGAAGAACTGTACAAAAAAGATCTTCATGACCCAGATAATCACGATAGTGTGATCACTGACCTAGAGCCAGACATCCTGGAATGTGAAGTCAAGTGGGCCTTAGAAAGCATCACTACGAACAAAGCTAGTGGAGGTGATGGAATTCCAGTGGAGCTATTCCAAATCCTGAAAGATGATGCTGTGAAAGTGCTGCCCTCAATATGCCAGCAAATTTGGAAAACTTAGCAGTGGCCACAGGACTGGAAAAGGGCCATTTTCATTCCAATCCCAAAGACAGGCAATGCCAAAGAATGCTCAAACTACCACACAATTGCACTCATCTCACATGCTAGTAAAGTAATGCTCAAAATTCTCCAAGCCAGGCTTCAGCAATATGTGAACCGTGAACTTCCTGATGTTCAAGCTAGTTTTAGGAAAGGCAGAGGAACCAGAGATCAAATTGCCAACATCCGCTGGATCATGCAAAAAGCAAGAGAGTTCCAGAAAAACATCTATTTCTGCTTTATTGACTATGCCAAAGCCTTTGACTGTGTGGATCACAATCAACTGTGGAAAATTCTGAAAGAGATGGGAATACCAGACCACCTGATCTGCCTCTTGAGAAATTTGTATGCAGGTCAGGAAGCAACAGTTAGAACTGGACATGGAACAACAGACTGGTTCCAAATCGGGAAAGGAGTACATCAAGGCTGTATATTGTCATCCTGCTTATTTAACTTATATGCAGAGTACATCATGAGAAATGCTGGGCTGAATGAAACACAAGCTGGAATCAAGATTGCCGAGAGAAATATCAATAACTTCAGATATGCAGATGACACCACCTTTATGGCAGAAAGTGAAGAGGAACTAAAAATACTCTTGATGAAAGTGAAAGAGGAGAGTGAAAAAGTTGGCTTAAAGCTCAACATTCAGAAAACAAAGATCATGGCATCTGGTCCCATCACTTCATGGGAAATAGATGGGGAAACAGTGGAAACAGTGGCATACTTTGTTTCTTGGGCCTCCAAAATCAGTGCAGATGGTGACTGCAGCCATGAAATTAAAAGACGCTTACTCCTTGGAAGGAAAGTTATGACCAATCTAGATAGCATATTCAAAAGCAGAAACATTACTTTGCCAACAAAGGTTCATCTAGTCAAGGCTATGGTTTTTCCTGTGGTCATATATGGATGTGAGAGTTGGACTGTGAAGAAGGCTGAGCACCGAAGAATTGATGCTTTTGAACTGTGGTGTTGGAGAAGACTCTTGAGAGTCCCTTGGACTGCAAGAAGATCCAACCAGTCCATTCTAAAGGAGATCAGCCCTGGGATTTCTTTGGAAGGACTGATGCTGAAGCTGAAACTCCAGTACTTTGGCCATCTGATGTGAAGAGTTGACTAACTGGAAAAGACTCTGATGCTGGGAGGGATTGAGGGCAAGAGAAGAAGGGGACGACAGAGGTTGAGATGGCTGGATGGCATTACTGACTCGATGGATGTGAGTCTGAGTGAACTCCGGGAGTTGGTGATGGACAGGGAGGCCTGACTTGCTGCGATTCATGGGGTCGCAAAGAGTTGGACACGACTGAGCGACTGAGCGACTGATCTGATGTGATCTGATCTGATCCTGGGAAACTCTAATAGCAAAGTGAGGGCAGGAGACAGGAAATGGAAGAAAGCCAGTAAGGTTTATGATAATAAGCAGATCAGTGTTGAGGGCAGCTGGGATTCACCCAATCCCAGTGGGAACTCAGGGAGACAGTGGAGAGCGTGGCACAAGCTTACTCACCTCCTGTTCCCGGGGGGCATGGGAGAAGTGACTTTATCCTCTCATTCTCTTCTTTCTTTGATGTTGTTTCCTGGTGCATCAGCCCATGGCACTTCTGGTTGTTAGGGGCTGGATCCTAGAGAGTGCTTTCAAATGGGAATCACAAAGGTTTCCAGTAGAACTGTGTAGGCATGTGCTAGAAAAGGGGAGTGCCCAGAGGAGCAGGGTGATGGATGGGGCAACCAATGGCATTTGCTAGTGGAGGCAGGCCATGGAGGAATAAAGCACAGCGGTAACTCCCACATGCTGATACTGAATGGTGGTAGAAGCGTGCTTGCTCAGTCACGTCTCAGACTTTGCGACCCCAAGGACTATAGCCCACCAGGCCTCTCTGTCCCTGGGATTTTTCCAGGCTGGAAAAATACTGGAGTGGGTTGCCATTTCCTTCTCCAGGGGATCTTCCTGACCCAGGAATGGAACCCACATCTCCTGCATTAGCAGGTGAATGCATTACCACTAAGCCCCCAGGGAAGCACAGTAATGACTAGACATCATTCTAAGTGATAATCCAGTTCACTCGGAGCAGTAAAAGCCATGCAAGACTCTTCTCTGTTGATTAGGATCTGGCTCTCCAAAAGACACGGGAAGAAAGGAAGAGCAAATCTGTTACTGATTTCCATTTCTTTGCATTCTCTGTGATTTGTTTCTTTGCACCTAATGATGAAAAGCTATTGTATCTGCATCAAGGTATCCAGAAAGTGAAGCTGCATTTGGGGCACATTATACATAAGGAATGATCCTTATGCAGTGAGTACAAAAATTAGCTGCAGAATTATTCCTTAAGTCCTTACCAGGTACTCCATTAGCAGTACCTAATTGAAAGTAAAACATGGTTTGTCACACTAAAAGGCTAAAAGTAAAATACTACAGAATTTAAACCAGCAGATATAAATGCAGCACCTAACTGTAAAAAACAAACAAAACAAAACAAAGACTAGAAAAATCAAATACTGAGGAAGAGCTGCCTCAAGCACATCTTACCTAAAGTGATGAGGGAAATGATGACTGTAGCAAGTTACTCCTGCAAGCATTGCTAAATCACCATGCTACAGCCTCGACTTCCATTAACATTCCGTTTCCGTGTCGGCAGAAATCAAAGCATGGGGGTCTGTCAGCTGACCCCAGTATCACTCAGGCAAGTTGATGGGTTTAGCACACACGTCCAAACTTTTCAGTATTCAAAGGGCAAGTAACATCACGTTTGTTTAAATGCGTCTGTTTTAAGATCCACTAAAGACTTCCCCACCTACCCCAAGTCACAAGAAATTCAATACCAGTTATTTGGAGGACTGTAGGCGTGGGCCCCTTTCTCTCTTCTCGTGTGTGATACAGAACACCTGCAGAGCAGGAGGGAGGCAGGGCTCACGGAGATCTGAAATGGTGTCTACCAGACTTCATAGTCTTGAGCCAGGAAAAGCGATCGTTGTAGACCCGTCTCTGCTGTGATTGTTCCTTGCAGCTGTGTGATGCCTTGAAGGAGTAGACGAGTCCCTACTTATTCTGACCCAAACAGTAGCGGAGTGTCCTCGTCCAGCTCTGGGCCCCGGAGGGCAGCTCTCTGGGGACTCCAGGACCTCAAAGCTAAGCCGAGCTCTGATGCTTCTTCACACAGTGGTCTCAGATCTCAATGCCCAGCCCTGCTTTCCCTCTAACCCTTTCTCCCAGATCCTACTGGCTATGGGTTTCCCACCCCCACCCCACTCTCAAAATCATAGACTCAGGACAAGAGGAGAAGTAGAGAAAGTGACTTGGTGATTAGGCGGTTGGAAGGGTCACGCATTTCCAAAGTTGCTCACCACAACTATAAAGCACAGCAGGTTTCAAAGGCATCTGAATTATTAAAAGCAACAGAAATAAAATTTCCAGCCTAGAATTCCACCAGAAAGTTTCAGCGGTTATTTCTACGTACACACAGGGGCTTCTGAGAAAATTGTCCTTGCCTTGATTTCCTTAGCTGTCACTCTCATTTCATAGGCATCTGATTTCAGTCAGTCTTTAAGTCCCAGACTGCCCCCGACCCAAACCCTGATTCTCATCAGCAAAGATTGCTTTAGTCAGACTATACCATTCATGTGATACTTAAAGACATAAAGAATTCACAGGGATTTTTCTTTCAGATGTCATGGCTTTGAAGTGTGTATTGTATTCCCCCAAATCCTCTCATTTTGATTTATATACAGTTGAGCTCATTTTGATTTATCTACAGTGCAGTGAGTGATACTTCTGTTGGTTCTAAGATCATTTGAAGATTCTCATTGGAGGCTTTTCTGGTTCTCTGAGATAATATATATGTCAGCAATATTTAACATTTGTCTAGTACAGTTATTTTCAAATCTCAGGGAAGAATTGCTAGAGGAGTTTGTTAAAAATGCAGATCACAACCTAAGATTCTAATTCAGTAGGTCTGGTATGGGCCTTAGGAATCTATACTTGTAAGAATGACTTTCAGATGCAGCAAGTTCTCAAAAGATATACTTCCTGTAAAACACTTACTTGATACCATCTATGTGTCAGACAATTTGCTAAAAGCTTTACCATCCTTATTTTATCAAACCATTACATCAGTGCTGTGACAAAGTATATTACTAGCCTCATTTTATAGATGAGTAAACAGGGGCTGAAAAAGAGAAATTGAAATCAAGGTTATTAAACAAGTATGGGTTAGATCAGAGATTCAAATTAAATTATACATCTACATGGTTGCAAAACCCAAACTCTTTCAATTATATTATATTATAAAGTAAATTCTAGTGTTAAAAGGATATTTCAATTCTAGCAAAAATGGCAGTTCCCTACTATGCTATGCTAAGTCGCTTCAGTCGTGTCCGACTCTGTGTGACCCCATAGACGTCAGCCCACCAGGCTCCCCCGTCCCTGGGATTCTCCAGGCAAGAACACTGGAGTGGGTTGCCATTTCCTTCTCCAATGCATGAAAGTGAAAAGTGAAAGTGAAGTCGCTCAGTCGTGTCCGACTCTTAGCGACCCCATGGACTGCAGCCTACCAGGCTCCTCCGTCCATGGGATTTTCCAGGCAAGAGTACTGGAGTGGGTACTAATCTGATACTTTTTTTTGGCCGGGGCAGGGGCAGGGGGGGGGGGGTGCCACGCATGCTGTACAGTTTGGGACCTTTTAGTTCCCCAACCAGGGATCGAACCTAGACTCATGGCAGTGAAAGTACCAAGTACTAACCACTAGACCACCAGGGGATCCTCCTACTAATACTTCTTAAGTTAAAAATTAATCTATTCTTTAGCCGTAATTTATGAGTTAATCAAGTCAGGTTGCATGCATGCATGCATGCTAAGTCGCTCCAGTTGTGTCTGACTCTTTTTGACCCCTTGGACTATAGCCCTCCAGGCTCCTCTATCCATGGGATTCTCCAGGCAAGAATAGTGGAGTGGCTTGCCATTCCCTCCTTCAGAGGCTCTTCCCAACCCAGGGATTGAACCTGCCCCTCTTACGTGTCCTGCATTGTCAGTCAGGCTCTTTACCGCTAGTGCCGCCTGGAAAGCCCCACATAAGGTTAGGCCATGATAGCAAACAACCCCTGGAGAGCAGTGACTTAATGCAGATTCCTTTTCACTTACAATCCACGCTCATCTTGAGTTGTGCTGGGGGCTCTTTTCCATGTTGTCTTTACACAGGGGCACAAGGTGGCAGAGCCACGACCACCTGGAATGTCAGTGCTCCCTGTGGCAGGAAGGGGCAGGAAGGCAGAAAGGAGCCATCTCTTCTGGTTCCATTCCATGGGCCAAAGCAAGTGGCATGGCCATGCTTAACATTCGGTGGGTAGCAAAGTCTTTTCTTCTTTGTGTTCCGAAGGCAGAGAGCTGGAAACACGTGTAAACAGCACAAAGCATCACAGATGGACTGGAAACTACCAGCCTTGGAGAAAGAAGATTTGAGTTCAAATTGTGACTTCTTGATTTACTAACACTATGACTTTAACCAAGTGAGTAGATTTCAGTTCTTCATTTCCTAAACAGGTAGAATAATAATTACACCCTATGGTGGTTGTGAGAATCAAAACTAAATATGTACATTCAAACAATTTCATGCCTGAACCGTAATAAATAATGCTTTCACTAAAACTGGGCTATTGGGGCTTCCCTTGTGGCTAAGCTGGTAAGAATCTGCCTGCAATGCGGGAGACCTGGGTTTGATCCCTAGGTTGGGAAAATCCCCTGGAGAAGGGAAAGGCTACCCACTCCAGTATTCTGGCCTGGACAATTCCATGGACTGTATAGTCCTGCTGTTGCTGCTACGTCGCTTCAGTCGTACCCGACTCTGTGCGACCCCATAGACAGCAGCCCATCAAGCTTCCCGTCCCAGGGATTCTCCAGGCAAGAATATTGGAGTGGGCTGCCATTTCCTTCTCCAGTGCATGAAAGTGAAGTCACTAAGTCGTGTCTGACTCCTAGCGACCCCATGGACTGCAGCTTACCAGGCCCCTCCATCCATGGGATTTTCCAGGCAAGAGTACTGTATAGTCCATGGGGTTGCAAAGAGTCAGACACAGCAGAGCAATTTTGACTCACTCATTCACTAAAACTAGTTGAATTAGAAACGATCGCTTTTCTGCCTACAGTTACATATCCACATACCAATGATGCTTCTGATTCACAGAGTTGTTACTTTATTTGCACATTTAAATTCATAGATGGTGTCTAATGAAACTTGGGAAATCGTTGCATAGGGCGAATTGGAGCCAGCTAACCTGCTGGTGGGAGAAGCTATCCTTGGCTGGGTTCCTCAATACACAGAATCTGGGGTAAAGACTTAATTTGTAGGAATGACACCCGAAAAGGGGTGAGAGAAGTTGAACTGAGTAAGAAGAAGGCTGACTTGTGAGGCAGGAATTATGGAGTGTCTGCCCAGCAGCTGGAGAGTTGAGATGGTCCTTCAAGGGCATTCTGGATCCTGGCAAGGGAGCCAGGCCTGACTTTGGCCCAGGTGGTGCCGTTACAAGGAAGTTTCTGGAGAGGGACTTAAGTAAAAGCCCTCACCAGGGGATGCTCACGGCAGCTGGAGAAACTAGAGAACTCAGGGCTTCAGAGCTGAACCGAGGGCCCTGAGTAATGTGCCGGGGGATCAACCTTTAAACGTTAGCCTGGAAATGGAACAGGCTATAAAACTGAAGACCCCCGACTATGACTTATTATTCCTCATTAAATTGTGCTTTCACTTGAATAGTGAGTTAGGTGAGGTTTTTAATGTTTAATATTCTAATATATAAACAATGAACTTTATAGAAAAACATGTCATCGGCATAGAACCTGAATCACTTTTCTCTTGCCTCTCTGTTGTCCTCATCCAGGAATAATTGACCTCCCAGGGACCATCCCACCTAACATCAGAATGTTAGGTCTAAATGTCAGAAAGGAGCTTATTCTCATGACAGTCACCTCAGAAACAGTTCCTAGAAGGCAAACATTCTTATTTGGTCTATTTCTACTTTGGCTGAAATATTTTCCAAATTTGTACTTCCTAGACTGAATATCCGGAGAAGGCAATGGCACCCCACTCCAGTACTCTTGCCTGGAAAATCCCATGGATGGAGGAGCCTGGTGGGCTGCAGTCCATGGGGTCGCTAAGAGTCGGACACGACTGAGCGACTTCCCTTTCACTTTTCACTTTCATGCATTGGAGAAGGCAATGGCAACCCACTCCAGTTTTCTTGCCTGGAGAATCCCAGGGGCAGGAGAGCCTGGTGGGCTGACGTCTATGGGGTCACGCAGAGTTGGACACGACTGAAGTGACTTAGCAGCAGACTGAATATCAGATTTCCCCCAAAACTTCTTAGAGATGTTTCTATGAAGCATAGACATAAGATAAATATGATACACCTTTTGGAGCATGGACATGGCTGGATGACTTGAAAAGGTGACAGGTAGAATTAATAATTCTTTTTCAAATAAAACAGCATGTATACTAAGGGTTACAAAACTGCACATCTTAAAGATTAAGTAATATTCTTTAAATAAGATGTAAAGGAGTGTTTAAATGTATACTAGAGCATTCAAACCACATAGATATATAAGTTCATTCTGCGATGCCTTTAAGGGGACATCACTGGAAAAGCCTGAGAAGCCGACTCTAAACCTTTACACTTTTTCCATTATTGGGTGATCATGTTTTCAAATTTCACAGTTTTTATCCTGAAGAGACATGTCGCCAGCAATTCTTTCCTTGTAAATAGAACAAATAAAGGAGGCTTGTTATTTCTGTAGAGCACTAAAAGTGAATGACAACATACCGTATCCTTCAAAGGGGCCTTGTGTTAGCAAACTCAACGATACTCCAAAGAGACAGGAAGAACTCTCCATCTCAAAGTGTCTTCCAAAATAGGATCACTGTGGAATGTAAGTGAGAATAAGATATGAAATAGTATTTGTCAAGCATTTTCCACGAGCTAAAAATCTTTTAACAGAAGTTATCCCCTGTCATCTAATTTTCAAGAAATATTTCTTACTGTGATCTGATGAATGAAGAAACTGAGGCTTAGAGAAGTTAAGAAAGTGGGAAAGAATTTAAACTCAACTTTGCTTGTCTTCAAAGCAACTTTGCTTGTCTTCAGCTCATGAATCCCTGCAAGCAAGCTGTTGGCAAAATGTTAAATTCTTTTGACTAACACAGGAGAGGTAGGGAAAGTTGTCTGGGCTCTGGGATTAGACAGATGTTTAGATCTTGGTTCTACTGTGTACTAAGTCTATGACATTTGGAAAGGACTTAATATTTTTGAACATCAGATTTTTTATCTAGAAAATGGAAAACAGCAGTGTTGAGTTGTTAGGATTAGAGTGATATAAAAGTGCACAGCAGAAATCAAATAAGTAATAGTAATTTTGTTACATTTTATACTTGAGATACATAAAACAATCTTCTAGGAGATTCCACATGTAGTTTTATATAATTCCTTGAATGATGAATTCAGTGAGTGTGTCTAAATGAATGTGCTATTCCTCCTTACCACTCTACTTAGAAACCTGCTGGAGCGTTGGCAGTCACTTGGGGACCCGGGGCAGGGGAGGGAGACATTCCGACTGAGAGACCCCACGTCCATGTAATTCAACCCGGCCTGAAATGCCTACGCTTCTCTCAAGCAGTTGGTGAGAAACAGTTCATCAAGTATCCTCCTTAATTTTTCCTGAAGAAGACTCGGTAATAATAGTCCCAGAATGATGTTGCGGTTTCTTTCTCTTTTTTTTTTCAAATCTTCCTTTTTCACCTGACCCATTTTTGCGTGGAATATTTTCCCCACCAATTGAGCCAGTTTTAATTAAAGCTGATAATTCTGGGGTGCCTTCCACATGCTCCCTGATGAGTGTGATATAAATGGACACAATAAACAGACCATCTAATATTGATAGAGTCTACAGCTGCATCTGCTAATTAGGGCCAGTAAAGGGTTTGGGGGCAAGAGTTCCCATGTGACATTGTTTAATTAAAGCCTTTGTATGCCCTACTCAGAAGGGTGAAAAATATTCCACTTAAAATGTACTGAAAACAAACACAGCCTTTAGAATGCTGAACATTCCGTAACAGTCTCTCCTGGGCTCCAAGAAGGAAACTTTTAAGTCAAAGTAATATTTTCTCTTGATAATGCATATCATGCTGCTGTTTTAATTAAACTAGATAATTTATTCCATTTCCCAATGCACATGTTTACATAGAAGTAGGTCCAGCCAATAAGCTCTAAGAGGGGAATGGGTTCAGAGACAAGCCAGGAAGGATTGGGGCAGGGGTCAATGGGCCTAGGGGCACACTGAACGTCTTGTATATCACCCTGTGGATGATAAGCTGACCTTGACCATCAATATACATGTTTGCTCTCCATAACAGGCTGAGCTGTTTACTGTGGATTTTTAGTCATCTATTGTAGGTCAAGGAATAAGATGCATTGTGCTAGAAGGACACAGGAAGTGTGGAATTGGAGATTAGGAGAGACAGGAAATGTGGATTTCAGTCCTGACTTTGCCTTGAATGTAGAAAATTATTCTTGAAATCTTAGTTGCTTTATCTTGAGAATTGCAAGTATAGCTATTTGGGGAGGACTTTAACTTACTTGATTTTAAGACTTCCTTGTTTCAATATCTCAATTTTTAAGTAATCAAAGTACAGAAACTTATATTAACAATAAATTGGTAAATTCTGCTGTCACAATATATTTTAAGGTTTTTATCAAGGTGCTTTCAATTCACTATGAAGAATTTAGATGAAGTTGCTCAGTCGTGTCCAACTCTAGCGACCCCATGGACTGCAGCTCACCAGGCTCCTCCATCCATGGGATTTTCTAGGCAAAAGTACTGGAGTGGGGTGCCATTGCCTTCTCCGAAGGAGAACATTTGGTGGTTTATCTACCCCTACCTCAGATGGGACTCAAACCCACAATCCCTGGCTTAGGAGGCCAGTGCCTTATCCATTAGGCCACTGGGGCAATGTAGATATAGGGAATGAATAAATAGAAAGTGTTGCCTATCAGAACCCTATACTAGGGGAAAGATGTTTTTGGCAGCATAGGTAGAAATCTCACATCTATACAGCTGCCCCGACCTCATGATTCCATTCTATATTTGGCTAAAAACAATAAATACCACAGTGTCTTGATGCTAAGACCTTATTCCTTCTCCACATTTTAATGTTTTCTGAAATCAAGACATTTCTCAAAATCAAATCCAAAAGGGCTAAGCCTCAATTGTAACCTAGCTGTCGTTACCTACAGACCTTCCTAGGTGGCGCTAGTGGTAAAGAATCCACCTGCCAAGGCAGGAGAGAAGATACGCAGGTTTGATTCCTGGGTTGGGAAAATCTCCAGGAGCAGGAAATGGCAACTCACTCCAGTATTCTTGCCCGGAAAATCCCACAGACAGAGGAGCCTGGCGGGTCATAGTCCAAGGAGTGGCAAAGAGTCAGACACGAAGGAGTGACTGAGCACACTATTTTTAGGTGTACAAATATAGCTCTGTTGTGTGTGACAGGAGAAAACTTTTCATCTGACACTCATTTAAGTTTAGTTACTTGCACGATACCATGGACTACATTTCAACTTTTAAATCTGGAACCCAGTTGTGTGTGTGCAGTCAGTCATGTCCATCTCTTTGCAGCCCCATGAACTGGAGCCCACCAGACTCCTCTGTCCATGGAACCTTCCAGGCAAGAAGGCCAGAATGGGTTGCCATTTCCTCCCCGGGGATCTTCCTGACCCAAGAATTGAACCCACGTCTCTTGCGTCCCCTGCACTGGCAAGAGGATTGTTTATCACGGTGCCACCTGGGAAGCTCTGCTACTTAGATAAGGAGAACAAACAAATCTCCTCTGCAGAAGAATTCTAAATAATTTATGTACATACTTCACCCTCAAAGAGCGGAAACGTAACTCCCAACTCTTATGTGTGGGTCATATGTATTTACTTCTCTCTGAAGAGTGAAGTATGAGACGTGATGAAAAGAAGACCTTTACTGTGGATAGACCTGACAACCGCAACCTCAGCCAGATGGCCACAGTTAACAGCGATCAGTCATGTTGACTGTGGATCCTCTGTATAATATCATGAAAATGGCAGTTTACCTTTGGGATCTTCCTCCCCCAAACCCATAACACCAGTTTAGCCAGGAAAATATATCAAATAAATCCCAGCTGAGGGACATTCTATGAAATACCTACCTATATTCATCAAAATGGTCAAGGTCATCAAAACTAAGAGAGGCTGAGAAACTGAGAGAGCCAGTGAGGGCGAAAGGAGAAGTGACCACTTCATGTAACATGATATCCTAGATGGGACCCTGGAGTAGGAAAAGACATTGGGTAAAAATGAAGCGACTTTGACTAAGGAATTAAAGTACAAACTTTAGTTAATAGTAATGATCAATACTGATAAATGTACCACACCAACATAAGATAATAACAGGGGAAACTGGCTGTGGGGGTAGATGAGAATTCACTGTATTATCTTCATGATTTTTCTATAAATCTGTAACTATTCTAAAGGGAAAATGTTCGTTTTAAAAGCGAAGTGCATCAAAGGAATTATTGCATTTTTGAAGTCTTTTGTTATCCCAAGAGATATTTCCTAAAATGTATTTCTACTTATTACATGTACACTTAATGTTGAAATGTTAGAGTCATGTTTTTTAAAGTATTTTTTCAACTTCAGAATCTCTGTTAACTGCCATCTGTAATAGGTGAAAAATTAGTACAGTTATATATTATTCATTCTTCATTTCTTCCAACCCAGTTTTTAATGTTTATATTATTACACTTACAATATTTTGGGAATTCCCTGGCGGTCCACTGGTTCAGACTACACCTTTCACTGCCAAGGGCCCAGGTTTGGTCCCTGGTTGGGGAGCCAAGATCCACAAGCTGCTCGGGACAGCCAAATAAATAAATTATGTAATAAAGTGAAATATTTTATGTTCATAATATATAAATTCTGTCCTGTAACAAAGCCTCTATAGACGTTTAACTATACTTCTGTATTTAAATAATTCAGTGCTTGCACTTTTATACTATTTTTTTATTTCTGATATTTTTATTTTAAATACATCTGTAAATACTCTATATCTCATTTTCAAGTTGTATTTTTGTTTGTTTTACAATAATAACTGATACATTTCATATTTCCTGAGATCTGGGATGCTTGAAAATATCTCTAATTTTTATGTGTCCAGAAATTACAGCTAGGTATGAAATTGTTGTGTTGCACTTTTTATCAATGCTTTTATCTATATATTTTTAATGCAAACCATATATATGTGTGTTGCATTAAAAAATAAGCTTACATGGTTTTCTTAACTGACTCTGTTAGCCCATTTGTATCTATGTAGCTAAATAACTTCACCTTTTGAGTATCACAGAGTTTAAGGGTAAGGCTTTTTACATTCAGAATTCAAAAATCTTATTGAATCAATTTATTTGGAGTTTTATATATATATGCAAAGAAAAGAAAGCTAGAATAAGGGAAGAGATAAAATAAAATAGGTGATATGAGGGGAAATGGAAAACTCAAAAGAGCATGACTTTGTTTTAAGCCACCAACAATTATCGAAGTGACTAGTATTCCATTTAGAATATGACTGTCCATATGGAAGTCTAGAAATTAACTCTTCTCCTGACATAAAATTTGAGAACACTTAGTATGGGGCCAAGCAGAACAAAGGTTTCTAATGGGAACTGGTGGATGAATACCGACAACACATTTTACAGTTACGATGCCGGTTATCCCTGCCAACCTGGAGCACAGCCTCAGTACCCTGGGACCCTGGCTTGTTCTAGCATTATTATGATTCTTTCTGAGACCTTATCAATTCTGTATATTCATCCCAGCATTTATCTCATCAGTAGTATGTGGCCCACCTATTAGGCATATGCATTAGTCATGGAGCACAATATTCCAGGGACATAGAAATAAAAACTCATGTCTAGAATTAGAAGCTGCAAGTCCACTTTGAGTAAGTTTTCAGTATTATGGACAGAACACTTTTCACTAGCAGCTGCTGTGTGTGCAAATATAAAGAGACCAAGCCTCTATCATCCATTGAATTAAGTGGTGAAAGATGAATAGGATCTCATGGGGTTCAGAATAGGCTGTCCCTTTAAGTGCCTGTTGGTATACAGACCTGATATCTGTCTCTTGTCCTCTCCATTACAAAGCAAATTCATTGTTCAAAGACCATCCATCACACCAACTCTGAGACTTTAATCCTCTGCATTCTCCCATACAGTAAGTTAGGACTTTGTCCTTTAAAAAAAAAACCCATCACTTTAGACAAAGTGGGAATGTGCCAGGGTAAATTAAGAGAAATTTTAGTGCTGCTGTGTCTCTAGGAGATATTGGAGCCAAGATTAGAAAACTAGATGGCCTGTCATCTCAGCTCCTATTAATAGATATTCTCATTTTTGTTTTCACTCTCTCTCTCTCTAGCTTAATGTCCTGTGTTTATATCATCAAGTTCATATGAAGGAATTACTTGCTGTATAGAATTGGAATAATATATGATGGAGAAGGATGATAACGAAGGTGAATCTACTTTTTAGTCTGAAAATCAGGATATCTCTCTATAGGATTGTTATGAATACTGGACAAAATTACGTGTGGAGAAATCCAGAAAAGTCCCTGAGACATACTGCATTGTAAATAAAAGTCAGATAAGGATCCAAGCATCTTTGGCAGCCATGTTTTTGCAGCCAAAGATAGAGAAGCTCTATACACTCAGCAAAAATAAGACTAGGTTCATACTGTGGCTCAGAGCAGGAAATCCTTATTTCCAAATTCAGACTTAAATTGAGGCACTGATGTATAGAACAGTCTTTTGGACTCTGGGAGAGGGAGAGGGTGGGATGATTTGGGAGAATGGAATTGAAATATGTATAATATCATATATGAAACGAGTTGCCAGTCCAGGTTCGATGCAGGATACTGGATGCTTGGGGCTGGTGAACTGGGATGACCCAGAGGGAGGGTATGGGGAGGGGGGAGGGAGGAGGGTTCAGGATGGGGAACACATGTATACCTGTGGCAGATTCATTTTGATATATGGCAAAACCAATACAATATTATAAAGTTAAATAAAATAAAATTTTAAAATAATAAAATTCAGACACACACAAATATAAAAAAAAAAATTGAGGAAAGTAGGGAAAATCACTAGATGATTCAAGTATGACCTAAATCAAATCTCTTACAATTATACAGTTGAAGTGACAAACGGATTCAAGGGATTAGATCTGATAGAGTTCCTGAAGAACTATGTTTGTGACATTGTACAGGAGGTGGTGATCAAGACCATCCCCAAGGAAAAAACATGCAAAAAGGCAAAATGGTTGTCTGAGGAGGCATTAAAAATAGCTAAGAAAAAGAAGAGAAGCTAAAGGCAAAGGAGAAAAGGAAAGATGTACCTATTTGAATACAGAGTTCCAAAGAATACCAAGAACAGATAAGAAAGCCTTCCTCGGTGATCAATGTAAAGAAATAGAGGAAAACAACAGAATGGGAAAGACTAGAGATCTCTTCAAGAAAATTAGAGATACCAAAGGAATATTTCATGCAGAGATGGGCACAATAAAGGACAGAAATGGTATGGACCTAACAGAAGCTGAAGATAGTAAGAAGTGGCAAGAATACACAGAAGAACTGTATAGAAAAGATCCTCATGACCCAGATAATCACAATGGTGTGATCACTCACCTAGAGCCTGACATCCTGGAATGAGAAGTTAAGTGGGCCTTAGGAAGCATCACTATGAACAAAGCTAGGGGAGGTGATGGAATTCCAGCTAAGCTATTTCAAATCCTTAAAAATGATACTGTTAAAGTGCTGCACTCAATATGCCAGTAAATTTGGAAAACTCAGCAGTGGCCACAGGACTGGAAAAGGCCAGTTTTCATTCTAATCCCAAAGAAGGGCAATGCCAAAGAATGTTCAAACTACGGCACAATTGCACTCATTTCACAAGCTAGCAAAGTAATGCTCAAAATTCTTCAAGACATGCTTCAACAGTATGTGAATTGTGAATGTCCAGATGTTCAAGCTGGATTTAGAAAACACAGAGGAATCAGGGATCAAATTACCAACATCCGCTGGATCATGGAAAAAGCAAGAGAGTTCCAGAAAAACATCTATTTCTGCTTTATTGACTATGCCAAAGCCTTTGACTCTGTGGACCACAACAAACTGTGGAAAATTCTGAAAGAGATGGGAATACCAGACCACCTGACCTGCCTCTTGAGAAATCTGTATGCAGGTCAGGAAGCAACAGTTAGAACAGAACATGGAACAACAGACTGTTTCCAAATCGGGAAAGGAGTACATCAAGGCTGTATATTGTCACCCTGCTTATTTAACTGATATGCAGAGTACATCATGCAAAATGCCAGGCTGGATGAACCAGAGCTGGAATCAAGATTGCTGGCTAAATATCAATAACCTCAAATATGCAGATGACACCACCCTTATGGCAGAAAGTGAAGAGGAACTAAAGAGTGTCTTGATGAAAGTGAAAGAGGAGACTGAAAAAGCTGGCTTAAAACTCAACATTCAGAAAACTAAGATTTTGGCATCTGGTCCCATCACTTCCTGGCAAATACATTGGGAAACAATGGAAACAATGACAGACTTTATTTTCTTTGGCTCCAAAAATCACTGCAGATGGTGATTACAGCCATGTAATTAAAAGAGGCTTGCTCCTTGGAAGAAAAACTATGACCAAACCTAGACAGCATACTAAAAAGCCCTTTGCTGACAAAGGTCCATCTAGTCAAAGCTATGGTTTTTCCAGTGTTCATGGATGGATATGAGAGTTGGACTATAAAGAAAGCTGAGTGCCAAAGAATTGATGTTTTTGAACTGTGGTGTTCGAGAAGAGTCTTGAGAATCCCTTGGACTGTAAGGAGATCTAACCAGTCCATCCTAAAGGAAATCAGTCCTGAATATTCATCGGAAGCTGAAACTCCAGTACTTTGGCCACCTGATGTGAAGAACTGACTCATTGGGAAAGACTCTGATGCTGGGAAAGGTTGAAGGCAGGAGGAGAAAGGGATGACAGAGGATGAGATGGTTGGATGGCATCACAGACTCGATGGACATGACTTGAGTAAGCTCTGGGAGTTAGTGATGTACAGGGAAGCCTGGCGTGCTGCAGTCCATGGGGTTGCAAAGAGTCAGACATGACTGAGCGACTAAACTGAGCTGAAGGATCCAACCACCAACTCCCCTGTATCGTGGGTCAATGTTAAAGTCAGATACCATTCATTAAACATTTATTGTGTGCCAGGCACTTTTTGAACAGATTTAGGTAACTTAGCTTCTTTTTTTTTTTTTTTTTTTTATTATTCTTTATTACATGAATACTGAAGTTTATTTTTTTTTTTTTTTTTTAATCAAGAATCTCTTTTATTGATTATCAGAAACATTACAAACATCTAGTATGAATAAATTGTAACATGATAGTGTTTAGTTTGAACAATTAATACATTTCAGATATAATATTATACATATTTCAATGCTATTCTCCCCAATCATGGAATCATGGATAAATAGCCTGGAGAAAAGCATTGAGAAGATGCAAGAAAGATTTAACAAGGACCTAGAAGAAATAAAAAAGAGTCAATATATAATGAATAATGCAATAAATGAGATCCAAAACACTCTGGAGGCAACAAATAGTAGAATAACAGAGGCAGAAGATAGAATTAGTGAATTAGAAGATAGAATGGCAGAATTAAAGGAATCAGAGGAGAAAAAAGAAAAACGAATTAAAAGAAATGAGGACAATCTCAGAGACCTCCAGGACAATTTTAAACGTTACAATATTCGAATCATAGGAGTCCCAGAAGAAGATAACTTAGCTTCTTTAATACTCGTGACATATGTATGAGATGGATGCTATCTTTATACTCATTTTCCAGTTGAGGAAACTGAAATACAGACAGGTGAGTAAGCACGTAGAATCTAGAATTGAAGCCAGACAGTCTGACTTGAGGGTTTGAGGTTTTAACCTTGGTTACAGTAATTCTTGCTTGAATTTTAACACAAAGAGAGTGGTAATCATGTGAAGGTTTTAACCAATGCAGATTTGGAAACGATTTGAGACATATTTGGTTTTTATAACAATCATTCAGATGATAAAATAGAAAAATAGTTCGTGACACAAAGGTTAGCTTAGTATTGCTAGTAAAGAATAAACTTTAGTGTGCAAAAAAAAAAAAAAGGAAAAAGATGTGACTCAAAATAACCCAGATGAATATATAACAGACCTGAAATCATTTGATGATTTTAGAATTTAGACCAAGGTCAACCTACATGCTGATTTTTAAAAAGTCTAGTTCTCTCCCTTTTTTCTCTTGTGAGGCAAAATCTAGTTTAATGGCAGGACTAAGAACTTTGAGTTACAGATGGCATGCCAAGCCTTGGGATAAAACAGCTTCAGATGCATGAAGAGATCATTCAGGTATCCAGCACTTCCAGGATCAGATTTCGAGAGAGCGCTAGCAGGAAGCATCAGGACTGATTTAAATATCTCCAAACCACAGGCGTGTAAAGGAAATATCCACATGCTGCAAATTCTACACCCGAACAATTGTAAGTGGAGGAATGCCTCATCGACTCAAAATGTTTCATCCTCCTCTCAGGCACAGCCCCAGTTTCTGTTTGTAAGTTGATGATAAAAGCTTCAAATTTCTCTTGGCAATTGGTTTTTACTTCTCAATTTCTCTTCTCTCTCTCTCTTTCACACACACGTGTGCACCCCCACATATACGTTAATATATGTATACACTGTTGTTAGTTGCTAAGTCATGTCCAACTCTTTGCGACCCCATGGACTGTAGCCTACCTGGCTCCTCTGCCCATGGGATTTCCCAGGCAAGAGTACTGGAGTGGGTTGCCATTTCCTTCTCAGGGGATCTTCTTGACCCGGGGATCGGATGTGCAGTTCCTGCATTGGCAGCTGGAATCTTTACCACTGAGCCCCCTGGGAACATGTACATGTACACATGTATATATATCTAAATACACATACATGCATAGTTTAGCGATTAATTTTCTTTTGATAACCCATGTAAGTCTGCTCAGAATCTACCTCAATAAGTGGTAGATTCAGAACAGTAAGAAATCATAGCCTTTTTGTTTCTAGTAACCCAGGTATGTTTCATAATATTTAGGCTGCTTTTATAGGACATGAAGGCATTGTTGTTCTGGTCACAAGAAAAAGAAGTCCATCTTCTCCCTCCTTGGCAATAAGCCTATATTTTAGAGGGGGCTGTGATCAGATCACTTCCCCTGATTACTTCCAGATGTTATTATGTAGAATATTAACATAATCTCTAGATGAACTCCAAATATATCCCAAACCTTCACACTTCAGAATGTCTGTGTAGTTATCAGAGCTTAACATGAGGTTACATGGCAATTATTCCCCACAGAGTCACTACCAAGACCCAGAAATAAAGCATGACTAAGGCACTTTAGTGAGGCAAGGTGGAAAGGTTTATTAGCTATGACAAAAGAAATATGGAGATACTAGTGTATTTGCTCTTTGTTAGATTTTTGTAGTCATATTTGGAACAAGTCATCCCAGAATATGTTTGATTATCATAAAGACCTACCTTGTAGAAGGTCTTCTCCTTCTTTGCTCTTATTTACTGATGTCCATCGAGTAGCTCAGCTGGTAAAGAATCCACCTGCGATTCAGGGGACCCCGGTTAGGCTCCTGGGTCGGGAAGATCCCCTGGAGAAGGGATAGGTTACCCACTCCAGTATTTTGGGGCTGCCCTGGTGGGTCGACTGGTAAAGAATCCACCTGCAATGTGGGAGACCTGGGTCCAATGCCTCCATTGAGAAGATCCCCTGGCGAAGGGAAAGGCTACCCACTCCAGTATTCTGCCCTGGAGAATTCCATGGACTGTATAGTCCATGGGGTCATGAAGAGTTGGACACGACTGAGTGACTTTCACTTTCAGCAAAACAAAATAATTCTGTTTTCCCTTCATATTCAAGGACATGATATAACAGCATGATTTTTTAGAGTTTATTTCACTTTTTTCTCTCCAAAACCATATTTGGATTTAAGCACAGATGAACTTAATAATTTGAAGATTTATAATTAGCAGGTAGGAGTATTCATATTATAAAACTAGCAAATATTTTTTGAACATCAATTTTACACCAACAATTGTGTTAAATATAGAAAATGTATCATCTGAGTCCGACGTTTTCTTAGAATGTAGAAGGTTGGGGAGAATGTGTGTGAAGCAAGGTGGAGAGGTTTATTACCCACAGCAAAGGAACTTGTGAGCTCTCTGTAAGTACATGAGAGAAACAGCAGGGATGTGAGGGGGTGGATATGGAGATCTTTGTGCCACAGCATTTAAAGATTCATCAAAATTCCATCTACTTCCTTCCTTAAAACAAAACAAATTTTGACTGCACTGTGTGTTCATTGAGATGCCCAGCCTCCCTGATGAGGTGCATGGGCTTAGTTGCTGAAATTTAGACCATGGTTCCACTCCCATTGGAGCTTCCCTGATGACTCAGTGGTAAAGAATCCGTCTGCCAATGCAGGAGACATGGGTTTGATCCCTGGGTTGGGAAGTTCCCCTGGAGAAGGAAGTGGCAACACACTGTGATATTCCTGCCTGGGAAATCCCCTGGACAGAGGAGCTCTGCCAACTGTAGTCCCTGATGCTGCAAAGAGTTGGACACTACTTAGCAACTAACGGACAAGAACAACCCCTAGGGAAAATGGAGTTGACATGAAAATCAAGGAATACTACTCCCAAAATACTCCTCCCCCAGTGAATATTCCACCCCTTCATTTTTGTGCCCCTCATAAGTGCTTGCCAAAGCAACCCAGGGCGGTAGATGGTCGCCTGTCTCCCTGCGCTGGCTCTCTGAGAGCATTATCCTTGTTTAAACAAATTTTCATTTTACTTTCTTAACCTTTCTGCTTCTTTCCGAATTCTTTCACAACAAAGAAAGAACCTTAAATTTACTGGCAACAGCCAGATCATATCATCATGTTTCATTGAAATTTATATATTGGACTGTTGTTTCCTTTTATTCCACACCAACCCACCTCAGAGGCCCTTGATTATTGGACAAGCATTGGTTTATAAGGCTGCCCTTTTGACTCCTCCCTCATCAACTCCTGCTCTCCCTTCTTTAAAAAAAAGGACATAGCGTGATAGGAAACAATATGCACAAGATTGAAATAACACAGAATTTAAATTATCTGATTAATTGAAAGACAGTGAATTAAAGCTATTGGGTTTTGACATAGAAGAGACAGATTATGTTCCTGTCTCATAACAAAGACCCCATTTGGAGGTCCCAAAGATTAAATGATACGTGGATATGGGTTAGAGGATGGTGAATTACAGGGAATCCTGGCAAAATTAATTTTCTAGGAAAAGAACATAGCTGATCCTAATTTATGGACCAGGACATATTCATTTATGGGCATGTTTGTAGACAACCAAGCCTATACCTGTTTTATAGTAATAGTAATCATGGGTAGGATAATTACACTCACAAATAGTGTAAAAGTATTAATGGTAAGGAAAGCATAAATAATTCTCCAAGTCATTTGGCTAAGAGGGGTGTATAATTCTATTCAGGTACAGTTAAAGGAAGAATTATTATCTTAATGCCTGAAACACTGCATTTCAGAAAATATACATTGACAAGAATGCGGCAAAATAGAGAACAGGCTTATGTCTAAAGTTGTGGGCTCAAGTATTGGTTCTTATAAGTACTGTGAGCCAGGCTTTTGGTGTCCCAGAACCTGTTATTGTACCTATAAAACAGACTGCTAAAACCTGTCTTATCTATCTGAGAGATTATTTTGCTTTGCCTGGTGGCTCTGGTGGCAAAGAATTCGCCTGCAATGCATGAGACCTGGGATCGATCCCTGGGTTGGGAAGGTCCCCTGGAGGAGGAAAAGGCTACCTATTCCAGTATTCTGGCATGGAGAATTCCATGAACAGAGGAGCCTAGTGGGCTACAGTCCACAGGGTCACAAAGAGTTGGACACAACTAAAACGACTTAGCACACGTGCATATGAACAGTACACCTCCATTCAAAAAGTAGTTATTTTACTATTATAACTACTTGGACAGGCACAGTGACTCATAATCAGGTTAACATAATGATTCATTTTTGACATGTAAATGGTCATTAAGCGTTTTAAATCCTTTTTTAACACAGAAGATTTGAAGATCAGCTTTTGAGGCCAGAGTTTTGGGCAGAGACCAAGATAATTCAGCTGCCAGCTGCAAAGTACTACAGCCAAGTGCCAAAAACACTATTCATTTTTGCATGGGAAAATATTTCTGCCAAACCAAGTCTTTGGGGTTTCTATAGTTCTTTCCCATATGTCCCAATGAAAATGTTATTTTTCATATCTCATTTTTGAATGGGGCTGTCAGGATAACAAGTGTCAACTGTTTTCCAGGCCTGGCAAATTTATCCAGCTAAACCGAATTTAAGGAGGATGTGTATTTTAGGGACTCCTGTGAGTTCTGTCTCAAGGATAATGATGACACGTTAAAATAAGCACAGGTGTTTGGCCTCCAGTTTATAGTTGGCTTATCAGGTCTGCTTCTGATAGCTTCATAGACAGCTCTCAGCCAAACATTCCAGAACTGGTATCAGCACCTTCTGGGGACAACAATTAGGAAAATATTTAACAAGCAATCATGTTATAACTCCTGGAGAAGGAAATGGCAACCTGCTCCAGTGTTCTTGCCTAGAGAATTCTATGGACAGAGGAGCCTGGTGGGCTGCTGTCCATAGCGTTGCAGAGAGGCGGACAGGACTGAAGTGACTTAGCATGCATCATGCATTGGAGAAGGAAATGGCAACCCACTCCAGTGTTCTTTCCTGGAGAATCCCAGGGACAGAGGAGCCTGGTGGGCTGCTGTCTATGGGGTTGCACAGAGTTAGACTTGACTGAGGCAACTTAGCAGCAGCAGCATGTTATCAGGAAGTGCCATTTTTCACTCTCAGTCATCCAATCCCATGGGGCCAGAGTAAAACAAGAAGGAGATTTAAAAGCATACAACAACATTGCTGAACTCCAGGAAACTATAAGGGAATATGGTCTGGGGAGAAATTACAGTTTGATCTGCTATGTCAGGTCCTTGCCTTTGACCACATAGGAACATCTTCCTGTCATACGATCATCCTGTGGGCTGGCAGAGACTCTGAGAAATAAACTGTTGGGATAGTTAGGGCTGAGTGTCTGAGAACTGTTATGAAAGTTTTAATAGACAAAAATGCCTAGAAAGTTATATGACTTGACTTTGTCATCGGATAGAAAATACCTTTGAGGAATTCAGGCTTCAAAAACAGTAATGTTTTAAAGAAAAATTGATGGCAGTTACCACAGACAGACACAACTGTTTTGACTTTACATCTGCCGTATTTCAGACACCACACTAAACCACTAGAATTCTATTTAGGAGTTTCAAGTAGAAAGCTATTTTCCTCATAATATTTGTCCCTCAAATACTGTGTATCCCTACCAGCCAAAAAGATTTTGCTGAGTTTAAAAGGTTTAAGTTTAAAAGTTACAGGTTTTTATACTATGAGGCTGTCTACCTTGAAACATGCCCGAACCAGGAAGCCATTAAAGATTTTAAACAGAGTTGTGACATTGTCAACATTGCTGTGGGGAGGGCAAGGCTGGAAGTAGAAACGTATACTAGGAGGACATAGCAGTGACACAAGTTACAGATCATGAAGGTTTAAGGCAGGTGTGCGGAGAGACAGATTTAATAGGCATTTAGAAATTAGAATTGGTAGGAGGTCAGACCCAGAGCCTGGGGGCCTACAGTCCACGCAGTTGCAAAGAGTCAGACACAGCTGCGCATGTACAACTAACTGAACGTCGTGGGTGAGGAAGAGGAATGAACCAATGAAATTCCTAGGCTTCTGATTTGGAATACTGGGTGGATGAGGGAGCCAACCAATAACCAGAAGGATGAAAGTGAGCTGGCTTTGGGAATGGGAAAAAGATGATATATTCAGATTTTTGCATTTTGTACTGGCTAATGGGGTTTGTTGGAGAAGGCAATGGCACCCCACTCCAGTACTTTTGCCTGGAAAATCCCATGGACGGAGGAGCCTGGTAGGCTGCAGTCCATGGGATCACTAGAGTCGGACACGACTGAGCGACTTTACTTTCCTTTTCACTTTCCTGCATTGGAGAAGGAAATGGCAACCCACTCCAGTGTTCTTGCCTGGAGAATCCCAGGGACGGGGAAGCCTAGTGGGCTTCCGTCTATGGGGTCGCACAGAGTCGGATACGACTGAAGTGACTTAGCAGCAGCAGCAATGGGGTTTGTACATCTAGATACAAGTTGGAAAGGAGATATCTGGTTTAAAGCTATGGTAGGCATCATTACGAGAGACCCGGTGATCTCTATCTCCTGGTAGTCAGGCTTTCTGAAATACTCTCTCCTTGAGGAATTTGCTTCTGACCAATAGAATATGGAACCACTGAGAAGGTTATTTCTTCCATGATTAGATTACAAAGATGGTGAATACTACCTTGCTAGTACACGCCCTCTATTGCTATCATAACTGGCACACTTAGATGCACTCACATTAGAGAAGCCCATATGGCAAGGCACCAAAGACAGTCTCTGGTCAATAGACAGCAAGGATCTAATGCCTTTCATCCAAGAAGCTGCAAGGAACTGAATACTGCCTACAGTCTCTGATCTTTCAGATGAGACAGCAGACCACAGGCTGACACCTTGATTGCAGCCTTGTGAGAGACCATGAGGCACAGAATGCAGTGAGACTGCATCCACATCCCAAACCCACCGCAAATGTAAGGTAATAAAACTGAGTTGGTTTAAACCAACCAGTCTTTGGGTAGCGTGTTATGCCACAGTAGATAACTAATACATGAGCTCTGGAGATGGAGGCTAAATTGGGGTTCTGCCAGCACATAAATAATATATACTGACTGTAAAAAAGCTCAGCTTGAGAAAAGATATAGTGATGGGGAGAAGAGGATTGTACAGAAGCTGGAGGAATAGTAAAATTGAGGACTGGGTAGAAGACTAGGAGCCTGAAAAGAAAACTGTAAAGAAATAGTTAGAGATCTGAAAGCTGAGAGGTGCAAAGTTAAGGAAGGCATGGCCAAATACCAAATACTGAGATAAATACTGAAAACTGCTTTTAGTAATACAAGGTGTTTTTTGCTTACCTTAATGTGAAAAATTTCAAAGAAGTGACCTGGTGGAAGGCAGATGTTATTAGATCAAGGAGAAAACACATAACAAGAAGGTAAAAAAAAATCTCTTTGAAGAAGCTTAGGTGTTGAGAGAAGGAAAGAATAATGTGATATATTTTGTAGGATGAAAAATTGGTGGCTTTTTTATGAGGCGAAAAAGATTTGAGTATATTTATGTGATGAGGGCTTCTGGACCACCATGCAAATTTTGATTACATTTTCTGTTATTTATAACATAGCTGTTATAACAAAACCAATAAAGGAAACAACTTTAGCCATTCATAATCCTTCTGCCCTTTTAAAGGTGCTAATATGCCCACTTGCATTTTATGTAACAAAACACAGTATCATTTTTTCTACATATTATAACATAGACATTTCTTACAGTTGTTACATTGGTGGCATAGTTACTTTTAATACTGTATAATATATTGTCAAGCCTATGTACTATAAATGATCTATTTCCTATCTCTTGGACCTCTAGGTTGTTTCCAAATTCTTACAACTGTAAATAATGCTGTGATTAATTCTGCAAAGCTGCTCCAAAACAAAAACAGAGAGGCTTCCCCTAAGAGATGTTTTTCTGGATGCTTGCCAAAGCCAGCACTCTTCATGAAAAAAGGGCTCTGAGCTGAATTCAATAAAAATTTATGCAAAAATCACAGGAACCATTTTTTCTTCTCTTTTTATTATCTCCCAACTTCAAAAGCCCAACAGCTAGGCAGCTCAAATATATAGCAAGAATCTCTGACTGGCTTTAAACTTGCACAGGACACACAAATGTGTTCTGTGAACCTGTCCTGCGGTGATATCTTTTCTATCAACATTCCAAGGTACATCGAATACAGCAGAGAAGGCCTCACTCATTTTTCGTCTTTAATTAATTAATTAACTAATTTTACACTGAAAAGACATTGTTACTCTTAATACCTTCCTTGCCATATGACTCCAAGTAATAGAATCCACTCTCCCTTGGAGGGCCAGATGCACTGCCAGAAAATATCTTTCATGTGAGCTTAGAGCTATTGTTGCAAATCTGCTAAACATTAGGTTTGCCAAATCCTTCCAGAGACTAGCTATCACCTTTCTGCTGAGACACGTGTTGAAAAGAGAAGCTTTCGCTGCTTGTGCAGTGGTCAGCTGAAATGCAACGTGTCTAAGACGGAGCGTGTCATCCTTTCCCACCATTCAATGTCTCTCTCCCTTCTTTTTTTCATCCTGCTTTAAGACGCTGAAGGCATATATTTTTAATCTCTCAGGATTTGAGCAAGTATAATAGTTACCTACAGACCAGGACCTGAAAAATCAACACACCACAAGGAAAAACACAGGAAAGACATCTTGAGGGAGGAAGAATAGAGCAGTTAAGCTCTGTGGTTCTACCACGTAGAGACCTGGGTTCAAACAACAACTAAATGCTCTTTGTAAGCAAAAATACTACAACCTCTCTTGTCCTTATCTTGCTCAAAGGTCTGGTGGGTTGAAATGGTGTGTTCATCTTCTATGGCAGAATTTTCTTGCACACAGTTCAGTTCAGTTGCTCAGTTGTGTCTGACTGTTTGTGACCCCATGAACTGCAGCACACCAGGCCTCCCTGTCCATCACCAACTCCTGGAGTTTACGCAAACTCATGTCCATTGAGTCAGTGATGCCATCCAACCATCTTATCCTCTGCCATCCCCTTCTCCTCCTGCCCTCAGTCTTTCCCAGCATCAGGGTCTTGCATACAAGGACCTCCAATTAGCATTCTATGTTCTCACTTGCTCCCCTCTTCCTTTTTTAGAATAAGGATTCATCCAGTCTCTTCTCCATCAGTCAAGTTCCCATTGGAACATATGGTTTCACTGGGTTCCTATCAGGTGGGAAGTCCTGCAGAACGGGCTCAGCCTGTCATCTCAGAACGGAGGGGAAGAGCCCTTCTCTTGTCTCATGATGTCAGTTAGCCTTCACTTCCTGGGCCTTGACTTTTACTACTCCTCTTGATTCTTCAAAGTTTAGCTCAAGTTCTGGAAGTTTCTGGGATAACGTTAGCACTCAGAATTCTCTCCATCCTCCAAGAGTCAGTAACATTCATTTGGTGGCAGGGAAGAAAGCGTAAAGGAGTTGGCCTGTTGTAGCTTGGACTTTCTCAGCCTGGACGCTGCGGACATCTGGGGCTGGATAATTCTTCACTGGAGACTGCATCTCCTCCCCTAGTGTGACAACCCAAGTGTCTACAAACGTTGCCAGATGTCCCCTGAGGAACAAAAGTCACTTCTGGTTGAGAACCAGTGTTTGAGTGGGATCCCCATGTATCAGGGGTGGACTTACATGCAAAACCTAGAAGTTGAGAGCTTTGTTTGATTCAGGGGGAAGTTTTAGGACTTAGAGCCCAAGAGGCAGCATCACGAACAACTGTGAGAGAACTCCTCCAGGGAGGCAAGGGGAGGAACCAGCTTCTATAGCAGCTTTGCAATAAAGGGCAGGTAGTCAGTACATCAAAAGATTATTGTTAGAGAAAAGCTGAACAGCCAAAGTTAAGGAATTTAGCGCTCTTCTATTTATGGGAGGGTTCAAGTGTCTGGGCTCACTGAAATTATCCCTTTGATATGTACCTCAGCTTTCTAGGGCCAGTATTTTTGCGTCCTGAGTTTCCTCGGGGCTTACCCTAGACAGTGGCTGCAGTATGATGGCTAACAGAGGGCAGGTGTTCTCTCCTGCCTGAGTTCCCTCTGGGCTCACCAGCTCACCGCTGCTCATGGCTGCAACTGCTGATGACTATGATGTCCTGTGTTTACTGACCTGGCGGGAAATGTTCCATTTCTCACAGGTAATGTGCTGGACTCTGTACAGACTTTATTCACAGCCTCATCCTACTTTTCCACCTTAAACGTCTCTGGGCTTCAGTTTGCTCACTTATTTTAAACGTATTTTGTACTGCATCTTTTCCTTTGTAAAGCACCTGAAACCTTAATTTTTTTCTTTTTTTACACTGGCAGGTAGTATGTAAATACTCACAGCTTCTTTGAAACCTCGCCACAACCCTTGATTGTAGATACTGGCATCACCTTTTGTTTATTTTTATTTATTTCTTTATTTAGGCCATGCCCCATGGCTTGAGGGATCTTAGTTCCCCAAGCAGGGATGGAACCTAGGCCACGGCAGTGAAAGTTCCAAGTGCTAACTACTGGACCACCAGGAAATTCCCTGGCATCACCTTTTAACAAGTGAACACTGAAGACTATAGATCTCTGTTCAGTGACTGGACTAAGGTCTAAATAACAATCACTGGAGGAGCACAGGTTGTCTGATTCCAGAGTACATGGTATTTTCAGGACACAGTGCTATTTTGCTTTCTATTTGTAGACCTGTTCTTATTGCTCTGCTGGATTTCAGTCTGCAGAACTGGGATTGTGTCTATCTCTTGGGAATACTGTGCATATGGGGGCATAAGAATAGTTATCTAGAGGGAAAACAAGCTTTTCTCTTAACTGTCCAGAAACCCCTCAAAAGAGAGAATGGGGGGTAGAAAAATCTGATACTAAAAGCATTCATTTTCTATCATTTATCTTATACTTCACTTGAAACCATTCAATACTTTTGAAGTTGCAAGAAATACCTTACAGGAAACACACACACACAAATCATCTCAATGATCACTTTAACGCACCACCTTAGCTTCCTGGCATTTCCTTCATGTCCTCAACGGAATGTTATTTCTCCAACTTATTTCTTTCCAATTAATTGCTAGGATTTCAATCTCTTTAGACCTTTTGCATTAGAGGAAGAAACACATCTGCTTTTTTCCCCCTCAATTTGGGGAGTTTGGAATTCATCACAGTCTTTCCTTGTTTAACTACCTATAGAATTTGAATTTCAAAAAGCAAATTGCCTTTTAGGCTAGAAAGTTCAAAATCAAAACGTATCAGCTTCATATCCTCAAAACAGGAAAAGGAGAAGTTTAATTTCTTACTTCTGCTTTCTCTTCATGTAGGAAAAAGGGATCTTGATATAAACGATCTTCTGAAAGGAAAACTAAGACACCAACGAAGGCATGCGTTGCACGTTCTGTCTGAGGGCTGTTTTACCTCCTGCAACTCTGGTTTGCTGTCACCAAGAGGACATTGTGCAGAGCAGCCATAATGCAGGCTGAGGATTCATTTATTTCACAGTCTAGGCTATTTCAGGCAAATCCACTTTTAATCAGAACTACAGTTCAACGAGGTCAGTATTTTACAGCTGATGAAACTAAGGCCCAATCGCTAGCTAACCCATGACCAATGTACAAATTCAAGTCCATGCACTTGCCATCGACCTGAAGAATTTATGTCTTAAGTTCGCCTATCTTGGTCAGGAAGTTTCTACTTAACCATAGTCCAAAAATAATCTTTATTACAGTTAATAAATATAAATATTAACATCAGTGTATTTAGAGAAACACTGTTAAGATTAAACCTCCCAAGCCACCCCGCATGGATTAGAGTTTAGAGAACTTGCCACCAAGGGTTCAGAATAGGATTTCTGAGAACTGGAAAGAATCTTAGAAATGATTTTACAGAACAAGGTCAGCATGTCTTGTAACATTTATATCTCTTTGTCCATTTTTCTTAATTGGGAGGCAGCAGGTACAGTAGAAAGTTTGTCACACACTGGGGCCTAAATTTATCTTTATTAGCTAGGCATGTCCAGCTCACTGAATCCATTTTTACGTTAATGACAGAGGTGGAATAGATGGCCTACCAGCTCTGTTGTTACCGTGAATCTGTTGCTTATTCTAATAGGAAAATCCTGATTAGAAAAAATCGAATTGTTACAACTTTAGCTTAACCTTTAGACTTTCTTGCTTCAAAGTTGCTTGCTCTCAGCAGGGGGCCTGATTTTCCTCTCTGCTGTAGCCATCTAAACCTGCTCCTTTCCACAAAGGCAGCAGGCGAGGCAATGATGTGGTGAGGAATGTAAAACTTAAGTACCAAAAAATCAAAATCGTCTCCCTGATTCACAAAGTTTTTGAAGATTCTTCTCTGTAGGTTTCTCTGTGCCACGTTCCTGTTCTTTACTTCCTTTAAAAAAAAAAAAACATCTCCGAAACCCCTCCTCTACCCTCTCAGAGTTGAGCTTGTTTAACAGAAATACATCTCAGTTGCTTCCCCAAAGCAAAAGATTATTTTACAATCTGAATTTGGGAAAAAGATGACTTGAACAGTAACTAATAATTACATACTCCTTACTGCATGTTCCAAGCACTGTTGTACATGCTTTCCATTCATGAAGGCATTTAACCCCTGGAGCTCTGAGTAGTAGATACATATATCCTTTACTATCCAAATCTAGACAGTTCCTGAGACCAGGTTAGAAATCAGAGTTCAGGAAGTCTGAAAGGTCAGGGAAACTTCATTATTTGAATTTATCTTCATTTAGCTGCTTGGGATGGGGTAAGGCCTGACCTTAAATAAAGTAAATAATGTCATTCAAAAGTGCAAATCCATTTGGTTCCTTTATTGTAACAGCAAGGGTTTAGGAAGCGTTCACACAGGGATAGATATTTATCCCATTATCCCCGTTTTACAGATGAGGGAACGGACGCACAGGCAGGCAGAGTAAACTGCCCTAGGTTTCAAAGCTTGTGTGGCAGAGCCAGTAATCCCTCCTAGGCACTAAAGCACCAGTCAGGAGCCAGTCTGTGCTAGACTGCCCAGCTAAAGCTATTGGGTTTTTTTGTGGTCAGTGGTATCATCAATGCGCATTACCGCTGCAGCTTTTCTGGGAGTGTTTTGTGGGAGGCTTACCAGAATTCCCAAACTCATTTTTTTTTTTTTTTTCCTTAGAGCTCACCTTCTCAACAGACTTTGATGATATGTTCTGTTAGCACCAATATAAAAAAGTTTTAGTTAATGCAACTAGCTACTTTTTGTAGTTTAATAGTTTAATGACATGGCTTGAGGAACCATGATGTTCCATTCAGTCAACATCTTGAATTAATTCCACCACTGCACATGAAATGGTGATCTTTCTCTTGTAGAGTCATGGGAAAAGCAGACGTCTCACAGCAGAAAAATGCAAGTTGGAGGGCAGTGTAATTGGAGCTTCTGGGTGATCCCGCTTGCAATCTCTGAAAACTTGGGGCCTCTTCAAACCATTGTTTGTCCTGAACTAACCATGCTTGTGAGACCAGACTATGGCTGTATTTAGTCCTTTAATATTTCCTCAAGTATTTAATGAATGATGCGGGCAACAATTTTCCTTCAGAGCTCAGCCAGGGCCCTCATGAGATTATGCAAAAGTTTGGACATGCTCTCCCGTGGGTCAGCTGACTGATGTCCAAATAAAAACCAAAGGATGGGCTCATGTTTACAGGTTAAAGAAAATCTTAGGAATTAAGCTGATAGATGTGCCTTTATAAATTTTAGTGAAAAATGAATTCCTGCTTCATTGTGAAGTCTATTTACACATTCACATAGCAACAAGGCTAGGCATAAACTATATTCAATCAGTAACAGTAACAAAGAAAATATACCTCCTTGGAGGTCTTCCAGATAAGGACTCTGGTTACACCTGCCACTCAGAGTGTCTGCCTCTTTGTCATCATGTGGTAAAAAGGTCAAAGGTATGTGGCCATGTGCCAGAGGCCACCCTTTAAATACAAGGCAAACTCCTGGAATATGCTTCAGTTTAAGAAGAGCAAAAATGTCATTGTAGTGAATTGCAATGCAAGAAGGACATGGGGTTTAATACAAAGCTCTGAGACTTAACATGTCAATGTGAAATTTCTAAGTATGCACCTGGTATCCTTGGTGAGTTTGGACCCTCTGGTGGAAAGTGCAGAGGTTCAGTGTCTAAGGCGCTCAAGGATAGCCAGACTTAGAAAATCTAGGTTCTAATCAAGACTCATCCTTTGACCTTGGATGAGTCACTTGCCCACTAGTGAGCCTTAGTTTCTTTTTCTGATTAAGAGAAAGTGAGATGGCATGATCTCTACGATCTCTAGGGTTCCTGTCAGTTCTAGAAGGTTTGTGGTTATTTATGGTTTAGAGCTTTGACTAGTTTGCCTAATTTTGTCTGATCTATCATTTCTACTGGATCCTATCTGTTTACTCAGTGAGGAGATTTCACATCTCTGAAACATCCCTTGGAGATCCCAAAGACCTGACCAAATCTAAACTGCTAATATTCCACTTATTAGGCTATTATTGCTCAGCCAATGAAAGCTAACCAATACCTTCAAGGGCAAGATACACTATAAAATGTTTTAACCAATATCCAGACTCATCAAAACTCGAGTTTCTTTTCTCTATAATCCCTGGCCCCTCAAATACCCAGGAGATAACTTTTCAGGGTTCATGCGTGCATGCTCATTCACTAAGTCATGTCTGACTCTTTGCAACCCCATGGACTGTTGCCCGCCAGGCTTCTCTGTCCATGGGATTCTCCAGGCGGTGATACTGGAATGAGTTGCCATTTCCTCCTCCAGGGGAATCTTCCTGATCCAGGCATAGAAATGGCATCTCCTGCATTGCATGTAGATTTTTTACCACTGAGCCACCACGGAATAGTTCACTAGATTTTAATTGCATATACCCCCTATTGTAAATATTCGTAATTAGTTGAAATGCCCTGAAATGAGTTTTCTTTTTCAAGTATTTACATATGTGAAATAAATAAATATATCAGAAGGAGTCAAGAGTAAAAATTCTTTTAAGTACATAAATTCCATAGTACATATCACTTGAATATTTTTTTATATCACTTGAATATTTATAAAAATTTTTTAAATTTAATAAACATTGTCATATTGTCTCATGATTTATACAATTTAAAAATAAGCCTGTGTGGTCGCATCGATTTTTTAAAAACACAACATGTGTTTGAATCACAAAATGACCAGCAAAATCCTTTACTTCATCATTCACCATCCTCCATAAAAACCTCACTGAACAGAGTACTGAGGAAAAAGCAGACTGCTTTTCAGTGGGAAAATATATTAAAATCATGGACACTTTTAATTGTAAAGGCACAAATCTTCACAGGAAGCTGTCTATAATCTTTTGAAGCTGCAGTAACAATACTGTATCTGTCTCCAGTCCGTGAATAAGGCATCTTCCCTTCCTGGCTGACGGGGGTCAGCACAAAACCCTGTGAGGTACACCCTACAATTTAGGAATCGGGGTGGCCGCCAGCGCTATGCTTTCAATCGCACACTCGTCGGTTCCTCTGCGGATGCGGAAGTAGCCGTCCTCACCCCAGCTGGTACCCCAGCTGTTTTTAACAACCCAGTAATCCAGTCCAGAGGCCGCGTCCGTGCCGTAGCCCACCAGCAGCACGGCGTGGTTGGTCAGCTCGAAGGGGTTGAAAGGGTCTCGCAGCCCCGTGTGGTGGTAGATGCCCTTGTGGTAGTGGAGGAAGTCGTCGTAGACTTCAAAGGCCACGGCCATGGGCCCCTGATGCACCAGCTCAAGCTTCATCAGGGCTTCGTTGCAGCCCCCGTAGAAACCGCCCACGTAGTGGTACTCGGAAGAATAGTACCGGAAGCAGCCCTCTTTCAGTCTGCATGGCGAATCCGTGCCTGTGTAGGGGAAACAGTCCTCTTCCACCAGCCCAAAGTCCTGGGCATACTTCCCCGCGATGAGGTAAGGGAAGCCCCCTTCACAGCCTGCAGGTGAAGAACACACAGGGTTACCACCGTCTGTCAGAAAAGGCTACAGGAGAAGCTGTCCCATTTCACGTGTTTTCTACTCCATTCATTTGTTTTTAAAGATTTATTTGATATTTGGCTGTGACGGGTCTCGGTTACTGCGCGCAGACCTTCTGCAGTTGTGGCGAGTGGGGGCTCCTCTCCAGCTGTGGCCTGTGGGCTTCTTATCGCAGTGGCCTCTCTGGTTGTGGACCTCCCCCGTTGTGAATCCTGGTCTCAGCTGTCCTGTGGCATGTGGGATCTTCCCGGACCAGGGATAGATCCCGTGTCCCCTGCATTGGCAGGTGGATTCTTTATCACTGAGCCACCAAGGAAGCCCACTAACTATTCTTATGTCACCCCTGGAAGTTGCTCTTGGCTTAAATACCACTTCATTCACCCTTCCATCAGTCATCTATCTAACTATCCTTTCATCCCCATCTATATGACACACATTTATTTGGCCCCTAATGTGGAAGGTAGCTTCATGGTTAAGTGGGAGGCTCTGAAGCCTATGTAGATTCAAATCCAAAACTGTGTTAAGAATTTAATTTCTCTGTACCTCTGTTTACTTATCTGTAAAATATAGATAGCAATAGCACCTTCCTTGTAGGATTAGGTCACGTAAAAGCAATAAAAGCTTGCAATTATTGTCACTATTAAATAGGCAGACGCTTCCTCAAGGAAGTCTTCTCTGACCATCTCCTGCAGAAAAGTCTGAATCAGGTCCCCATATCCCTCCCTCCAGTCCTGGCCCTATTATGTCTCAGAGACACTGCAGGTTCAGTTCCAGATCACCACAATAAAGCAAATATCACAATGAAGAAAGTCACACAAATGCTTTGTTTTCCCAGGATATATAAAAGTTATGTTTACAGTTTACTGTAGTCTATTAAGTGTTCATGTTTTCCAAAAGAAGCAATACATACTCCATAATTTAAAAATGCCCTATTGCAAAAAAAACAAAACAAAACCCACTAACCATCACCAGAGCATTCAGTGAGTCATAATAGTTTTGCTGGGGGGAGGGTTGGAAGCATTTTAGAATTACCAAAATGTGACAGAGAGACACGAAGTGAGCAAACGCTGCTGGGAAAATGGCGCTGGCAGCCTGGCTCAACACCGGTCACCACGAACCTTCGATTTGTAAAAACACAGTGTGTCTGAGAAGAGCAACACAACAAGCTACGCCCGTATACACATCCACAACCCTTTATTTTTCCTTCATTGTTCTCATCCTTATTGAATTTCTGTTTTCCTCACTTTACTGTAAGTTTCATGAGGTTACTCTCTAGATACTTTAGTCTTCGGGGCCCAGAAGTCACAATGTGGTGTTTAATAAGTATCTCAGGAAGAATAAAAGGCTCACTGACAAATAACTCTACACCAGCAGTTACACTGGTGAACTGAGACACTTTCAAGCAGCCAAATCCGGCTGAAGTTTGAATTCAGCATCAAACTTCAAAATGAGACAATTTCTCCCTGAATCCACTGGCATTCTACATACCTTGCATGTGCCCTGTTCTGAAAGCCTATGTACAAAACTTTACATCCTTCTAGAGAGAACCTAGTGTTCACACGTTTTCAATAAGAATTAGGTTTCAGAGTGAGACCTTATTTGGAACTGAAACTCGTAGTTAGAAGCTGGGAGGTCTTCAAAATCCTATAGAACAGCTTCATGTCCGTCCCTGGTCTATATGTAGCATAACAGCTGCTCCCTCAGGGTTCTGACCACTGTTGGGTAATGTATGTAAGAGGCTCGAAAGAGCCCGTCCTTATTCAGATTATAGTGATTACTGCACTGTGCTGGATGCTACGGCGAGTTCCATGAGAAACCACTAAGTAGGGAGTGACAGGGCCAGAACCTGCACCCAGGTTTTCTGAGAGCAGACACTGTGCTCTCTCTACCCCCCATTCTGATGGTTTTGCCAACAGTGGCAAACTACACACAGCTCCACAGTGCCTGAAACACAACACTTACCTTGAGCATACTGACTGCAAGACACAACCTCCTGAGGACTCAAGATTGGGGTCTGAGTATTGTTGGTTAGTATGCGGATTCTTGCTTCCATCATCCCCATAGAAGCAAATGAGTAGCAGCTTCCACAAGACCCTGGTGATGGAAAAGGAAGACATATAACTAAGAGACTCTGCCACCCTCAACAAAAGCCAAAGAAAACCTGAGTGGATGACATACATTAACATAGCTATATTGAGTGTTGCTGCTTTTGTTCCTAAGGATTAGCACAATAAAGGAGCTTCAATCAACAAACGCTATTGACCTTACTGGCAAATATTAAGATTTCAGCTTTTTCACTGAAGGCAAACATTACCACATGGGACTTTCCTTGAGAATGCTTTGGGAGGGGAAAAAACCTCCTAACTTCTGCAAAGTACTTAACAATATTCTTAATAATGAAGAAATGATGTATTGATACATTTGCAACATTCTGAATCATCAAGTTGAAAGAAAATTAGGGAGGAATACATACAAACTGAGCCTCTAAATATCTCCAGAGAGGTATTTTCTAAAGCAACTTGCTGGGTGGAATTAACTCTAAGAATGGCTCAAGTATAGGTGTATCATTATAGACAGTTGGATTCAACCAGGGAAAATGTAACAAAAAGAGTAATTATTATATAATGACCAATATAGTATTTAAAATATTCAATAAGGAAGTAAAGATATTAAAGCAGATGGTGGTAGTGAAATTGAAAATAAATTGAAAAGTAGTTGGATGGAAGTAGGGGAGAAGGGAAAAGAAAACAGCTTACTACCTGAATGCTCCGGCAAAGACAAAATAAATTTACTTACGAAGCCTATGCTAGGAACATAGTTGCTACTTCAAAAGAAGAAAAAAATACTGTATTATGAGGTAATTTATATACAGATATTTTTTAATCTGATTCTTCAATATGTGAGTAGAAGAAATTTATACACAGAAAAAAATATGGCAGGTATGTAATAAAACTAGATTTCTACTTATTACAATTCCAGGAAGAAATGAACATAATTTTAATATCTCTATTATAACACAGCCTCTTTTATCTCGGCCACTGATGTAAATTCTACATGGAGATATATTTGTACCAAACACCCCACAAGTGAAAGCTAGTCTGCTCAGTCGACCCAGAGATTGAACCCAGTTATCCTGCATCCAAGATCTCCTGCACCGAAGACACTGGAAATTAAATGAAGTTGATATATTATTCAATTTACCAGTAACTTAAAAAACCCCCCAAAAACTAACAAAACTCATTCTACATAAAGAGAATGCTGCCTTTGTTCTCTTTAATAAATCTGAATTTAGTAATTTAGTGACTGCCTTCCTCAGAAAAATATTCATAACATTATACTTGAAAAATATGAGGGGCGGGGTACTCTTTCTACCCCCTTCTGATGCCTATATCAGAAGCTTTCTCTATCTCCTTTATACTTTAATAAAACTTTATTACAAAAAAATAAAATAAATAAAATTTCATAAAAAAAAAAAAGAAAAATATGAGGGGCATCATTTTTCTCCTCTCCAAGTAAATGTTCATTCATGTCCTTTCCTGAGAACAAAGGAACACCAGGATATTCTAAGCTTAGTCTCCGGTGTGGTATGAAAGAAAGTCAAAGTGCTATTCGCTCAGCTGTGTCCGACTCTTTGTGGCCCCGTGGATGGTAGCCCACCAGGCTCCTCTGTCCATAGAATTCTCCAGGCAAGAATACTGGAGTGGGTAACCATTCCCTTCTCCAGGGGAGCTTCCCAACCCAGGGATTGAGCCCAGGTCTCCTGCCTTGCAGGCAGATTCTTTACCATCTGAGCCTCCAGGGAACATTCTAAACTCTACTTGAATTACTTAATACTGTTTTCCTCAAACTAAACTATGAATTTCCTTGAGTGTTTATAGGAAATCTGTCTTCTTCACCTTGATGCAATGAAGGAACTCAGTGCATCTCTGTAGAAAGAAGTCAGATTATGAACAAGCAGACACATATTTATAGCCAGGAAAGAAAGCTATTTCAATGGAAACAGTCAATATTTACTTTTAGTCTATTAGTGCCCTGTCACCCTTTAACTGCTACCATTTCTGATGGTTCCCAAAATTCTCCCCATAAACATCTCAGATTTATCCATACTGCTTTTGCTAAATTGTGACAATTAGAAGAGAAACATTTGGAAGGGGGCCTTGGAATTCATCTAGTGTACAGTCTACTCACTTGACAATGCATACACGAAGACTGAGAAAGAGGCAACGGCCTGGCCAGTCACCAAACTAAAGGGCAGCAGATGCCAGCACCTAGCTGCCTCCTAGCACAGGAATACCGTTTTCTTCCATTTGCAGATCCATATCTACTTTAAAGAATTCTCAAATTTCCTTTCCCCACCTTCCAATTACTCGCCAGACCAAAATTAACTTGTCCATTTTGTTTTGGAAGCCATCTAAATACTACTACTCTTAGGACTCCTCTTTCATATGACAGAAAGTAAGAGAACCAGATGAGTGACAATAAATGGCAAAGCCAATGTTCCTTTCATGAGACATCAGTAATGTCACAAGAGAGTCTAGAAACAATGCCAATTTGGCCATTTAGCAGTCTTGGCCCATGGCAGCCACAGAAATAACTCTCTTGGTTTTAAGTATTAAACCTTCATTATCAGCCCATCCAGCATCGTGGGAGGGACAGGCCACATGTCCATTCCAGGACTCAGAATGTGCTATTACCAGAGAAATTAGAAGGAGGGAAGGAAATAATCTTCCTCAAGCCTCTGATGTTCCCAAAAGGTCAGCTGCCGAAGTAATTAACATCTCTTCAAAAGTCAAGGCCAGAGTCTAGCTTCCAAAAGGACCCTTTTCAAGAAGATTACAGGGCAAGAAAGAATAGGAGGGCTTTCTGGTGGATCCTTGGTTAAGAATCAGCTCGCCAATGCAGGAGGATAGGAATTCAGTTCTTGGGCTGGGAGGATCCCCTGGAGGAGGAAATGGCAACCCACTCCAGTATTCTTGCCTGGGAAATCCCATGGACAGAGGAGCCTGGCGGGCTACAGTACATGGGGTCGCAAAAGAGTCAGACACAACTTAGCAACTAAACAACAACAAGAAAAAGAAGGAGAGTTGGCCCAGGCAGAGTTCTGCATTATCCAGTTTCCACAATCTCAAATAGATAGAGTGACTGCCACATGGCTTAACTGCATGCCAACTCCCAGCCTTCACCTTCTAACAGTGGTGAACACACTGAGCCGGGAGTAAGGAGCCAGGATTCTTTTTTGCCCTTCCCGCTCACCCCATCAGTCAGCTACGTGACTGGGCAATTCTCTTGACCTTTCTGACATTTCTTGTCATCTTGGGTGTGAAAGGAATAGTGCCTTAGTTTAAGGCCCCTACCTTCCAGCTTTAGTATAAACAATAATTAGAACAAGACTAAAATGAACTAGATTTTTAAAGTTAGGAAACCACTCTGCATTTCCTAATTAATGTGACCTGAAAGACACTCCCCTTCTCTCGTGAAGACACAATAATAAAGATAGTACAACTGGGTGATGAACAAGGAAAGTCCATCTCTTCCAATTTCCTAGTTCTCTTTCCTCTCACATGCAAAGTAAACCTTAGCTCTAAGGCTGGTGCTTAAACTTACCCTAACAAGTTTAGGGCAAAAGTTTATCCCCCTACCCAGGACTTTTTTTTTTTTTTTTTGTTTTTGTTTTTCACTACTTTTAATTTGCTCTCTGAATAGAGAAAAGTTGTGAATTCCCTGAACTGCAGGTAATTTTGAATTCTATAGGACACTGGTGTATTTAAGTTAGTGGAAACTTCCAAGTAGCCCAGTTAGTAGGAAGAGAAAATAATTTTTTTCATAATCTAAAGTACAGAACACCACAAAGAAGTCAAAAGAGGAACCACTGAGGACATTATTTTCTCAGATATCTGAGAAGATACCACAGATGAGGGATCAATTTAAAAGCAATGAATCACTCAAAGCCCTCTGTTTTTAAACTGCCCATGTCTATACAAACCATATTTATAACACTCAGAGAATACAGAATATTACAGACAATGGTAGCGTTTACTAAGCTACACGAGACACACTGTCAAAGAATCTGGGGTTGGAAAGTCTGATTTCCTTCGAATTATTATCTCATCACTAGTCAATCAAACCTTTTTGGGAAGTGAGCTGAGCTAAATTTTTCCTCCAACCTTCTCTGAATGAATTTTTTAAGTGCTCTACTTAAAGCAGTTATATTGTATCTTAATGTTTTGTTTGTAAGTCTTGCTAAGCTGTAGTCTCTAGGACAAAGGACTGTACCATATTAGCCTTCATATCCTCAGCCTTTAAACAAAAATTCCTGACGTGCTGGATACCCTATAAACACAACACAGTGGGAACAGCCTCGTGACTAAGCCCTCAACAGTCAATGTGTAGTGTCTACTTAATCCTCTCCAATAAGGTCAGGAAACCTATTTGATGACAGAATAAATCTTAATCCTCTCTTAACATCAAATCTTTTTAACTGACTTTCCATTCATTTCTCAATTACCTTTAAATTTCCAATCCCTCATTTTCAAAGAAGCTGTCCCCAGGAAAGGTAGGGATGGATTTCAGGACCCACACTTTCTCTGGAGGCAAAGAGCCCAAGAATAACTGGCACAAAGACAGAGATGAGACCTCCAGTGACATTGCCCAAAGCCCCATTCATTCAGAACACTCTCCAAGAATGCAGTGGGAATGAACTGAAGGGGTGGTGGTGAATATGGAAAACTGGCAGAGGCTGATTACTGAATTTTTAGGAAAGGGGAAAGAAAATTTATCTTTGGGTGTTATTTATAATCCTTTCAGGAGACACCAATCAGAATGTTTCCAGACAGCAACTACTACACCCACTTTATAGTAAAAAATCAGTCCTGCGTACTGCAATTGTCTTCAAAATGAGCTTAGAAGTAATAAACCTGAGCATTGTATAAATGATTCTCCAATCATTGTTGGCTAAAATTTAGGCTAAGATAATTTGCTCTCAAGTGCTATTAGAGGCAACGTTATTAAATCTACTCATACTGTATCTAATTTTCAGAAACAACTGACAAAATGCAATTATAGTGATAATGCTGGTAAACATTCCACCGGGAAGCTGAGTTAATACTTACCATTATATGTCATATCCTGATGTAAAGTTAATTGAAAGATCCTCACGCAATTGAAAAAAATCTCATCAGCAAAAAAAATTAAGGATTCATTTTCTGGGCTCCTATAATTAGACTAATGATGGGGGAGGGGTGGGGGGACAGTGGGTGGATACTTAAAGAAGGATTCCAGAATAAAGAAGATACGGTGTGTGCGTATATACACACACACACACACACACACACACACACACTGGGGTATTACTCAGCCATAAGAAAAGAATGAAATAATGCAATTTGTAGCAACATGGATGAACCTAGAGATTATCATACTAAGTAAATCAGCCCTCCAGGCTCCTCATTCATTGGGATTCTCCAGGCATGAATACTGAAGTGGGTTGCCATGCCCTCCTCCAGGGGATCTTCCCAAACCAGGGATCGAACCCAGGTCTCCCGCACTGCAGGCGTTCTTTACAGACTGAGCCACCAGGAAAGCCCAAGAATACTGAGTAGGTAGCCTATCCCTTCTCCAAGGGATCTTCCCAACCCAAGAGTCGAACCAGGGTCTCCTATATTGCAGATGGATTCTTGGCCAGCTGAGCTACAGGGGAAGCCCAAGTGAATCACAGAGAAAGACAAATAACATATGAGATCACTTATTCATATCACATATTCAATATCTTAAACTATAATGGAAAAGAATCTGAAAAAGTATGTATAAACTGAATCACTTTGCTGTACACCTGAAACTAATACAACATTCTAAGTCAACTATATTTCAGTTAAAAAAATGAAAGATTCCAACAAACCACCTGCAGAAGAAAGACAAGAAAGACTAATTTTAGCTGCAATTCTTTGCTTCTATACAAGTCTCCGTAACCTGGAGCACAAATGAGTTTGGCTTATATACCACTCTAATTTCACTAGCTATCTGGAACATATACTGAGGACACTGAAGAAATGCCGAGCTCAGCTGGAGAGATCATGTATTACCAGTGTCTGTCAAGGATACAAAAAGAAGAAGTGCATATTCATTAGCTATAGATTTTCTATTTCTTTACTAAAGTAGATCATACCAGTTTCATCTCTGTATCCCCAGAATGTGAGAGCCTGGTACATAGCAAATGTTCAATAAATATTTCAGAATGGTTTAATAAAAAAGAAAAAAAAATCAGACATTTTTTTACCTTGGTTTCGAACAGGAGTAACAAAATTGATACCATGAACATTTCTCCAATCCCAGGATTTTGGCAAATGCAAAACCTTTTTCTGTATTTCAGCAGTTATTGGTGCAGGTTTGGGCCTAGGATGGAAACAGACACTTGACATCAATACATAGTTTTTCCTTTGAGGATGATTTCCCAACCTTTAATCCCATAATTTCAACCACCTGGCTGGCTAGGATGTAGATTCAGATCCAAAGAACACTTGTCCATCTGTGTTTCAATGTGTCTATTATACAAAAATGTGTCTATTATACAATGTGTTAATTATACAACTAAGTTAGATAGATTGCCCATTTCTTTTTTTTTTTTTTTAACGGTTACAATTATTTATTTTTCAATTTATTTATTTGGCTATGACTGGTCTTAGTTGTGGTGTGCGGAATCTTTAGTTGCAACATGTAAGGTCTAGTTCCTTGACTAGGGATTGAACCCAGGCCTCTTGCACTGGGATCACAGTGTCTCAGCCACTGGAGAAGTCTCAAAATTACCCATCTATTTTTCAGGATCTAGTACTTTTCCCCTATGAAACAATACTGGTTTTATATATTGCCATTGCTAGTTTTAGTATGCCTAAATAACAGCATTCTCTTTTCATATATTTTGACCCAAAAAAAGTAGATATGGGAAATTGAAGAAGGCCTACAAATGTTTTAGAGAAAATAGAGGAATTACTGATGTTTGACTCTACGCAGGGTGGTGATGGTAGTCACAAAGGAAGTGAAAGGCAGAGAAACACAGGATGTAAGTAGAAGAAGGCAAACCAGGTCAAAAAACAGATAAAAGTAAGACATAAAGACACCTACAATGACTTCACCACTTCCTAGCTGTGTGACACTCATCAAAGAACTTAACATCATAAAACTATGATCACCTCCTACTATGATGTGCATAGTTATACCTATCTCTGAGCACTGTTATGATAATTCAATGCAATAACGATTAATGTGCTTAAAACATTACTTAGTCTTGGATGTCTTTAATAAGCTATTAAGCTATTATGGTGATTACCACGACCATCAACATCCATGTCTTTAAGACTAAATATGCTGCTGATACATTTAAGTAACTATCTTAAATGTGAACAAAACACTCAATTGAAGTGTTAACTTCCTTCTTCCTACATCCTATAGGCAGCGTGTCTATCCATCAATGCACACACACATGGAATAAAAGCAACGTGATAAATGAAGCTCAATGGTATGAAAATGAAGTGAGTGAAAGAGGAAGCTGGGTGTCGGAGAAGTGAGAATTACAAACATCATAGGTACACTATACATTATTGCCTCTTCATCATTTGGGTCCAGATTCTTTTAAGAAATCAGAGACAGCTCTGGACACACTCAGAGAGATGTCCATAAATGATACATTTTTCTACAATTTGAGCAGGTTCAGTCTCAGAGTTTCAGGTTAAGAATCTCTGAGTTTCTATTATTTCACTTTCAGCAGATCTAACATATATACAAAAGTGCTACTGAAAACCAGGCAGCTAGACCATAATGTCTGGCTTCAACATTTCCCACTTCTATCTTCTTATCTTAAACCTTCTATGGAGACTTATTAGCCTTAAAAACACAGCTTCATAAATCTATCTCTTCTCTAAAACCAAGGTGGTTGGGTGGAAAGAGAAAAATTCAAGTACAGGAGTTCTTCAGAAACATGGCATCTGACATGTGGCAATGTAGTTGTGTCTGAGGCTCAAATCTTGCAGATAGGAGCCCTGGTCTCCTTAAGGTTCCAACACTGATTGCATCTCCTCTGGGGGCTCCTCTGGATCGTTACTGAACAGCTCTCAACTTTCCGTCTCATACAGACACAGGATGGCTCTTTCACTTTAGTAAATCTGAGAAGTGATACAATACATTCCCTTTCTGAATTTTGACTAACTAGAACATCTGGTAGACTAGTCACACCTTAGAATATGCTATGAGAGACATCATACAAAAATTTTTTTTTGGAGACAGGGGTAGAATTACGAGAGAATGCTATCAGTTGGACAGGAAAAAACTCCATACAGTCTCAGAGTAGAAAAATGCCAGATTATGATTATTAGTCTGCAGAAGAAAAACTTAGCAATTTTATTGCTGTGTTCATTTGCCAAGTTGTGTCCTACTCTTTATGATGCCATGGACTACAGTACCCCAGGCTTCTCTGTCCTCCACTCTCTGCTGGACTTTTCTCAAATTCATGTCCACTGATTTCAGTTCAGTTCAGTCACTCAGTCGTGTCCGACTCTTTGAGACCCCATGAATTGCAGCACGCCAGGCCTACCTATCCATCACCAACTCCCGGAGTTCACCCAGACTCAAGTCTATCCAGTCGGTGATGCCATCCAGCCATCTCATCCTCTGTTATCCTCTTTTCCTCCTGCCCCCAATCCTTCCCAGCATCAGGGTCTTTTCCAATGAGTCAACTCTTAACATGAGGTGGCCAAAGTACTGGAGTTTCAGCTTTAGCATCAGTCCTTCCAAAGAAATCCCAGGGCTGATCTCCCTTAGAATGGACTGGTTGGATCTCCTTGCAGTCCAAGGGACTTTCAAGAGTCTTCTCCAACACTACAGTTCAAAAGCATCAATTCTTCTGTGCTCAGCTTTCTTCACAGTCCAACTCTCACATCCATACATGACCACTGGAAAAACCATAGCCTTGACTAGATGGACCTTTGTTGGCAAAGTAATGTCTCTGCTTTTCAATATGCTATCTAGGTTGGTCATAACTTTCCTTCCAAGGAGTAAGCGTCTTTTAATTTCATGGCTGCAATCACCATCTGCAGTGATTTTGGAGCCCAGAAAAACAAAGTCTGACACTGTTTCCACTGTTTCCCCATCTATTTCCCATGAAGTGACGGGACCAGATGCCATGATGTTAGTTTTCTGAATGCTGAGCTTGAAGCCAACTTTTTCACTCTCCTCTTTCACTTTCATCAAGAGGCTTTTAGTTTCTCTTCACTTTCTGCTATAAGGGTGGTGTCATCTGCATATCTGAGGTCCACTGAGTAGGTGATGGTATTTAACCATCTCATCCTCTGACACCCCCTTCTCCTCCTGCTCTCAATCTTTCCCAGCATCACAATCTTTTCCAATGGGTTGGCTCTCTGCATCAGGTGGCCAAAGTGTTGGAGCTTCAGCGAGTCTTTCCAATGAATATTTAGGGTTGATTTCCTTTAGGATTGGCCAGCTTGATCTCCTTTACAGTCCAAGGGACTCTCAAGAATCTTCCCTAGCACCGCGATTCAAAAGCACCAATTCTTCGGCATTCAGCCTTCTTTATCATCCAACTCTCACATCTGTATATGACTACTGGAAAAACCACAGCTTTGACTATATGGACCTTTGTTGGCAAAATGATATCTCTGCTTTTCAATACACTGTCTAGATTTGTTATAACTTTCCTTTCAAGGAGCAAGCATCTTTTAATTTCACGGCTGCAGTCACCATCCTTAGTGATTTTATAGCCCAAGAAAATTAACTCTGTCACTGCTTCCACTTTTTCCCCTTCTATTTGTCATGAAATGGTAGGACCATATGACATGATCTTAGTTGTTTAAACATTGAGTTTTAAGCCAGCTTTTTCACTCTCCCCTTTCACCTTCATCAAGAGGCTCTCTAGATCCTCTTCACTTTCTGCCATTAGAGTGGTATCATTTGTATATCTGAATTGCTGATATTTCTCCCAGCGATCTTGACTCCAGCTTGTGATTCATCCAGTCTGGCATTTGGGTGGAGCGCTGATCCAAGCCGGCTCCCGACATCTCACCCAAACTTTTGCATATGATAAGTTTGCAGGAAGAAAGCCTGGCTTACTGCAGGGGCTTACTGCAGGCATTCATCCAGCAATGTATTTTAGTTAACTATTAATCTATCAGTGGTCTGTTTAAACAATAAAACTTGAACAAAGGACTCTATAGCTATTAATAATCATTATATTCTCTGGATATTAGAAAACACTTCAATATACTAAAAGAAAATAACCTATCTACACAATTTTTTTTGTTTATTTTTTTAATATAAATTTACTGAGTCCCATTAGCTTTGCCAACTGGTTTTCCTACCCTTCAGTTACATCAATTTCTCCTGCAGCAAGGTATGGCATTACAAGAATGTTGCTGGTCATTTAATAAATATTAAGGGACTACATATGCTAAACTCAGCTATAGTTTTCAGGGACTAAAAGAAATCTACCAAACTCCTGACTATATAAATTCAAAGAATGATATAATTTCCCATCAGATGCATATCATGGGGTATGTAAACTAAGATAGGAAATGCTACTTCTGGCTGAGGGCAGGAGAAGTATATTGATAAATATGTAACTTTTTTTTTTTTTTTTTGCTGGACCTCAAAACTGAGAAAGGATTTTGAGATTTTTTACCGGTGGCAAACTGGTTTTTGCCAATGGTTTTTATAGGCCAGTTCAGGGGTATGTGAGGCAAACAAAGTTTCATGAATGGCGGTAGATGAAAGTTTTCAGTAATTTTTTGTCATATTGTTTGAAAGCAGGTCAAGGTGTAAACAGAGTTATGGTCAAATTTAGATGGTTTTGATTACCAGGCTAAATGTATTCCTTAGACAACAGGTAGTAACCCAATCACAGCTGAATATAGGAAGATGTAACTGGCAGTATTTCATAGAATGGCTAAGAATGGGGACAGGGAGGGAAAGAGATCAAAAGGACAGAAGACAGGAAGCTGATCCATCATACAGGCGAGAGACGACAAAGCCCTCAAGCCAAAGTGGAGAAACGCAAAGAGAGCAAAGGAGGCAGGAGATGCTGTGAAAGCAAAGCCCATAAACAGGACCTGGAGAACATCAGGACATGCATGGATAGGAGAGGGGCACAGTCAGAGAAAAGGTAATACAAACATCTAAGTTGGGATTGACCAATAAAATAGTGAGTGATGCAAGGAGGGCTGGTTAGAAGGGAAGACATCAATCAACACATATCTTTATTCGTGATAAAGAGATGTGCTTTATTACCTTGGAATTCTCCGGCTGTGGCCACCACCTCTCCTAATCATCTCTTTTAGGGTAAGAGTCTCATATTCCATGTAAGGGGCTGCAGTCCAAGACTTCTGAATGGCATTGATAGCTTTCACAAAGTCGTGGTTATATCTGTAGAGCCTATCAGAATACCTGCCAACAAAAGTAAGATAGCTTCAGATACACTCTTTACTGATGTAAACAGATTCCATTAAAATAGGCACTTATACTCTGAGCTTGAGTGTAAAGTGATATAATCTTTCAGGAAGGCAACTGGGTATATCAGTCTCTATATCTCTACATTTATATCCACAGCCTAGAACTGGAATGTGTCCTATGAAAATAAAATTTAAGTGAACTAAGATAACTGTATAACGATGCTCAGTGAAACACTTTTATACTAGTAATAGATTATAAATATAAATTCTAAAACAAACAAGGGATTAAATAAATAATGGCACTTCATTTGCTGTACAGTTTATTCAGTAAAAATGTCTAGGAGATAATTTAGTGATATGGGAGAATGTTCATACTATATTAGACAAAAAAGCAGACTATCAAAGAAGTTGACAGAGCATGAATCAAATTTTTGTGAAAGTGTACATTTATATTGATATTATATAAAGTACATATAACCAAGGTTATCTCTGAGTGGTAACATAGAATCACACCTCTATTAATACAGTTTCTACAATGTACCTTTTAAACTTGGCAATGATAAAAAAAAGGTGGGGGAGACAGCCAAACTGTCATCAATGTGTGTATGTGGTACACTGGAAAAGAATCTGCCTGCCAGTGCAGGAGGCAAAAGAAATAGGTGTGGTCCCCGGGTCGGGAAAATCCCCTGGAGCAGGAAATGGCAACCCATGGCTACAAAGAGTTGGATACAACTGAGTATACAAACATCACCTTTTAAACTTTACAATAATAAAAGGGGGTGGGTGAAGCACACCAAAACTGTATTCAACGTACATATAGCAAGGCAAGTATTGTAACCACATGATGAACAAAAAGTTGTTCCATATGGACAAGGTTTAAATCCTTGTCACTCAGATTTGGTTCTTGAGCCAGTACCAGCAGAAGCACCTGGAAGCTTGCTAGAAATGCAGACTCTAAATGTCATTCCAGGCCACCTGAATCAGAATTGACATTTTAACAGGATTCCCAGATGATTCACAGCAACATTAAATACTGAGAGGCACTGGTTTAACTGATGCCAAATGCTTGGACAGAGATGTAAACACATCTAATACACAAGGAGCATGTTTACAAAGGCAAAGGACTGGGGGAGTTGATTATTCATTTAACTCAAACATGTATTACACCTATGTGCCAGGTGCCAGGAATTATAGAATTCACCACGTTATTTCTATTAAAAAAAGGTTCTATGACTTAAGTATGACTCACTATCCATATAGTGTATGGATAACTTCATACACTATACATACATATAAGTTATACATGTAGTGAATAAGTTATACTTATTACGTTATATTATATATGTTATTACATATTATATAACTTATTATATAAGTTATATTCACTATAAGTTATACATATAGTGAGTGTATAACTTCCATTAACATTCAGTTATACAAAGCAAGATATACCTAACCTGAGTAACTTTCGGCATACTGTGAACTTTCTTTGTCTTTTAGTTCAGATGTTCACAGAGAGAGTATTGATATATAGCCAAACAACCTGCAAGCATTGGAAATAATAACAAAAATGTGCAACCACATTGAAAATGTTTTAATGTTTTTATCAAAGTACTTTCCCACTTTTTTCAGTGTGAAACCAGAGAGGTCCATTTATTAAACATAAAACTCTCTGTATTCTATTTCTGACAAGCTAACAAACAACAAAAACCTGTTACAGTTGTTTTTTCTTAAGACACAGGTTCCGTTCAGTTCAGTTGCTCAGTCGTGTTCAACTCTGCAACCCCATGGACTGCAGCGGGCCTACATCACGCCTCCCTGTCCATCACGAACTCCCAGAGCTTACTCAAACTCATGGCCATCGAGTCAGTGATGCCATCCAACTATCTTATCCTCTGTCATCCCCTTTTCCTCCTGCCTTCAATTCTTCCCAGCATCAGGGTCTTTACCAATGAGTCAGTTCTTTGCATTAGTTGTCCAAAGTATTAGAGTTTCAGCTTCAGCATCAATCCTTCCAATGAATATTCAGGACTCATTTCCTTTAGGATGGACTGGCTGGATCTCCTTGCAGTCCAAGGGACTGTCAAGAGTCTTCTCGAACACCAAAGAGACACGTTTTTAAACTGTAAATATCTTATCTTGAGATCTGATCATTAAGAGCTGAAAGAGACCTTGATGGTAACTTAATCCTAAATGTTTATTTTCCAAGTGAGGCAACATAGATTCTGAGCTCTCTGGTTGTAGCTTCTTCACTAAATGAGGCAATGCTTGAAATATCAGAAAAGTACATAGCATACTGCTGCTGCTGCTGCTGCTAAGTCGCTTCAGTAGTTGTCTGACTCTGTGCGACCCCACAGACGGCAGCCCATCAGGCTCCTCCATCCTTGGGATTCTCCAGGCAAGAACCCTGGAATGGGTTGCCATTTCCTTTATATCCTAAATGGCAGGGTGAAAAGTGAGCAGCTTCACAGGAAATGTGTCACTCAAGGGGCAAGCAAGCAAAGCAACTTAAAATCTATGTTCAAAATGGAGGGGATGAATTGGTCTACATCTTGTCGGGGGAGTGCCTCCCCAGACAAGAGCGATCTGTCCTCTTTGAACTCACGTTCCCCTTTTCTGCTGCAGAGCCCTTCACTGCCTGTGTGGCCTGGCTTTGGGTGATCTGCTCATGCACATTTCCAGGGGATTTCACAGTCAAGTAAAACAGAAAATCTGCTACCAATAATATTTATCTTTTCCTTCCAAACTAATAAAGTCTGAAATCTCTTGTGTGGTTCACAGTGACTTACACTGGACCTGACTTAAGAAAAATATTAACTGTCTGTTATAAGCTAAATTCATGTGTTCATGTCCTAATCTTTAGTGTATGAGAATGTGACTATATTGAGACGTGGCCTTTAAAGGGGACATCAAGGTTAAATGAGGTCACATGGATGGGCTCTACTCCAGTATGACTGGGATGTGTGTGTGTGTGTTTGCTCAGTCATGTCAGACTCTTTGTGACCCCATGGACTAAAGGCTGCCAGGCTCCTCCGTCCCTGGGATTTCCCAGGCAGGAATATGGAGCAGGTTGCCATTTCCTTCTCCAAGGGATTTTCCCGACCCAGGATCAAACCCAAGTCTCTTGCATCTCCCGCATTAGCAGGTAGATTCTTTACCACTGAGCCCCCTGGGAAGCTCACATGACTGGTATACTTATAAGAAATGGAGATTAGAACACTCACAGGCTGACTGTGTAGGGACAACTGTGAGCAGCCATCTGCAAGCCAAGGACAGAGCCCTCAGAAGAAATCAAACCTGCTGATGCTATGACCTTGGACTTACAGCCTCCAGAACTATGAGAAAATAAACCTCTGTTGCTTAACCCAGTCTGTGTAATCTGTTATGTTAGCCTCAGCAAATATATTACATAAATACTAAGAACCTGAAATTCAGTTATTATTGCCTTAAGATTTATGTTAGATTAGTATCACCTATATTTGATGCAAAATAAACATATGTATCTGCAAGGATTCTGCAACATCTTATTATGCTGTGCTGTGAAGTCACTTCAGTCTTGTCCAAATCTTTGCAATCCCAAGGACTGTAGCCCACCAGGCTCCTCTGTCCATGGGATTTTCCAGGAAAGAATACTAGAGTGGGTTGCCATTCCATGCTCCAAGGGATCTTCCTGACCCAGGTATCAAACTCATGTCCCTTATGTCTCCCACACTGACAGGTGAGTTCTTTACCACTAGGGCCATCTGAGAAGCCTGCAACATCTTATTATATGACAATAATAAAATGATTTTTCTGTATTAGAATTAGTTCAGTCACTCAGTCATGTCTCTTTGTGACTTCATGGACTGCAGCACGCCAGGCTTCCCTGTCCATCACCAACTCCCGGAGTTTACTCAAACTCATCTCCATCGAGTCAGTGATGCCATCCAACTATTGTATCCTCTGTCGTCCCCTTCTCCTCCTGCCCTCAATCTTTCCCAGGATCAGGGTCTTTTCCAATGAGCCAACTCTTTGGATGAGGCGGCCAAAGTATTGGACTTTCAGCTTCAGTATCAGTCCTTCCAGTGAACACTCAGGACTGATCTCCTTTAGAATGGACTGGTTGGATCTCCTTGCAGTCCAAGGGACTCTCAAAAGTCTTCACCAACACTACACTTCAAAAGCATCAATTCTTCAGCACTCAGCTTCCTTCACAGTCCAACTCTCACATCCATACATGACGAATGGAAAAACCATAGATTTGACTATATGGATCTTTGTTGGCAAAGTAATGTCTCTGCTTTTGAATATGCTATCTAGGTTACTTTAAAAATAACTTTCCTTCCAAGGAGCAAGCGTCTTTTAATTTCATGGCTGTAATCACCATTTGCAGTGATTTTCAAGCCCCAAAAAGTCTGTCACTATTTCCATTGTTTCCCCATCTATTTCCCATGAAGTAATAGGATCGGATGCCATGATCTTAGTTTTCTGAATGTTAAGTTTTAAGCCAACTTTTTCACTCTCCTCTTTCACTTTCATCAAGAGGCTCTTTAGTTCTTCACTTTCTGCCATAAGGGTGGTGTCATTTGCATATCTGAGGTTATTGATATTTCTCCCGGCAATCTTGATTTTAGGTTGTGCTTCATCTAGCCCAGCATTTTGCATGATGTACTCTGCATATAAGTTGAATAAGCAGGGTGACAATATATGGCCTTGACTTGCTCCTTTCATGATTTGGAACCCGTCTATTGTTCCATCTGCATGTATAAGTCACTCAATTCTGTGATCCTTTACATAAATCTTCTTTAAAGCCCTCAATGGTCCATTACTTTAGAAATATTTTGAAAAAATACTTTCTTCTCTCAGTTAAATCACCCAACGTATTTTTCCAGTAAAGTGGTACATAACATGGCTTATGTTTCTAGGTCAAATAAAGTTAATATAATCAAATTAAATTTTCCAAGGATTAATATAGAAACATCCTTATAAACACCATAAAAAACCAAATGGATCTTTTCACTGACGACAACTCACGTTTCCTCGAGACCCGCAAGGCGTGCTGTGTTCACGTTCACGTTCTCCGAGGTATTTCCTGTCTTCCTTCCAGTGAAACAGGCCCAGTTCCGGCCCAGCACGTCATGGACCCAGCCAGTCATGGTCTCGTGGCAGTAACTGGTTACCTTGCCACCCTCTTCTTTATACTGCAATCAAGCAAGAGAAGGAAAAGCCCCATGAACCTGTTCTCTCTCAGGTCCGTTTCCTTGTCTCTCATTCACAGTAACGATGCCTCTTTTTCGTTTCACCTGAGGGACCAGCCTCTGTCAGCCAAAACAAAATCTGAGAGGTTTCAGTCTGAGAACTATTCTAGAAGAGGAAGAGAAAGAAACATTTCTAGGATTAGCATCACTGACCACCAGCAAAATTTACACAACCAACACTGCTGCTGCTAAGTCACTTCAGTCATGTCTGACTCTGTGAGACCCCATAGACGGCAGCCCACCAGGCTCCCCCGTCCCTGGGACTCTCCAGGCAAGAACACTGGAGTGGGTTGCCATTTCCTTCTCCAATGCATGAAAGTGAAAAGTGAAAGTGAAGTCGCTCAGTCACTGCAAGAGAATAAAAGGCAGGTAAAGAAAATAATATTTTTAAAGCAGCTGCTTTCCAAGGCACTTTACCAAAGTCACCTCATTTAATCTTCACGGCAAGCCTCTGAGGAGACCGGCACTAATAACCCCAACTGACCAGTGAGTAAGCGGAGGCTCTCCTCAGACAGCAAGCGGTCCCTACCTACGCTAACAGAGCTGTGAAGGGGCAGAAACAACACAGTCCTGCTCACTTCCTCAGACTGGTCCACTCAGAGAAGAGGCACTCCAGCAAAATACAAAAACCTCCCAAAGAATTCAAACTTTTTCTTCTGTCAACCTCCCAACTTCTTAGCAAATTCTAATCATGAGGGAGTTAAAATATCCTAATTATTAAATATTCTCTCCACTTCATTTCACTAGCACAACCTGTTGTTTTATATCAGTGTTGACACTGAAAAATAACTACAGCTGGTCCTTGAAGAGAACAGGGGCACCGATATAGCACAGGCAAAAATCCACATATAATTTTTCAGTCATCCATCTGTATCCTGGGTGCTGCGTCCAAGGAACCAACCAACCCTGGCTCACGTAGTACTGTAGTATGTATTTATTTTTTAAAAATCTGAATACAAGTGGACCTGTACAGTTCAAACCTGGCATTCAAGGGTCAACTGTATAAAGTAACAGATCTATAACTTAGATAACTTTGGCTCCAGAGCCTTAAAAAAACCCTCATATTTTAACATATCCTTATGGAGGAAGGATATATAATCCTGAATAAAAATAGAGCATAGGAGGAGGAAAGAAAAAAAAAATGCATGGTAAACTTTTTAAGAAGGGACTTGAATACAGACAGTTTCAGACACTGACTTCATGGAACAGCAGCACAAAAGCAGTCAAAGGCAACACAAACATATGACCACAAGCAGCTGTGTTTCAATGCTTTTCTTTATAAAGGCACACAGTAGGGTGGTTTTGGCCCACAGGATGTAGTTTGTGGACTCTTAAATCTAGCATAATGGATACTACTTTACCTGTGCTAGGTGGCCTGAGTAAGGGCCAAACAGTAAATACATTAACGTTTGCAGGTTATAAGGCTTCTGTCATACTCATCCCTGCCTTTGCAGTGTGAGAGGTACACCAGAAATACATAAAGGAATGAACCACAGTCTGTTCCAATTAAACTTCATTTACAAAAACAGAGCCATGGTTTGCAAACCCCAAGTTTAAAGGAATGTATATGCTGAACTACATTGAAAGGTAAAACTACCTTACTGCATCTGAGTCTCTGAATTCAAATTATACTTAGGTGTAGAGTTAAGAGGGCTTCCTTGGTGGCTCAGTAGTAAGGAATCTGTCTGCCAATGCAGGAGACATGGGTTTGATCCCTGGGATGGAAAGAAGAAAATGGCAACTCACTCCAGTATTCTTGCCTGGAGAACCCCATGGACAGAGAGACCTGGTGGGCTACAATCTGTGGGACTGTAAAGTCAGACACGACTTAGTGACTGTGTAACAACAACATGGAGTTAAAAACACACAGTCTTAGAATCCAAAAGAGCTAGGTCTGGATCCTGGGGTTCACCACCCAGTAGGCTGCACTGGGTGAGTGACTGAGGGCTACTCACATGTACATTTTGCTCCATCTTGGTGCTTCATGATACTGTGAAGCTCGTGTCCCTGCCCCGAGCTAAGAATATCTCCACGAGCATAGGTTTGACTCACCATTCCTCATGTCCCTGCTAAAGCCCCAACTTAGGACAAAGGAACACTGAAATAAAGGTCTAGGATATGACTGGGCTGAAACACTGGAAGGTATGTCATGTGAAAAAGTTAATAAAAGTTCATATTTATTATGCTCAACTACCTGAAACTATTTTCATTGATCAAAACTGTCTAACGGTAACCTCATATGATACAGACAGGCCAGGCAGGGTTAGGCCACTGCTCCCCCCACCACTGCTGTAGAATTCAAAAAGACATGTACCCCAGTGTTCACTGCAACACTATTCAGAACAGCCAGGACATGGAAGCAACCTAGATGTCCATTGACAGATGAATGAAGAAGATGTGGTACATGTATACAAAGGAATCGTATTCAGCCATGAAAAGGAACACATTTGAGTCAGTTTTAGTGAGGTGGATGAACTTAGAACTTGTTACACGGAGTGAAGTTAAGTTGGAGAAAGAACAAATACCATACATCAAAATATATGTATGGAAACTAGAAAAATAATACCAGTGAACCTATTTGCAGGGAAGGAAATGGAGACACAGACAGAGAACAGACTTCTGGATACATCAAGGGGAAGGAGAGGGTGGACTGAGTTGAGAAAGTAGCACTGACACATAAATATCCATCATATATAAAACAGTTGATGGGAAGTTGCTAGGTAACACAGGGAGTCCAGCCTGGCACTCTGTGATGACCCACAGGGGTTGGATGGGCGAGAGGAGGCAGGCTCACGTGGGAGGGCTTGTGTGCTAAGTCGCTTCAGTCGTGTCTGACTGTACTATCCCATGGACTATAGCCCACCGGGCTCCTCTGTTCACGGGATTCTCCAGACAAGAACACTGCAATGGGTTGCCATGCCCTCCTCCAGGGGATCTTCCCCACACAGGGACTAAACCCATGTCTCTTACAGGTCCTGCATTGGCAAGCAGGTTCTTTAGCACTAGCGCCACCTGGGAAGCCCCATGTGGGGAGGGGTTTTATATATAAAATTATGACAATTTGCAGTCCTGTACAGTAGACTTCCCTGGTGGCTCAGATGGTAAAGCGTCTGCCTACAATGCTGGAGACCTGGGTTCAATCCCTGGGTCAGGAAGATCTCCTGGAGAAGGAAATGGCAACCCATTCCAGGTATTCTTGCCTGGAAAATCCCATGGACAGAGGAGCCTGGTGGGCTGCAGTCCATGGGGTCGTAAAGAGTCGGACACAACTGAGAGACCTCACTCACTCACTCACAGTAGAAACCAATAACATTGTAAAGTAATTTTCCTCCAGTTAAACAAAAAAGTAATCTAACAAGGCTTTAAGAGTTTTTCAGAGCTACCTTGTTGAAAGTGTCAGATACACATAAATGAAAAAAAAAAGCTAAACACAGGAGGATGTTCATCACAGAGGAAGAGGCTGGAGAAGGCTGCTTGCTTTTATACACAGTGTTGCTGGAACTCAGCCAGGGCCACTTGTTATAGTATCTTGACTCTGGCTGCTTTGGTGCAACAGCAGAAGGAATGAGGTGCTGCCACAGAGACTACAAGGCTTATAAAGCCTAAAACATTACTATCTACCCTGCAAGAAAATGTGCTGACCTCTCTGCTTAGAACAATTAAAAAAAAAAAAAGAGAGAGAGAGAGAGAACCTGGGAACTCGTTGGTGGTTCAGTGCGTAGGACTCCACACGCTCACCACCCAGGTCCCAGGTTTGAATCCTGCTGCAGTCCGTGGGGTCGCAAAGAGTCGGACACGACTGGGTAACTGAACAATAGGGAAATAAAATCCTACAACCTCGCAAGGCGTCCAAAGAAAAAACAAACAAAACAACCCAAGAGCTATTAACAGGAAAAAATTACAAGATGGTACTTAAGTGGAATGTAAATATGTAAAAATTTTTATTAATATGAAATATGGTTTTTAAAAATGAAAGGTAAAAACAGCCTTTGGGTGGGGTTTTCTTGGTTATTTATAAAAAATAGCTATATAAAAAGTTTTGTAAAAACTTTTTAACTTTATAAAGTTATATATTTATAAAAAGATAGACTTCGTAAAGCTCATCACTTTAAAAAAAATGTTCCTATTTCCTAAGAATGAGAAACATGCCAACAAAGTCCTAGAAAAGAACATCTATGAGGGATGGCCCAGATGTTGCTAGAATAACTTTGTTCTGTCTGGGATTATGGTTAAGTTTCTTGAAAAAAACAAAAACCACATTATTTATATATCCTATTGGACTGCAAGGAGATCAAACCAATCAATCGTAAAGGAAATCAACCCTGAATATTCACTGGAAGGACTGATGCTGAAGCTCCAATATTTTGGCCACCTGATGTGAAGAGTCGATTCACTGGAAAAGACCCTGATGCTGGGCAAGACTGAAGGCAAAAGGAGAAGAGGGCATCTCCAACTCAACGGACATGAATCTGAACAAACTCCAGGAGATAGTGGAGGAAAAGAAAGCCTGGCGTGCTATAGTCCATGGGATCATAAAGAGACGAATGACTCAGCGACTGAACAACAATAAGCCCTTTCACTTATATATCAAATACTTATTGGTCACATAACATTTTCCAGGCATCATGCTAAGTGCTAGCCATGCACACACTGTATACTGATGTAGCACCAGACCTTAAGACAGCAGGACTCTGTGAAATATGCAAAATGTAATTAATGGGGTTATTTATCTGAACCAAAACCATGTGGTTCAGCAAGTTAACCATGCTTGGAAAAGCCTGGGAAATTTCCCCAGCAATTTACATCACAGATGAAATGACTTTCCCAACATACCAAAAGTTCAAGGCATGCAAGTTAGAAGAAATGGGCCCCGTGTATTTCGTCAATGTGGCTTTCTTTGCCTAGTTGGCACAGCTAGTCATAGTTATGAACATGATCGCTAATATGAAATGAATTTCCCTTTGAGGGAAAGGCTGAGTTGTTACTTTGACTGGAGAATAAGAAGAAAAAAAAATCCTTAAAACATGACCAACTGTGCTAAAGATCCTTACCATTCATATTGATCAATGACTCTATACCCTTCATCATCAATATTATGGAACTACAGGATCTTAACATTTACCTATCACATCGTACTTTATATACATTTTACAGATTACTCATAAATCTTAGAGGTTCAACAAAACATAAAGGTATAGACTCGGGGGACAGAAAAGAGACCTAAAAGAGGTGGCTGAACTAGAATTTAGAACCAAGGACTCTAGAACCAAGTGTTCTTCCCAAATACCATGCACCACTTCTTTATACACTCCGTATTCTCAGAGTGCCAGAGAAATAAACATACAAGTCAATGGCCAAAAACACTGAGAGGAGATACCTAGAAACCACACAGGAAAGGCTTAAGCAATCTGCAAAGGGTTTTCATCTATATTATATGAGTTTCAAAATGATTCTTTGGGATATTGTTCTCATGGGGAGAAAAAGAAGGAGACTTTGCAAAGTTAAATAGAGAAGATATAATTAAAGTATGAGTTCAAATGTTGTAAGAATCATTGCTTTATTATTTCCTTTAAAAAAAAGTTGGAAATTAACTGGCTTTCATGAGTCAAGATTCAAATTGTTGCCCCACACATCTTAAGGGTCACCTAAATTCTCCATCCAAGGAGAGACGACATGGCTAAAGGTCATCTAATTTCACCTAAATTTTTACCTAATTTTTAAATTTTTGTTTCACCTAAACGTTTGTTTCATCTGAGTTCATCTAAGAGCCACACATCTAAAGGTCATCTAATTTCACCTAAATTTTTGTTGAAGATTTTTGATTCAGGGCAGAGGTAAAGGACATGGTCTGCAGGCGTGACTCCTGGATGGCACGTAGTTCTGCCTCTTATAGGCTGTGTGATCCTGAGCAAGTTATCCTCTCTGTACTTTCCATGTCCTCATCTGCAAAATCAGGATGGTGTAACAGACTCAGCCTCACAGGCTGTATTTTATAAATACTAACCCGTTTAATTTCACAGTAGCCTGTAGGGTTATTCTTTCCACATAAGCACTGTTCTCACAGTGAACAGGATTTTTTGCTGATTTGGTAACTAGGACCCTAGCAGTAGAAAGCAATTAGTTACTGGATGAGTGAATAAATAAATGAATAACAGAAAGAACAACAAATGCCAAATTCTACTTAAACAGTAACATGAGAAACTCAGAAAAGTTTATAATTAAAGTGTGATACTTTTATAATTAAAAAGGGGTCACAGAGACCCAAGTTCTGACTCCTAGTATGACTTCAGGAATATCAGTTTTTCCTCTCCAAACCTGTTTCCTTACCTGTAAACTTAAGCTGACCTGAAAGTTCCAAAATATCCCTTCAAGCTTCCTAACTGCACAGTCTTTACATCTATGGTTTTCTTATTATTCACAAAGTAGGTAAATGATTTAGACTCCCTACTTATACAGAGCATCTATACATTCTCTAAATGTGCTTGTTAGTCGCTCAGTTGTGTCCGACTCTCTGCAACCCCATGAACTGTAGCCCACCAGGCTCCTCTGTCCATGGGATTCTCCAGGCAAGAATACTGGAGTGGGTAGCCACTCCCTTCTCCAGGGCATACTCCTGACCCAAGGATCAGACCCGAGTCACGTGCATTGCAGGCAGATTCTTTACCATCTGAGCCACCAAAGAAGCCCCATCTAAACATTCTAAGTGATCCAAAATAATCCTAAAAAAACTATACCTGTTTTCACTCAAGCAAATTACTAAGAGATGCTATATCCATTTATGTACCGTTTTTATACATTAATTTGATGGAATTATTTTCCATTTAAAATTTTTATTTTATATTATTCTGTAGTTATCCCAACCTAAAATAATATGGTCTTCTTTTAGAACCTGAAATTACCTTACGAAGGGTAGGTGAGGGCTGTAATACAGCCTATGCAGTACAGCTGTAACTTAGTAGAAAAGGGATATTTAACCTACCCCAGAAGCCAAGTACTCAGTGCCTTGAGAGGACCGTGCACCGTGCCCCCACTGTTTTCTTGATTTGAATATTCTCAGTATGGCTGTCATTTTTCCTGCTACTGTAAAATACATCTTACGTGACTTCTGAAAATGTTACCAAGTAGGAAACTGAAGTTTTGGCCACACTATCCAGCTTGAAATGTAGTCAAAATTTTTTCTAACCATTTTCATTTATTTATATAAACAGTCTCTGAATACTGACTTGCACAAATGAGCTAATTTAAGTTTCTATTCATTGGTGCCAATTTCTATTGCAACAAATAGATAATCACACAAAATTTGAAGAAATTACAAATCCTAGCACTTAAGTTTAGAAAACTACTAGCATTCAGTAACTATTCATTTGCTTCTTCAAAATTATCGTTGAGTTGCCATTCTGAAAGCCGCCCTTCTTGAGTTTGCTATTCACTTTATCAACTATTCAATTCCATCCAATTACCTAGCAATATTAACCAATTGAAAAAGAAAAGGTTGGGATATTTTAGAACTTGTTATTTATCCTGGATCTCATTCTCAACTGCTTTTTGACACTAAGCGTGAGAAAATCACTTATACCTTTTGTTCCACGGTTTTCCTGATTACATTTGCAAATATTTGAATGCTTCCTTTATGTAATGCACTCGCTATGAGAAAAAAATGCTCTTTAGTAAAAAGGACTTTGCCCTTTAAATTCCCGTTCTTCCACTTATCATTTATGTAACTTTGGACAAGTCACAACTAAGGAGCCTCAATTTCGCCAGCTGATAACAGGTATGACATCTACTTCATTGGATTCCTATCAAGGATAAAGATGACACTGACGTCAAGAGTTTAAAAACTTATAAAACACTAAACAAGTTAACAATATAAACACTACCGTTTGTTACCATGGGGCACACAAAGCTGTTAAGACTTTCTTCATGTCATCAAAGAACCTATACTCTCACACCCAACTCTCAACTGAGCAGCTGATAAAGGTTTTATTTTGTCAACCAGTGGTTTTCCAAAATGAGAAGACAATCCACTAAATTATTAGAAAATTTTATAATTTATATTTGTAATACAGAAATAAAACTGAAAACCAACTTCCACTATTAGTTCATATACAAAGTAACACTGATATGCCCATGCACTTCCAGTGCCAGACGCTCACGTGTTAATCGCAGCGTGCTGCCTGTAAGACGGCTAGAACATGGCGTATTCCCGCTCACGTGTGCCTGCTTAGATTCATGCACATCCGATGTAATTAAACTAACTCACACAAAATGAACAAGTGGCTTCAAATAACACTTAACAATGAAAACAGGATTTGCAAATACTAATGATGTAATTGGGCTTCCCTCATAGCTCCGTTGACCTGGGTTCGATCCCTGAGTCCGGAAGATCCCCCGGAGAAGGAAATGGCAACCCACTACAGTATTCTTGCCTAGAAAATTCCATGGACAGAGGCGCCTGGCAGGCTCTAATCCATGGGGTGACAAAAAAAGAGTCAGATACATCTTAGTGACTAAACAACAATACATACTATGGAATATGTAAGAAAAAAACTCTGGACATATAGGTCTAATTCATCAAGCACCATTTCGGAAAAGAACACTTTGCATGACGTTAATGATCTGATGATACACTGTACAAGTAGAGAGATTTCCTTCCAACAATACAGAAGAACAGTGCTTGCTCCACATTCTGCCCTTTGTGTTCCGTGTCTGTCTCCACAAGTGCAGACTTGCACATGCTGTCAGTCTGGAGTGTGAATAAAGCCTTTAGAACAAGGCTCATCTTGCTAAACAGGTATTTCGCCAACCGTCCAGGACGGTCACATCTTTCACCAACAAACCTATGTCATTTCAAGGATTCCTTCTAGTTTTCTGCCCACTGTTTCAGCTTGACCATTTATTTTAAAAGTTGAATTTTAATGAATTGTGAAACTGATAGGAAACTATGGCAGTGGTTGCAACCAAATAATTTCTAGCATTTTACTTAAGGAATGGGCAATTAGATTTAATGTGAAAATGGAGGTTCACAGATTTATTTCCAGAGCTGAGAAGATGTCCCCTTTAAACCAAAATGTAGGTTCCAGAACTAGTTAAGAAAACAGCAATTTGATCCTCAGCAAGGTAACCAAAGTCCCTTGGCTCATTCCTCACTTACTTGCTCATAAACCCTTAAGATGTAAGGTTGGAAGAAATCTCAGAATTCATTGACTCTAGCACTGATGCTGAAGCTCCAAAACTCTGGCCACCTGATGCTAAGAGGCAACCCACTGGAAAAGACCCTGATGCTGGGAAAAACTGAGAGCAGGAGAAGGGGGCAACAGAGGATGAAATGGTTGGATGGCATCACTAACTCGATAGACATGAGTTTGAGCAAAGTCCGGGAAACAGTCAAAGACAAGGAAGCCTGGCGTGCTGCTGTTCATGAAGTCATGAAGAGTCAGACACAACTGAGTGATTGGACAATAACAACCTTCAGCTAGTGCTTCTCAAAGGGTGGGGCACAGATAACCCACAGCATCCTAAGCAAACCTGAGTCCTTGGTTATCTAGGCTTTGGGGAACCACCGTAGTTACAAATAAAGCTCAGTGTTTCCCGACACTAATATGTGTGCAAACTCAGCCACTCAGCTGTGCCTGACTCTCTGCGATCCCATGTACTAGAGCCCACCAGGCTCCTCTGTCCATGGGATTCTCCAGGCAGGAATACTGGAGTGGGCTGTCCTTTCCTCCTCCAGGGGATCTTTCTGACACAGGGATCAAACCTGCGTCTCCTGCATCGGATTCTTTACCACTGAGCCACCTGGGAAGCCCAACAGCTAATTTAGTTTCTAGTAATTCTGAAAGTTAGGAGTTTACTATTTTTAAATGAGTTTCATTTTAGCCTCTACTGTCTCACACAAAAAGTTAAAAATGACAAATAAGCAGAATAAAATTTTAAAAGTCTCATCCCTTTTCTACAAAGTCATTCAACAAATATGGCTTGAGGGTCCACCATAGCCTCTAAAGGACACAAAGGCTAAAATACTTTCAGAAACACAACAATTAAACAGGAAAACAACACAATGATATATTATTCAATTTTCTTTCTTTTACAAATATTTATTGAAGGTCTATTATTTATCACATAGTGTGCTATACATATGGAATAAAAAGGTCAGTAACACAGAGTTGATCACTGCCCTCAAGGAGTTTAACAATCAGAGGAAAAGACAAACAGGCAATTACAACAGAGAATGCTAAGCAGTAATCTATTATGGGTACTTCTAACACAGATACCTGCAATTCTGTACCCAAGTCTCCTATAATCAAAACAAACATTAAATGCAAAGTTACTCAAAGAAACCACTTTGGGAAAAAACCACTTTGGTCCTTGCTAAATATATAAACATTTGTTGCTTTGTCAGTATTTACATCCAGTCAGTTTGAAAATATACAACTCTTACAGAACACTGGAGGCATGTAACATATTTTTTAGAACCAAAAATATAAACATAGCACCAGCACCATTCCTGATTTGTGCTTCTAGAACCCTACAGAATTAATTTTTTGAAAGCTGGTATTCTGAAGTCTTTGAAAAGACTAGAGAAATGTGGATAATCTTCCAAAGTTCCCAGATAAAGTTCTACATGCATTAGAATCTGAAGATATACAGGCTTTCAGTCTGGAAGATGACATGCTCAAGTCGTTCCTTTTACAGCAGAGTGAGTACTACCAGGTCAGAGATGCCTGCCAAGTACAACTGGAACCAACATAATGGCATCCCTCCCAGTAATGGAGAGAGGTGGGGAACTGTACAGATGTGGCACCAAGAACCTGAGTGATACAGAATTATCAGGATGGAAGAAAGCATTCAGTTAGCAGTTGGATGTACTGTTCCTTAGTGTTTATAAGATACAACCTTTCCAGGACAGCACATCAGTGCCTCTCAAATGACATAATTATCTGAACCAATAAAGTAATGATGACAACCTACCATCTAGAGAAAGATTTCTCCACTCAAGGAGTAATTCAAGGGATGCAGAAAAGTCCTCCCAGGAAGCATGAATTGGGTGGAGCCCCATGTTTCTGGTTTGCCAAGGCTGATGTTTAATCAGCTCTATACCACTGAGGAGGAAACTGCCCCATTGTGTAGCAGGAAAGAACTAAAAGGCAGCTGTGGCTTTGAACAACAACTTAAGAGAAGTAAGCTTGGCAGGGGTACTTAATTCGAAGCTTATAAAACTCTCCATCAATTTGGAGAACTATAAAAGGAAGGAGAAAGTAAATTTTTGTCTTGAATAAAGGGACCTAGGCTTAGAAAAAAAATGAGTAGCCTCATTTGTTAAGGAAATCTAAGCTTCAGGCCAGTTCTTCTCCTAAAATTTCAACAAGAGCAATGTAGTGAGTGCATTGAACTAACATTTGGGATTCACCAGAAAATCTGCCCAAATGTGACTTGAAGTACCAGTATTTTTTTTCTGAAACAAACTTGACAAATAGTCTATATCATTTTACAATTAGAAGCTGTATGGGACTTCCCTGGTGGTCTGGTGATGAAGACTCCACACTTCAGTACAGGGAGTGTGGGTTCGACTCCTGGTTGGGAAACTAAGAGGCCACACACATGGCTAAAGAAATTTAAAAAAAAATAGAAGCTGTGTGAGCTTAAACACTGTATGAGAGTAATTCTCCCTACCTGAAAACTGAAGCTAGCAATATCTACTTCACAGGACATTTGTAAGGTAAACCATGTTAAGCTCTTAGCACAAGACTGGCATCTAAGTAAAACAATACAGCCCACCCCCTGCCCCAAATGTATTAATCATACCATCTTTCTGGACAGGGGCACTGCAGATCTATGATCTGCAAAAAGAGACCCTTCGGCAGTTCAGCTTATCTCAGAAAGCCCCCTCCCCCAAAACATGTCTTCCCTGGGACCATCTTCCCTCCCATAATGTATCTGTGCATCTCAAGATATCCTGAAGCTTGATTTTCTTCTTATAACACGTGTTGGCGGTCCTCAAGGTCATTAGAGAAAGAGAAGGCACATGGGAAGATCATCTTAACTGTGAGTAAAATCTGCACAAAATACAACAAATAATTCAAGTCCTAAGCAGTTTGAAAAAAAAAAAAAATCTCTTCAACAAAAGAACATTCAAAAGAGAAAAAAATACAAAAACAACAAAAAAACCCTTGTGTTGCATATCATTCCTTTCATTCAAAGGCTGAAGGAGAAAGCCACCTAAGACTTGCAGAACTTTCTCCTTTTTCCTGCTTGGTCTTTGGTTGTTCACAGTCCAAAATGGCGGTGGCTGCTTTCCAAGGAAACGTTCGGAGGGCAGCTGCCTCGGAGGTAGGTACCAGGACTCCTCTGCATGTTACGTGCCCATAGAGACTCCAGAGGGGCTGCAGCTGCTAGAGGCCTCTGCTAGCTGTTAGAGGGAGGCAGGTCCATTGTGCCTCTTAGCCCCAAAGTCTGTTTTTGGCTGTGGTTTTAAAAGAGCCCTTCAACAGACGCTCTATTTAATAACTAAAAGACAATGAAAACTAGAGTTACAAGCCAACAAGGATCATGCTGTCTCTTAAAAAATGCTTAAACATATTCATTTCTTTACGTGGAAAAAAAAAAATACCAGTATTTAGTATTTCAAATGCTGGTATTTTTTTTTTAATGTTATTCAAGACATTCACTAAAAGCCACTGTTCTCAAAAGCTGAAGGCTTAAGCAACACGTACTGTGCGTGCAGCCAACATGCCCAAGAAGCACATGCAGATGCATTTCAAATTAAATGCTACCAAATAAGCCTAATTTGGCTTTTGAATATAGATAAGAAACAGCCTCATCTAGCAATCTAGACATAATAGCATGTATACCTTACAAATTCCAAACATAGGCTTAATGCTACTTTAATCAATATTTCCAGGTACAAGGCTATTTATCCCATTTACAAAGTAAATACTAGGATCTATCTTTTCTACTGGTAGAAGCATCTCCCCAGTTAGGAAAAGAACGAGAGCTTTAAGAGAGAATTTTATAAACCTCATTCTGCTGCTGCTGCCGCTGCTGTGTCACTTCAGTCGTGTCCGACTCTATGCAACCCCATAGATGGCAGCCCACCAGGCTCCACCATCCCAGGGATTCTCCAGGCAAGAACACTGGAGTGGGTTGCCATCTCCTTCTCCAATAACCTCATTCTGAGAATACCTTATTTTTTGTGAGGAAAACGCGGTAAACTTTGAAAAGTTTTTCTATTGTATCTCCCTCCTCAGTTACAGCATAATAAAGATTCTGAGCAGTTCTGAAAGGAGGCTATTTCACACAGTCTACATTTACTCAACTACCAGAAATAAATTCAGAAGAAAGAGCCCATTGGTTCCAGCTCTAATTTTCACTTTGATCTGTTATTAGTGGCTGCCTGAAACCTTTAGAGCTTTACGAAACAAAGTGACACAACTCAGGAACAGCTTTTTCCTGGCAGATGTGTGGCCCACTGCTGGCCCATTAAACAGCTTGAAAAACGCTGACCCAGGATAAGGCTACGGTGCTTTCATCAGCTGCCCCAGTTCCCTTTTTCATATCTCATTTCCTTACTTAGGAGCTAAGTAAAAGAGGAAGGGAAAAGGGAAAGACTGCTGTATAAAACGCAAGGGAGGGCAAGTCCCCATCAGCTCTTCTTTCTCACTGCCTACTTCCATCAAAATTTATGGATCCAGGGAGAGCAGTGATTTAAACATCTATTCTGAAAGTATGAAGAGAATGTACACAGTAAAAAAAGATCCTCTTCTCCCTAGCCAAGAGTCTGTTCCGAGAAGGAACCAGTTTAAACAGACACAGGTGGTGTCTTATAGGGATGTATGCTAATTTCTGTTATTAGGAAGAGCCACCTTTTCTACTGGGAAGACACATCTAAAATGAAATGGTCTCACACAGGTCCCTCTTGAGTCATTTTAGGAGAAGAATGAGTAATCTCAAGCAGCACAGCTACTTCAAGGACGTGAACTGAATTGGGGCCATCCTCTCCTTCACTGAGTTTTTACCTTTCTGGTTTCATGTCCACTTACAAGCATCATGCTTGAGAAAGCTTGTGTGTAAACAGAGCATGCTAAAGTGAAAATACTGCAGGCAGGAAAGAAGCGGCAAATAAGCAGGCTCAAGCAAGAAATTTGTAAGAAAACCATAATCTGTCTATTCTCCAACTCCCTCTCCCTGAAGAAAAAACAAACATTAACTTGCCTAAGCCACCAGGGAGGAGGGAAGCTTGCATTTAATAAGAAAGTTAGGAGTATTTCAATGGAGCTCACCCAGTTTGTTCCTCAGATGTGGAATATCATACATCCCCACAGTTCCCAGTTGCATGAAAAACTGACTGATAAGATCAGTGACATCCTATGAAAGGTTTACAATGGAAAACTCAGTCATTACGTTGAGACAAAGCATCATCATGAAAGAAAACAAATGGCTAGGCATCTTCTGATTCTTTTCCTCAACTGAAACACTTCTAAAAGTAAACATCAAATTATTTAAAAAAAGACAAGACAAACACCTCATTTTGGTGTATTCCATCTATATTAAAGCAGGTAACTCTATCCCAGTAATACTCTGAAAGTTGAATTGTTACATCTTAAAAATAAACCCAGAAGTCACAATGGAAAAGACCACACAAGACTCCCAAATCCTTTGCTGTAGAAAACACATGATTTCTGGCTGTTGTGACAAGCTTGAAATTTACAAGTCACTAGCACACAAAATGGGCAAATAAATCCTCTGGTATGATTTCCCAACATCTTTGTTTTGAGTACCAAGCTGCTTTAGAAATACTCCTGGTAGAGTTTTTAGCTTATAGTTCTACTAAGATTGGGAGGTCCCAAAAACTCAATTAGAAAATCAGTGAACTTTAACTATCACCAAATAAGTTTTTCAGCCATTAAGAGTCTAGCTTCTCTTCTATGTACTTTTTTTAGCCCTTGAGTAGTTTAATCTTCAAAATATAAACTGAGTTCATTTTCTACTGCTCCCTTTTACCATCTCAGAAAGTAAAAGGAGAAACAGCAAAATGTTAGAAAGTCTATTCAACTTAAGGGTATCCTTTGGAGCTGAGTCTGTTTCATACCACTTCCTTCCTTGGCAATCAGGTAGGGGACAGCGGAGAGGAGCGTTACACATGCTCATGGTAAAAAAAACGGACAAAGTACACAAAAGCATAAAGAAGAAAAAATAATCACTTACCTACCCATCACAAAGTCAGTCATAATTAAACATCCTTTATATTGTTTTGTTACATTGTGTATTTTCATAAAAGAAGTTGGTTGTTTTTCATCTGCAAGTACTTTTCATTTGCAGAGGTGTTGGACTTACAAACAAATGGCAATGCTATTAAAAGCTGATAGTCTTAGAAACTGGTCTGTGGCCAGAACTTTATTTTAAGGGAAAACTGAATTCAAATGTTTCTAGGAAAGCGTTCATTGCATAGGCCATAAATCAAATTACTCCTTACTGCTTTACATAAAGTTGTTTCAGATGCTTAGGTATCTGCCTGGGTGAGCCCTAAATTCATTTGAATTTGTAATCCCCTCCCAGGGTGTTCTGATCACTGAATCTACGGTGAAAGTTGAGTAGGAAAAAGTGTCTTCCAAAAATATAAACCTAGTGCTTCCTTCCTGACTCACACAGTGCATAAACTTTCAGCGTCAAGATTTCCTTCCAAACTTTTATCTAGCTTGAGATCATACATTAAAAGAAAACAAGATGATCCTACTCCACTGCCGATTTCTTAAGCAGTTAAAACCAAGGGGAAAAAGGCCTAAAAAGAACAAATCATGAAAAATTCTGCTTATTCTGCAGATGAGGCCTGAATAAGAAGAACTTAATACAGCACACTCCTGGCAATAAAAGTGGTGCCACGTGGCTCCAAAGTTGGAATGCAGAATGATGCAGAAGCTGTCTGTTCTGAACCACAGGCTGAGCTGGGGGATGAAGAGTAGGCACCGAACAGGATACCTTGCCCGCATCACCTGCTCCACAAACTCGAGCAGGAAAAACCCTAAGAAACAATTTCATTAAAGCATATCTGAAACAGGGAGAAAGGAAACAAGTGGGAGAGTCTGTTATGAGTCAGTGGAGAGACCTGAAATCCAGCTGATTCGCAGACTTAACAATGGAAGGTATAAATGACAAACGTTCATCAGATGTTTCTGCAATAGCAGTTAGCTTATATATGACAGCTGAATAGTAAAATACTGCTTATATTTTGATAATTGCTCTTTTTAAAAAATGATTTTCATTTAAAAGTTACTTCTAAAATCGGTAGGGAAAAAAAAAATCTCACATGCCTCTGTGTAAATAGGTGTACTTTGTTGGGTCACACACCCAGCATGATTTCCCCAGCACCACTGCAGGAAACACCCTAAGGCTTCGGGTAAAGTTCAGTAAGACTTTTATGTTAAAAAGTGTTCCCCCAAAAGTATTTGTCCTATTATGTAAAGTCAACCCCACTTTATCATTTTTCCTAAATTTGTTAAGCTTTGCTGCTCTCCATTACTTTTCCTGTTGGATTTGCTAAGAGAACATGGCATTTTATCACTCCGGAAAGCATGTTTCTCTGGAACTACCTGATTATGTTGAGAGAAATTTTAAAACCATATATCTTGTTAATGTTCTGCTCTGCTTACTTAAATTATGACATCACATGACCTAACCACAGACTAGAGTGTCTGATTTTTCAGCAGGAAAAGAAAAAACACAGTCCTGATAATGGTTCTGGTCAAATGGACACTTTAAAAAATACACTGAAATCAGTAGCAGGAGAACACTCTTGTTATTTTTATTCCTAATGAGAGAATGCCATTCAGAAGCACATGATCAGGTAGGGTTCTACCCTACAACAGAGTATACAATGACTTCCCAATTATGGGTGAGAACGCTTATAACCTTATTTGACTTTAAAAAGCCTTTATTTACCTGAAAATAATGTTCTGAGGCTACAGAAAAGTACGAAATCTGCTTACACCTTCGATCTACAGAGAAATAAGAGTTGACCCTTGAACAAAGGAACAACACAGGGTTTGGGGCACCAATCCTGCTAGTAGCTGAAAATCCACCAATAATTAATAGCCAGCCCTCCACAAACAGGGCTCCACATCTAAGGTATCAACCAATCTTGGATTCTCATCTGCAGATTCAACTTAACTTTGATCTGTAGAACTGCAGTATTCACTATCGAAAAAAAAAAAATCTCTGTGTAAGTGGGCCCATGAAGTTCAAACCTGTTATTGTTCAAGGGTCAGTATGGCTGGTAGCCATACCCTCTGTCCTCACCACCTCCAGACTCCTATTCAAGCTGAGAGCAGACAAACCGATGGGAAAATATTAGTGGAGGGAAATGGCCCTTGCCTCTTTCTGATTATATCTCCGGTAACTGATGGGGTCATCAGAGCTCCACTACCTGTTTCTCCAAGTCTACCGAAGTGAAGAATGAAAAGTCTTCCAAGCTAAATGGGTAAAACTATTTATTCATCTATTTACACACTACACCCTATCTTGTGCTTAAATAATTCAGGCAACCTATTCCTCAACTGAATTCTACTTCACTTGCATGTTTTAAACAAATATTGATTACCTGTTTTGTATCCACAGAAGAAAAAGGAAAGAGAAAAGGAGAAAGGAGGGGCAAGAGGGTACATGGTAAGAATTGATTCGACTCTCTCTTTCCTGGAGCATCAAGTCCACAGGCACTGACTCCCAGCCTAAAAGCAGAGAACTTTTAAAGGACGGTAACAGAGTACCCGTAAGAGGTCTCCAAAGCCCTAGGCCCATCAAAACGTAGATCAAGAATTATATTCAGATGGAATCACATTTACACACTACCACTTTAAAAGCTCATACAGATACTCTTAACAATTTTTAAAAATACATAGTATCTACAGGGTGATAGTATCTACGGTGATAATAAAAAATATTTAATAAATGGTCAAGCATGGGTTTCAACTAATAAAGTAGACAGCTGGCCTGCCAGTGGCCAGCACAGATGGACTGGTTCCCACCAGCTGAAAAGCAGATAGCCAATCCAGGTGAGAGGAGACAATTTTTCCTGTCTCTCTTTGCTTTTTTCATATTAAGAAGGGGTCCTCATAGTTAAAAAAAAAAAAAAAGCATTATGATTCTAAGACATTTGACTCAGATTACATCACAACCCACATGAGGAATCACAATAAATTCAGAAACTCATCTTTTGCTGGTTCTTTGTCTTTCCTTATCTTTAACAGACTCATTCCCTCATGTTCCCACAACATCCTGTAATTGGTTAACTCTTACCATTTAACTGGTTAACTCTTACCATATGTTTTAAACGCTATCGACACTATCCCTTGATAGAGTCTCTATTTATTAACCTTTATTTATAATAAGAAATAGCTGGTCTCAGGTTTGATTCAACTTAGTTAAGCCATTTAATACTCTGCAAATAGGAAGGATATCTGGGATGGACAGCAGTTTGTGCCCAACTGTTTTACCCTAGAGTGTGTCTGCAATTAGAAGCAGTGTGTAAGACTACCGGAATGGACATCCTTCCCTGGTGAGAGAAGAAAACCAGCTGGGCTGGTGGGGCTACCTTTTACTTTAGCCCAAGGGGTAACTCCAAGGCTCTCCATCTCTTTGTCTGAGCTTAGTCAAATAAGTTATTCACATTAATATATTTAGTACGTGACATTATTTCAATGAGTCATTCAGGTCAATTTCTCAGAGCTAACAAACAATGATAAAAGGGACAGGATAATAACCTCAAGAAAAATTTATAAAATTCCTATCTTTCCTACAGATTCAGTATGAAGCCAAGTAACTAAGCAATTAGAAATAAAGGTATAGTAATAAAGAAAATAAATTAAGTATTTAGTCATACTTACCAAAATGTAAATTTAAATACAGATGGATTGCACACATTCAAATATAGATTCGGTGTGTGTTTTTGTTTTTGTTTTTGTTTTTAACCAAAGTCATAATTTTAAATAAAGTGGCAACATTACATCATCTAATTTCTCTTGGAAAAACTGGTACAATTCTGGTTATCTTCCTAATCTAGAGTTAAAAATACTGAGGGTCTCCTCATTAGAAGAGTCTTCAGATATCAAATCACTGGAAATAATGAATGCATATTCCAACAAAACTTACCTTAAAAAAGGCAAACCACTTGTAGTCATTCAACACAATCTCAAAGCCTTGATTGTAAATGATGGTGAAATGGCCGGAATTGCCAAAGTCATCATATGCTGTATCCAACTTCTTGAGGTGCACCACCACTTTTTTTTCTGGTGGTCCTAAAGAAAAGAAAATACACAACAAAGGAAAGTTACTTGGACTTCGATGGGAGGTAGTCTCATCTGTAAGTTCCATTATTTTTAAGCAGCTTTCCTTTCATGCTGCTGAATACCAGTGGATCTGGCTTATGAAGATATCAGAGTGTGTTGTGGCCTCTTTCTGAATAATCCCAGAGGGGTCTCAGGCAAGCCTGCAAAGTGAAGGCTCAAAAAGATATATTAAGTAACCCATCAGGAAGAGACCCCCAAAAGTGCAGCCACTACCTTCCCAGAGGATCGAAACACTGAAAAAAATTTTCCCTGAAGAAAAGGAGAAATAGGGAATGTTGAAAATGACAGACAGAAATGGGGAGAGGACAAAATGGTAGTCAAAAAGTGGAAATATAAAAACATAAAAACATCTGCCATCAGGTCATAAGAACAAAGGACAATGATCTCTTCAGAGAAAAAATGGGGTATCTTTCTCCGAAACGGCTACAAAGCTCAGACTCTCAGAATCTAAATCCTTCCAGTCTTCAGCAAACTCAAGGTTTTTATCCTACATAGCTAATTTATATTGATAGGAACTAAACTTTTAACCTTCAGAAAATGGGGACTCAGATTTGTCTTTAATGATTAGATTAAGGTCAAAGTATGGTATATGTGCAGAGGCTGCCTGAAAAGGATTCTGCTTGTCCACTCTGGAAGTTTCCACACTGTGCACAAATTTTCCATGTTTCCTATTAATGCTCTGAAATAGGAGATTCCAAGGGCTTCTCAGGTGGCACTAGTGGTAAAGCCCAAGGCAGGAGACACAGGAGAACTGGGTTCGATCCCTGGGTGGGGAAGATCCCCTGGAATATGAATGGCAACCAACTCCAGTATTCTTGCCTGGGAAATTCCAAGGACAGAGGAGTCTGGGGGGGCCCACAGTCCATGCGGGCTGCAAAGAGTTGCACAGGAATGAGTGACTGAGCGCACACAGGAGATTCCATGTGACAGAACAATGCGAATCCTGATCTCCCTTCTGCTTTGGACCTCCAAGTTCAACTTTTAAAAGAGAACATGATTACAATGCCCCATATTATGAAGTGCCACATAGTCATTTGGAGTTGGACAGCTGAGTAAGTCTGTTCAGTGACAAATGAACTGGCAATCTTTGTTCTGTTAACAAGGAAATTGTGGCCAAGAGCTTTGCTCATTCTGCAGAAGCCACAGTGTGGTAAGGGTCTGAGTAGAACAAGAGTGCCTCTCCTGACCCAAGACTGTGTTTTTCCTCTCCCTTCACTAAATTTTGTCCTCAGGATAGCAGTGTTATCTGAGAGCATATGAAATGTTCTAGTGTGTTCAAATGTTGTTGTTCAGTGGCTCAGTCGTGTCTCACTCTTTGTGACCCAGTGGACTGCAGCAAGCCAGGCTTCCCTGTCCTTCACCATCTCCCTGAGTTTGCTCGATACAAGATATTGAGAGCCTTCTGTGAGCTACACATCGTGCTTGGCTCCCTGTGTTTCAAAGTACTGGCTAAAGAGGTATTTAAAAAAAAAAAAAAAAATTGTATACTCCCTGCCCTGCAATACATGAACCCATCCTGCAATGCATGAAACTGTGGAGGGGTACCATACCAGAAGCTTTCTCAGACTAACAGCATCAACACAAGTCCAAATCAAAACCGCTGGGCATAAGGGCTCTTTTCTACAATCAAATACAAGGCGAAAAAGTTAACAGCTATATTCCCAAGAGTCTTTACGCTCATTTTTCACTGGCACAATGAAATACTGAGGATGGGATGGGGTGATAAGATTGCCTGGTCTCAACTCTCCTCCAAACAAACAAAAAACAACAAGAAACAAAACTCAAGGGAGAAAAAAATAAGTTATTGCAGAAAGTGTTGAGGGCCCAGGAAATAATCAAGACCACGTGAAGTTAGAAGCGCTCAGCCTCTCCACTCTGACATCGCCGCCCTGGAGCGAGAGGGGGCGCTCGGAGTGACCCCAGTCCAGCCAGGACTTCCTGGCCTCCCACCAACGGGGTAGCGGGGGGGTTCGCTGCGGGGACAAGGGCACAGGGGTCGAAGCGCAGGAGCCCCGGGCAGACCCAGGGAGGAAGCGGGTGCCCGGGCGCCAGCGGCTTACCCATCACCGAGCAGTTGACATCGCGCTGGGAGCCGCTGGGGCCCACCTGGAAGACCCAGGTGCCCAGCAGGTCGGGGTAGGTGCAGTTGGCAGGCGTGTCCCCGCGCACGGAGCCAGCGCCACAGACGAGCAGCAAGAGCGCGGCGAGCCGCGAGCCGGGCCAGGGACCCATGCCGGCAGAGCCGGGAGGAAGCGGGGGCGAGGGAGAGCCGCGGCGCGCCGGGCCGGACTGCAACCACCGCGGCCGCGCGCGCCTTAAAGTCTGCGGAGGGGCCGGAAACGCGGCCCGGCGTGGGTGGGGTCTCGGGCGGGGCTAGGGGTCGCGCCCGGGAGTCGCTCCGCCCCTCAGGTGGGGCTCGGGGCGCGCGCGGGTCAGCCGGGGGCCGCCGGCTTTGGGGTTCGGTCGCCCGAGGACAGCTCTCCGGGGGCGGGAGAGCCACCGCCGCTCCGTGGGCGCCCCGATCGCGCTCCTTCGCTCCCGAAGGGGTAACGGAGGGAGGGAGACTGAGAATAAAAAAGAAAAATAAAAGGCGGGGGCCGTACAGAGTCAGGCCTGCGGACGAGGGGAGACCGAAGGTCTGAGAGAAGCGGGAGCCAGGTGCGGAGGCGGCGGTGAGGAGCTGGCGGCATCCAGGCTGCGAAAGAGGTCCAGAGCGCGCCGTCTAACTAGGGCAGCTTTCCTTACTTGCTCGTCGTCCCCACTTAGTCCTCACTCAGTTAACTTTTTTCCCCTCAAAACTACTTACATGCGACCACCAGGACACTCCCACCCACCCCCCTGTTTGAAAACTGCTCTTCCTTCCTTTTCCCAAAACTTTCTCTGCCTTTTTTTTTTTTTTTTTTGCTGGATTTTGTCGGTTTCCTGTTAATCTTCTTGGCCTGTTGTCTACAGGAGAATTCAGTTGTAGTGCAAACTTGCAGTTTTTGTGTATTAGTGACTTTTTTTTTTTTTTTGTCCTCCTGTTAATTTTATGGGATTTAGTTGTGCTCACGCGCGCCGGCAAACGCATACAGGCACCGAAGCTCTTGTTTTACAACGGAAAAGCTGCAGACCCAGAGAGAGGAAGTAACTTGCCCTGGATGAGGAAGGTAGCTCGTTGGAGAAAGCCAGTCTTGTGATCAGGTTTCAGAGTGCCAGTCTGATCGCTGGTAATTATTAAGTAGCACGATTTCCAGATGCTTCCTTGTTCAGTTTAATTATCACCCTTTTTTTTTTTTTTTTTTGTGAGAGCTGCTGTCTTTCCTGTCTGTTGTTGGAAGTCGGGGCTCCTTTCCTGCACAGAGTGTTCTAGGCGTCAGGCTTCGAGCATCATCAAGTGATGAAGAAGACAGACTTTCCTGTGTTCCTCCTAGGGCACGTTCATTTTGCCCTCATTACACTGGTTTCAAATAAATATTTGTATGTCCACCTTTTCCATCAGATTGAAGGAAGCAAGTCCAGATTATTCACCTTTGTCTCCCTAGATAATGGCTTGAAAAAACTAAGGAAGTGTCCTGAGGTGTTAAAATAAATTCACTTAATAACCTTATCTTGGTTTCTAGGCCTGAAAGCCAATTTCAATTTGGCAGAAGGCGTTGCTGTTGAAAGCTCAGAAATGTAAATGCTCTCTAATATAAACTGCAAAGACATGGGTGGGGCTAACACCCTTCTTCGAGGTTTTATTGCCCTTTACTTAGGATGAAAAGCTGACAGCATGAATTAAACTAGCCCATTTACTGTGCAGAGATAACACTCTGACAGAGAAACAGCATTCCTAATCTCTGAGAAAGTGTGCCATTGGTGGTTAAAATACTAAAACTTATATTAGATCATCAGTTATGAATTGAATAATCAAGTTGAAAATTTCTTTGATCATGCAAAGTAGCACAAACAATTGTGAAAAAAGTTGAAAACACATCTCTAGTCAATGAATAAATAGGAAAGAATCTTGAAGACTTCTTAACCTAATGGATTTGTTTTGCTATTTGGAAATGAAGATCCAGAGATGATAATAACATCGCATTGCCAGTTACTAAGATTTAGGAATAAACCTCAGGTACTTTGACTTTCAATTTAGTTTATTTCCACTAATCTAATAATTCTCAAACTAGTCCTTTCTCCATTAGCAGGGAAAAAAACTAGTGATTCTCAAATTGATCAGATATAAAGTTTTATTTCTATAACAAATATTTTATAGAGACCTTTTGCTAATTTGAAATGAAATTCATATATAAGCTTATTTGAAAAGTACCGATAATATGAAAGACAAAAAGATATTTTAAAAAATTAAAATGAAAACAGAGGAAAAAAAATCTCACTGATATGACCACAGAAAGTAAGGGGAAAAGGTGTAAATATTGAGGAAAAGATATTTTAGATAAAGTTTAATACAAATACCTGTATTTCATTACCTAAAATGTTCATGTATGAATGTCCTGGAGAATAAAATGAGATATTCAGATACTTGCATTTTATGTCTCTATGTAGAATTGTAAAATTGACAGGTACCTTTTTTCTAAGAATAGAAATTATTTCAGTGAGTTTATAACTCAAATACCCCTTAGTCTAGTGGATGTATTTTACTATTGGGAAATGATCCAGAGATGACAGTATCTTGAATGAATGTCACAGTTGCCTTATCAGATGTCATGCTGGAAAACTCTTGGTCAAGTTCCCAGCAGAACAAAGTCCTATTGATTTATCTAAAAGTTGCATTCCTGAAAATTTAGTATATTTCAAATGATATGAAGTAAAAGTCAATATGTGCAAACCATAGTTTGGTACTAGGCTCAGATCATTTTAACTAGGTTTATAAAGAAGTAGCATTGCTTATCAGACCTCCCTGGTGACTCAGATGGTAAAGAATCCGCCTGTAATGGATTGGGTTGGATCCCTGGATTGGAAAGATCCCCTAGAGGAAGGCATGGGAATCGACTCCAGTATCTGGCCTGGAGAATCCCATGGACAGAGGAGCCTGGCAGGCTACATACAGTCCATGGGGTCACAGAGAGTGGGACACTGCTGAGCAACTAAACACAGCACAGCATTACTTGGCAGTAATTCTCAAACTGCTGGATGAAAATGACTAGATGCATATGCATCTCTTTGGAATTTGCTAGAAATGTAGATTCTTGACTCCCAGCCATACCTACTGAATCAGTTCCCCACTATGTTATGTTTTAATCCTTTCAAAGGATCCTCAGATAGCTACAGCTTGAGAATCACTTAGATTCTCAGAGATAGCTTACAGGTGAACAAGAACTTGTATCACACTGCCTAAGTTTGAAGCATGGTTCTGCTATTCACCAACTATTAATATTTTGATCTTGAGGAAGTTATTTGATTTCTCTTTGTGCCTTAGTTTTTTCATTTATAACTTGTGCATAATTGGTGTAGACCTATGACTACCTCATCTAGCTTTGAGAAGACTGAATGAGTTAATACAGATTCTACAGATAACTGACTACATTTATTATTGTATATATTACTACTAGAAAACCATCTTTATTAGACAGTAGACTCCAAATCCTGTTTCTCGGCTATAATCCTAGCACCCTCAATAATTCTGGCACGCAGCACTCACATATATTTTGAATGAATGAATAGTATCATGGACATAAATATAGCTATATTTCATATATTTGGCAAAGAGCATCTTGATTCCCATATTCCTTGTGAATAAGTTTGAAAGTCACTCTTCAGGAATGCATATCGAAACAAAGAAGGATCAAAGAAATAGAGGAAAAATTTGACATATCAATGTAGAATACCATCTGGCATTCTACATATCTGGCATTGGTAGTCAGAGTAGCAACCATAATACTTTCATTTATTTATGACTTTACTGTGTTTGTCACTGAGTCATATCTGACTCATTGAGACCCCATGGACTGTAGCCTGCCAGGCTCCTCTGTATCCATGGGATTTTCCAGGCAAGATACTGGAGTGGCTTTCCATTTCCTTCTCCAGGGGATCTTCCCAACCCAGGAATCGAACCGGGTCTCCACCATTGCAGGCAGGTTGTTTACTCTCTCAGTCACCAGGGAAGCCCATTTAGGATTTTACATTTTATCAAGGTAATTCACATATATCATCTCATTTAATGATTACACAATTGTGTGAGCAAGATATTACATGATTTCAATTTCACTAGAGACAGAACTGAGGTTCAGAGAATTTATTAGGGGGTAATGCCTGGGAATTTCCAGATGTTCAAGCTGGTTTTAGAAAAGGCAGAGGAACCAGAGATCAAGTTGCCAACATCCGCTGGATCCTTGAAAAAGCAAGAGAATTCCAGAAAACATCTATTTCTGCTTTATTGACTGTGCCAAAGCCTTTGACTATGTGGATCACAATAAACTGTGGAAAATTCTGAAAGAGATGGGAATACCAGACCACCTGACCTGCCTCTTGCAAAACCTATATGTAGGTCAGGAAGCAACAGTTAGAACTGGACATGGAACAACAGACTGTTTCCAAATAGGGAAAGAAGTACATCAAGGCTATATATTGTCACCATGCTTATTTAGCTTCTATGCAGAGTACATCATGAGAAATGCTGGGCTGGAAGAAGCACAAGCTGGAATCAAGATTGCCGGGAGAAATATCAATAACCTCAGATATGCAGATGATATCACCCTTATGGCAGAAAGTGGAGAGGAAATAAAAAGCGTCTTGATGAAAGGGAAAGAGGAGAGTGAAAAAGTTGGCTTAAAGCTCAACATTCAGAAAACTAAGATCATGGCATTTGATCCCATCACTTCATGGGAAATAGACGGAGAAACAGTGGAAACAGTGTCAGACTTTATTTTTCTGGGCTCCAAAATCACTGCAGATGGTGACTGCAGACATAAAATTAAAAGACGCTTACTCCTTGGAAGGAAAGTTATGACCAACCTAGATGGCATATTCAAAAGCAGAGACATTACTTTGCCAACAAAGGTTTGCCTAGTCAAGGCTATGGTTTTTCCAGTGGTCGTGTATGGATGTGAGAGTTGGACTCTGAAAAAGCTGAGCACTGAAGAATTGATGCTTTTGGACTGTGGTGTTGGAGAAGACTCTTGAGAGTCCCTTGGACTGCAAGGGGATCCAACCAGTGCATTCTAAAGGAGATCAGTCCTGGGTGTTCTTTGGCAGGACTGATGCTCAAGCTGAAACTCCAGTACTTTGGCCACCTGATGTGAAGAGTTGACTCAGTGGAAAAGACTCTGATGCTGGGAGGGATTGGAGGTAGGAGGAGAAGGGGACAGAGGATGAGATGGCTGGATGGCATCACTGACTCGATGGACGTGAGTCTGAGTGAACTCTGGGAGTTGGTGATGGTCAGGGAGGCCTGACGTGCTGCGATTCATGGGGTAGCAAAGAGTCGGACACGACTGAGCAACTGAACTGCACTGAACTGAATGCCTGCAAAAGAGAGCTTAGAAAGGGAAGAGGAATAGGAAGGGAAAGTCTCAGACTCCAGTGTAGTTCTGACCTCTGTGAAAATGAAGGAGGATCAATCTGAGAGAAAGAGACTCGGGAATACTACTCTGAGATAGTGTGAGCGGATCCAACAGGGAACTCTTGTGCCATGACACCCATGCAAGAGCTTGTCTTGGGAAAAGTGCCCAGGCCAATGATCAATTCATGGTGCACTTGGCCATTGTCCTGGACTGGTAAACTGAGGTGGTTCCTGAAGTCACTGCAACCGGAGTCTGTCTGCAAACTGCACTCCTGTGACACCTTCTCTCTTGAAGAGAAATAGGAGTAAAGTACCACCTTGGTGGCTACAGTGGGCCACTTCTATTTAAAATAAGAAGTTGAGCCACAAGACTAAAAAGAGAGCTGAATTATTTGTTCAGATCTTGTGATGCCCCAAGTGCCATACTCTGCTTTTCTCCTTCTGATCTCTGAGGCAGATGTCAAAACTCTCTCTTCTGTGACCTTATGTTCCTGTATTCACAGTTCACTATCATCATATGATTGACTGCTTTTGCACTAGAGTCCATGCTCTATATGGACTCTATGGACTATTATTTTGTATCTCAAGATTTTGTCAGTTAGCCAACTCATTCATCCTCTCAATAAAATTAACACAAGAAAGGAAGGGAGGAAGATAAGCAAGAAGAAAAGCAGAAGGTTTTACACCTTTACAGAAGGTGGAAGGATTAGCTTTCTGTGCATAAAAACTCAACTGATGAGAGCTTATCCGGGAAAGATCTCAGGGTTGTGTAATAATGCTCCTAGACTGGTTGATTGCACTCTGCCACAGTGCAGAGTGCACTTTTTTCACAGACTTTTTGTTCTTGGCATCCTTTACATTCTTAAAGATTATGAGGACTCCAAAGAGCTTTATATGGATTATATCTGGCACTGTTTACTCCATTAGGGTGAAAGTAAAAAAAAAAAAAAAATTAACAATTGACTTACTCATTTAATAATAACAAAATGAAAGTGGCACTCTAAAATATAGCATGAAAAAAATTAGAAGAGTTACATTGTTTTACAGTTTTGCAGACGCTATGGCCTGGCTTAATGGTGAATGCTATATTATCTGTTCCTATACTCCATTCATTATGGTATATTGTTTCGGTTGCAGTATGTGAAGAAAATACAGTATTACACAGACTTAATACTTGAAAAAGGAATAATTCACCTGTCAACCCATGAAGGAGTCTCATGAATCCCCTGGCTCCTTGGACCACATTCTGAGAACTTCTTCACCAGAATAATTTTCCATTCTGAGATTCTCTCACTGTCAACTACTGAAAAGTATGTGCCCTTGGTCATGAGGTGAATAGGAACAAGCAGAGATGTGGTTATGTGACCATGGACACAATTCCAACCATGGAAAAAATCCACTCAAGTACATTCCAGTGTCATTTTCCAGGAGTAGGAATATTGTAGGTTTACTTAGTTAAGATACAGAAATAGAAGGAAGTTACCTTGAATTTGATACAATGTGAGCTGGTGAAGATAGAAAAATAAAAATTATGTTTTCTATTTGAATACTTCATCATTGTTTGCACAGTATATTCACATATTATGTCAATATGATAGTAATCTCCCAGATAGTATTACTCCCATTTTACAGATAAGAAAAATGGCTTAGAAAGGATAAGTGACTTTTCTGTGGTCAAACTGCCAGTGAATATAGATCTGATAACCAACGAAAAGCCTCCATTTTTAAGTTAGAATGTTAGAATGAAATTAAGCACGTGAAGCTTTGTCTGCTTGGGTGAGAGTCAGATACAAAATCAAGACAAAGAAAAGTTCTAGAGCAGATGCATGCTGATGCAGCTGGGAAACTGAGAATTGCTGAGCTAGTCTCTACTGTTGATCCTGGTCTCAGTTCACTATTTCCTTCTGTTAAATAAACCGTGTTTTTGAAATGAGAATTTTGAGAAGCTTTACTTTTTACTGATACACCAGGATTATCCTGTAAGTCGGGGGTCCCCAACCCACAGGCCACAGACCAGCACACACAGCAGGAAGTGAATGGCGGATGAACAAGCTGCACTTCCTCTGTGTTCACAACTGCTCCTCATAGCTCACATAACCACCTGAGCTCCAGAAAACAAGCTCAGGGCTCCCACTGTTCTGCGTTATTGTGAGCTGTATAATTATTTCATCATCCATCACAATGTAATAATAATAGAAATAAAGCACATAATAAGTATAATGGGCTTGAATCATCCTGAAACCACCCCCAACACCAGCACATACATATCCACAGCACCGCCCCCACCACATGGAAAGATTGCTGCTGCTAAGTCTGCTAAGTCACTTCAGTCGTGTCCAACTCTGTGTGACCCCATAGACGACAGCCCACCAGGCTCCCCCATCCCTGGGATTCTCCAGGCAAGAACACTGGAGTAGACATGGAAAGATTGTCTTCCACGAAACCCACCCCTGGGGATGGCTGCTATAGGTCACACAGAGGGAGAGCAACTCTAGCAACCCAATAAACAGTGAATGTCTCCACTTGCCTCCTTTCTCGCCAACACCACTCTGGGCCAATAGGCTATCATTTCTTCCTGGTCGATCAAATTTACCTTCCAGTTTCATCCACTGTTTCTTGAATTTATGAAAACCAGGAACTTAAGTGTCATTCTTGACTCATCTTTCCCCCCACGGGACCCCCACCCAAGCTGACGTGCCAATTTATCATACGAAGTTTGTTTTACCTGCACCATTTTTTTTTTATTGAAATGTAAACCATATCAAGGTCCTCCCAGTGTTGACAAGTGGAATACTTCATAGTAGGTTACTTTTGTCATCTTCGAATAAAATTATATAAGATCCTGTACAATATGCCCAACTTATTCCTTCCTCCCCCTAATTGTGTCAGGAAACTCTGCCTTCTGTTAATCCCCAAACCTTCTAGATTTTCTGTCTCGATTACCTTTGTGCTTTATCACCGTCTCTGCCTGAAATAATTTACTCAGCTTTCCCCACGACCTGTCATTCTCACTGTATGAAATTCTCACTGATAAATATTTTATCCCCGCAGGAAGGGATCCTCTAATCATGCTATCTGAAGTGGCCTTCTCTAGCTCTTCGTTTTATTGCTGTTTCTACGTAACAATGATAAATGCCTATATTTATTGCACTTTCTTGTTTATTGTGTATCTGCCCCACCGGAACAGAAGCTCCATGAGGTTTGGGCCTCGTCTGTCTTGTTCACCACTGTGTCACCAGGACATAATAGATGCTCAATAAATATTTATTAAATGTTGATTGAAACCACTTACTCTACAACTTTAACAATCAGGTTTATGTTGTCAGCTTATTTTCAGCTTATTATGGTGAAAGTCGTTCAATCATGTCCGACTCTTTGTGGGCCCATGGACTATAGAGTCCATGGAATTCTCCAGGCAAGAATACTGGAGTGGGTAGCCTTTCCCTTCTCCAGGGGATCTTCCCAACCCAGGGATCGAGCCCAGGTCTCCCACATTACAGGGGATTCTTTACCAGCTGAGCTATGAGGGAAGCCCTTTCAACGTATTAAAATGAAGTATTTTAAACAGCCCCGTATCATCACCAGGGTTAGTAACATGATTCTTGGGAAGTGAATGCAGTTTCTCAACTTGGAGAAACTGATAGTCTTGACCTTTAGATCAGTCTCAAATTTTCACGGGGCAAATGTCATGTCACCCGATAAACGTTTATATTTCTCATCTCATGCTGTTCACTTTCAGAGATATTCAGCTTATAAGGGACCAACTTTGCAGCCCCAGCAATACCTGAAATTTGAGTTTATATACATGTGTGGATTAGCTTCGAAGTTATAGACGCTGACCTGGAACTATTTCATATGCTCTCAGCAGGTCAGAGGGTAAGCACACGGAGGACAAAAGGACCATGTCTTGCTGTTCAGTTGCTCAGTTGCATCTGACCTCTGTGACCCCATGGACTGCGGCACAACAGGCCTCCCTGTCCATCACTATCTCCCTAAGTTTGCTCAAACTCATGTTCGTTGAGTCAGTGATGGCATCCAACCATCTCATCCTCTGTCACCCCCCTTCTTCTCTTGGCACTTTATTTCCAAAGTTTTGCAGTTCAGTTTGACTCCCCTTCTTTCTCTAGGTTATTGCCAAAAGGGAAACATGAAGTCAAGGTAAATTCTAAAATAGCAAGCTGTAGAGAGTCTTGGCATGAAGATAGCCAAACCAGCACACGGTGGCTGATTTAAAGGTCAAGACTATCAGTTTATTCACGTTGAGAAAGTGCATTCCTTTACCAAGAATTACATTACTTACCCAGGTAATGATATGGGAATGTTTAAAATATTTCATTTTGATACGTTGAAAATAAGCTGACATTATTATTACTTTTTACTTATTTAATTGACAAGATCAAACTGATTTATGCATTTCTCTCATTTGTTAAACTAATACTTAGTACTTCTTAGAATTTAAAAATAGCTAAATATTTAAATAAATTAGTTCAAATTTAGTTAATGTAACAACTTGAGCCAAAAAGCTCTCAAATTTATCATCATTTTCATTTGTTCCTATTCCTTCTTTTTTCAAAAATCCCTTCTTCTTAATCATATTTGTGTTTTTGTTACATGAGATAGTAAAACTCAATAAATTACATTAAATATATTTTGCCATTTGCTACAGATTTTTCCTGTTTCCATCTATACTCTGCCAAGAAAGGCAACTTTTGTTCCCTCCCTGGTATGAACACTTCCAAATTTTCTACTAAAATTATCCAGTCACTTACAAATATGCATAAGAAGCAGGGCACATATGTTCAAGGGTACAGATTCTAGATACAGAATGCCATGATTTGAATCTTAATATCACTTCTTACTATGTTCAGAAAAGCTGTTTATATTCTCTGACTCGGTTTCCTTGTTAGCAAAACTGGGATTAATAATAGGCCCTCCCTCATAGGGATGTAGTGAAGTTCTGACTGAGTTAATATGTGAAATGCTTAGAACAATGCTATCAACTAGTTTTCATTCTTTCGTTCTCATCAACCTCATTTCATTCTTAATGAAGTTCTTTCATTCTTAAAAATACATTAGAGAGATATCTTCACAGCAAGAAACTGAATTCATTTTAAGGAAAATAGCTGCATGGTACTTTCCAGGTGGCACAATGGTAAAGAATCTGCCTGCCAGTGCAGGAGACGCAAAAGATGTGGATTTGATCGCTGGGTCAGTAAGATCCCCTAGAGAAGAAAATGGCAACCCCCTCCAGTGTTCTTGCCTGGAAACGTTGGCAGGCTACAGTTCATGGGATTGCTGAGAGTCGGACATGACCCACTGCATGCACACACACACACACACACACACACACTGCCAAACATGGTCCACAGATCCAAAACGGCCTCACATGTGCTAAAAATCCACGGTACCAAACCTAGACTTAATACCTGACTTAACTGCAGTTTTGACCTTCAGTTCAATTCAGTTCAGTCGCTCAGTCATATCTGACTCTTTGTGATCCCATGAATTGCAGCACTCCAGGCCTCCCTGTCCATCACCAACTGCCGGAGCTCACCCAAACTCATGTCCATCAGGTCGGTGATGCCATCCAGCCATCTCATCTTCTGTCGTCCCCTTCTCCTCCTGCCCTCAATCCCTCCCAGCATCAGGGTCTTTTCCAATGAGTCAACACTTTGCATGAGGTGGCCAAAGTATTGGAGCTTCAGTTTCAGCATCAGTCCTTCCAAGGAACATTCAGGACTGATTTCCTTTAGGATGGACTGGTTGGATCTCCTTGCAGTCCAAGGGACTCTCAAGAGTCTTCTCCAACACCAGAGTCCAAAAGCATCAATTCTTTGGTGCTCAGTTTTCTTTACAGTCCAACTCTCACATCCAAACATGACCACTGGAAAAACCATAGCCTTGACTAGATGGACCTTTGTTGGCAAAGTAATGTCTCTGCTTTTGAATATGCTATCTAGGTTGGTTATAACTTTCCTTCCAAGGAGTAAGCGTCTTTTCATTTCATGGCTGCAATCACCATCTGCAGTGATTTTGGAGCCCCCCAAAATAAAGTCTGACACTGTTTCCACTGTTTCCCCATCTATTTCCCATGAAGTGATGGGACCAGATGCCATGATCTTCGTTTTCTGAATGTTGAGCTTTAAGCCAACTTTTTCACTCTCCACTTTCACTTTCATCAAGAGGCTTTTGAGTTCCTCTTCCCTTTCTGCCATAAGGGTGGTGTCATCTGCATATCTGAGGTGATTGATATTTCTCCTGGCAATCTTGATTCCAGCTTGTGCTTCTTCCAGCCCAGTGTTTCTTATGATGTACTCTGCATGTAAGTTAAATAAGCAGGGTGACAATATACAGCCTTGACGTACTCCTTTTCCTATTTGGAACCAGTCTATTGTTCCATGTCCAGTTCTAACTGTTGCTTCCTGACCTGCATATAGGTTTCGCAAGAGGCAGGTCAGGTGGTCTGGTATGCCCATCTCTTTCAGAATTTTCCACAGTTTATTGTGATCCACATAGTCAAAAGCTTTGGCATAGTCAATAAAGCAGAAATCAATGTTTTTCTGGAACTCTCTTACTTTCTTCATAATCCAGCGGATGTTGACCTTACTCCCAAATAAAACCTTAATCAAGCAGTTTGGAATTTTCCGGTTAGAACCAATGAGGTATTCTGGGCCTTCTCCAGTCTACTACTCAGAGGAAGAAGAGGGAACATTTTATATATTTATATATTATTTATTGCTGATGACTTATTTTTGGGGGCTCAAAAATAACTGCAGATGGTGACTGCAGAGCCATGAAATTAAAAGACACTTGGTCCTTGGAAGAAAAGCTATGACCAATCTAGACAGCATATTAAAAAGCAGAAACATTACTTTGCCAACAAAGGTCCATCTAGTCAAAGCTGTGGTTTTTCAAGTAGTCATGTATGAATGTGAGAATTGGACTATAAAAAAGGCTGAGTGCTGAATAGATGCTTTTGAACTATGGTGTTGGAGAAGACTCTTGAGAGTCCCTTGGACTGCAAGGAGATCCAACCAGTCCATCCTAAAGGAAATCAGTCCTGAATGTTCCTTGGAAGGACTGATGCTGAAACTGATGCTCAAATACTTTGGCCACCTGATGTGAAGAACTGACTCATTTGAAAAGACCCTGATCCTCAGAAAGATTGAAGGCGGGAGGAAAAGGGGATGACAGAGGATGAGATGGTTGAATGGTATCACAGACTTGATGAACATGAGTTTGAGCAAGCTCTGGGAGTTGGTGATGGACAGGGAAGCCTGGTGTACTGCAGTCCATGGGGTCGCAAAGAGTCAGACAACTGAGTGACTGAACCGAACTGAACTGAGCAGGATCCTTGCCCCCACCCTCTTTTCTATAAAAGCCTTCCATTTTGTGGCACTTATAAGAGCTCTCTTCTGTTTATTAGATTCATGGGCTTTGCTGGTGGCTCAGCGGGGAGAGAATCTGCCTGTATTGTGGAAGACCTGGGTTCAGTCCCTGGGTTGGGAAGATCCCCTGGAGGAGGGCACAGCAATCCACTCCAGTATTCTTGCCTGGAGAATCCCATTGACAGAGGAGCCTGGCGGGCTACCGTCCATGGGGTCACAAAGAGTTAGATATGATTGAGTGACTAAGCACATAGATGCATACTTGAATAACACCAATCACATCTTCAAATTTAATCAATTGAATTTTGTTTTTAACCAATACTTCAGTTTAGTCACTCAGTCATGTCTGACTCTTCGCAACCCCGTGGACTGCAGCACACCAAACTTCCCTGCCCATCACCAATTTCCGAAGCTTGCTCAAACTCATGTCCATCCAGTCAGTGATGCTAGTGGAAGTGATGTAATTCCAGTTGAGCTATTTCAAATCATAAAAGATGATACTGTTAAAGTGCTCCACTCAGTATGCTGACAAATTTGTAGAACTCTGCAGTGGCCACAGGACTGGAAAAGGTCAGTTTTTATTCCAGTCCCAAAGAAAGGCAATGCCAAAGAATGTTCAATACTTAAGACATTGAATACTAAGGTATGTAGCAAATCTATTTAACTATCGTTAAATGGTCATTTGTGTTGTTTCTAGGTATTTAGCATTATTTTTTGCCAGTGCAAACAGTATCGCAATAAGAAATTTTGAATACACATCCTTTCTGTAGCTCCTTTTATTTCCATAGGAAAGTGACAACTGTATCCTTTCCTTACAAATTACCTTTCCTGGGTTGTTTTAAATGCTTTAAGTTGTTGTAAATTTCAATATTTTAAGTTGTTTCAAATTGAAATATTTTAAATTATTGCCATTTAATTTTAAATTTGTATTTTGGAAGCATGAGAAATAGATTTAAGGGCCTAGATCTGATAGATAGAGTGCCTGATGAACTATGGACTGAGGTTCGTGACATTGTACAGGAGACAGGGATCAAGACCATCCCCATGGAAAAGAAATGCAAAAAAGCAAAATGGCTGTCTGGGGAGGCCTTGCAAATAGCTGCGAAAAGAAGAAAAGCGAAAAGCAAAGGAGAAAAGGAAAGATATAAACATCTGAATGCAGAGTTCCAAAGAATAGCAAGAAGAGATAAGAAAGCCTTCTTCAGTGATCAATGCAAAGAAATAGAGGAAAACAACAGAATGGGAAAGACTAAGGATCTATTCAAGAAAAACAGAGAAACCAAAGGAACATTTCATGCAAAAATGGGCTCGATAAAGGACAGAAATGGTATGGACCTAACAGAAGCAGAAGATATTAAGAAGAGGTGGCAAGAATACACAGAAGAACTGTACAAAAAAGAGCTTCACGACCCAGATAATCATGATGGTGTGATCACTGACCTAGAGCCAGACATCCTGGAATGTGAAGTCAAGTGGGCCTTAGAAAGCATCACTATGAACAAAGCTAGTGGAGGTGATGGAATTCCAGTGGAGCTATTCCAAATCCTGAAAGATGATGCTGTGAAAGTGCTGCACTCAATATGCCAGCAAATTTGGAAAACTCAGCAGTGGCCACAAGATTGGAAAAGGTCAGTTTTCATCCCAATCCCAAAGAAAGGCAATACCAAAGAGTGCTCAAAGTACTGCACAATTGCACTCATCTCACACGCTAGTAAAGTAATGCTCAAAATTCTCCAAGCCAGGCTTCAGCAATATGTGAACCGTGAACTTCCTGATGTTCAAGCTGGGTTTAGAAAAGGCAGAGGAACCAGAGATCAAATTGCCAACATCCGCTGGATCATGGAAAAAGCAAGAGAGTTCCAGAAAAACATCTATTTCTGCTTTATTGACTATGCCAAAGCCTTTGACTGTGTAGATCACAATAAACTGTGGAAAATTCTGAGAGAGATGGGAATACCAGACCACCTGATCTGCCTCTTGAGAAATCTGTATGCAGGTCAGGAAGCAACAGTTAGAACTGGTCATGGAATAACAGACTGGTTCCAAATAGGAAAAGGAGTACGTCAAGGCTGTATATTGTCACCATGTTTATTTAACTTATATGCAGAGTACATCATGAGAAATGCTGGACTGGAGGAAACACAAGCTGGAATCAAGATTGCCGGGAGAAATATCAATAACCTCAGATATGCAGATGATACCACCCTTATGGCAGAAAGTGAAGAGGAACTAAAAAGCCTCTTGAAAGTGAAAGTGGAGAGTGAAAAGGTTGGCTTAAAGCTCAACATTCAGAAAACGAAGATCATGGCATCTGGTCCCATCACTACATGGGAAATAGATGGAGAAACAGTGGAAACAGTGTCAGACTTTATTTTTCTGGGCTCCAAAATCACTGCTGATGGTGACTGCAGCCATGAAATTAAAAGATGCTTACTCCTTGGAAGGAAAGTTATGACCAACCTAGATCCCATATTCAAAAGTAGAGACATCACTTTGCCAACAAAGGTTTGCCTAGTCAAGGCTATGGTATTTCCTGTGGTCATGTATGGATGTGAGAGTTGGACTGTGAAGAAGGCTGAGCGCCGAAGAATTGATGCTTTTGAACTGTGGTGTTGGAGAAGACTTTTGAGAGTCCCTTGGACTGCAAGGAGATCCAACTGGTCCATTCTGAAGGAGATCAGTCCCGGGATTTCTTTGGAGGGAATGATGCTAAAGCTGAAACTCCAGTATTTTGGCCACCTCATGCGAAGAGTTGACTCATTGGAGAAGACTCTGATGCTGGGAGGGATTGAGGGCAGGAGGAGAAGGGGACGACAGAGGATGAGATGGCTGGATGGCATCACTGACTCGATGAATGTGAGTCTGAGTGACCTCCAAGAGCTGGTGATGGATAGGGAGGCCTGGCGTGCTGCGGTTCATGGGGTCGTGGAAAGTCAGACACGACCGAGCGACTGATCTGATCTGATCTGAAGGTCTGCTTTTGTATATGGTATCATATTTTTATTTAAGGCAATGATGATAGTGCTGTTTATAAAATAAACCTTATTTTCCTTCCAAATCCAACACCAAATATGAATATATTCAGTTCATTAAATACTAGAATATTTTGTTTTGTTTCACTGATTGATTTTAAAGCAAGTTTGCTTCCTAGTCTTCTTCTTCATGTTTTTCTCAGCTCCCACTCTGTATAAATAGTATGATTGCTTTATTTGGTTTAAAATTTTTTATCACTTTCACAACTGTATGCTTTTGCTACCCCCTCTACTATTTTTTTAATTCAATGGAGCATTCAGTGAAATTGAATTTGGGATATTACTTTCAAGTAACCAATTTTGGGTATTATGTTCGTTTGTTTATATTTTAACCAATTTGATCTTTTATTTGGAATAATTTTTTGTTTCTACTTTATTGGATTTGTTTTGCTTTTCTTTTCTTAATTTGTTAATGTGAGAACTTAGCACCTCACTCTTAGTCTTTTCCTTTAATAATAAACGTGTATTAGGCTCAGGTTTTTTGTTTTTTTTTTTTTGAAACAAGTTTTAACTGTATTCCACAAGTTATCACATGACATACTTGTTTTTCTTTGTAATTTAAAAAGTATACAACTAAGGTTTAATATCTAGTTGATTCCATTTCTTATTTCAACTAGTTATATTTAATTTCTTTTCTTTTTTAAAAAATTAGATTATGTTCTAAGAATATAGCATATATAATATTAGCATTTAAAATTTAAGCATCTTTTTTTGGTTAAATTTATGGCTTAAGGATGAGATGGCTGGATGGCATCACTGACTTGATGGGTGTGAGTCTGGGTGACCTCCGGGAGCTGGTGATGGACAGGGAGGCCTGGCGTGCTGCGGTTCATGGGGTCGCGAAGAGTCGGACACGACTGAGCAACTGATCTGATCTGATCTGATGGCTTAATTTTATGAGTAAACATTAAAAATTATGTTTTCTCTACTCAAAAGAATTTTGATATACACTCAAAGTGATTACATCTCTTATGACCATGGTTAATTTTTTGTCTATTACATCTTTCAGTTGTAAAAGGTTCAAGTATCTCAAGGTAACTTCATTCTAATACATTTCTTAGTTATCTCATTTGTTCTTAATATTTTAATTGCTTTCTTATTTAGTACATTTCCATACTTTGAAAAACATATGCTTTTTGCCTGTTCATAGATTTCCCACAATAACCCTCTCCTCTAGAATTTCTACCTAAACCTGCACTCTCAAAGTAGTTCTAAGACTTGCCTCTCCTGGGTGTTGACTTTTTCCAAGACCTAGTTAAGATTGGGTTTGGAGGGAAAGAATGATTGAAATGCAAATTCACACTGCTATTAGGTGCTTTAGGCTTTTAATGTCTAATACATTTTTTTTCTTCCTGATTTTTATGATTTTAACAGGTCTTCTCAACAATTTAGAATACAGAATACTGACAAGAGTATTAGTAGTAAACTAAGAAGAACAGAGAAATTGAAATAAAAGTGAGGAAATGGAGAGAGGCAAAATGCACAGGCATAATTGCTTTTCTGATAACAGTTATCAATTACTGAATGTCTTCTATGTGTAGACACTGTGGACACTACGTGCATGTGCTCATCTCTAGTCCCTACAGCTGCACTATAAGGTAGGTGTTACTCACTTTAGAAATGAAAAAGTGTTTAGAACAGAGAGATTAAGGATCATGCCGAGTGTCATACAACTTGAGTGACTGAGCTAGAGAATTTGGCTGATTCCCAAAGTGTGTCTGAGTTCCAATGCCCCCTTCTTTCCACTGTAGCACACTCCTTTACTTGTAGGCAGACTTAAGGAGATATTCTGAACAAATAGTTGTCCATAAGTAAAAAGCACAATACCTCTTTAGCCACAAAACTGTATTTATTTAATACATATTTATTCAACATGCTATACTGCTGTAGCCACTAAGAGGAAGTGATGGTAGAGTAGGTGTTTCCGGAAGAAAGTAAAGACAAATGGAGGCTTCCCTGGTCGCTCAGCAGTAAAGAATCTACCTGCTCTTGCAGGAGATGAGGGCTCAGTCCTGGGTCGGGTTGCCTTTTCCTTCTCCAGGAAGAAGTATAATTCCACTCCAGTATTTTTGCCTGGGAAATTCCAAGGACAGAGGAGCCCAGCACACTAGAGTCCATGGGGTCAAAAAAGAGTCAGACACAACCTAGCAACTAAACAACAACAACAAAACAAATGGAGACATTTATTTCAAGTACCTGTGGGATATCAGAATGAAGGTATCTAATGATAAGCTGGATATATTGCTGTAGGACTCAAGGAAGGGGTCATTCAGTCATTCAGGTCAATACAGATATTTATCAGGCATCTCCTTTACTCAGGTATAGACAGGCAATGAGAATGCCTGCAGGGGATTCTGACTACTTTAGGTATTGACTGAATGCAGTTTTTATTAATTCTCACCAAATAGGTAAGAGTTGACGTGACGGTAGAGATCACCCAAAGCAAGCCCATAGGACATAAAGGAAGTGGAGGGAAGAGGCTGAAGACAGCCTGACAATTACCAAAGTGTAAGGGCTAAGCTTGGAGAAGGCAATGGCAAGCCACTCCAGTACTCTTGCCTAGAAAATCCCATGGATGGAGGAGCCTGATAGGCTGCAGTCCATGGGGTCGCTAGGAGTTGGACACGACTGAGCGACTTCACTTTCACTTTTCCCTTTCATGCAATGAAGGAAATGGCAACCCACTCCAGTGTTCTTGCCTGGAGAATCCCAGGGATGGCAGAGCCTGGTGGGCTGCTGTCCATGGGGTTGCACAGAGTCGGTCATGACTGAAGCAACTTAGCAGCAGCAGCAGCAGCAGCAAGGACTAAGCTAAAGAATAGGAGTTCACGAAGGAAAAATGAAGAGAATCAAAAGGAGGGCCAAGAAAGTTACTGATATGTTGAAAACAGGAAGAGGAAATATCGAGTCTAAAATCTAATGAATGAGTTTTTGCTTCAACCGTCACTAAGTCAGGACTAATTCTAGCTTCTGCTTCTAGAACCACATACCAAATTGGTGTTCTATTTCTTTGGTTCAGGGCAAAGATCCCTGTTCTTTGTGAAACTGATTCAGAAAGCTGGAGTTGATAGTCCTGAAATCCTCTGGACAACTGACAGCTACCTGAAACTGCAGCAGGGCCATTCCTGATGGACAGGACCACAAGCTCTGACTCATATTCTGTGACTCAAGATGGTTGGATGGTATCACTGACTCAATGGACATGAGTTTGAGCAAGCTCCAGGAGATGGTGAAGGACATGGAAGCCTGGCATGCTACAGTCCCTGGGGTCACAAAGAGTTGGACATGAATGAGCGACTGAACAACAAGATATAGACTTAATACTATCTCAAACCTGTCCTGTGTCATTATACCTTTTTACTACAATGTGGCCATGCCTGGAGTTGCTTTAAAAAATAAATTTTTCATAATAAGCCATCGTTTGTGTATTTTTAGAAAAGTATGCAGACACATTACCATAATTTGAACTTTCTTAATTCTAGTCACTTCGAACCTGAATAAATAGGAATAAACAGGAATCATTGTGCCTTGTTGAATTTCTTTATTAATTTGTCTTTGAAAACCTTTACCTGTAGGCAACAGACTTGTTGCATAATTGCAAGAGCTAATGGAAAAAGATCATCTGTGCATGATTCACATGACATGTCTCAAAGTCAAAAAGAAAGTGTAATTTCATTTCCTGTACAATGTTAACTTCAACATTCTGGCTCCCTAGAAGACCGGGAAAACAGTTCTTCACTCTACAGTTATAATTCCTGATTTGGTTCAACTGAATCCATTAATTGGGAAATAATTAAATCAGAGACATTATGATATATATCTACAGAGACAGTAATGTATTTAAAGAATCTCTATGATATCTCTAATTGAGATCTCAATTTCCCTGAGATATGTTATTTTTAATGATAAAAATATTCAAATATTTCTTGACGCATTGATTGAACTTTTTCTAAAATCTCTGCCAGAAGTCAGGAAAGCTGGGTTGGGATAATGTCTTTGCCACTAACTCACATGGTGATCTTGAGGCGATCAATTCAACTATGCCTGTGATTCTTCCTTGAAACTTCACTGCATTGTTATAAAATTTGAAAAAGATTAATTGATTCAAGAAATATGTATTAAGTAATCACTGTATGTCAAGATCTATTTTAGCACCAAGGATTCAGGGAAGAACATGCCCAATGAGACTGCTGCTTTCCTGGGCTTAAATTCAAGCCAAAAATAAAGTTATTTAAAAGTTACATGTGCATAAATAACACAAAGGAAAGTATTAGAGATAAGGGTAGTGTGTGTTAGTTTGGGAGTTGGAAAAGAATTCTTTGAGAAGATAATGAGTAAGCTGAGATCTACAGGGTGAGAATTGTACATGCCAACACCATTCTATGTAGAAGGAAAACATATAGAAAGGCTGGAAGTATCTGAGGACATATGAAAAGTTCAGAAGAGCTATCATGATAAGTGACGGGGAAGAAGTGAAAGGTAGTTATGAAAACACGTTGTGATGTGGCTAGTGGGAACATAAATTGGTTTGAACATTTTGGAAAGTATTTTGGTAATATGAAATAAAAGTCTCAAAAAGTAGTTCTAGTCTTTGATTCAACAATTTGATATCTGGATGTCTATTCTGCTAAAAATCATATGAAATACTGAAAAAAAATTTAAGAACAGAGATTGTACAGTGCATTTGTAACAGGGAAATAAATGGCTACACAGAGATGAGCAAAAATATAGCATGTGAAAATCGAGAAATACATACCGCTAACAAAAGTCTGTGAAGAGTTTGTAATAATATTAAACATTATATTATAAACTATTTTATAATACTTAAAGAAAGAAACAAGCACTCCAGGCATAGGTCCAGGTGAACAATGCTCACACCATGGTCTGGATCGCAACGGAGGAATTCTCAGATGAGGATGTCCTGAGCTCTGTAGGAGTTACTGGCAGATTAGTCTCCCCCTCATCTGCAGAGAGAGACTATGTGTGTTGTCTGGACTGTCTCCAGGAAGAAGAGGGAATCATCTTGTATTCACTGTCCTGGTCACCAAACAAATCTGTTCTTTGACCTCTGGCATGGTGTGTGCATGCTCAGTCATGTCCAGCTGTTTGCAATCCCATGGACTGTAGCCCGCCAGGCTCTTCTGTCCATGGAATTTTCCAGGCAAGAATATTGGAACGGGTTGCCAGTTGCCATTTTTTACCTCCAGCAGATCTTCCCAACCCAGGGATCTAACCCATGTCTCTTGCGTCTCCTGTACTGACAGGCAGATTCTTTACCACTTTTCCCACTGGGGAAGCCCCCTTTTGACCTCTAAAGAGACACCATTTCTAGCTTCCAAGGCCTTCTGCTAAGAGAACAATCTTGAAAAGATATTCTCTCACAAGATGTGTAGAAATGCCATGGAGAATTGGCTCCTTAAATCCCTTATTAATATTTTTATCATTCTAACTGATGATAATTCTTAATGTTGTTTTAGCCAGGTTTATTATAACAAGCAAATAATATTCATAGTTGTCTGAAAAATAGAAAGTTGGCTACATATGACCCAGGTTTCCCTTCCCAGAAGTATTAGCCAACCTAGGAAAGTTTTTGCTACTAATTAGCTGTAACACTGCTCTGGGCTCCAGTTTCTATTAAATGACAGTTCAAGACTTGTTGGCTGTCTAATCTCTAGTCTACTTTAAATTCTGTCTTTTTGTTATTCCATATGTGGAGGAGGGGGGAACACATATAACTTAGTAAATACAAACAGACTTAAATCACTTTATTTGAAGGAATTTGTCCAGTTGTAATCTCAATAGTATACAGTTAAATTAATCCAATTAAAGATGTAGTACATCTTCTGTGTAAAGAAATATAAATATAAAGAATTATATAGATTTAAAACCAAATTCAAGTAGTTTTCAATGCACATATTAATTCCATGGGCTATTTCTATAGCAAAAACACAACTGTGATTTTAGAGATAGATAATAACAAGATGTGATAAAGACTACTATAAACTTAAACACACAAGGAGAAGAAGGAAACTAGAAAGTTGAAAAATATGCTGCTTATTATTTTCTCCATTCACACCCAAGTATGATTTTCTCAATTTGTAAGGTATAAAGAATTATAAAGAATTTTGTCTCATTGTTCTGTTGTGGAAAGAATACTAGCATCAGAAGACAATTTTGGCATCCACTTACTAGGTGTACTATCTTGGGAAATTTCTCTGAGGTTTAGATAGTCTTAATCCTGGTGGCTCAGAGGTTAAAGCGTCTGCCTGGAATGAGGGAGACCCGGGTTTGATCCCTGGGTCAGGAACATCCCCTGGAGAAGGAAATGGCAACCCACTCCAGTACTCTTGCCTGGAGAATCCCATGGAGGGAGGAGCCTGGTAGGCTAAAGTCCATGGGGTCGCAAAGAGTCAGACACAACTGAGCGACTTCACTCACTCACTCACTCACTCAATATAAAACAAAAACAGGTTTTACCATAAAGAGCTGCCATTAGGATCACATGTGTTGATATAGGTGAAAGTGCTTTGTAAACTGTAACATCTACAATAGGAATGTAAAGGTTTATTTCTATTTAATTGGGTGGTGATGGTGATAATACACAGAATTATCTGATAAGCGATCTGTGGTCGGGGGAGAGGGTGGCTGACTTGAGGAGTGCACCTTGGGCAGAGGGGGAAAAATAGGCAAGATGTATGAAAGTTTCTACTTTGTTTGTAAAAAGTGTCGATGTGACAAGAAAACAGAGCTTAGCTTCTTGGTAGCAATTTCACTACTAGTTTATCACTGATGTCAGAAAGTTCACTTTTATTTCACTTGTATGATTGATTCCAAGACCTTCCTATTATACCATCTATGCTTAACCATTCCTTTTTCTGTAAAACTGCTTTGTAACGTACCTGCTTCCACCAACAGTTTCATTGTGTGCATGCTTGCTCAGTCACGTCCGACTTTTTGCGACCCCGTCAACTGTAGCCCATCAGGCTCCTCAGTCCATGGGATTTTCCGGGCAAGAAAACTGGAGTGGGCTGCCATTTCCTTCTCCAACTCAGAGACTGGATCTTCCCAACTCAGAGACTGTAATCACGTCCCTTTCATTGGCAGGAGGATTCTTACAACTGAGTCCCCTGGGAAGCCCCACAGTATTCATTTAATTTATCTATTTGTCTGTGTTTCTGAGCATGCTCCTAAGGGTGGGCCTGGGGCGGAGGAGGGGCGGTAACTAGTACTATACTGGCTTGGATTCGGCTTTAATGAAGGGTTGTTGGATTGAATTGTCCCCAGTTAACATGCAAGCCCTTTGGAGCTCTAGGACAAAATGTCCCTAAATCATGATCTCTCCGCTAATAAAACTGAAAAACCACTTCTGATTTCACTGTTGACTAAGATCCTGTTCCCTACACAACCTCTTAGTGATACTAGAAAAATGGGTGGATTCAGAGTTGAGTAAAGCTCAGAGAGAGCATCGCAGCAGGGGAGCCCTCAAGTGCGAGAGGTTTCCTGAGAGCTATGGCAACCCATTCCAGTGTTCTTGCCTGGAGAACCCCAGGGACAGGTGGGAGGCCGTCTCTGGGGTCGCACAGAGTCAGACACAACTGAAGCGACTTAGCAGCAGCAGACTGAGGAATGGGGAAATGGAGCAATAGAAACAACACTGACCTTCCTCATATTTCTTCCAAGAATTGGCCCTCCCTGCCTTCAGCAAACTCATGTTCTTAAAAAAGAAGAACTACTTCCACAATTTTCAAACATGGATCATATGAAGTTATTTTGTAGGATGTAAAGAACAAAATGTATCAATATGTATGTAAATAGGTAATATGTCTCATATTCATGCGCATGGCTCTTTCTCATAGATATGTATTAAAGTACATCCTGTTGGATTAAGAAGATACAGTTTTATGTAAGGCAATCCATAGAAATATTTAGTTAAAATGTGTGTTCTTTAGGAACTAACTTTAAAGGTAGAGCCATTAAGAGAGTAGTGAAATGGAGATAGTGACATTTTAAAAATTATTTAAAGTGAAGATTTTATATTTAAAAACGTGGAAGGGACTACCTCATACCATCTTTGAGAAGCAGCTTTTGGTATTCTCTGCTCAAGTGGCAGAAAAACTAGATTTCTGACCAAACTTAATCATTGAATACTATCTAGCTGGTGATCTTGGACAAGTCACTCTGCCTCAATGGGTCTGCCTTGACTTATCTGTTTTGTGTTAGTCAGATATGTCTTAAGGATAATCGGGAGAGTCAAAGAAGGAAATGGAGACCCATGCCGGTATTCTTGCCTGGAGAATCCCATGGACAGAGGAGCCTGGGGGGTTATACAGTCTATGGGGTCACAGAAAGTCAGACATGACTGAGCAACTAAATAACAACAACAACAATCAGGAGAGTATTTTGTAATCATGAAAGTTCCTGAATTAGATTTAGGAATGATAGTTTCCTGTGTAAAGACTTATCAAAATTCTAGTCATTTGAAATTTGGTTACTTGAATGTCAGCACAAATAGGATAGTACCTGCTAATTCTGATATTTTGCTTTAATTTTTAACAGATTCAACCCTCATAAAAACATGAAATATGTATAACAATGTACAGGTGACCACCTTGCAGACAGCGCCCAGCTTATAAATCATGGTAAACATTCAACCCAGGTCAATATCTAATCCCCATGCTCTCTCGTATCACATGCCTTATGCACCAAAATTTTTATTGTATAAAAATAAAAGTAAACTTTCCTATCCTCCAAAACCCCCAAAATCAAACATTGTCAAACATTATTGTGAGCTTCTGTTTCCCTTGAGAAATTGTAACAGTTTAAGAAACATTTCTATTATTTAACAAGTATCTCTCTCATAGAGAAAACTTCAAAATCACTCTGACAGAGCTCCCCAAACCACAAGATCTCTCACTTTTGGGTGAGTTAGAGTCATTTTTAACTTCCTTTGTTTCGAAATGAGAGCAACTACCACCCTAATGGGGGTTTCCCAGGTGGCTTACTGATAAATAATCCGCCTGCCAGTGCAGGAGATGAAGGAGACATGAGTTTGTCAGGAAGGTCCCCTGGAGGAGGAAATAGCAACCTACTCTAGTATTCTTGCCTGGGAAATTCCATGGACAGAGGAACCTGGCAGGCCACAGTCCACGAGGCTGCAAAGAGTTGGACGTGACTTAGCAACTGAAGCAACCACCACCACCCTAGTAGACCCTGTGGCCTGCAGGGGTGCACTGTGGCCGTGAGAGGCGCTGAGGAGCCTTGGAAGGCGTGTAATTATCCACAAGAAGAGTAAACTGACCCTGCAGTGGCTTTAAGAAATGAGGAAATGGTTTCTATAGATTGCTGACGAAGCTCTCACATGTCCAGTTGGAATACGTATGCCACCCAAACCCGGGATGAATTTCCCTTCATTTTTCTCTTTTGCTTCATCTTTTCTTGAATAAAGGAAGGGTTTGAAAGAAAGAAGTAGGACATTTTTATATGGGAAAAGATTTTAATTTTTTTGTCTTACTTTCTTATCTCTAAAAGTAGAAGATTGGACTAAGTTTATTCTTTTAGTTTTGGTATGCTGAAATCACAGTTTTACATTTAGAAACTTATTTTAGTTAGCACTTATAAAACACTAAAAATTTTTAGGAATAGGCAGAAATAGGCTTATTTCTTCCAAATATAGAAAGGACCAAACATTTATTGTGTATTTATGACAAATTAATACACCCACATACATCAATACTGTTTTAACAGTAGTCAACTTCTTGAATGCAAACCAGCATCTCTGGAATGAAGTGAGGGAAACAGGAAGGTTTAACCCAAATAAAATGTAACCAGAAAAGAGAAAAGCAATGCATGAAGTGTTTTCTATTAACTTTGCTAGATATTAATAAAAAATAACTAGATAAAATAATTATAGTTTAGGAACTATTTTTACCATCCTTATGTTTGTTAATAACCCAAACATGTTCACCAGCTTGGCACCTTGTCTCCCCATTCGGCCAAGTTTTTCCAAATTTATCAGTCTTTATATTTAGCTCTGCCACTCATCCACCTGCCTTATGCCCCTACCTCTACTGTAGTAAAGGAAAAGGGGAATTAAGTCACAACTCTTTTATCTTACAGTGTCCCTATTAACTAGCAACCACCTATGAATAGATGAACTGACACCTCTTCAACCTGAAGAGGTGAAGAAGTATCTGAAACATTGATAGGAGCTTCCCTCCCCAGTAGAAAACTGAGGGCCCAGTCAAACTCTTAACCTTCTGCTTTGGGGGCTTAGATACTTGTTTTGAAGCACAAAGGATTTTCTTTGCTTCTAGGGAGGGAATAAGAGCAAAGCTAGCTCTTGCTGAAATTCCCAAATTGAATCTTTTCTGCTTCCCTTCGGACTTTTCTTTACTCCCCAGCTGTAAATGATTTATTTCTCCTGGGAAAAAGACTTACATTTAGCAAGGCTCTTTAGTGATTTCATTTCAATCTTCCTTTTGAACAGATACACATTCTTCATTAATAATGAAAGAAAATTCAATAGAAAAATGAACCAGAAATATGAGTTAGCAGTTTAAGTGAAATAAAAATATTTTAATTTTTTCCAATTAATTCAAAATGCATACTAAAGTACGATATTAATTTTTGCCTGTTACAGTGATAAAAATATAATAAATAGACTAAATAGACTGATCATACCCACTTCAGCTGAAGATGTGGGAAAATAGGTACCTTGCTACATTATTGATGAGCACAATAATGGAAAAAGCCTTTCTGAAGAGTAATTGATGATATTGATAAAAAGTTTAAGTACATGTAGTGCTTTGATTCTGCAATTCCATAGGTTATGGGTTCATTATAGCATTGCTCACAATAGTGAAATGATGAGTAATAAAAGAAAGGTAAATTAAATTAAGGAAAATGCATTCTATGACATTTTTGGAGATGTGCAAACAAAGAATAAGGTAAAAGTTTACATATAGACATGGAAAGGTAGACATAATGCATGATATGAAAACAAATTACCTGGTAAAAGAATATGAGTAATTTCATGTTTGTACATACAAGAAAGGAACTGAGATAATCAGAACACTGTTAACAATGGTTGCTTTGTGGTGGGGGGGGGGCGGGGGTAGGGGAAGCAGCGGGACACGTGCACTGCAGTCTTCTAAATGAGCCCTTACCCTAATGCTCTGCGAGGCAGTGGTGTTTATCACCCCAATTTTTATGTTGTAAACTCAAAGAAGATGCTTAAAGCAAAATTTCAACCTTAATACATTTACGGTATAATGTGAAATTTTTCTCTATTTATTCCCACACATATATTATTTGAAAACTTTATGCCATGAATTTTGCAAAACAACTATAATATATGCAAATACACATTGCACACAGACACACACACATGTCTGCTCTCATAGAGCTGACAGACTGTGTGCATACACGCTTTTCTCTACTCTTCCTTAGAACTCATACCTGCTATTATTTTTTCTATTTTATTACCTAATTTAGTAATTATTATTTTGAATATTCCATCAAAGAGAAGTCCCCAAATGGACATAATTATTGCCCTATAGATGAGCATTTAGGATTATAAATATCCTGTCTTGGTAAGTGGCCTAACCCAGGGGTCCCTAGAAGGAAAACAGTTACATTAACACCTTCCCTTCCTCTGTACCTCTATTATCCAACCACCTTATACACCACTTTCATTCTCACAATAGCAATATAGTGTTAGTGTCCTGATTTTACCAATGAGAGGTTCAGAGAAATTTTATAAGGAGAGTATGATTCACTGCCACTTTAAAGGAAAAAAAAAGCTCCTTCTAAATTGCCTGTTTCAGTTCAGGAGCTTGATTAATGGTTACATAACCATTATATTTAATCCATGAACAGCTCCAACTGGATGCATATATCAGATTTATATCTGAGGAAATTCAAAGAAAATAAAGTCTTAGTTCACACCAGGGACTAACTTACCAGGCTGTTAGCAAGGGTGTCAAGCAACACTAGTGAGTGATCCCTCTCACCGTGAGAACAGACTCATCCCCACCCGAGTACAGGTGTCAGGTGAGGAGGAATTCTCCGTTTCAAGTCTTCCTTCCTTGTTGTTACCACACTGGACAACCTCAGCTAGTGCTCCTTAGGTGGAACTAAGTTATTATTCCTCCTTCATATGTCCCCAAATTCCCCTTGACATTTTGGTGGAAACCAGACGAATGAAAAGAACACAGGACCAGACTCCCCTGGTGGTATAGTGAATGCGAATCTGGTGGCCAAAGCAGGTGAACGGGATTGATCCCTGGTCTGGGAAGGTTCCACCTGCAGAGGAGCAACTAAGCCTGCAAGCCACAAGTACTGAGCCTGAACACTGCAACTACGCAAGCCCATGTGCCTAGAGTCTGTGCTCCACAGCAAGAGAAGCACCGTAGTGAGAAGCTGTGCACCGTGATGAAGAGTATGCCCCACTCGCCGCAACTAGAAAGCCATGAGCAATAAGGAAGGCTCAGAGCAACCATAAATAAATAAGTGGATTTTTTTTTTTTTAAGTGCAGGACCAGGCACTGCGGAGGTACTTGAGGTGAAGGGAGCAAAGGCAAAGAGGAGGCATGAGTTTAACTGAGAGGCTGAGAATAAACTTAGCTTCAACAATTCACGCGAGGAAGATCACCCCTAAACAGAAGCTTCCTTTTCTTACAGAAAGCACCACACCTTCTGGCTCCAAAGGACTCCTAATTGAAGGAGGTTTCCCCCTCTCCAGAGGTCATAGCCTGGAATGCATGGTCTTTTCCCTTCTCCTCTGCAGAACCCACAGGGTTTTTTTAAGTCTACTGAAGAGGGTTCAAAGCAGCTTCCCCACACCATCTGGAATCTTAGAGTCGAAACTCTACACATTCACTTATTAAAGGACAGACTTGTCATGCATTTCAGTTGTGCCTAAGGATATTAGTATTAAGTTATGCCAAGCTACTTTACTCCTCCAGAGGCAGGAGAGTAGTAGTTATGGGCATAGAACTTCAAGTTAAAAGTTTTCATTAAAATCACCAGTCTGCTCCTGATTAAATTTTGGCAATTAAATTTTGGCTAGCTCTGAGCCACCTTTTTATATATATATACAGTTCATGGGGTTCTCAGCAAGAATCCTGGAGTGGTTTGCCATTCCCTCCTCCAGTTGGGTGGTTGGATGGCATCACCAATCAATAGACATGAACTTCGGCAAATTCCCAGAGATGGTGAGGGACAGAGAGGCCTGGCATCCATGGGGTTGCAAGAAGTCGTACACAACTTGGCAACTAAACAACAACAACAACAAGCTAGCTTTTATATAATGACAAAAATATTATTATATTTTTCATAAAATTGTGAATACTAAGTGTGGCTGGCCAGCATAGGAAGCTCTCATCATCATCATCATCACCATAATTAATATTTTATAGGTCTAAAAATCTTAATAACTTCCATGTTGGGTTATACTGTCCATTCTTTCTGACCCCAGGCTTGAACTTTTATTCAACTGTGACTCATTTCTCATCTCCCCCAGCTTCCCTGGGAGTGCTCTCAGTTCACCTGATGCTTGTCTAGCTTTTAGAACTATTAGGATGGCCAAAAAGTTTGTTCATTTTTTTTCTGTACAATAATAGCTCTAGTAGCACTTCAGTTCAGTTCAGTTGCTCAGTCGTGTCCGACTCTTTGCGACCCCATGAATCGCAGCACGCCAGGCCTCCCTGTCCATCACCAACTCCCGGAGTTCACTCAGACTCACATCCATCGAGTCAGTGATGCCATCCAGCCATCTCATCCTCTGTCGTCCCCTTCTCCTCCTGCCCCCAATCCCTCCCAGCATCAGAGTCTTTTCCAATGAGTCAACTCTTCGCATGAGGTGGCCAAAGTACTGGAGTTTCAGCTTTAGCATCAGTCCTTCCAAAGAACACCCAGGGCTGATCTCCTTTAGGATGGACTGGTTGGATCTCCTTGCGGTCCAAGGGACTCTCAAGAGTCTTCTCCAACACCACAGTTCAAAAGCATCAATTCTTCGGTGCTCAGCCTTCTTCACAGTCCAACTCTCACATCCATACATGACCACAGGAAAGACCATAGCCTTGACTAGATGGACCTTTGTTGGCAAAGTAATGTCTCTGCTTTTGAATATGCTATCTAGGTTGGTCATAACTTTCCTTCCAAGGAGTAAGCGTAGTCCAAGGAATAAGCGTAGGTCCGTATAGTCAAGGCTATGGTTTTTCCAGTAGTCATGTATGGATGTAAATGTTGGACTGTGAAGAAAGCTGAGTGCCGAAGAATTGATGCTCTTGAACTGTGATGTTGGAGAAGACGCTTGAGAGTCCCTTGGATTGCAAGGAGATCCAATTAATCCATTCTAAAATCCAACCAGTCCATTTTAATTTCCTGGCTGCAATCACCATCTGCAGTGATTTTTTAACCCAGAAAAATAAAGTCTGACACTGTTTCCACTGTTTCCCCATCTATTTGCCATGAAGTGATGGGACCAGATGCCATGATCTTCGTTTTCTGAAAGTTGAGCTTTAATTCAACTTTTTTAGTCTCCTCTTTCATTTTATCTAGGCTTTTTTGCTGTCTTTAATTCCATTTGAAACATTTTTGTTAGATTGTATTGTGACAGCTATCATGTTATTTTAGTCACCAGCTATCATATCAATATGCATTTAATAAAAACTTACCAAAATTGGTAAATTTTTGTATAGCCAATTTAAGATTGAGGGTGGAAGAAAAAAGCAACACTTTCATCATATTATATTTTATTATTTCAAGAAAGGTAAAAATGAAGCTCAAATGCAAAGAGCCTTGGATGGAGAAAGTGCTGTAACTGATCAAATGTGTCAAAAGTTGTTTGTGAAGTTTTGTCTGGAAGTTTCTCACCAGACGATGCTCCATAATCAAACACAGTAGTTGAAGTTGATGGTGATCAAATCAAGACATTAATTGAGAACAATAAATGTTATACCACATGGGAGATAGCTGAAATACTCAAAATATCCAAATCAAGCATTGAAAATCATTGCACCAGCTTGGTTGTGTTAATCACTTTATGTCTGGGTTCCATAGAAGTTAGAAGAAAAAAAAATCCTTTTGGACCTATTTTCGCATGTGATTCTCTACTTAAATACAAAGAAAACATTTCATTTTTAAAACAAATTGTGACAGGCAATGAAAGTGTATATTGTACAGTAATTGTATTGTTGAGTGGGCTTCCCTGGTGGCTCAGACAGTAAAGAGTCTGCCTGCAGTGCAGGAGACCCAGGTTCAATTCCTGGGTTGGGAAGATCCCCTGGAGCAGCAAAGGGCTACCCACTCCCGTATTCTTGCCTGGAGAATTCCATGGACAGAGAGCCTGACAGGTCACAAAGAGTCAGACACGACTGAGTGGCTGACACTTTGATTTGGGCTTCCCCAGTGGCTCAGTGGGTAGAGAATCCACCTGCAGTGCAGCAGACACAGGAAATGCACGCTCAGTCCCCGGGTTGGGAAGATCCCCTGGAGTAGGAAATGGCAACCCACTCCAGTATTCCTGTCTGGGAAATTCCACGGAGCGAGGAGCCTGGCAGGTCTCAAAGAGTCGGACGTGAATGAACACGATACACAATGTGGAATGACAGAGACTGTGGGGCAAGTAGAATGTACCAAAAGCAACCGCACCAGAGGCCGTCTTCATTCAAAGGTGATGTGTGTGTGGTGGGGTTAGGAGGGAATCCTCTACTATGAGCTCCTCCCAGGAAACCAAATGATTAATTCCAACAAGTACAGCTTCCAATTAGGCCAACTGAAGATAGCGCTCGAGGAAAAGTGTCTGGAATCAGTCAACAGGAAATGTGTCATCTTCCAACAGGATAACACAAGACAACATGTTTCTTTGATAACCAGGTGAAAGCTGGTATAGCTTGGCTGGGAAGTTCTGATTCATCTGCTGTATTCACCAGACATTGCACCTTCAGAAGTCCATTTTTTAGGTCTTTACAAAATTCTCTTCATGAAGAAATTTCAATTCCCTGGAAGCCTTTAAAAAAACACCTGGAATAGTTCTTTGCTCAAAAAGATTAAAAGTTTAGGGAGGATGGAATTATGAAGTTGCCTGGAAAATGGCAGAAGGTAGTGGAACAAAACGTTGAAAACGTTGTTCAACAGAGTTCTTGCAGAAAATGAAAAATGTATCTTTTACTTTTACAACCGAAGGAACTTTTTGGCCAACCCATAGAAGGTTCTGTTGCTCCTTGACATCCTGGATGACAGTGCCTCTGTTGAATACCGGTCAGGACCCATCAGAACAGGCCTCTGTTTCTTGCACATGGGCTGATAAGATTTCAAGAAAGTCTTCTATTTTCTGTGACTCAAAGTTTCAACCTTCTCACTCTGCACTTTCAAGCTTTCCCAAAACTTTAATTGTTGTCCTTAGTCTAATCTGGCTCAAGAATGATTTATGTGAAATTCTTTGAAAATTATAAAGTGATGTAGAAATGTTGAAATTGTTATTGCTTCCGTCTTCTGCTTAGCTGTTAGTAACTTTTATCACAAAATTCTGATTATTAGACCTAAAACACTGGGACTTCCCTGGCTGTCCAGTGGTTAAGACTCTGTGTTTCCATTGTAGGGGGTGTGGGTTCGATACCTGGCTGGGGAAGTAAGATTCCCACATGCTGTGCAGCCAGAATGAAAACTACAAAAATCCCCCCCCAAAAACTAACGCATCTAAAATCTTATTCACATTTTGATCTTTTCTATACTTCTACGTCTACAACAAAGTTACACATTTACTTATATTCTGAAGGAGAAGGTTTTACAACATCATTTTTTTTTTTTTTGTAGGATACTTTTCCAGATATTTGAGGACTTATATAGCTTCTCGGTCTTTCAATTCAATCAAGCCTCCGTAGTTATGGAAAACTGGGAATGAAGTTAAGCTTATTTAAGATGTATGTCATTCTTTGGTATCTCTGATTTTCTTGAAGAGATCCCTAGTCTTTCCCATTCTGTTGTTTTCCTCTATTTCTTTGCATTGATCACTGAAGAAGGCTTTCTTATCTCTTCTTGCTATTCTTTGGAACTCTGCATTTAGATGTTTATATCTTTCCTTTTCTCCTTTGCTTTTCGCTTCTCTTCTTTTCACAGCTATTTGTAAGGCCTCCCCAGACAGCCATTTTGCTTTTTTGCATTTCTTTTCTATGGGGATGGTCTTGATCCCTGTCTCCTGTACAATGTCACGAACCTCATTCCATAGTTCATCAGGCACTCTATCTATCAGATCTAGGCCCTTAAATCTATTTCTCACTTCCACTGTATAATCATAAGGGATTTGATTTAGGTCATACCTGAATGGTCTAGTAGTTTTCCCTACTTTCTTCAATTTCAGTCTGAATTTGGCAATAAGGAGTTCATGGTCTGAGCCACAGTCAGCTCCTGGTCTTGTTTTTGCTGATTGTATAGAGCTTCTCCATCTTTGGCTGCAAAGAATATAATCGATCTGATTTCGGTGTTGACCATCTGGTGATGTCCATGTATATGGTCCCATCATTTCATGGGAAATAGATGGGGAAACAGTGGAAACAGTGTCAGACTTTGTTTTTCTGGGCTCCAAAATCACTGCAGATGGTGACTGCAGTCATGAAGTTAAAAGACGCTTACTACTTGGAAGGAAAGTTATGACCAACCTAGATAGCATATTCAAAAGCAGAGACATTACTTTACCAACAAAGGTTCGCCTAGTCAAGGTTATGGTCTTTCCTGTGGTCATGTATGGATGTGAGAGCTGGACTGTGAAGAAGGCTGAGCGCCGAAGAATTGATGCTTTTGAACTGTGGTGTTGGAGAAGACTCTTGAGAGTCCCTTGGACTGCAAGAAGATCCAACCAGTCCATTCTGAAGGAGATCAATCCTGGAATTTCTTTAGAAGGAATGATGCTAAAGCTGAAACTCCAGTATTTTGGCCACCTCATGCGAAGAGTTGACTCATTGGAGAAGACTCTGATGCTGGGAGGGATTGAGGGCAGGAGGAGAAGGGGACGACAGAGGATGAGATGGCTGGATGGCATCACTGACTCGATGGGTATGAGTCTGGGTGACCTCCGGGAGCTGATGATGGACAGGGAGGCCTGGCGTGCTGTGGTTCATGGGGTCGCAAAGAGTCGGACACGACTGAGCGACTGATCTGATCTGATCTGATCTGATGTCATTCTTTAAGAAAAACAGTTTAATTCATTTCTATTCATAGACATAAGTCTATCAATCAAGTCTTGATCTAAGATCTTTAGAAAATTACTTTGATGAATATATATATATTTTACAACTTATGAAGCAAAACCCTTTTATGGGACAAATAATGCCACTATGCTATTATTTAAATCACTCTGGCTCTGATATATTGTCATTCAATAACTATCTTGCATATTAATGATAAAAGACAAACAATCCTATAGAAAAATGGAGAATGACTGTGAACAGCAATTTACTAAAAGAAATATAATCAATAACAATTTTTAAATGGTTACAACTTGAATTAAAACATAAAATTTAACATGAGGCTTTATTAAATTTATTTTATTGCCCCAAATATAAAAGATTTATAATATCCAGTGTTAGCTGTTTTGAGCGGTACTATCCAGTAGAACTCTCATGAGGAACAGATATCTTAGTTATTTTTCTGAATATGGGAAGATGCAGGAAATTAGGCTCATAAAAATTTCCCCTGAAAACATCCAGCTGTCAGAGAACCAAATCTTTCAGTTTCTCAGAGCACAGGGTTCTCATCTCGATTTTGCTCTGAATTCCCTTCAGGTTGTAGTGTCAGTGACGGCAGTGGCTAGTGGCTCGGTCCTTATGGAGCCGGACGGTGTCAGCCTTCATTATTTTATAATTCTCTCTCTTTCATTCTTCATTTTGACCCAGAGTTGGCAGGCATTTCATGATCAGTTTGTCCCTAAGAACGCTCATTCCTAGACCAAGAGACAATTCCATTATTATGTTACTCAGTTTACTACTATTGGATGAGGTCTTGTTACAGGAACTAAAAGCCTCTGGATCGTCTCACTGGTCTGTTATAGTCCAGAAAGTGACTCCATCTTATTCTTTTTTCCATTATTTTAGAGTTGCTGCTGCTGCTAAGTCGCTTCAGTCGTGTCTGACTCTGTGCAACCCCGTAGACGGCAGCCCACCAGGCTCCCCTGTCCCTGGGATTCTCCAGGCAAGAACACTGGAGCGGCTTGCCATTTCCTTCTCCAATGCATGAAAGTGAAAAGTGAAAGTGAAGTTGTTCAGTCGGGTCCTACTCTTAGCGACCCTCTTAGAGTTACACTATTACAATTATTGATCTTATAGAACTATATTTGTTCAGTCATTTAAAGTATCCAACCATCATTAATTTTTTCTGAGTCTCATGCACACATTTGGTAATGTGGGCAACAATAATCTTATAAAATAGAATAGCATTGAAACATATAAAAGATCACATGTAAAGTAGATGCCCAAGGCAAGTTTGATGCGGGAAGCAGGACACCCAAAGCCAGTGCTCTGGGACAACCTAGAGGGGTAGGATGCGGAGGGATCAGGGAGGGGATTTCAGGATGTGAGGGGACACATGTATACCTATAGCTGATTCATGCTGACGTATGGCAAAAACCATCACAACACTATAAAGTAATTGTCTTCCAATTAAAATAAATTAGTTAATTTAAAAAGTAAAATAAAATTAAAGAATACAAGTAATATACCTAGCAACAAAAGACCACAGGTAAGTATTTAAACTAAGAACTTTCATTAAATGCAGCCTGCATCTCCTCGAGTTGTCTGACCAGTCTGTTCGACCCCAATTGCTGTCTTCAAGAGAAATGATCTGTTAGCATTGTACATAAAGTTTACCAAAGATGTCTGCACGTACCAGAGGAGTGATGGATCACTGTGACTACTTATAGGACTGAGAAAGAAATGTTATCTTTTAAGGAGTTATGTGGGTGGTGTCAGAAGAGGAAAAACTGCTCTTTATGCTTGAGCAAGTATTTCTGTCATTAAGGAGGCCTGATTAATGCTTTATGCAGATGGATGATGCACACTAGTGAGGAGGGAGGAGTTTCAGACAGGCAGAGAAAATTTCATGTTTAATTTTTTCTTATCTTACCTTAAAATATGAATTTTTATTTCATCAAGAAGAAACTCAAAGAAGTATATCCTGTTTTATAGAGTCAAACTGTTCTATAATGAGCATAACTCCAGTTCTCATTGGTGGTGAAATTCCTGGCCTTTGCTCAGTATTCTTGGACCCCAATAGTCCTCCTTTCTAAACATGCCAATAAATATTTTCTTTCAAATATGCCTCAGCCTCTGAGCCATGCTATTACTCATATTCTTCCCTGTATTCAGAATGTCCTGCTCTCTCTCTTCAGGTTCAAATCCTACCCATCCTTCAAGAGCCAATTCACATTCTGAGATTCTTCCTTGTCCAGCTCCACTGGCGGCAGTGATCAGATTTCCTCTTCTCCATCATTTCAATGAATTTCTTCCTCTCTATCACTTCCTTTATCTGTACCTGCTATATATAAATATATTTAATTTCTATAGCTCTCTCAAATAAAGTCTAATATAATACCTTGTACAAGGTCCAGATTTCATATATTTTTCTTGAATAAAATAACTTTCAATGTGACTTTTACTGAGTCATGCTTGAGACTGATGAAATAATTAGGATGGGGCCTCAAAGGTCCATAGAGTCCCAAAGCGAAACCCTTTAGTAAAACTTTAGTTCAGTCAGAGGTTGGATGTACTTTTATCATGTATATCAAGTTTGCCTGCAATCTCTCCTAGCAAGGAATTGTGACGAAATCAATAGACTTCCTGTAACCATTCTTGGAGATTAAGAGAATAACCCTTATAGCCTAATACTTCAGTACTTCCCTACCACTATACGTACATACATACATCATGACAAAGACATTTATTTCCATTATTTTTAAAATTAAAATCCTAAAATTAACTTTTTAGTTTTTCCCAGCTTGATGTCTTCAGTAGTCTGTTTTGTTGAAACTATAACTCTGCTCTCTCCTTGTACCAGCTTTACATAATTTTAAGAAATAAATAAAATTTGGCTCTGAGGTCCAAGGAGGCATGGGTTATGAAACCTACCTATTTTTTCAGCATCTCCTTGAAAAGAAGTCTTGAAAGAGCTGATTCAATCATGGTCTTCTCCTTAAAGCATCAGTAACTTCCTTCTGACCCAAAACTTTAGTTTTTTAAAACTTAATTTTTCTTTTGACAAATTGGAGGGCTTACATCATTCCTGATTTCAAAGCTGTGGAGATGAAGTATGTAGTTCAGGGGCCTGGATAGTTAATTATGATCCTGTCCAGTAAAGACATGATGCTCTCAAGGTTTGGTGTCTGCAGAAGTCCCGTTGCTATGCAAGAAAAACTAATCTGTGGTCACAGAATGAACTGCTGAATTTGGCTGGCCACTTTGTGAAGGTATTTAACCACCAGACTGCAAAATAGGAAAACCATTGCTCTTGGATCAGTAGTTTCACTTTCATGAGCAAGGAATGAAGAATATTTGAAGTTAGGAAGAGCCTTCCTCCCTAACTTTATTTCTCACTGACAGCAAAGTGCCAAGATATTTCAACCTCTCTTTGAGTACAGTGCAATCAACAAATGAAGAATGAAAAGAGTATGCTTGAGTCAAGCACAACTGAAGTATTAATAGTTCCACTGAATTTGTGAAACAGTCACTACTTAAGAAGTCCAGCTGATGAATGTGATTCCTTAGGGATTCAGTCAGCAGAGTTGTGGGAGTGCCTCAGAAAACAAGGCAATTGTTTCATCTACACCAGGGAGGATACTTCATATAATCATGAGAACAGGAAATACATTGGCCTGAGGTCCACATTATATCAACTAGTTTAGAGTGCCAGCTAAACTGATTCTGCACCAGTCAGCTTTTTGCTCTCCTGCCTCCGAATTCTGTCTGTTGCTCTGCAGGATTCGTCATGTTGACTTTTCCAGTTCTGCAGTTTGGTTTTTTTTTTTTTTTTTTGAACCAGAGCCAGGAATTTCTTACTGAGAGATAATTTCACTGTAATGTTGTTCTTTTTTTTTTTTTTGATTTCTAAGAATTTCATACACGTCAAATGTGACTGAAACGTGAGGTTTGCTCATGTTTTACTGGTGGTGTTTGTTCAGAGGCAGAAGCATGGAGGAAGAAGGGCCTGGAATCCATAGCAGGCTGAAAGAAGATCTATTCATTTACCTGTTGTTTAGTTGCTAAGTCACGTCCAACTCTTGTGATCCCATGGACTGTAGCCCAGCAGGTTCCTCTGTCTAGGGGATTTTCCAGGACAGAAGACTGGAGTGGGTTGCCACTTCCTTCTCCAGGGAATCTTCCCGACCCAGGGATCAAACCCAAGTCTTCTGAGCAAGAGGTAGCTCCTGCATTGCAGGCAGAGTCTTTACCACTGAGCCAAAGGGGAAGACCAGTTCATTTGTCTGACTTCTCCCTAATCTGTACTCTTCCCCCGGAGCGGGACATATATTCCCACTTGCCGCTGTATTCCCAGTGTCTTTCTTAGTGTCTGGTATACCAGTGAATGTTACTAGAAAAAATAAACTGTACAGAAAAGGAAGATAAGTGATAGCCTTTGAGATGTTTTGCAGAACATAAAATACCAGAAAGGGTCATGAATCCCACCTACTGGTTTCTTAAGAGTGGACATTTGGGGTGGACCTGGGAGTGATCTTCTCGGTGTTAACCATGACAGCAGAGTCCAGAGTCAGGACCAACAAGAGTTTGTTCATGAAGAAAGATTTGTTTCAAGGTCTATTGCTTTTTAAAGCTATCATCAAGGCTTATATAGCAGCTGCATCTGCGAATGTGAATGACGAGAAAGCCAGTGTGCGAATGTGATTTTTATCCCTCGTTTCAAGTAGACAGATTAGGTAGTGCTTTTCTAGTATTGCAGGCTCATTTGTCCTGTGTAGCTTTCTCCAACCTTCTCCCCAGTTGGGAAGAAATAACTCCTTGGTGTTAGGATAGCACTTCACACATCTCTTAGCATTGCTACTCTTAATACATATTTCACTTGCAATAAATCAAGATCCTCGCTGGAAAGGGAAATGGAAAGGAAACTAAGGGTTAATTGAGTCATTGTTCTGTCAGATACAATACTAGATTTTTAAAATATTCTGTGCCTCATTTTTTTAATAGCTTTATTTTATTTATGTGTTTATTTTCAGCCGTGCTGGCTCATCACTGCCGCACAGGCTTTTCTCTAGTTGTGGAGGTCGGGGGTGGGGGTGGGGGGCTCCTCTCTAGCTGCAGTGCGTGGGCCTCTCATTGAGGGGGCTGCTCTTGTTATGGAGCGTGGCTCTGGGGTGCGCAGACTTCAGTGGTGGCGGCCTGTGGGCTCATTGGTTGTGACTCTCAAGCTCTAGAGCACAGGCTCACTAGTTCTGGCACATGGCCATACGTTGCTCTGCGGCATGTGGGATCGTTCTGGACGAGGGATCAAACCTGTGTCTCCTGCATCGGCAGGCAGATTCTTTACCACTGAGTCACCGGGGAAGCCCTGTACTTTTTTTAATCGCTTAATTGTATAGGTACTATTTGCCTATTTTTCAGATGAAAAACTAAACAGAGATGAACAGAACCTAATCAGGAGTCAGTGGTGTTTCCAAGATGCCTAAACTTTACTGACAGCAGTACCTATTTTTTCTTCATAGTTCATGTATCTCAGGGAATTTAATGTGGAGTCCCTTCCTTGTTACTCACTGACACTCAGCAACCCTTTCCCACCTGTTTTTTCCCCCAAAACACAAGCTCTCAAATGTCAATTAATAAATGTGAAAGGGAGGATGAACTTAGAAAAATTTACAATAGGAGTGACAATTTCAGATAAGTCATCAAATGATGCGAAAACTAGTGGACAAGCATTTCCATTTCTGCTTAGGATGTAGGACGTGGCAAGCAAATGTCAGTGCTGCCTTAACAACAAGAAAAAGTTAGGTAATTTACAAAATCACAAATTTTCTTGAAACTGTTAGGTAGTTAGGAAAAAGGAGTCCAAAATGGCTGTGGCTAAAAGACAAAGAAGGGGAAAACCCGCAAAAATAGAACAAAGGAAGGTCCAAGGACTGGAGTGAGGACCTCAGGTAAAACAAACAGCCCTCGTGGCTAGGCCAGTTTACATAGGGCAGGCTCGGGGGAGGAGAAAAACATAAAAAGAGGAGCCAAAATTGAGCTGGAGGCTTCTCTTCTCTTCGCATCTTTTGGGTTGACCTTCCCTCACGCCTCGAGGATGTATTTTCCTTGGTTTTCGAAATAAAACTGAGCAGTAACGGAGCTGTAACACTGGCCTATTCGAGGAAATTACACGGGGCTCTAGCAATGGTCTGGCCATTGCTTCAAATTTTTGTTGTGATGAGACAGAACCGAGGAGATTACAAACTCCACGGAGAGTTGAGACTTCAAGGCAAAGCAACTGAATTTCAATGAATGGCATACACCTCTGAGAAGAGATGAGACAAAGGAACTATTTTATTTTTGACAGAACAGTAGAGGACAGTTTTGCTGTTATCAAAGCAGTTGAAAAGGAAATCAGCTACCAAATGCTGAAAATCAGTGTGTAGGATAGCTTATCAGTTTAAAATGACTGCAAGAACCTGGCCTGTGGAATGGAACTTGTGTGTTAGCATGAACTCCCCCTGTGTCCAGGCCGCCAGAAGTGTTCCTGTGTAAGACAGGGTGCAGGGCTGAAGATAGCAGAGACTCCCCCTCAGTGAAACTAGTGTGCAGGTGATTGGTTAGTGATTGGTTGTCACTGGGACAAAGTTGTAAATTACCTCTCACTTGGCTGGAAACGTGTCTCATATAAAACACAATTCTTAAGCCAACTGGGGGAGGGGTAGTGCCCTCTCCAACATGAAGAGCCCAGAGAAAGGTCCTCTATTTATGTGAAAGTGATGATGTGAAAACTATCTATTCCCAAGGAAAAATAGGAAACTCTCCCAGTCCTGGGATAAGTGTAGCATTAAAAGACCTATGCCTTTGGGAAAGGTGAAATAAAAGCTCCTGAACCCTGGTTGCTGGACTGACACAGCAGAATTCAGTTACTACTGGGAGATGGTTAGGAAACTCTTTCCTGCTCAACACCTGACACTAAGAGGAAAAACAAAACAAAACATCTTGGAAAGGAGCAGGAATGCAGGAAAATTATGACTCTAAGGCCAGACATATAGGCCCTACCTAAGATGGAGGCATGAATTTTATTTATGATAATTAACTGTAGTAATGACATTCCACATTCTTTTCTAATCACTTAATTCACATGATGTCCATATTGCCAAGTTGAAAGCCTTGATTGTGATTTTCAGAATCCATTAGACATGCAGAAGTTACATCCAGCATCTGTAATCACACTGACCCACCCTCAATCATCTTATTTACATTCCACTCTACCCTACATGTGGAGAAGGAAATGACAACCCACTCCAGTATTCTTGCCTGGAGAATCCTATGGACAGAGGAGCCTGGAGAGTCTACTCTTGTGACCATAGGGTCACAAGAGTCAGACATCACTGAGTGACTAAACCACCACTTACTCTATATGGGCTTCCTCCTGGTGGCTCAGTGGTAAAGAATCCTCCTGCAAAGCAGGAGACGATCCCTAGGTTGGAAAGATCCCCTGGAGGAGGGCATGGCAACCCACTCCAGTATTCTTGCCTGGAGAATCCTATGGACAGAGGAGCCTGGAAAGCTACAGTCCATGGGGTCACAAGACTCAGACATCACTGAGTGACTAAACCACCACCTACTGTATATGGGCCACCTCCTGGCGGCTCAGTGGTAAAGAATCCTCCTGCAATGCAGAAGACGATCCCTAGGTTGGAAAGATTCCTTGGAGGAGGGCATGGCAACCCACTCCAGTATTCTTGCCTGGAGAATCCCATGGACAGAGAAGCCTGGTAGGCTACAGTCCATAGAGTTGCAAAGAATTGGACATGACTGAGGCCACTTAGCACGCATGCTTGCCCTACAGTATGTAACACAGGTTCTAATAAGCCTTCTAGACATCAAACATCACATCTTCCATGAAGAAGTCTTTCCTAGCACTCTAGGCTGAAATAATTTTTCCATCTATTCTAGAAAATGAGACTGTTTATCACAGTTCACGAAAATGTCATTAATTTTACAAAGCTAAGGCTGATTCCAAAGCCTATACATTTATAAGCTTTAGTATTCAAATACTATCCCACCACAAAAACACTTACCTGACTCTTGTAAAATTCTCATCCCCATTGAACTCATTTGGAACCACACATAAGCTAAGAAATAAAGACAAGATATATTTATCTTAGTGTTTTCACTTTAATTTCTTTGGGATCATACAGTAAGCTGGGCATCCTTTTGTGTCTGGTTTTTGCTATTCTAGACAAACTGAAATTTGTCTCCAGTCGTGTCCGACTCTGTGCGACCCCATAGACAGAAGCTCACCAGGCTCCCCCGTCCCTGGGATTCTCCAGGCAAGAACACTGGAGCGGGTTGCCATTTCCTTCTCCAATGCATGAAAGTGAAAAGTGAAAGTGAAGTCGCTCAGTCGTGTCCGACTCTTAGCGACCCCATGGACTGCAGCCTACCAGGCTGCTCCATCCATGGGATTTTCCAGGCAAAAGTACTGGGGTGGGGTGCCATTGCCTTCCCCGAAACTGAAATTACTTTGTCCAAATAAATAATGCTGTCAACTTACAAAATAAGAGTATATATTTTTTTTTATACTGGTTGGACATTGATAGCCCTAGCCAGAAAACTGCCAGCTGCAGCATGACAACAAGACATATGGAAACAAAAAGTCTAATAACAGATCGCTTAGAACAAATAGATTTGGAACAAAAGCAAAGGTTTTTGGCTCAGAGTGCTGGGTATTTTACTTAGACCAGAGTTTCACAAACTCTGTCTGTGTTTCTCAAGCTGATAATAAGTTTCCCCTGAAATGAATAATTTCCTAGTGAAATACATTGGGGAAATGATGTACAGTGTGATTTACAACACAAATGGAGTACTTAAAGTTTTTGAGAAGTCCTATGGAAAAGAAATCTATTACACTTAAACACCTATTTAGATATCTCTCAGATCACTAACATTTTCAGATCAGTTTGAGAGATTTTGACTTTCACTATTACAGACTCACATCCATCGAGTCAGTGATGCCATCCAGCCATCTCATCCTCTGTCGTCCCCTTCTCCTCCTGCCCCCAATCCCTCCCAGCATCAGAGTCTTTTCCAGTGAGTCAACGCTTCTCATGAGGTGGCCAAAATAATGGAGTTTCAGCTTTAGCATCATTCCTTCCAAAGAAATCCCAGGGCTGATCTCCTTCAGAATGGACCGGTTGGATCTCCTTGCAGTCCAAGGGACTCTCAAGAGTCTTCTCCAACACCACAGTTCAAAAGTACCAATTCTTCGGCGCTCAGCCTTCTTCACAGTCCAGCTCTCACATCCATACATGACCACAGGAAAGACCATAGCCTTGACCAGGCAAACCTTTGTTGGCAAAGTAATGTCTCTGCTTTTGAATATGCTATCTAGATTGGTCATAACTTTCCTTCCAAGGAGTAAGCGTCTTTTAATTTCATGGCTGCAGTCACCATCTGCAGTGATTTTGGAGCTCAGAAAAATATATATTCTCCGGGAGTTGGTGATGGACAGGGAGGCCTGGTGTGCTGCAGTTCATGGGGTTGTAAAGAGTCGGACACGACTGAGCGACTGATCTGATCTGATTATCACAACTCTTTCAAGGCACGTTTTCCTTTTGTTACTCAATATTGTGTCTGTTTGATTGCATAGTACTGAATCCACTGTAGCTAATGCAAAGAAGAAGAAATTTACTAATCTGTGTTAAATGACCTAGAAAAATCCGGGGATAAATAATGTAACAGAGTTTAGGCTGAACTTTTATCAATGATCCCCAAAGCTTCAGCATAGAACTGTACTTCAGGACTTCCCTGGTTGTCTAGTAATTGGGCTCTGTGCTTCCACTAGGGGGTGAGGGTTTAATCCCTGGTTAGGGAACTAAAATCCCACACACCACCAAGGTGCCTCCAAAAAATTTAAAAAAACAAATAAGAAGAACCATAAATCGACAGGTGCTGCTGTTCCCACTGTAGTCAGGAATCTTCCTGTTAAATCAAGATGATGCTGCTAGAGTCAGATCTATAAACTCTCTATTCTGCTGTAAGTCACATCAGCAGAACATGTCCATCACATCTGGCCCTTCTCTCTATTTTATTGCGTGCGCGCGTGTGTGTGTATGTTCAATTGCTCAGTCAGGTCCAACTCTTTGTGACCCTATGGACTGTAACCTACCAGGCTCCTCTGTTCATGGGATTTTGCAGGCAAGAATACTGGAGTGGATTGCCACTTCCTGCTCCAGGGGATCTTCCAGACTCAGAGATTGAACCTGTGTCTCTTGCATCTCCTGCATTGGCAGGCAGATGCTTTTCCACTGAGCCATCAGGGAAGCCCCTTCATTATATTAACCCAGTTTAAATTCAGGTTTCAAGCTTGTGCATCTGGTTTGTAAAACGTACGCATATGCAGAATCTTAGTGTCAAGAATATGGAAAAAGTGATTTTTCAGTTTTCCAGCCTCAACAATACTAGAAAGTGATTGAAGTAGATATGGAGATTGTCAATCCACAGTATCCTACACACCATTGCTATTTTCTCCCAGCACACATGACATTGCAAAGTAATGAGGTTTCTGATGATGCCATGAGATGAAATAATAATTTTAAAAATTTAAGAGTTAATTTTATAAAGGAAGGAACTACTATTATTACCAGTCTCTAGTTCCTTGGTTGTCTGCCACATTTCTCTGCTGAAAATTATATCCTTGTCCTTTGTACATAATTTACCATGCAGGAGAACTGTGTGTCTATGTAAATATTGTATTTTTCCTCAAATTGTACCTGCTAGCTTTAGGATCTAGTGATACCCTTTGCCGAAATCAATTATTATTATGATGCTTGACAAGTTGTAATTTTTAATTCCATCATTCCTTATATATTTGTTTAGTGGCTTTCTACTGTAAGGAAGAACTTTTATTATCACCTTGTATATTTACCTACTTTATTTATATCAGGGAAGATGCATAAATTCTTTATTCAAGCATTATAATCCTTTGCTATCATTGTTTTGATGTTTCAGTTTTTCCTGATTTGGCCAGGAGGAACCACTTAAAACTGACCCCTGTGTCCTTTTGACATGACCGATCATTGTTTGGTGGCTCAGTGGTAAAGAATCCATAGTCGGTGCATGAGACACAGGAGATGTGGGTTCAATCCCTGGGTTAGGAAAATCCTTTGGAGGAGAAATAGCAACCCCCTCCAATATTCTTGCCTGGGAAATGCCATAGACAGAGAAGCCTGGTGGACTAGTCCATGGGGTTGCAAAGAGCTGACCTGACTTCATGACAGAGCGTGTGCGTGCACACACACACACACACACACATCATTCTTTAGCAACCTTACTTTCTGTTACCACTAGATGTTCTAGGAACATCTTTTCTCTTCCTTTGTCAGATTCTACAGCTAGTTATTTTCCCTTGAGCACTTGTTCCTCCATTTAGCGAAGTATGGTGTTTGGAGACCAAGATGTAGGCCATTGTTTTTAATCTTAAAAATAATACCTATAAGCTAGCAGATGACATGAAAACAAATTGATATTACATTGTTCTTGGATCATAACAGGTCCTCAATAAAAATCTATTGAATGAATAGAGAACAGTTTTTAAAGTAGATTTTAATAAGTAATTTGAGTTTGACAATTTCATCTATTATTTCTGCTCTCCTTAAGTCATTTTGCAACTGTTGATGGGACAAGTTTAGTTCTCCTGAATTTTATATCTATATCTATCACTCATCTATTCAAATATACTATATTCTATATTTAATCTAAACCTCTTGTTCTGATGATAAAGCCTGAGACTCTAGGTCATGTGTAAGCATCGGTGTGTCTATTTCCTCTGTTAATCATGTTCCAGTGAAAATTTGCCAACAACCAAGGATGTGGTTCTGTCTCTCTTTCTTTCATATACTGTACCAATGCTTGAAAATGTACCTACCCTACCAAACAAATGTTACTCATTCAAGAAGCTTTCCCTGATTTCTCTTGCTTCAAGTAATTTATACTTTTTTCAGATTCATCAAATCCTGATTGATTTATCTGAATTGTCTCATTTCTCACAATCATTTTATCTCAGAAGCATACTAAGTAGATTTGTCTGGGGAAGGACGTGGCAATCCACTCCAATATTCTTGCCTGGAGAATCCCATGGACACAGGAGCCTGGTGGGCTATGCCATAGTGTCACAAAGAGTCCGACAATTCATTAATGTCCTCGTGATGTAAAAATATATATATATACACACACACTCATATATACACACACACATTTATATATATACACATCAGTATGTATACATCACTGCACTTCACCTGCTTCATGATTTAAAAATAGCCATAGCTATAATGTTTGCCATGATTTAGGTAGCACATAGTTTTCTAAGCATCATTGTTTCCAAAATATTAGATTTGTTTTAGAAAGAATGCATTGTAAAAATGTACCCTTCGTATGAAAGAATGAAGCCTGTTAAGCTATGTGTAAAATCCTATGAAAAGTTATGTATTACTAGATACAATGTTACATGAGATTGGCCAATTCAAGTAATTTTTGCTAGAAGACTGCTTGTATCTCTAAAAGAATCCTTGAGTACTTCCAGAATTTGTCTTGATTATAGTAAAGGTGAAATACAATGATTAAAAGAAAGCAAATACTGTAATACAATGCTTTATCATCATTTTAAAGCCAAAAAAGCCTTTTAAAGGAATACTGAACAGAGGCCAAATACAGAGAATGTATTTATAGCTCCATTCTTCCCAGGTTGAACTGGAAGTGCAGAAAGTTTCTTTAGGAGGATCCCCTTCCACTTCCTTTGTATTTACACACAGACACACGCACACATATTCCCCTGAAGCTCAAGGAAATTACAGTGCCCCGTCTGAGACAGACTGAGAACATCTGTGCACTAGAAGGAATCATTAACAAGGCATCGGGGGACCTGGATAAATAACAGTCTTTTTATCAGCACATTCATGATCTTAATTTTTATAAGTTCTCCAAGTGATTCCAATATTTAGCTAGACTTAGGATCACTGGTCTCTTGTTGAAAGTGGAAGAGGAGAGTGAAAAAATTGGCTTAAAGCTCAACATACAGAAAACAAAGATCATGGCATCTGGTCCTATCATGTCATGGCAAATAGATGGGTAAACAGTGGAAACAGTGGCAGATATTTTGGGCTCCAAAATCACTGTAGATGGTGACTGTAGCCATGAAATAAAAAGACGCTCACTCCTTGGAAGAAAAGTTATGACCAACCTAGACAGAATATTAAAAAGCAGAGACATTACTTTGCCAACAAATGTCCATCTACTCAAGGCTATGGTTTTTCCAGTAGTCATGTATGGATGTGAGAGTTGGACTGTAAAGAAAGCTGAGTGCTGAAGAATTGATGCTTTTGAACTGTGATGTTGGAGAAGACTCTTGAGAGTCTCTTGGACTGCAAAGAGATCCAACCAGTCCATTCTGAAGGTAATCTGTCCTGAATATTCATTGGATGGACTGAGTGATGTTGAAGCTGAAGCTCCAATACTTTGGCCACCTGATGGGAAGAGCTGACTCATTTGAAAAGACCCTGATGCTGGGAAAGATTGAGGGAAGGAGGAAAAGGGGACAACAGAGGATGAGATGGCTGGATGGTATCATCGACTCAATGGACATGAGTTTGAGCAAACTCTAGGAGTTGGTGATGGACAGGGAGGCCTGGCATGCTGCAATTCATGGTGTCGCAAAGAGTCAGACATGACTGAGTGACTGAAGTGAACTGAACTGAGGATCACTGGATATATACCCTTAAGGTCTCCTTAAATTGTATGGCTCTACTATTTTTTTCCCCAAATCTTTCATTTTTCTTTTTTTCTTCCTCTTTAGCTTCTTTCTTTTTTTTTTAATTTATTTTTTTTATTTTGCTTAACTTTACAATATTGTGTTGCTTTTACTACACATCAAGATGGATCCGCCGCCAGTATACACGTGTTCCCCATCCTGAACCCTCCTCCCTCTCCCCTCCCCACACCTGCTGAGTTTGGGGTGTCCTTACTGTATTCTGGCAGTCTGTGGAGTTCTCTTTATTGTGGCGTTTCTGCACTATATGTGGGTTTGTACCGGTGGCTTGTCGAGGTTTCTTGTTTATGGAAGTTTGTGTCGGTGTTCTGGTGGGTGGAAGTGGAGTGTTAGCTTCTTTCTTACTCTTCTCCTCACTTTACTTCTTTTCTCTTTTCTTCTCTTTCCTTTTTCTTCCTTTGCCTTCCTGAATAATTGAGGCCAGAAATCATGAAGTGGAGCCAATAGTAGGAAGAAGGCCACTATGGCACAAAGTGCAGAGACAGAACTTGGGGTCGGGGTGGGGACAAAGAGGGCATCTTTATGGGGGCATGCTACAGTGATGATACCAGAACCGAAGAGTGGGGGGACATGGCCCCGCAGAGGGTGCTGAAGCCAGAGCAGGGTGAAGAGGGCGTCTGCATGCTGGGGACTGGAACCAACAGTTCTCAGGTCAACCTGGGAATCCAGCCTCCTGCACACCCTTCCTTGCCAAGTAGGTGCCTTATTCCTGTCCCTTTGCAACGCAGCACAAGGTGTGTGGTCCACATGGAAGGAGGACTCCTTGGAGAAATAGCTGTTTCCAGGTCTGAGGGCGGGAAAGTACAAAATGACGCTGGAACAAATATCCTGTTCTGATAGAAAGAAGCGCTCAGGGAGTGATGGAGATGTGCCAAAATGATGCAGAAGCCAGCTAAAATGGGCTCCCACAGGCCAAATGTGGGACAGTGCGAGCATCAGAATAAAACATAACAGTAATGGATGAAGACCCATTAAATGAAATAGAAAATTATGAGTGTAGTGCAACCCTGATAGTTATGTTTTTTTTTTTTTCTCTTTTTTGTGGTCCACATACCTGACTAAAGCTTTAATTTCTGAGCTATCTTTATCAAGAGGTGTTCCCTTCAATGGGTACAATAAATGTTAATTGAATGTGAAAGATTTCCTTTTAGTGCATATTGTTTTATTTTACTGTTTTGTAAGATTGCTAATGCTTTGCCAAGTTCTTTCCATGTGTTTCATTTCTTTTTAAAAACTTCTACTGTATTTTAGATATTTCATGATATAAACATTTGTTCCTTCAATTTTGGTCAGTTTAATGCTGATTTTCTGTTCTACAATTATTTTTTTCCCATGTAAAATCTGAGTCATCAGTATGCCTTATCTGTAAACCATTTGTTTTGGGAAACAGGTATTGTTGAGTTGGAGGCCATTAAGTCAAGTGAGGTCGAAGCAGAGGTATATATGCATCAACGCAGCTCTCTTTTCTCAGGTCATCCCCTTCACTGAGGACCTGTGGCTTGGATTACCATCTAGGAACTTGACGACCTAAACCCATAAATAAAGTTTCTGTGTCTCCATTCCACTGGTATTCCCAGTAGTAAACCATTATTTTTATATCTCATGAGGTGCTACTCAAGGACAACTATTGCTATGTTTCTTCTCAAAACTGAGTGAATCGTACTGGGCTAGCAGAGAAGATCGAAGGTTCCTAACAAATAACATTGGGGCTTCCCAGGTGATGCCAGTGGTAAAGAATCCACCTGCCAAGACAGGAGAGGCTGGTCCCATCCCTGGGTTGGGATCATCCCTTGGAAAAGGAAATGGCAACCCATTCCAGTATTATTACCTTTGAAAGTCCCATGGACAGGGTAGCCTGGTGAGCTACAGTCCATGATGTTGCAAAGAGCTGTATATGACTGAGCGACTGAACACACAGCATAGTGCAACAAGTAATGTTTCCCACGTCAGACTTGTTACTTATTATTCTCAAATGATGTCTACTATTCAGGGTGGGCTGTAACTCCCATCGCACTTTCCTGCTTTCTCTGTATCCTCAGTAGATCCTGGTTTTCTAGAACCACCTACTCAGAGCTCAACTGGTAGGAATAGTAATGGCATTTAATAGAATACTGGTGGTAATGTCATTCAATCCTGATAAATTCAGTCAAACAGATTTCTGGAATGTCTATTATAAATAAGGCACTCTGGCGGCTTATAAAGATGAAAAAGACATGATCACTTTTTCTAAACACAACTGAATGCCTTATCACTTTTTGCATCCCCTAAAGGCAATGGCACCCCACTCCAGTACTCTTGCCTGGAAAATCCCATGGACGGAGGAGCCTGGTAGGCTGCAGTCCATGGGGTCGCTAGAGTCGGACACGACTGAGCGGCTTCACTTTCACTTTTCACTTTCATGCATTGGAGAAGGAAATGGCAACCCACTCCAGTGTTCTTGCCTGGAGAATCCCAGGGATAGGGAAGCCTGGTGGGCTGCCGTCTATGGGGTTGCACAGAGTTAGACACGACTGAAGCAACTTAGCAGCAGCAGTAGGAGCAGCAACCTTAGCCCAGTAACTAGCAGGGTGCTCAATAAATGTCTTTTTTAAAAAATTAATTAGACAAAAAGCACACTGAAAAATAGCAAGAAGCAGAGCTCTTTTATAAATGTGTTCCTCTAGAAATGAGGCAAAGTGTTTTTATAATTCTTTTAAATAAAATGCAACAAAAATGTCAAAATACAAAAACAAGTCAAATATTTTTTTCATTTAAATGCCTCATTGAGAACATACTTATCAATGTTTAAATATCATGTACATTGCTTGCAGTTCTCTGCTGAAGGTAGGTTTATTTTGCACCCTTGAGCCATCTAGACACTTGAACTGGCATATCTCCTTTGGAAAGGGAAGCAGAAATTAAGTTTGCCCCAAAGTCAACGTCCACAGGCAAGACTACAGGATGCTCAAAGTTAAGTACACTTGATCTTCTGCATCCACGACTCCCACCTCTACCAGTTTAACCAACAGAACCAACAGATGTGGTTGGTTAAATCCAGGCGGTGGAACCAACAGATGCTGAGGGCCAAGTATACTATGCCATTATATATAAAGGACTTGAGAATCCAGATTTTGATATCCACAGGGAGGATGGGAGCATGTCCTGAAACTGATTCCCCACGGATACCAATGGACAACCATAACCAGATCACTTTTAATCACCTCTCCAAAAGGCTGAGTGCCAAAGAATTGATGCCATTGAACTGTGGTGCTGGAGAAGACTCTTGAGATTCCCTTGACAGCAAACCAGTCAATTCTAAAGGAGATTCATTTTGATGTATGGCAAAACCAATACAATATTGTAAAGTTAAATAAAATAAAATTAAAAATAATAATAAAATAAAATGAAAAAAAAAAAAAAAAAAGGAGATCAACCCTGAATATTCATTGGAAGGACTGATGCTCAAGCTGAAGTTATAGTATTTTGGCCACTTGATGCAAAGAGCTGACTCACTGAAAAAGACCCTGATTCTGGGAAAGATTGAAGGCAGGAGAAGGGGACGACAGAGGATGAGATGGTTGGATGGCATCACCGACTCAAAGGACATGAGTTTGAGCAAACTATGGGAGATGGTGATGGACAGGGAGGCCTGGCTGCTGCAGTCGATTGAGTTGCTAAGAGTTGGACACAACTGGGTGATTGAACAAGAAAGGCAGAAATATTGATTTTCAAACTCTGTTCATTTGGGATGGTGTCTATATTCTCTGAAGGAATCATTCAAAAGCAACTAAAGACAGTTTTTAGACAAGAAGAATTTCCCTCAGAATTTTTGAAATGTCTCTATGCCTGTCTCTTTCTCTATCTTGTTTCATGTAGAGTGTTTAAGATGGGGAGTCTTCAAGCCCATAAACTGGAAGGTGTTCATCATATCCACTCTGTTATAGACCTCTGGTTGCTTCCTTTTGTCATTTCCTGAGAATGACGCAGCTCTCTCAACTGTTTTCCAGGACAAGAGAATAATTTAATTCCCTGATTCTCCCTAAATTCCTCTAAGCAGATGTTCAAACTTGTAATACTAAAATAACAACTTTACAACAATCATATGTATCTTCACAAGACTCTTCAATTTCCCATAAAGCATGAATCAACTTTTACAATGGTGGGTACAATATTCATGGTTTCTCAAGGAATTGCAGTTACCTGACATTAATCAAATGCACTGGGAAGAGAGATACAGAGAAACCGTTAGCAAGATACATACATATACACACACGTGTGCATGTGTGCTAAGTTGCTTCAGTTGGGTCTGACTCTTTGTAACCCCATGGACTGTAGCCCACCAGGCTCCTCTGTCCATGGGATTCTCCAGGCAAGAATATTGGAGTGAATTGCCATGCCCTCTTCCGGGGATCTTCCTGACCCAGAGATCGAACCTGCCTCTCTTACGTCTCCTGCGTTGCAGACAGGTTCTTTACCACTAGTGCCACCTGGGAAGCCCTATACACACATACCTAAATGTAAATATATATATATATATATATATATATATATATATATGTATATACACAGAAATGGAGTGAGATCAAGAGTGAGAGAAAGAGAAATTCAAGAATCTATATGTTCTACTTTCTGAGGGAGCAAGAGGAATCTTGGCTCCTTCATATAGTCTCATTCCACCTGCCCAGGATGACCATCTTATTGAATTGGAATGATTTCAAGATTTAAGAATTTTCTTGCTTTGATATGGCATGGTCACTAATGTAAGGCAATTATTAGGTTGAATCATATAAACCTTTCGTTTTTGCAGGTCAAAACTGTCAAATTTTAGCAATTTTCTATTGTTCCACTGTTTAGATCACCTCCTACTCATTCTGCTGGTGAAGGAGGGATTCCCCTACCCTAAGTAATACGAGATAATTAAACACAGGACACCCAACTCTGGACAAATAAGACTGACAGCTGTTTCTTAGTCAATGCACTCATAACAGGGGGAGAAGGACATTATTGGCCCTGTAGGGTCACAAGGGGGAGAAGGCAATGGCACCCCACTCCAGTACTCTTGCCTGGAGAATCCCATGGATGGAGAAGCCTGGTAGGCTGCAGTCCATGGGGTCGCTAAGAGACACGACTGAGCGACTTCACTTTCACTTTTCACTTTCCTGCATTGGAGAAGGAAATGGCAACCCACTCCAGTGTTTTTGCCTGGAGAATCCCAGGGGCGGGGGAGCCTGGTGGGCTGACGTCTATGGGGTCACACAGAGTCGGACACGACTGAAGTGACTTAGCAGCAGCAGCAGCAGGGCCACAAGGATCTCACTTGGGAGGAATGCTATCTTCTTGAGTAAGAAGCGGTGGTGGCAGGCTTTACAGGATGAAGATAGGTGCCTTTGGTTCCTGCAGGAGAATGTAACTGACTAGGTTGAATAATTTCTCAGATTACAGGAAGCAGAGCAGCAAGGTTGAGGTAGCGTGCAGCTGGTCCAGCTGCCAGGGGAACCAGCTGAGTGAAGAGAGTTTCCTGCTTGGCAGGAGGCATGTCGGGTAAGCAAGGAACTGCTAGACCCTGGGGACCCTCTGAGTCACGTTAAGGCAGCGAATGAAATTGTCAGTATTATAACACTTCAACCGCACTTCAACAGGCGTTCAACTGATAGAGAAAAGGGTGCTCCACTCTACTGGTGTAGAAAATTTTGTTCTGTTGTATTTATACCTCTGACAAAGAATGTTCTCAGTGATAATTTTTCAATATGATTTTCTGATTATGTGCTGAGACAGTTGCTGCTCATTGTGTGTCCAGTATTGGTTCTTCCCTTCTTCAGTACCAGCACAACCTCAGTTTTATTCAGGATGACCATGTCCTCAGAAAATTTGGTGTCACAATCTCCATTTTATTGCTGGTAGCCTGGTCAAGAAGATATTGTTAGGGGCTACTGGGAGGATCTTTCCAGAAAGCAGTATCTCCTTAATATAATGTAGCATGCTTACCTAGCATACCTCTTTGGTTCTTGGCATCTTCCTTTGTTTCCTTCCTTGCACCTAGGCATGAAGGTGCAATTCCTGGAAACAAAGACTCATGACCATGAGAATGATGTAATGCATACGTACATGTGAAAATTTTCAGGAGTTAGTGTAGCATAATTTGAATCTTGGTTTCCACTCACAGCTATGTGAAAACATTATGTAAACTTTATGAGTCTCAGTTTCCTCTCCATGTACTTTTCAAAGTCCCTGTGAAAATCTTATCAATACCGTAAAACACTGGTACATTTACTTACAAATATTGATTGTTTCAATCCCTTAGTTCATAAAAGTATGAAAAGCAAAATGAACATGGGAATGCCCCCTAAAGAGTTTCTAGGGAGGGAAGTCAGTACCTTAGAAGAAGAGCATTGTCCTGGGTTATAAATTATTGTGAAATATAAGGTATGACAGGCAGTATGTTATTATTGGAGACAGAAGAGGCAGTCAAGAAAGTTCTGCTACTTTCCTTCATCATTAAACTTTTCGAATTAGTTATTTATACTTGACTTCATTCTTTGCCCCCTCCCCCAGTCTCTTTCCAGTCTATTCTAATCTTTCCCGTTTCTACCTTGTCACTGCAATGGAAACAGCCCTATTACACTCACCAGTAACTTCATGTCTCTATAATGAATGCACATTTTTTGGCACCTGGTTTTAAGTATCTTTTTGACATCCTCTGACCCAATTAAATTCCCCCTCTTTCTTGAAGGACCCCCTTCTCTTCTGTGACACCCCCCACTCTATTTTTCCTCCCGACTTCACTGTCAGCCTGCCAGCTCATTCTTGTTTGCTTTCTATCATATGTTGAAATTCCTCAGAGCCAGACCTGAAATCTCTTTCTCTTATCTTTTTATATTCTTGATGATATGATTCATCCCTTGGGGTCAATAATAGTTATGTGTCAGTAATTTCAAATTTTTATCTAAAGCCAAGATTTCTTCTTCAAGTTACAGACTCCTGACAAATTTCTGCTACCACATGACAAATTATAGTTAAAACCGGACTTGCTTTTAACTTCCCAGTATGGGAACCCTCTTTTCTTACTTGAGAAAATTAAGAGAGATAGCCGTTGTCCTGCAAGGATATGCAGTTTCATATCCTTGATTTTCCATATTTCCTGGTAATGAGCAAATGGGAACATGTCATAGGATCCATCAATCTGATGTATGTGTCACAGACTTTGAATGGAGAACTGGCGACATAAGGAATCAAAACTTGTGGGACATTTTCTCTGGCTGTGGTGTCAAGGGGAAAAATGATCTAGCAGCTATGGTGGAGTTGGTGACAGGATTGTGTTCAGAGTTCCTAAGGTCAGGGGTGCACTCTATGGTGTCTATGGCTGGGCTCTCATGGACCAGTTCTATGGCATAGTTTTGGCCATTGTTCCTGAATCTGTATTCATGGACCTGGCTCTGTACCAGAGTGGTGATTCTGTGAGCCACTAGATAACATTTCTTTTGCTTGCAAACTGTTTACTGAAGCATAACGCTGATACAGACAAGTGACCAAATTCTAAGTGTATAGGCTTAATGAAATGAGTGCAAACTAAAAAATAATGAACATGTAACCGACACCCCCGGAAGCATCCTTTATGCCTACTTCCTTTCACAGCCTCTCTGACAAATGTAACCATAACCCTGACTTGTAAAACCACAGATCTTAACTCTATGTGAATAGTTTCATATAATGCATGTCCTTGGCATCTGACTTCTTTCATGTAACATTATATACTTGGGATTCACCCATATTTTTGCAGGTGGTTGTTGATCTATTCATTCTTTTTTGTTGTTGTTGTCTCAAACATTTTATTATTTTTTTTTTTTTTAGGTATCAAGAATCTCTTTTATTGATTATCAGAAACATTACAAACATCTAATATGAACAAATTGTAACATGACAGTGATTAGTTTAAACCATTAATACATTTCAGATATAATATTATACATATTTCAATGCTATTCTCCCCAATCATCCCACCCTCTCCCGGTCCCAGAGTCCAAAAGTCTGGTCTATACATCAGTGTCTCTTTTGCTGTCTCGTAAATAGGGTTATTTTTACCATCTTTCTAAATTCCATATATATGCGTTAGTATACTGTATTTGTGTTTTTGTTTCTGGCTTACTTCACTCTGTATAATAGGCTCCAGTTCCATCCACCTCCTTAGAACTGATTCAAATGTATTCTTTTTAATGGCTGAGTAATACTCCATTGTGTATATGTACCACAGCTTGCTTATCCATTCATCTGTGGATGGACATCTAGGTTGCTTCCACATTCTGGCTATTGCAAACAGTGCTGCTATGAACATTGGGGTACACGTGTCTCTTTCAATTCTGGATTTCTCAGTGTATATGCCCAGCAGTGGGATTGCTGGATCATAAGGCTGAAAGTGAAGGGCTGGAAAAAGATACTCCATGCAAATAGGGACCAAAAGAAAGCAGGAGTAGCAATACTCATATCAGATAAAATAGACTTTAAAACAAAGGCTGTGAAAAGAGACAAAGAAGGACACTACATAATGATCAAAGGATCAATCCAAGAAGAAGATATAACAATTATAAATATATATGCACCCAACATAGGAGCACCGCAATATGTAAGACAAATACTAACAAGTATGAAAGGAGAAATCAACAATAACACAATAATAGTGGGAGACTTTAATACCCCACTCACACCAATGGATAGATCAACTAAACAGAAAATTAACAAGGAAACACAAACTTTAAACGATACAATAGACCAGTTAGAACTAATTGATATCCATAGGACATTTCATCCCAAAACAAGGAATTTCACCTTTTTCTCAAGCACACACGGAACCTTCTCCAGGATAGACCACATCCTGGGCCATAAATCTAGCCTTGGTAAGTTCAGAAAAATTGAAATCAATCCAAGCATTTTTTCTGACCACAATGCACTAAGAGTAAATCTCAATAACAGGAGAAAAACTATTAAAAAGTCCAACACATGGAGGCTGAACAACACACTCCTGAATAACCAAGAAATCACAGAAGAAATCAAAAAAGAAATCAAATTCTGCATAGAAACGAATGAAAATGAAAACACAACAACCCAAAACCTGTGGGACACTGTAAAAGCAGTCCTAAGGGGAAAGTTCATAGCAATACAGGCATACCTCAAGAAACAAGACAAAAGCCAAATAAATAACCTAACTCTACACCTAAAGCAACTGGAAAAGGAAGAAATGAAGCACCCCAAGGTTAGTAGAAGGAAAGAAATCCTAAAAATTAGGGCAGAAATAAATGCAAACGAAACAAAAGAAACCATAGCAAAAATCAACAAAGCCAAAAGCTGGTTCTTTGAAAGGGTAAATAAAATTGACAAACCACTAGCCAGACTCATCAAGAAACAAAGGGAGAAAAATCAAATCAATAAAATTATAAATGAAAATGGAGAGATCACAACAGACAGCACAGAAATACAAAGGATCATAAGAGACTACTATCAGCAATTATATGGCAATAAAATGGACAATGTGGAAGAAATGGACAAATTCTTAGAAAAGTACAACTTCCCAAAACTGGATCAGGAAGAAATAGAAAATCTTAACAGACCCATCACAAGCACGGAAATTGAAACTGTAATCAGAAATCTTCGAGCAAACAAAAGCCCAGGTCCAGACGGCTTCACAGCTGAATTCTACCAAAAATTTAGAGAAGAGCTAACACCTATCCTACTCAAACTGTTCCAGAAAATTGCAGAGGAAGGCAAACTTCCAAACTCATTCTATGAGGCCACCATCACCCTATTACCAAAATCTGACAAAGATCCCACAAAAAAAGAAAACTACAGGCCAATATCACTGATGAACATAGATGCAAAAATCCTTAACAAAATTCTAGCAATCAGAATCCAACAACACATTAAAAAGATCATACACCATGACCAAGTGGGCTTTATCCCAGGAATGCAAGGATTCTTCAATATCTGCAAATCAATCAACGTAATACACCACATTAACAAACTGAAGAATAAAAACCATATGATTATCTCAATAGATGCAGAGAAAGCCTTTGACAAAGTTCAACATCCATTTATGATAAATGGTCACCAGAAAGCAGGAATAGAAGGAACATACCTCAACATAATAAAAGCTATATATGACAAACCCACAGCAAACATTATCCTCAATGGTGAAAAATTGAAAGCATTTCCTCTAAAGTCAGGAACAAGACAAGGATGCCCACTTTCACCATTACTCTTCAACATAGTTTTGGAAGTTTTGGCCACAGCAATCAGAGCAGAAAAAGAAATAAAGGAATCCAAATTTGAAAAGAGGAAGTAAAACTCTCACTGTTTGCAGATGACACGATTCTCTACGTAGAAAACCCTAAAGATTCCACCAGAAAATTACTAGAACTGATCAATGAATATGGTAAAGTTGCAGGATATAAAATTAACACACAGAAATCCCTTGCATTCCTGTACACTAATAACGAGAAAATAGAAAGAGAAATTAAGGAAACAATTCCATTCACCATTGCAATGAAAACAATAAAATACTTAGGAATGTATCTTCCTAAAGAATCTAAAGACCTATATATAGAAAACTATAAAACACTGGTGAAAGAAATCAAAGAGGACACTAATAGATGGAGGAATATACCATGTTCATGGATTGGTAGAATCAATATAGTGAAAATGAGTATACTCCCCAAAGCAATTTATAGATTCAATGCAATCCCCATCAAGCTACCAACAGTATTCTTCACAGAGCTAGAACAAATAATTTCTCAATTTGTATGGAAATACAAAAAACCTCGAATAGCCAAAGCTATCTTGAGAAAGAAGAACGAAACTGGAGGAATCAACCTGCCTGACTTCAGGCTCTACTACAAAGCCACAGTCATCAAGACAGTATGGTACTGGCACAAGGACAGAAATATCGATCTATTCATTCTTATTGGTTTATATTTACCACCAGGTGAGAATACACAGTTTATTAATGCATTTTCCTGTATACATCTGAGTAGTTGCCAGAGAGGGACTGTGTCCACCATTATTTACAACAGGATTGTTTTGAACTTGCCTGTATTTATCTTTTGGTGAAAATAGGTATGCAATACAATTGGATACCGATTTATGAGTGGAATTGTTGAGTCACAGGGTTTTTGAATGTTCAGTTAGACATTTCCAAACAGTTCTCTAAAGTGATTATTACAATCCACTCTCTCGTTAAAGTGTATAAGAACCCCAGTCTCTGTGTACTGTCAGCAACATTTTAAGTCAACATTTACGTTTTAGCCACTTTGGTGACTAGGTAGTTTGTTGAATGAACTTATTTCAGATTTCCTTTATAAGCAATTGTCTTTGTTCTGACTGCTGTAACAAAAACACTATATGCCGGGTGGGTGGCTTAAATGAAAATCATTTATTTCTCATAGTTCTGGAGGTTAAGTCTAAGATTATGGTTTTTGCATATCCAGCGTTTGGAAAGGGCCCACTTCCTGGTGATTAGGCAGCCACTTTCTGCCTCTATCCTCACATGGTTGAGAGAGAGGGAGCAAGATCTCTGTGTCTTTATGAGGATGCTAACGACATAATAAGGGCTCCACCCTAATGATCCAATCGCCTCCCAGAGGCCACATCTCCAAATACCAGCATGTTGAGGATTAGAGTTTCAACAAACAAATTTGGAGGGGGGATATAAACATTCAGTTTTTAGCAGCAATGAAATTGAGCGTCTCTTCATGTGTGTATTTTCCATTTGGATAGCCTATGATCATTACTCTCTTGAGAGCTCTGCCTTTCCCATTAATTCATAGGTTTTCTTGTATATTCTGCATATATTGCTTTGTTAACATATGTATGTAACTATTTGTAGATTTTTTATGCTTTCTGGATAAGATTTCTTTGAAATATATAATATCATGTCTCAATCTGTGGGTTGATTTTATCTTTTCATTCTCTTACTGATGTCTTTTTATAAAAAAGATTTTTTAAAGAAGAGAATTTTCAAGTTATTCTGTATGTTCAGTGTTTTTTTGTCCTAGTTAAGAAACAACTGAGTTCATGTAGATGTTTTTCCATATTTTCTTCCAAAGATTTTTTTCCCCAGCAAGTTATTTTCTGTATAAACCAGACAAAGCTTGCTTAATTTGCTTACAACTAAGAATCCTGATATTTATAATTACTAGATGTCCCAAGGTACCCCAGATCTATACAAAAAAAGCAAAATTTGTTCTACCTTCAAAAATAGGTCATTCCCTCTATTATGTGTAAAAGCATGTCAAACCAGCTGTGGAAGCCAGAAATCTAGGAATTATCCTTGATAGCTCCATTTTTCTCAGTTATAATATTTAATCTGTCACCCTATTAACTATCTATTGCAGTGTAACAAGTTAGTAGTTTAAAACAACAATCAGATCAGATCACCTCAGTCGCTCAGTCGTGTCCGACTCTTTTCGACCCCATGAATTGCAGCATTCCAGGCCTCCCTGTCCATCACCATCTCCCAGAGTTCACCCAGACTCAAGTCCAGCGAGTCAGTGATGCCATCCAGCCATCTCATCCTCTGTTGTTCCTTTCCCCTCTGGCCCCTAATCCTTCCCAGCATCAGAGTCTTCTCCAATGAGGCAACTCTTTGCATGAGGTGGCCAAAGTACTGGAGTTTCAGCTTCAGCATCATTCCTTCCAAAGAACACCAAGGGCTGATCTCCTTCAGAATGGACTGGTTGGATCTCCTTGCAGTCCAAGGGACTCTCAAGAGTCTTCTCCAACACCACAGTTCAAAAGCATCAATTCTTCAGCACTCAGCCTTCTTCACAGTCCAACTCTCACAGCCATACATGACCACTGAAAAAACCATAGCCTTGACTAGATGAACCTTTGTTGGCAAAGTAATGTCTCTGCTTTTCAATATGCTATCTAGGTTGGTCATAACTTTCCTTCCAAGGAATAAGTGTCTTTTAATTTCATGGCTGCAATCACCATCTGCAGTGATTTTGGAGCCCCCCAAAATAAAGTCTGACACTGTTTCCACTGTTTCCCCATCTATTTGCCATGAAGTGATGGGATTGGTTGCCATGATCTTCGTTTTCTGAATGTTGAGCTTTAAGCCAACCTTTTCACTCTCCACTTTCACTTTCATCAAGAGGCTTTTTAGTTCCTGTTCACTTTCTGCCAAAAGGGTGGTGTCATCTGCATTTCTGAGGTTATTGATATTTCTCCCAGCAATCTTGATTCCAGCTTGTGTTTCTTCCAGTCCAGTGTTTCTCATGATGTACTCTGCATATAAGTTAAATAAACAGGGTGACAATATACAGCCTTGATGTACTCCTTTTCCTATTTGGAACCAGTCTGTTGTTCCATGACCAACCAGTTCTAACTGTTGCTTCCTGACCTGCATACAGATTTCTCAAGAGGCAGATCAGGTGGTCTGGTATTCCCATCTCTTTCAGAATTTTCCACAGTTTATTGTGATCCACACAGTCAAAGGCTTTGGCATAGTCAAAGCAGAAATAAATGTTTTTCTGGAACTCTCTTGTTTTTCCATGATCCGGCGGATGTTGACAATTTGATCTCTGGTTCCTTTGCCTTTTCTAAAACCAGCTTGAACATCAGGAAGTTCACAGTTAACATATTGCTGAAGCCTGGCTTGGAGAATTTTGAGCATTACTTTACTAGCATGTGAGATGAGTGCAATTGTGTGGTAGTTTGAACATTCTTTGGCATTGCCTTTCTTTGGGATTGGAATGAAAACTGACCTTTGCCAGTCCTGTGGCCACTGCTGAGTTTTCCAAATTTGCTGGCATATTGAGTGCAGCACTTTCACAGCATCATCTTTCAGGATTTGGAATAGCTCAACTGGAATTCCATTACCTTCACTAGCTTTGTTCGTAGTGATGCTTTCTAAGGCCCACTTGACTTCACATTCCAGGATGTCTGGCTCTAGGTCAGTGATCACACCATCGTGATTATCTGAGTGGTGAAGATCTTTTTTGCAAAGTTCTTCTGTGTATTCTTGCCATCTCTTCTTAATATCTTCTGCTTCTGTTAGGTCCATACCATTTCTATCCTTTATCAAGCCTATCTTTGCATGAAATGTTCCTTTGGTATCTCTGATTTTCTTGAAGAGATCCCTAGTCTTTCCCATTCTGTTGTTTTCCTCTATTTCTTTGCATTGATTGCTGAAGAAGGCTTTGTTATCTCTTCTTGCTATTCTTTGGAACTCTGCATTCAGATGTTTATATCTTTCCTTTTCTCCTTTGCTTTTCAGTTCTCCTCTTTTCACAGCTATTTGTAAGGCCTCCCCAGACAGCCATTTTGCTTTTTTGCATTTCTTTTCCATGGGGATGGTCTTGATCCCTGTCTCCTGTATAATGTCACGAACCTCATTCCATAGCTCATCAGGCACTCTATCTATCAGATTTAGGCCCTTAAATCTATTTCTCACTTCCACTGTAACCTATGTTATCTCACCATTTCTGTCATTGAGTAATTCAGATGTAGCTTGGCTGGGCAATTCTGGCTTGGGAATTCTCTTAAGGATGCAGTCAGATGTCAGCTGAGACTGCACTGATCTGAAAGCTTGACTGGGGCAGAAAAATCTACTCTGAAATTGGTTCATTCACATGGTTTGCAAGTTTTCCCTAGCTGTAGATGTGAAGCCCCATTCTTCTCCATATAGACTTCTTCAAAGGGCTGCTTGAGTGTACTCATGACACAGTTGCTAGCTTTCCCCAGAAAGAGTGATCTAAGGCACCAAGGCAGAAGTCGCAATGCCTTTTATGATCTAACCTCAGTAGTCATACATTGCCACTTTTGTAACATTCTATTGGTCATGCTGGCCAATCCGACTCAGTATGGAAGTAGCTCTTAGAAGAGCGTGACTATCAGAAGGTGAGGTTCACTGGGAATCATTTTGGCGGTGACTCCAAAATCATTGTCTTCTCTAGCTTCATTTGTTGTTATTAAAATGAAAATACAGAAAGCCTTATTGAATATTCTGATTATAAATGTTATATATTCTGATGGTAAAGCATTCAAACAATACAAAAGCATCTAAAGAAGTAATTACAAATCATTGGAAATTTCATCTTCTAATTTGCCAACATCCGCTGGATCATCGAAAAAGCAAGAAAGTTCCAGAAAAACATCTATTTCTACTTTATTGACTATGCCAAAGCCTTTGACTGTGTGGATCACTATAAACTGTGGAAAATTCTGAAAGAGATGGGAACACCAGACCACCTGACCTGCCTCTTGTGAAACCTATATGCAGGTCAGGAAGCAACAGTTAGAACTGGACATGGAACAACAGACTGGTTCCAAATAGGAAAAGGAGTACATCAAGGCTGTATATTGTCATCCTGCTTATTTAACTTATATGCAGAGTACATCATGAGAAACGCTGGACTGGAAGAAACACAAGCTAGAATCAAAAGATTGCCGGAAGAAATATCAATAACCTCAGATATGCAGATGATACCACCCTTATGGCAGAAAGTGAAGAGGAACTAAAAAGCCTCTTGATGCAAGTGAAAGAGATATAGATCAATGGAACAAAATAGAAAGCCCAGAGATAAATCCATGCACATATGGTCACCTTATCTTTGACAAAGGAGGCAAGAATATACAATGGATTAAAGACAATCTCTTTAACAAGTGGTGCTGGGAAAACCGGTCAAACACTTGTAAAAGAATGAAACTAGAACACTTTCTAACACCATACACAAAAATAAACTCAAAATGGATTAAAGAGCTAAATGTAAGACCAGAAACCATAAAACTCCTAGAGGAAAACATAGGCAAAACACTCTCTGACTTACATCACAGCAGGATCCTCCATGACCCACCTCCCAGAATATCGGAAATAAAATAAAAAATGAACAAATGGGACCTAATCAAACTTAAAAGCTTCTGCACAACAAAGGAAACTATAAGCAAGGTGAAAAGACAGCCTTCAGAATGGGAGAAAATAATAGCAAATGAAGCAACTGACAAACAACTAATCTCAAAAATATACAAGCAACTTCTACAGCTCAATTCCAGAAAAATAAATGACCCAATCAAAAAATGGGCCAAAGAACTAAATAGACATTTCTCCAAAGAAGACATACAGATGGCTAACAAACACATGAAAAGATGCTCAACATCACTCATTATCAGAGAAATGCAAATCAAAACCACTATGAGATACCATTTCACGCCAATCAGAATGGCTGCTATCCAAAAGTCCACAAGCAATAAATGCTGGAGAGGGTGTGGAGAGAAGGGAACCCTCTTGCACTGTTGGTGGGAATGCAAACTGGTACAGCCACTATGGAGAACAGTATGGAGATTCCTCAAAAAACTGGGAATAGAACTGACTTATGATCCAGCAATCCCACTGCTGGGCATATACACTGAGAAATCCAGAATTGAAAGAAACACGTGTACCCCAATGTTCATAGCAGCACTGTTTGCAATAGCCAGAACGTGGAAGCAACCTAGATGTCCATCCACAGATGAATGGATAAGCAAGCTGTGATACATTTACACAATGGAGTATTACTCAGCCATTAAAAAGAATTCATTTGAATCAGTTCTAAGGAGGTGGATGGAACTGGAGCCTATTATACAAAGTGAAGTAAGCCAGAAACAAAAACACAAATACAGTATACTAATGCATATATATGGAATTTAGAAAGATGGTAAAAATAACCCTATTTACGAGACAGCAAAAGAGACACTGATGTATAGACCAGACTTTTGGACTCTGGGACCGGGAGAGGGTGGGATGATTGGGGAGAATAGCATTGAAATATGTATATTATATCTGAAATGTATTAATTGTTCAAACTAATCACTGTCATGTTACAATTTGTTCATATTAGATGTTTGTAATGTTTCTGATAATCAATAAAAGAGATTCTTGATACCTAAAAAAAAAAAAAAAAAAAAAGAAAGAAAGTGAAAGAGGAGAGTGGAAAAGTTGGCTTAAAGCTCAACATTCAGAAAACAAAGATCATGGCATCTGGTCCCATCACTTCATGGCAAATAGATGGGGAAACAGTGGAAACAGTGTCAGACTTTATTTTGGGGGCTCCAAAATCACTGCAGATGGTGATTTCAGCCATGAAATGAAAAGATGCTTACTCCTTGGAAGGAAAGTTATGACCAACCTAGATAGCATATTGAAAAGCAGAGACATTACTTTGCCAACAAAGGTTCGTCTAGTCAAGGCTATGGTTTTTTCAGTGGTCATGTATGGCTGTGAGAGTTGGACTGTGAAGAAGGCTGAGTGCTGAAGAATTGATGCTTTTGAACTGTGGTGTTGGAGAAGACTCTTGAGAGTCCCTTGGACTGCAAGGAGATCCAACCAGTCCATTCTGAAGGAGATCAGCCCTGGGATTTCTTTGTAAGGAATGATGCTGAAGCTGAAACTCCAGTACTTTGGCCACCTCAGGAGAAGAGTTGACTCACTGGAGAAGACTCTGATGCTGGGAGGGATTGGGGGCAGGAGGAGAAGGGGACGACAGAGGATGAGATTGCTGGATGCCATCACTGACTCGATGGACGTGAGTCTGAGTGACCTCCGGGAGTTGGTGATGGACAGGGAGGCCTGGAATGCTGCAATATGGGGTCGCAAAGAGTCAGACATCGCTGAGTGACTGAACTGATAGGTTATGGCCAGTTTTTTAGGTATCTCTTTATGCAAACCCTCTTAGTTTGACCTTCATAATATACCCAGGTTCATAGTACACACCTGTCTTGTTTGCACTCAACATGTTATAGGCATATGTCCAGTTAATAAATATAGATTTATATTACTATTTTAATCACTTCCTAGTAATCTACTGTAAGAATTACCAAATTTAACACTATAAGTGGTCCTTTAAGTATTTTCCAGATTACTTTCTGTTTTATACAGTAATGTATTAGGCAATATTATACATAGATCAAGTCTTCTCTATTTTTGGTGAGAAATATCTCTCAGCTCTGCCACCACTGTGGTTCAAGAGACTGTCATTTTTCTCTTGTTTAATATACATAGCCTCTCTGGACCCCCTCATCTACCATGAAGGTAGTCACCAGCAACCAGAGTGATTGTTTTCAAAAGATAAATCTGAACTTTTTAGTCTTCAGTAGTTTTAGGAAAATGTCTAAAACCTCTCTGAAAGATGTATCGAGTCTTTCATGATCTGGCTCTTCCTCTATTTGCTGTACTATTTCCTCACTGGTCCCCTTTCACTTTCTCGTTGCCTAGACACATTCAACTTGAGAGCTTCATCCCTGCATACTGTACTCTCTACTCCCATTTCTTATTTGACTAACTCTTGCTGCTGCTAAGTCACTTCAGTCGTGTCCGACTCTGCGTGACCCCATAGACGTCAGCCCACCAGGCTCTCCTGCCCCTGGGATTCTCCAGGCAAGAAAACTGGAGTGGGTTGCCATTTCCTTCTCCAATGCATGAAAGCAAAAAAGTGAAAGTGAAGTCGCTCAGTCGTGTCCGACTAACTCTTAATCATTCCTAAATACCCAATTTAAGTGCTATTTTCTTAAAGTTCTTTTTTTCCACGTAAGTTCCCAAACTAAATTAAACCTCACTCTTAGTCTCTCTTATAGGATATGATACCTTTTACCATACTTTTTATTTCAGTCAACAACTCTTTGGGTATTTAGGCAACTATTTACTTACTATCTCTTCTACTGAAGTACTATGAGAATAAGAATCATGTTTGTTTTGCCTCCCTTAAAGAAATGCCTAACTTAGTAGAGTAAGTTAGTGCATACTTTTGAATAGTTTTAAACAAGTGGATGGATGGATGAAAGTGACTTAGTATCTAAAAGGCCAAATGAGCAGGTTGGTAGATTTAGCTGGCCATATCATTTCCCAAAATGACTGATTCCAGATTGTCTTTTATGAAATTGTCTGTGTCTGGTGAGTGGTTGAGGGGTTGGGGGATTGCACTCTGGTCAACAGGCGCAATTTGTAAAGCAACTGTCAGCAAGGTTTCACTCAGAGTGGGAGCTTAATATGTCATTTTTGTTATTGAAGGAACGCCAGTGCATGCATATAAAAGAGTGAGCACTCTGCAGACACATTTTGCCCTAAATGTGTTACTGCTGATTATCATACTCTACTTTAGCTAGATTATATAAACATTTCTGATACTCTTGCAATTTGTTTAACTACCAAAGTCCCTAGCATTGGCAGGAGATCTCTAAATCTGAAAAGTCTCTGTTTCCTCCAATCTTTACTTAATCAGAAGCAACCTAGATTCCATGTTAGTTTAACGCTCTATGGAATAAAAGGGCAATGGAAGAACTATTTTCAACTAGGGCCATAACTTGAACTCTTTAAAATAAATGCTTCAAGGCCTCAAAAATGAGGGCATGAAATATTTTTAGTTGTCGTTATTCTTTATTTGAGGCCCAGTTTTTAATTCCATGGGCTAACTTGATAACTTTTAGTTTCTTAGAAATACAAAAAGAACAGCAATTTCACAGCTATAAATCAACTTCCTGAAAAGCAAATTTGGAAACAAGGTCTATACAAAGATGAACATTATGTACAGTGCAAGGGTTTTATTATATTTATTTTTTTCATTTTCATGTATGGTGGGAAAAAATCTATGTAGTTGAAATATACAACCTATGTTAAAGACCACTTGTTTTGCTGTGGACCCTCAATTTTTTCTGAATCTTTTGTCAAGTTTCTCTCCTGTTTACAGGCATAATTTTTCTCATGCTGAAGTTTCTCTCTATTTGCTGAAACCAGATGTGCACAGGGCTTTCATGCAGTATTTAGGAAAGAGGAGTAGTTGCAGAATTTTATTTGCCTCCATCAAGCAATTTTTTGGTGGAAAATAGCAAACAAGTTCAATTTCTCCCAAGAGAGAATCATCCTGCCTCACTTCTTGGGATGGAAAGCAATAAAATAGCAGTTATAAGCCAGACTCTTAATGGCAACTGGAGAATACAAATTTTTAACTTTAATTTTATTCTACTTTCTAATAATAATCCTTTGTAATTTGTGTAACATTATAAGGTTTTTATAGTATTTCCATGTTTACTGAAATATATTTTGTGCTTGCTTATACTTTCTTGTTAAAGAATTTTTGTGGGTTTCTTATACTTAATACATTAGCTTAAGTCTTTTCATCATCTCCTTTTGGGATGAGGTTCCCAGAACTTTTTTGATTAAAACACATTTATTGGATCTGTACCAGGAATATTTGTGCTGAGTACATTTAAGAATTCACACACACACACAGACACACATGAAAAAACATATGCTCATGATACAGAATCCAGTATAAAGCAAGGACAAGTACCTAGACACCAGTAACTCAAGAGAAATGTGGTAATATGTGAAAGGATTGGTAAAAATGCCAAAAAAGTTCTGAGCAGAAAAACCATCATTTAGGATATTTGAGTATCTATTATACACTAGATACTTTGTACTTTTATATACTAGGTTTGAATAGTTGACCAGTTTTATGTGAAACAACTTCATTTTATATTTATACTCATTTGCCAATGAATGAAAAAAGATCCTTAAAGTTCTTGAGTTCACAACCCCAGAATAAAATAAATAAAGGGACGATTTAGAATCATAAAGTTTGTCTCCAGCCTAGGTATTTGTTTACAGAAAAGCTTCCTAGAGGAGTGTCCTTTGAACTAAACTGAGCCTTGAAAGAAGAGTGAGTAGAATTTTGAAAAGGCAAAGAAAACAGCAGAGGAAGCCAACTGCCTGAGCACAGGTGCAGAATGGGTCTCTGTAGAGGAAGTGAACTCACGCCCAAAAGTGAGCTCTTGGCGCAGAGCTGAGAGTTGATGGGGAACATGAACGCTCATGTACAACTGAGAATGAGGCCAGGAATAAGATAAGAGGGGAGACTGGGCATTAAGTGAGAAGGAAGTTAAGAAGGTGGAGGCATGAATCAGCTTTTAGGAGGAGAAATGAGAGATTAAGATGTAAAAATACATCATGTCACTATATGAACTGAGCTTGAAAAATTCCCATGTCTATTTTTTTCTTACTGAAAAGCATTCTGGTACCTCACTTGCCTTGTGTGTCAGAGACTTAAAATGGTCACCAGTAGCTTTATTATCCTCATCTCCAGGACATATGATTTCTTTGTTCATTTCCCCTGGCAATTAGATAAAACCAATGCTAAAGTCCTGGCCAGTGAAGCTGGAGTGGAAGGGATAAGCAGCAAGTACATCCAAGCCTAGCTCATCAAAGCCCCCATGTCTAATCTTAGCATTTTTACTGCATCACTGGATAAATAAAGAGAACTGAAAGACCTGCATGAGAGGCAAGAGGAAAGGATCTGGGTGCCCAAGTGACTTTATGGAGCAGAGACCATCCAGGGACCTACACTTCCATGACAAGTGAGAAGCAAATTCTGTTTTGAGGTAAGTCACTAGAATTTGGGGACTATTTCTTTCAGCAGTTTTTCTACCCATACCCTTTGCTGAATAATCTGCCATAATCATTATCACTGACTTCGACTCTGATTGTCCACTGCTATTCCCAAGAGAATGAAGAGTGTGGGAAAAATTGTTTCAACCCCGTTGAATACTGCCTCAACAGGACTCACAGTATTGCCATGGAACCCTGCATTCTACTGGTTACAAACTGTCCTCATTCCTCTCATAGCCTAATTTAAAGATTCATCTTTCTCCTTAGGATCTTCCTTCTTTTATTTCCAGCAAGTGAATTAGCTGTTTTGTTTTTAGTTAAGTGCTTATTCAAGAATCATGACCATCTTTGGTTTTTTTCTTATTAAGTAATTCTTTAGGTACTAGAGATATAAGATCATTATAGATATAATATATAAAATGGCTACAATTTTAAAAGACCGACTATACCAAAAGTTGAACAAGATGTGGAAAACCCAAAACTCTCGTGTACTCTAGATGGGAATATAAAATCATACAATCACTTTGTAAAATTGTTTGGCAATTTTTAAAAATTTCATCCATCATATAATCCAGTCATTCTGCTCTTGGGTAGTTATTCAAAGATCAGAGAGGAAGTCCCCAATAGTACATGGCCAAGAAGAGGTCTTCCACTGAGGATTTTCTGTGGTTTGTGGTTGGAGCGACATGTAAACACTTTTCTCTATTTTTCCCTTGAAACCTTCAGCAAGGTCTGTGTAAGTCGCTGGTTATTGTGTATCAGTTTGTTTTTTTTTTTAAATGAAAAGACTGCTGATGATTTGGCTACAATAGCAACATCTGTTGACCCTTTAACTTTGTTGAGGTATTCTACTGTGCACAGTCACAAATATTATCTATTTCAAATCATACATTTTGAACAGTAATTATTACTACCCTTTTAGAGATTCAAAAAACATATGCCCCATACTAAACCCCAAATGAAACAGACAGCAACAGAAAACTTGCTAAGAATAACATACTGGAAGGTCCCAACCTTTGCCTTCCACATTCCGATTAAAGATAGAGCTGGGACTTTCCTGGCACTCCAGAGGCTAAAACTACTCTCTGTCCATGCATGGAGCCTGAATTCAATCTCTGGTCAGGGAGCTGGATCCCACATGTCACAACTAAAGGTTCACTTGCCTCAACTAAAGGTCCTGCAGGCTGCAAGTGAGACCTGGTGCAGCCGGGTAAATGAATAAAATAAGTAAGAGGTAAAATAAATAAATAAAATCAATGCAAAGATAAAGCTGCTTATGGACTTCCTTGGCAGTCCAGTGGTTGAGACTCCGCGCTGTCGATACAGGGGGCATGGATTCAGGGTGTGGCTGGGGAACTAAGATCCCGCATGGTGTGGCAAAAAACAAACAAACAAACGGAGCAATGACAGTAACAAGCGGTAAGTCTGTTTATTTTACCTCTACTTGGAATTTTGATCATATTTTTATTTCTATTTTTGACCAGTCTCCAGTTAAGTATTAGTGAGAATCTATTGTGCACTGGGCTTGAGATTAAAAAAAAAAAAAAGGAAGTGGGGCAGAATAAGAAAGGGTCTCTACATTCAGTGTTTGAAAGAAGATGGAGACTAACAAGATATTCCCTAGATGTCTACAGTGAAAGTCAAGACAGAGTCCAGAGAAACCCAGAGGCAGGGTCTTGGTGGGAGAGATGCAAGTCTTTTCAGAGGAAGTGACCCTTAGCTGAGTCTTAAAGATAGGCAGATGCAAAAGAAAGGTAGGGGAAAGGGACACCAAGCCACTTCTGGGGGAGGGACTAGATGGTAACAAGGCATTACCATGAGGAATGCCAGAATCATCAGAGAACAGCAGATAGTCCCGAACGGCTACAGCCTGCTGCAGGTCAGTGCATGGGCCCCGGGATGAGCCTGGGGAGCAACACCAAGCGATGCAATCTGCAATGCAAGCTCCTGAGAAACTACTCTCATTCCTGGCAACCAACTGAACCCCAAATTGGACTCAGTCTCCTGGATGCTACCCACAGGGATTTTCCAACCATTTTCTTTTTTTCCCTCTTAGGTATATAATATGAAACTCAGGGATTTGATTTTCATTTATTTTTTAATAGGGTTATACTCATTTTAAATGAGAGAACAAATGATTTAATGGGACAGGACTTCTTATGTGGACAAAGATTCATTAAAAATAACCTGATTTTGCCCACAGTTGTGCAGGTTCTTTTTTTTTTTTTTTTAGAGTTGACATTGTGATTTCTGGTGTTTTTTTCTGCCACATTGTTTTATTATTATTATTATTTTACTTTACAATATTGTATTGGTTTTGCCATACATCAACATGCATCTGCCACAGGTGTACACATGTTCCCCATCCTGAACCCCTGTCCCACCTCCCTCCCCATACCATACCTCTGGGTCATCCCAGTGCACCAGCCTCAAGCTTCCTGTATCCTGCATCTAACCTGGACTGGCGATTCATTTCTTATATGATATTATACATATTTTAACGTCATTCTCCCAAATCATCCCCCCACAGGTTCTTTCATGCGACCTGATCACCTTCTCCAGGGATGAGCAGGCCTTAGAGGACCACCTCATACTAAAAATACTTAACTACTGAACTGACGAATTAAATGGCAACTTATTCATTTGTAACACAGGGACGACTCTCCATTATCCAGAATACCAGATCTGGATGTGCTGAGTAAGGAGAATATCATTTAGTGAAGAACTACTCCGTGTGATAGTGGGGGCACTTCCTTGTATTATTTCAATCACTTGTCACCACAGCTCTGTGATATAGTTCTTATTTTGTCCCAGTTTTATGTATGAGAAACTTAAGTGAGAAACATTAAATGATCTACTTTGATCCCACAGCCTATAAGTTTTGGAGCTAAGATTCAAGTGCTTTGATTTCTTACCATGCAATGAGCTGAGTGCACCCACACTGGCTGAAAAAAAAAAAAAAAAAGGTAATTATTTAATTAACATAATTATAATTTGTTGGATATTTTCTGCATGCATGCATGCTCGCTAAGTCTCTTCAGTCATGTCCAACTCTTTGTGACCCTTTGGACTGTAGCCCGCCCACCTCCTCTGTCCATGGGATTCTCTAGGCAAGAATACTGGAGAGGGTTGCTATTACCTTAAATACTTTGACATGCATTATCTTATGTGACCTTAACAACTCTATTAAGTGAGAAACTATTCCCACTGAACAATGAGGAAACAGTTTGCTCAAAAAGTTTAAATAACTTTCTTAACCTGGTTAATTGATGGAGCCGATATTAAAACCAGGTCTCTCTGCCCACAAAGTACTTTTTACTGCCAGGCAGTGTTAAGACTATCTGATGAGTAAGAGTCAGAATGGAGAGAATTTGTTAGCTGACAGAATATTTCATCAAGGGTATGGTAGAGGATAGAAAACCACTGAAGTTCTCCTAGGAGGGACTGATCATGTACCTTCATGCCATGATGCAACATACATTGAATATCTAATACTATTATTTTCCATTCTTACTAAATATTCTTATTAGTCACAAAACTCATCACTATCTTTTTTAATGATAGAGAGTATTCATTATAATTTTCAGTCTATATTGTCTCACCTTTTTCTGAGGATAAATTTTAAGAATTGAAAAAGAAATGAAATGTTCCAAACCTGAGGAAAATGTGATTACTTTTTGATGACACATTTGAGCAATCTTTCTTTACTAATTTGGTGGTATATCTGATTAACTTCCAGGTCAGTGAAATTAGAATTTCGCCTGCAAAATGGATGTACATATGCTAGTTTTACGGATTTAAACCCTTTAAGAAATCTTGGGACTAGATCAATAAATTTTAACAGATTTCCTTCTAGCACCTCGACTTACAAACTTATTAAGACTTACAAACTTGTTTTGGTTTGCTTCTCTTTGTGGAAGTAAGATTTGAATGGGCTTTCCCTGAAGTTGTACCCTTGTAGCAAGTTTGAAGTAAACCTTGACCTTTGCTCAAAACCAAGCGTCTGAGAACTTTCCGTTAACATCCCTTTATTTCTTGAACCCGGACTCCTTGGGAAAGGGTTTGTTTCTTTCCACTGCAGCCCAGTCACCTGGTAGGAGGTTGTGTACCAAAGAACGTGCTTTCTTTTTTTTTTTTTTTTTATCAAGAATCTCTTTTATTGATTATCAGAAACATTACAAACATCTAATATGAACAAATTGTAACATGACAGTGATTAGTTTGAACAATTAATACATTTCAGATATAATATTATACATATTTTAATGCTATTCTCCCCAATCATCCCACCCTCTCCCGGTCCCAGAGTCCAAAAGTCTGTTCTATACATCAGTGTCTAAATGTCAGTTGAATAAACAAATATTTGAATAAATTCACCAACTATGAACTTTGTTTCATTTTTACATTGCTTACTTTTTAAAAGACAATACTCAGTTGAGTTTTCTCATCCATTCCTTTGGGTCGTCTTTGCCAGATCTTTCCGTTGTGCCCTAGCCTGTCTGGCTTGGTATCTCCTGGATAGTCTATGAGGGCCCTGCACTGCCCCCTGAGCCACGTCTCCCCCAGATCAATTCACATCGTCTTTGAGGATGGAGTTTCCAAACCACCTTCTACTATGCATGGTTTCCCCCTCCTAAACTTGAGCAGGATGTTAGGCAACGTAGAAAATACTTAAAAGAGAAGTAGCGGAAGATTTAGGAAAGGTCACTACAGTTAGCAAGAAGGGTGTGACTCACTAAAAAAAAGAAAAAGAAAAAGTCACGTTTACCTGACAAAAACCAAACCAGAAAAATCAGACTTTGTATTTCTCAAAATCAAACAATACCAGAGCTACAACTGATGAGAGTAGGAAAGTTAATCAGAAAAGATTATGAGGTGAAGAAATTTGCACGACTCATGGAGGGAGGTCTACGCCTGGCTTTCCCCGGGCTAACTGACTTTTCTGGCCATATGACCCTCATTTTTAAAATAAGGATATTAGATCAAATGATATATAAGATCCTTTCCAATTTTAACATTTTATAGAGGACTAGAATTTTCACTTTTCACTTTCACGCATTGGAGAAGGAAATGGCAACCCACTCCAGTGTTCTTGCCTGGAGAATCCCAGGGACGGGGGAGCCTGGTGGGCTGCTGTCTATGGGGGTCACACAGAGTCGGACACGACTGAAGCGACTTAGCAGAAGCAGCATAATTTTCTAGCAGATTAAATGGATTCTTTTTTTGTTTTGTTTTGTTTTTTTTTGGTTTGACTGGGTCTTTCGTTGCTGTATGTGGGTTCTCTATCCATGGAGAGCAGGAGCTCCTTTCTAGCTGTGCTGCGTGGGCTTATTGTGGTGGCTTCTCTTGCTGCAGAGCACAGGCTTCAGGCACATCTGCTCCAGTAGCTGCAGCATGTGAGCTCAGTAGCTGTGAAACACCGGCTTAGTTGCTCCGCCCTTCCCCCACCCCACCCACCATGTGGAATCTTCCGGACCAGGGACTGAACTTGTGTCCCCTGCATTCGCAGGCAGATTCTTATTCACTGAGCCACCAGGGAATTCCTAACTGGATTCTTGTTTCAAGTCCCATATCTATATTTAGTCTCACATAATTTGATTGCTATTTGTATTTTCTTCCTTATTTTATCCACATTTATTGAGTGGCTGCCTGGTATTTGACCAGTGTTTTAGGCAGTGGGCATACAAGATGGGGAAGATATTATCACTGCCATCTACCACCTCACAGGCTGAGTGGCCACTGCTTTGTAAACAGCAACAAGGCAACTGGAGCAGAAGCCTAGCACTGATTGGGGCCCTGCAAATGGGCATGTGTGTGTGTGAAGCAGATGGGCACATGGCAATAGCTAGTGGTGAGGTTAGCAATTAACCAGAAAGCACAAGCTTCACCCCAACACTGACTTTTGATCTCCAGTGCCTGGTACACTGTTGTATTTAACCAAAGAAGATATTTTTGTTGTTATTTGTTTTTATCCCCACTTGTCATAGCATCTGGTCCCATCACTTCATGGCAGATAGATGGGGAAACAATGGCTGACTTTATTTTTATGGGCTCCAAAAGCACTGCAGATGGTGATTGCAGCCATGGAATTAAAAGACGCTTACTTCTTGGAAGGAAAGTTATGACCAACCTAGGCAGCATATTAAAAAGCAGAGACATTACGTTGCCAACAAAGGTCCGTCTAGTCAAGGCTATGGTTTTCCAGTGGTCATGTATCGATGTGAGAGTTGGACTATAAAGAAAGCTGAGCACCGAAGAATTGATACTTTTGAACTCTGGTGTTGGAGAAGACTCTTGAGAGTCTCTTGGACTGCAAGGAAATCCAACCAGTCCATCCTAAAGGTGATCAGTCCTGGGTATTCATTGGAAGGACTGACTGATGTTGAAGCTGAAACTCCAATACTTTGGTCACCTGATGCGAGAAGCTGACTCATTTGGAAAGACCCTGATGCTGGGAAAGATTGAAGGTGAGAGGAGAAGGGGATGACAGTGATGGCATCACCAACTCAATGGACATGAGTGTGGGTAAACTCTGGGAGTTGGTGATAGACAGGGAGGCCTGGTGTACTGCAGTTTATGGGGTCGCAAAGAATCGCACACGACTGAGCAATCAAACTGAACTGAACCGTTGGACAAAAGTATTTAAGTTGGTCAAATGTGAAATATTATTAGGATGATTATTAGAAACAATACTGGATTTAGAGCTGAATATAGTATGAAATGGGAGAAGGACATGGCAACCCACTCCAGTACTCTTGCCTGGAAAATCCTATGGACAGAGGACCCTGGTGGACCCTTGAAGTCCATGGGATTTTGAAGAGTTGAACATGACTGAGCAGCTTCACTTTCACTTTTCACTCTCATGCATTGGAGACAGAAATGGCAACCCAATCCAGTGTTCTTGCTTGGAGAATCCCAGGGACGGAGGAGCCTGGTGGGCTGCTGTCTATGGGGTCATACAGGGTTGGACACGACTGAAGTGACCTAGGAGTAGCAGCAGCAGCATAGTATGAAATGGTTGGGTGCCATCACTAATTCAATGGACATGAGTTTGAGCAAGCTCCGGGAGATAGTGAAAGAAACGGAAGCCTGGAGTGCTGCAGTCCATGGGGTCACAAAGAATCAGACACAACTTAATGACTGAACAACAATAACAACTATATGTAATTAGTTGAAGGGGATTTTAAACATTTTTTAATTAAAATAGTACATATAGAATACAGAAATACGTTGAAAATTGATATAGAAAAAACTACATAAAAGCACAAAGTGAACACGCCAACCTTAAGAAACACATCATCAGCATCAAAGAATGAGGAGCTAAGAGTTCCTCTCTAAAGATTATTTGTAATACCAGTTGGTAGTATCTGCCCTCTAAAGTCATCTAAATTATAGATATGAATTATCTTACTTCTCCATCAGATTGTGACAAACATTAGCCAGGGAGTGGTCTTTTTCTCCTTGCACTCCTGTTCCAATGGCTCATAGTAGTTTTCTGTAGGTGTTTGTTGAGCCATGAGTCAACTGAAAGACCCCAGAGCCCAAACATCTGTCTAATGGGGAATCCCAGAAAAATCCCGTTTCCAGGTCACATCTCGGTTTCTGAGTTTATTTCTCAGATTGAGCTCTTTAGGTGTACTTAGAGCTCTCAGGAAAGAGGACTTTTCTAAATTTAGTCTCTCTGGTTGAACATTAAAATATTGGAGTGGAAGAGTGATGGTAGCAAAAGGGGTTAATTAGCATTTTGTGTACATTAGGTAACACAGCTGCTTCCAATTCAATGGCCAACATCAGAGGTTCTCTAGAAATATGTTCCATGGAAATTCCCATTTATGTTTGCGTAAGTGGGGTGTTGAGAGTTAGGTAAGCAAATTGCTTCACTGGGGATAAAATGGAGACAAGCACCAACAAAGAATTTAACTCAAGTGTCTGCTGGTTGGCCAAGTAGTTGTGGGGAAAATCAGGGCAGAATCAGTTTTCTGGCAAGTGGCCCCTTTATTCAGTTCCCTGTCTTTCTTTTGCTGGATTATAGCACAGATCTTGGTACATGCCTATTTCCTTTGCAGACCCTTGTCTTTAGCTTAGATATGCCTCTGATCATTTCAAATTATCCTTCTGCCTGTGCTGTGTTGAAATGCTACTGAGCACTCACCAGAAGAGATCAGACTGTTTTATAAGATGGGGATCCAGTGAGCCATGAAGAAAGGGTGCACTAGTCAGTCTAGAAACATCTGTAGAAGTTACCAGATGTTTTAATTAGAAGAGAATCACAGGCTGCGTCAACAACAGAAAGAGATAAAGAATTGGATGACTCATCTCTGAGGAGATGAGAGCATGAATGCTCATGGATTTTCCCTTTTTTCAAACACTGTGGTTGGATTAGGTGTTTGAAATCAACTCCTTCATGCCCTATATATTTTTAAACCCCTCTTTTTGTGTGTGTGTGAAGGGCGAGGAGATCCATGAGTCCTACTCAAGGATCACTGTCTTTACCTAGCAGGTTTCTGGTACCTGGATTGGAAGAATGAGAGCAAGGCCATACCTCTATGTAGGCTGATGCCATGGTGGTATGATTTTAAGGCTACCAGGAAAGCCTTCACTGACATTTCTTTCTCCATAAAGTTCATAATCTCGCCATGAAGGATTCCTTCTTTCTTCAAAATCAATCAGCATCTCAAACTTGGTTTTAAAATGCACATCCTGGTAAAAGGATTTTTATTAAAAGATAAAATTCTGTCTGAATCTCTCAGGGCCTGAGAAAAAGCTGCAGTAACATGTATCATTGATTCCTGAGAATGCAGCCCATCAGAGTCGTCCCTTATCCCAGATTTTGAAATTCTAGCAGCAAGCAGAAACAGAAAGGCTTTTGAGGTAGATGTGTGCATTTGTGCTAAGTCGCTTCAGTCGTGTCTGACTCTTTGCAGTCCTATGGATTGTAACCCAGCTGACTTCTCTGTCAATGGGATTCTCCAGGCAAGAATACTGGAGTGGGTTGCCATGCTCTCCTTCAGGGAATCTTCCCAACCCAGGGATCGAACTCACGTCTATTTGTCTTCTGCATTGGCAGGTGGGTTCTTTACCACTAGGGCCACCTGGGAAGCCGTTTGAGGTATATCAGATCAGATCAGTCGCTCAGTCGAGTCCGACTCTGCGACGCCATGAATCACAGCACGCCAGACCTCCTTGGTGATAGGAAGAAGTAAAAAGGGAAGATACAGGCTCAGAAAGTGAAGGAGATAAGTAGAGGTCAATTTTGGATTTAGAACTGATGATTTGACTTTTTAAAGCCTCAGTTTCTTCATCTGTAAAATGGAACCAATAACATTTTTTTTGGAGATTCTTTGTCAGTGATCAGGGGAGACTCTCTTTCCTTTGTCAGACTAATTAATTTGTTCTCTATACACAACTGTAAAATTCAGAATCTCAGGAGATATATATCATCAAAATAATCTTTTCCGATATCTCCTGTATTTGTTTTTTGGCTCTCCCTGGTAACAATTCTTTACTTTTTTTTAAAGGTATATTGAAAGGACACTCATATGATCTTAGATTACGGACTGAAGTTGGCCCAAGTTCATAGTTCATGGACATGATTTGATCAGTAATTTGAAAAGACAAGATGGTTTTGTGCTTTGGTTTTTTGTTATTTAAGTAATTTGGGGGCAAAGTCTTTTTAGGTACTGTACTCCAGATTGCTCCCCTAATAACAGTTGAAAAAAGCCCCAATTTTTTTCCTGAAAAGGGAGAGTGGTTTCATGTCAAATGTTCATCAGTCTTGGCCCTACACGCCTGTAGGAACAGCTCAGGGTCATGCACATTACATCTGCAGGTGGATGAGAAAAGTAAGCATGACCCTGTATGTAAAGCACCTAGCAGAGAGACAACATTCAGTAGGTATTCATGACAACCTACATACTAAACAATTTTAAGAGTTGCTTTCTTAGGTTTTGGGGGACCACTGTATTTTATGCTGCAAAGTTGGTTGCCCTTCTTCAATCATTGAATAAATAAAACATAAACTTACAGGAAATTCAAATTTCAGGACACATTATATTTGTTTCTATGGGCACCCAGAACTGTTGTTACTACTGAATTATCAGTACATTGGATATTCATGTATTAACATCCAGCTTATCTGTTTAAAATAAAACAAATCAAAACTGCATGATTGGCTGACTGGAGACACTGGGATATCATACATTTTTTTTTTCATTACCAGTTGGCACGGAGTCAGTTCCATGTACTGATTTAGACTATCTGAAGCCATTTTTCAATCTGTACTGCTTCTTGAGGTAATGAGTTTCAGAAGCTTGCTTCCTGGTGTGTGGACTCAGCCTTCTCTTCTTCCTCCCCTTCCCCTTCCTTTGCTCTTTCCTCCTCCTCCTTTATTTTCTTCTTTTTGTAGTATAATTAACTGTTAAGCTTAAGTTAGCATTTCCTAGAGCTGATAGACTGAAACTTCCAAATTATGTTCACCTATGAATACGATCAGATTTGGGGAGTATTTTTAAGCATTTTGGTTGTCATCATCTCCAGGGTGTTCACAAGTATTACATTTCTTATCCTTTCTGTCACATAGAGAAATTTTACTCCCCACCTACTTTAACATTGGACATGTGTGTGTGCTAAGTCGCTCAGGTCGTGTCTGATTCTTTGCAACCTTATAGACTCTGTAGCCCGCCAGGCTCCTCTGTCCATGGGATTCTCCAGGCAAGAATATTGGAGTGGGTTGCCACTTACTTCTCCGGGGGATCTTCCCAACCCAGGGATCAAACCAGTGTCTCTTATGTCTTGTGCATTGGCAGGCAGGTTCTTTACTACTGGTACCACCTGGGGAGACCAGTATTGGGATAGTCACATGATTTACTCTTCCCAATGAAATCTGAATGAAAGTGGCATATGCAAACTTCTGGGCAGAAATTTTAAGAGCCATGCTCTATTTCCTCATCTTTTCTCCTGTCAAAGTAATTGAAGATTAAACCCCTATCAGCCTGGGTCCCTGAGGGAATAGTATGAGCAGTGATGACCAGAATGGAAATGTACAAAGAAGAGAGGAATAAGTCAGCAGTTAAGACATAGAGATTCAGAAGTCGGTTGTTACTGCAGCATAATCTACACTACTGCAATAAAACGCAACTGCATTATAGATTCTTAATCTTATCTTAGACTGAAAAGTTAGTTTCTAAAAATAGTCTTCAAGTCAGTGCAAACACATGCCATAAGTTCATTATAAAATCTCATACTCCTGGCTAGTGGAATGCTGGCTTGAATCATTTACTTTTTAAATCAAAATCAGTATTACCAGTCATGCACTGAACAGTAAATTCGAGACTCTTAAAGGGTAAAATAAGCTATCTAACAGTCTTATTTCAGAAAGGAGAAACTTCAGATTTTCCAAAAGATAAGAAATTTATCTGGGAATATCCAGGTGGTTTTCTTTTAAATTTTAACCTGTGATATTTTTCTAGGTCTTTGTACCTTGTAACCTACTCCATTCATTTATTCATTCAATTTTTTAGGTTAAAATTTAACAAGTGAATATTTGCTAGTTAGTCCTAATGATTTTTACTAACGACCAGTGCTGCTTCTAAGCGTGTTAGTTTGTTAGGGCTGCCATAACAAAATACCACAGGCTGCATGAATTAAACAGAGACCCACTCTCTCATAGTTCTGGGGGCTGAAAGTCCTCACACTCAGCAGCATTGGCCTCTTCTGCAGCCCCTCCCCCTGGTGTGCAGATGGTCGTGTTCGTGTGTGTGCTCACACGGTCTTTCCCCTGTGCACATGCTTCCGTGGTGTCTCTGTGTGTGTCCAAGTTTTCTTTTTTTATGAGGATGCCAGTCAGATAGGATTATGACCCACCCTCAGAGCCTCTTTTTGCCTTGTTGTTGGTTGCTAAGTCATGTCTGGATTATGGGTTACATGTTTGCACACACACACAAAGGTGAATGCAATGTTGAACCATATTATGAGGGTTATTTTCATCAATAACTCCATAAATATAAGTGTTGTGTGTGTGTGTGTGTGTGTGTGTGTGTGTATGCTTATGCACAGTTGTCTGATTCTTTGTGACCCCATGACCTGTAGCCACCTGGCTCCTCTGTCCATGGGATTCTCCAGGCAAGAATACTGGAGTGGGCTGCCATGCCCTCCTCCAGGGGATTTTCCCAGACCAGGGATCGAACCCACATCTCCTGCACTGCAGGCAAATTCTTTACCACTGAGCCACCTACCTTCATCAGTTCTTCAAAAGTCCTGTCCCCAAATATAGTCACATTTTGAGGTACTCAGGGTAACAGCTTGAACACGTCATTTGGGAAGCGGGACATAGTTCGACTGATAACACAAAGATATGACAAATTGAAAGCATTTTACATTAAAACAAAATAAAAGAAACCATGATTAGAATCCCATCATGGTCTTCAGCAGCAGTGGTGATCATGGAGTATGAGGTTGGTAGAGTTTGGCATAAAATATCTACTAGACTTTCTTATTATTTGTCCATCTTACCAAAGAGCTTTAATCCCAGTGCCCAGATCATATGCAGCTTGGTACAGCTGGCAGCTGAGATCCTTGTGCTAGTTCAGTGCAGTGCAGTCAGTCAGTCGTGTCTGACTCTGCGACCCCATGGACTGCAGCACGCCAGGCCTCCCTGTCCATCACCAATTCCTGGAGCTTGCTCAAACTGATGTCTACCGTGTTGGTGCTGCCATCCAGCCATCTCATCCTCTGTCGTCCCCTTCCTCCTACCCTGTGCTAAGCCATCCACAAGGTATTCATTTGACCACATCTCTGAATGGAGATTCTCCCAGTTGCCAAATCAAAGCCATTGTGTAGAATAATCTCCCTCCCACGGATGATAGTCATAATAGGTTTTTTCTCTCTTCTTCTTGCTCCTCCCTTTCCTTTCCTTCCATAAAACTCCTGTGAGTACACTGCCCGTTTCTGTTTCCTATGCTGGGAACTGAATTTTGGTAAACCAAAACCCTGCCCTGGTCATGTCTAGGATAGCAGACAGACAAGTAATTGCATGATTGTAATATAACAGAGTATGTGTGATGCTGTTGACCCTGTAAAAGCATGGGAGAGGATTTTCTAAGTCACATGTTGGGTGGGGGAAGAATCTTAAACCTTAAATTTCTACAACTCTTGCTTTTCCAAGCGTATTCCACCATTCTATCCCAGGAGGGAGATGGAGCATGTAGTATGAGGCACAATTGCAAAGCCTGGAACTAATGTTCTAACTAATGAACTGGGAAATATGCTGCAAAACAAGATTGCCTCTTTAAAGTCACCCCCCGAGAGGCTCTGCACTAATTCCAAAAATGTTGCCTTTCATTAAAGCATCTTGGAATTTATATTCGGTCAGACTATGAACTCACCTAGAACAGAACAAAGAACGTATGATGCGTGATTAAGGTTTATAGAACAAGTAAATTAACCCAGAGACACGGACACATTTGAAACACCTTGATTGGTGGAGAATACTTGTTCCTGGGTGTTTTGGGTGTCTAGAGATTTAAGACAACCACATGCAACAAAATCATGATCTATGTTTTGAGTTCATGGTGAAGTATGGCTGTACAGTAACAGAACTGGATTTATTGCAGACCAGCTCCAAAGAAAACCAGAATGAAAGTAAGAAGAGATAAAGGTTTGATGAATAGTAATGTCATCCTCAAATGTGAAGAGTGCTGGGTGTAATGTAGGGGGAGAGGGCTACATAAAACCATAAGGACTGTCTCAGAAAAGCCAATTGTATTAGAAGTGTAATTTATCTTGGGAACAAAAGTACCATCGCAGGGTTACTCAGACCCTGTAGGCTCTTGAATAAGCAAAAGTAATCTAGAGCTGAATTTGGGAAGTGGAACTTGATTTCACTACACTATTCTCCAAAGATGGGGAGTTCCTAGGAGCAAGCCAGGAGGCCTACCTGGAAGGAGAAGTGAGTGGGAAAGGGGAGGGGATGCCATCAAGACGAAGAAAGAGCAGATGACATCCCTGTGTTCTGTGGCCAAAAGACAGAGGTGTCCTGGTTCAAATAGGTCATGGTTTCACACAGGGCTTTTGTTCCTTGCACCTTATACTGTTGTTACAAGTATGAGAATGATACCAGCATGATTTTGTTGGTGATATTTATTTAGTTCAGTTGCTCAGTTGTGTCCAACTCTTTGCAACCCCATGGACTGCAGCACTCTAGGCTTCCCCCTGTCCATCACCAACTCCTGGAGCCTACTCACATTCATGGCCATCAAGGTGGTGATGCCATCCAACCATCTCATTCTCTGTCATCCCCTTTTCCTCCTGCCTCAATCTTTCCCTGCATCAGGGTCTTTTCCGATGAATCAGATCTTTGCATCAGGTGGCCAAGGTATTGGAATTTTGGCTGCTTCAGCATCAGTCTTTCTAATGAATATTCAGGACTGATTTCCTTTAGGATGAACTGGTTGGATCTCCCTGCAGTCCAAGGGACTCTCAAGAGTCTTTTCTGACACCACAGTTCAAAAGCATCAATTCTTCAGCGCTCAGCCTTCTTCACAGTCCAACTCTCACATCCATACATGACTACTGGAAAAACCATAGTTTTGACTAGATGGACCTTTGTTGGCAAAATAGTAATGTCTCTGCTTTTTAATATGCTGTCTAGGTTGGTCATAGCTTTTCTTCCAAGGGGCAAATGTCTTTTAATTTCATGGCTACAGTGACCATCTGCAGTGATTTGAGGGCTGAAAAGGTCAAGGAAAAGATTTTGTTAAGGTCAAGGAAAAGATTTGAAGTCCTATACCTGAGTCAAAGTGTAAATTGGAGGCATTATGCAAGGAAAATGAAATAATCCTTCAACAGAGCTGATTTGTGGGAGCAGGAGCTCAGAGCTAGACATGACATTGGACACCCAAGTCTGCCAGGGATTCATGGAACAACTCTGATTGTAGCAGTGGAGTTCTGAGTAATCTTAGTTCAAGGCATAGCCTTACCCCAGTTGACTTACAGGTATTATATAAACTATAACACTAGATGAACTTTTTTTTTTTTTTAAGAATACTTGATTTGAACAAACAGAAATATTTACTCTCCTTTTAATCCTGTTTATTTTGTACAATTTGTTTCCAAGGATCTGTGGTATGATTCGATCCTGATAGAGGATGTGATGTCACTTGCAGAAAACATGGGACAAGCTCGACGTAAAATCTGAGCACCTCAGTTTTGATCATAGAAAGGTGATCTTAAAGTGCTTTTCCCCCAGAAACTTCCTCTTCTTCTTTCTTCCTTTTGCTTTATTAAGACAATTTCCCACCCAGCTACTCCTATCACTGCAAAGTTGATCACAGCGTCTGCTGATTGCGCCAATCCCGTTGTATTCTCCAGAAATGTTCATTTTAGCACATGTAAAATGTTAGACAGTTTATATCATTACATACCCTTTTCTATCCCTTTAGGAAATGAGTTACTTGAGGGCAAGAAATATGTCTTATTTATACCTGTTTATTTTGAATCTACTGTTCATATCAAGCATTCAGTAAATGTCTGTTGTATAAAAGGACGAATTTGTGATTAGACATATATATTCATAATAAGTAAATAAATGATATGACCATCTATGCTCATAGAATTTATAATCTAAACATAGGAAATTTTATATAACAAAATCAAGTGAGGGATCAAATCAAACTGAAATCTTTCAATTGTCAAAAGGAGTTCTGGTGGACCTCTTTTCTAGAGACTGTTTCAGCTTGCTTATTTTAAATATAATTCATTTCCATGTCTTGTTACTAACATTTCTGTAAGCCATCTCCATCACTATTAACTCCCATCCCCACCCCTGCCCCCCAAAAGACAAAAAAACTTTTCTCTGAGAAACAAAAGAAATAAGTGAAGTCAGTTTGCATGTCTTGATGAATTTTTAGGAGGAAAGAGCAACCTGGAAGCACTTTTTCTTGCACTCGGCTGAACTATTTTCCATCTGTATGTGAAAGTTGCTCAGTCGTGTCTGACTCTTTGCAACCCCATGTACTCTACATGGAATTCTCCAGGCCAGAATACTGGAGTGGGTAGCCTTTCCCTTCTCCAGGGGATCTTCCCAATCCAGGGGTCGAACCCAGGTCTCCCAACATTGCAGGTGGATTCTTTACCAGCTGAGCCACAAGGGAAGCCCAGGAATACTGGAGTGGATAGCCTATCCCTTCTCCAGCAGATCTTCCCCACTCAGGAGTCGAACCAGGGTCTCTTGCATTGCAGGCGGATTCTTTACCAACTGAGCTATAAGGGAATGACCCACTACCTAAATACAACCTTGAAATGTGGTTAGGAATGGAACAAATTCCAAAGAATCAATTACATCCCCACTCAGGGTTACTGGCAACTTGTTTAGCAGCTTGTGAGAATAAAGAGGAAGTTGCTAAAACAGAAGATGTAGTCAGTCTGTTGATTATGTGAGGGGACCATAAGATTTCTTACTGCTAGTCTCACAGAGGCTCCGTATCACTCAAACGCAACAAGGGACTTCCATAAAGAAGTCGAAGGTTATGACAGGAGTCCACGTGTAAATCTGAACCCTGGAGATGGGTTGTTGGGAGAAAACTAGAAGCAACAGCTTGCCCTGTTCCCAGCTTATTCTGAGATCTGTTTTGAAAGCTGGCCAGCAGGAGTCAACTATTGTTGCTTTGTGGTCAACCAGAGCACAATCAACTACTGCAGCAAAAATGGTACCTGTGGGAGGGAGATCATTATATTTCTTGTGTAGATCCCATGTATGTGGGCCCTGGATTGTTGCTGCACACAGAGGACCCTGACAAAAGGAAACGAGCTAGGTTCAGCTGCTTTAAAAAAAAAAAAAAAAAAAAGAGAATGCTTGATTTTAACAAGCAGCTCTGTAGCCCCCTTAAATCCTTCTGCTTATTTTGAGCAGTTGGTTTCCAAGGACCTGTGGTAAAAATTTGATCCCAATGAGGGAAGTGATGTCATGTGAGCTGAAAAAGGCTTATATTAAGACATCATTTTAAGACTGAAAAAGAAATGGAGGCAGGAAGAAGGAGAGGATGTGGCTTAGTGGCGAGGAGAGAAGAGGATGTGTTAGGGGAGGGCCATGCGACGTGTGAGATCCCAGGAGACAGGAGATCTGCTTGGGGAGGGAAGGGAAGGCTGTTTGTGTAGAGAGCAGGGCGTGGAAACCACTGTGGGGAAGGGGGCAAATTACAGCTCTGGGCAGGGGACTGCTGCAGCCTACGAAACCTGAGCTGAGAGCCACGGAGACGCTGGTTTCATTGTTGGTTTTAATAGCTGGTGCACGGCTGTGCCCATCTAAGGATGCTGTGAATAACATCCTGTTTCTGACAAGTTCCCCCTACCCTCCAACCTCTCTAGGTTGTCACTGAGCAGCGGGCCGGGTTCCGTGTATAGCAGCTTCCAACTAGCTGTCTGTTTTACACATGTGAGTGCATGTATTTCAGGGCTACTCGGTCAATTCCTCCTCCCCTCTCCTTCCCCAGTTGTGTCCACAAGCCCATTCTCTGTGTCTGCATACACCTCTACTCCTGCCCTGCAGACTGATTCATCAACAGCACTTGTGCAGATTCCATGTATGTGCATAACACATGGCCAAGGCCCTGACCGTGTATAAAGTCCTCTAGGTGATTTTACTGTGCTGCCCGATAGCGGAAGCACCCACTTCACCTTGTAAAACCCCCGACAGTATTTCTCTGCCTCTTCAGCTCTAATGACAATCTGCAGTGTAGTCACCTGCCGCTACATCTGCCTCCCCAAACAGTGGCTTTCTATTTTAAGGTGCTTAGGAGTTTCAAGGGTATCTTGCAAAGGAATTTTTAAAAGTCAGATTTTGACTTTATGAATCTGGAGTGGGACCCCCAGTGTTAACATTCTGGGAGGTTCCCCTGTCTGAACACACGGAGGTGCAAGGGCTTACCCTCCTTACCCTCCACCTGCCCACGGCCTTGTTCTTGGTTCAGTTTTGGTGTCGTTTTTCAGAGTTCAGGCTGTAAGCTCAGACCACGTTGGCTTCTGTTTCGTATTTGCTATTGAGTCTGGACACATTTATTAACCTTATTACCTAGTTTCTTCACTTCTGACAAGAGAAATCCACGCTAGGGCAGTGGTCCCCAACACTTTAGGCACCAGGGACCCGTTTTGTGGAGAACAGTTTTTCCACAGACTTGAGGAGGGGATTGTTTTGGAATGATTCAAAGTCGTCACATTTGCTGTGCGCTCAATTTTCTATTATTATTACATCAGCTCCAGCTCAGCTCTCCAGCATTAGATCCCAGAGGCTGGGGAGCCCTGCACTAGGGAATGCCTTAGCGATCCAGGGGTTAGGACTCTGCACTCTAACTGCCGAGGACCAAGGTTCAATCCCTGGTCTGGGAACTAAGATGCCACAAGCCATGTTATATGGCCAGAAAGAAAAAAAGAGAGAGAGAAATAAACAGTAAAGCAAGCCAGCAGCTAGCTTTTTTCTGATTTCTGTGGTATAAATATATCCACTATGACCAATTTCAAGCTAGCAATATGACATCACTGAACGAGCAGTTAGGAAGAAATGCGCATGTCCATAAACAGTGTTTCCACCACAGAGATACCGCCAATGAAAGCAACCTCAAGAGAAAAGATAAGAGTGAATAGGTGAGCGATAAATAGGAATGACGAGTCTGCTTATTTATTACCTCTTAGGAATAAAATTTATTTGATTATATACTTTCACTTTTTAAATAATGTGTACAGTTAGCCTCCGGATTACAAAATGTGTGAACATTTAGTGATAGGCCCTTGTTAGCTGATATAGACTGGCTCTAGCACATGACTGACTTGTGAAATAGATGCAGTCACCACCCTCATGAAGCGTATAGTCCAGAAGTGAATGGGCATGGTTCCTGTGAGGACACGAAGCCAAAGGAGTGACCAGTGGGGTAGGCAGAAATTTGACCCCCATAACCTTCACCGTCTGGTTGTTATGACAATGAATATGTTATGATACATGGTAATGGGACTTTGTAGATCTCACTGGTTTTGTAAATTAGAAGACCAGGAATTCCCTGGTGGTCAAGTGGTTAGGACTTTTCACTTTTACTGTCAGGGGCTCAGGTTCAATCCCTGGTTGGGAGACTAAGATCCTGCAAGTCATGGCAAGGCCAGAAAAATTTAAAAAAAAATTTTAATTAGATGACCTTTAGACAGAGAGGTTATCCTTGGTTATCCAAGTGTGTGTAATGTAATCACATGAACCCTTAAAACAGAAGAGGGAGGCAGAAGCAGAAACCACAGAGGTTCAAAGCACAGAAAAGATCTGATGTACTGTTGTTTGTTTGAGGAGGAAGGGAGTCTTGTCACAGGGAAATGGCAACCACTGTCCTCTAACCACCAGAAACTGAATTCTGTCAATAACCAGTAAGTCTGAAAGAGGAACCTTCCTCAGCTGCCAATGAGAATCCAGTCCTGGCCAATACTTTGATTTTAACCCAGTGAGACCTTAAGAAGAGAACCAAACCACACCATTCCAGATATCTGACCTAGAGAAACAGTGAGGTTTGTGTAAAACTGCTATATGTGTGATAATTTGTTACACATCAATACAAAAGTAATACAGTCAGTAAAGAAAGGATCAAAGTAATAGTTACTAAAGAAGAGCAGGGCAGAGAAGAATATGCCAACACTTTCAGGGATTTAGAGGTGTTTGGAATGTACAAGGGAGCTTCCCTGGTGGCTCAGTCTATAAAGAGTTTGCCTGCAGTGCAGGAGACTGGGGTTCCATCCCTGGGTCTGGAAGATCCCCTGGAGAAGGAAACGGAATGTATGAGGAGAAGAGAGAAGAGATGGAAAGATGAGGTGAGTCTGATTGTGAAGAGCCTTTTAAGCCAGGAGAATATTTTCCAAGAGCAAAGGGAACCAGTGAACTGTTTAACAGAGCTCGCGTGTATGGAGCCTGAGGAACGCGGCACAGACTGGGAGCGTGCATTCAGGATCCCTGGTTTCATCAGTCAGGGAAGCCGGCGAGCAGGAAGAGTGGCTTGAGGGCACCGAACCGCAGACGCTGACCAACATCTGCTTGCTTGTTCTTTCTCATCTCAGTCACTCACAGCACCAGCTACGTGCAGGGCACCGCTCCAGGGGGCAGGGACACCCACTGCTCCGAGCTCCCAGACCTCAGCAGGGCCTTTGTTATTGCTCTTGCTTTTCCAGAAGTCATGTGGAGTAAGATAAATATAGTTTATGGATTCCCACAACTAGTTCTGCCACTTATTAAGCCCACAAGCCAGGGCAAGTCACTTAACCTTTCTGAGTTTCCCTTTCCTGATTTGTAAATAACTATTATAGCTACTTCAGAAGGTTATTGCAGGAATCAAAGACAAAGTATATAAAAACTTTAAACCTCATGAAAGCCCTGTTTGACGATCCACTTTCCTCTCTTTGTCTGTCTACCATCCATGTGCTCTAGTTCTTCTCATATTCTTTTTTTCTCTCTCTCTCTTCTTTCATTGTTTTCTTTATTAAATTAGTTCAACAAATATTTCTTGGGAGCCTGTCCTATTCATTCATTTAAATGTCTGTCCATGTTTGGTTTACACACACACATTCCCATCATGGAGCTTACTCTATGAACACTTACAGATATAGAACAAAACTCATAATGTATTTTTAAGTGGAAAATAAAAGTGATTACAAAATATGTTTGATTGACAAGCAGGTGTTTTGGTGAGTATGTGTGTGCTGTGTGAAAGGGAGCAAGAGAGAAAAAGTACAAATATATTCATAGAGCCAAATATTAGAAAATATACCTCAAAACATTAGTAGAATACCTCTAGATGCTTTTTCATTTGGCTTTATTTTCCCATTTTCCTGTATTTTTCAAATTTCCTGAAAGAAATACATTTTATAAATGTAAAGCAGCCCAACATGTTTTAAGAAAAATACAAGACGTCAAATGCTAGGAATAAGTTATACATAGGATGTTATAGGAATGGATGTTTCTGAATTAAATGTTGACTGGGTAGAATCTCTATGCTTAGCTTTGAAGGATAAAAAGCTCTTTAGGAAAGACCTTAGTGAATGGCATTCAGAAGAAGGACCCGAGGTGTACAGATGCTGGAGTGGTCAGCTCCTGTCACCTGAAGTGCATCCTGGGTTGCACTAGGAGATGGGAATTAGAAGCTATGCTATGAATCTTAGCTTTTATCCTCTAAGTACAGAGGCGTTTAAGCAGAGGATTCGCATAGTCAGACCTTCATTTCTATAGATTACAGTGGGTGGCAGTGTGAAATGCATAGTATAAAGAGGTTAGAAGCAGACAGGAAGCATGGAAATTTGTCAGGACGCTAATGTCCAAGTAAAAGACAATGAAGGTCTGGACCAGAACAATGTAGTGAGAATGGAGAGAAATATTTTAGGGACAGTTGAGAATTGTTTAAGGCTTATTTCCCATTCTGCCTGTGTTATACTATATTGTTAAATTAGCAACACTATAACTTATTTAAGAAAATGTACTTAGGTGCTATATAATATGCCTGCATAATTTTCCAACTGGAAGAAAAGTATCAAAGGGCATGGGAAGGCTAAGACCCAAAGACCTTGGAAGATTTCATAATTTGGCTTGGGTCTCATTTCTGCAAGCCCAGAGGAGACAGTCAGAGTTAGGAAATGCTTCCCTCCTGCCCGAAACTAAGCTGTGGGGAGACGGGAAACAGCAGAGGGACTGAGAGACTCTGGAGGAGGACCCACCAACGTACACCGCAGACAAGATCGTATGAGCAACTGTGGTCTCGTGGGCAGTCAGAGAGCAGGCTGTGCAGTGATGTGACTTGGAAAGAGAGGAGGGTATTGTGAGGTGTGTGTGTGTGTGTGTGTGTGTGTGTGTGTGTGTGTGATGTTTGGCTTTTTCTGAGTCACTTTAGTTTTTAAAACAGCAGACTTTCCAATTGGCATAAAGACAGTCAGGAGTTAAGAGAGAAAGCAAAGCGCCTAAGTATGTCATGACAGCAGGTGCCAACACGAGTTTGCCAGCAGGTAGAAGCAGCCTGGCTGTCCATGCTAAGGAGGGACATGGGCAGAGGGAGGAATAAATTCCGGAGCTCTTCTTTGGCCCATGTTTTTACTTTGTTGACTTAAAAAATAATCACAACCTAAAAACTGAGAGTTATTTTTTATTTGGTAGGAATTTTTAGGACTTCAAGGCCAACAGACAGCATCTCAAGTAATCCTGAGAGAATTGCTCCGAGGAAGGGCGGGCGGGAGGTAAGGGGTCAGGTTATATAGAAGTGAAGTGAAGTCACTCAGCCGGGCCTGACTCTTTGCGCCCCCATGGACTGTAGCCTAACTGCATGGATCCTCCGTCCATGCAATTTTCCAGGCAAGAGTACTGGAGTGGGTTTCCATTTCCTTCTCCAGGGGATCTTCCCGACCCAGGAATGGAACCCGGGTCTCCCGCATTGTAGGCAGACACTATACCGTCTGAGCCAGAAGTTTGTAACAAAGAGCTGGGAGCCTGAACATCAAGAGATTGTGATGTGAATTAAAGAAACCTAGATATCTCAAGTTAAGGAGTTTAGCACTTTCTTATGTGTGAGAAGATGCAGGAGTCTGCTCCCTGAAATCATTGCTTTCATCATCTCAGCTGGGGTGAGTATCCAGTGATTTTTCACATCCTGAGTTCTTCAGGACGCCCCTCAGGGAGTGGCTGCAGCCTTACAGCTGCCAGATCTGTGCAGGTATTCTTTTCCTTCCTGAGCGCCCTGGAGGGCGGGAATCCATGATGACTGCGACCTCCTTGCTTATTGATCTGATAACAAATACTTCACTTCTCAATCTCATCCAAATTCTGCTTTATGTTTGCACCGAGTAAATGCTTTCCTAATGAAATTTTGAGGCTTTTTCTTAAACCCCTCTTTCTAATCATATTCATGGGAAGTGTCTAAAATCCTTCAAGTAAGGCACAAATCTTTCATGAAAAAGTGAATGCCGCTGTTGGTGCTAAGGCGCTTCAGTCATGTCCGACTCTTAGCGACCCCATGGACTTCAGCCTACCAGGCTCCTCTGTCCATGGGATTTTCTGGGCAAGAGTACTGGAGTGGGTTGCCATTGCCTTCTACAAGAAAAAGTGAATATTGATATTGAAATCCAAGGTAAGTTTTAGGTGCTCTCAGCCCTCTGGCTGGATGTAGGCAGGCACAAGAGAAGCCTTAATACAAGGAGTCAGGAACACAAGAAGGCTTTATCGTAGAGCGCAAAGAGTTGGGTTTGGAGGTCTGGAGCCCTGACGTCAGCCCAGAGAGGGTCACAGCATCTTTCTCTGAAGGGCTCTCTCAGCTCAGCTGCTTGGGGAAGTCAAGCCTCTGGTCATATCAGAAGGGGCTGAACAACTTCAGGTAATCCCTAAGGATCTTTTCATTTGTATATTTAGATTCCATGGACCAGGAAGACTTAAAATAACAATTATTTGCAGCTTTGCAGAAAATTAGAGAAACTTATAAGAGTGAGCTTTCTACAACAGGATACCAGAGGATTTAAACTGAACCAGCACAGAAAGCCAGAGGTAGAACTCAGAGGAATACTTTTTTCCAGTGAGGTCTGTCCTGACTTTCAAAGGGATGTGTCCCCCTATAGCCCTATATTAAAGTATACTTGGTGTTTGGGAGGGTGCTGTCTTTGTGTGTTGATTTCTTTTAATGATGGTGAAAATTCTTTCTTTGGCAAAAAAGGCCCAGAGCAAAGGAAATATAGTGAGGTGGCAGTGGGTGGTGGGGGTGGGGTGACAGCTGTCCTCAGATTGGATACCAGGAAACAACCTCTCACATGACATCCAAGAACCTGAAGGCTTGAGGAATCACTTTTCTGAGAAGTCTTGTCTAGCAAACGCCTCACCCACAGCTTCCTCTAGCCAGCGAGTTCTAAAGCTCATGGGTTAGCAGGGCAAGAGCATCTACCTTGACCCTCTCCTTTTTTTTTTTCTCTTTTTTTGTTTGGGTTTTTTTTTTCCCCATACATAAAGTTTGGGTTTTGGGGGGCTGCCCTTTTTTTTTTTTTTTTTTTTTTTTTTTTTTTTTTTTTTTTTTTTTTTTTTTTTTTTTTTTTTTTTTTTTTTTTTTTTTTTTTTTTTTTTTTTTTTTTTTTTTTTTTTTTTTTTTTTTTTTTTTTTTTTTTTTTTTTTTTTTTTTTTTTTAGACTTTTATTTTATTTTATTTTTTTTTTACAATATTGTATTACTTTTACTATACATCGAGATGGATCCACCACCAGAATACCCGTGCTCCCCATCCTGAACCCTCCTCCCTCCCCCCTCCCACACCATCCCTCCAGGTCATCCCAGTGCTCCAGTCCCAGGCATCTGTTATCGGGCATCGTACCTGGACTGACTCGTTTCAGATATGATATTATACATATTTCAATGCTATTCTCCCCAATCGTCCCACCCTCTCCCAGTCCCAGAGTCCAAAAGTCTATTCTATACATCAGTGTCTCTTTTGCTGTCTCATAAGCAGGGTGATTGTTACCATCTTTCTAAATTCCATATATATGCGTTAGTATACTGTATTTGTGTTTTTCTTTCTGGCTTACTTCACTCTGTATGATAGGCTCCAGTTCCATCCACCTCAATAGAACTGATTCAAATGTATTCTTTTTAATGGCTGAGTAATACTCCATCGTGTATATGTACCACAGCTTGCTTATCCATTCATCTGTGGATGGGCATCTAGGTTGCTTCCACGTCCTGGCTATTGTAAACAGTGCTGCTATGAACATTGGGGTACACGTGCCTCTTTCAGTTCTGGTTTTCTCAGTGTGTATGCCCAGCAGTGGGATTGCTGGGTCATAAGGCAGTTCTATTCCCAGTTTTTTGAGGAATCTCCATACTGTTCTCCATAATGGCTGTACTAGTTTGCATTCCCACCAACAGTGTAAGAGGGTACCCTTCTCTCCGCACCCTCTCCAGCATTTATTGCTTGTGGATTTTTGGATCGCAGCCATTCTGACTGGCGTGTAATGGTATCTCATAGTGGTTTTGATTTGTATTTCTCTGATAATGAGCGATGTTGAGCATCTTTTCATGTGTTTGTTAGCCATCTGTATGTCTTCTTTGGAGAAATGTCTATTAAGTTCTTTGGCCCATTTTTTGATTGGGTCGTTTATTTTCCTGGAATTGAGCTGTAGAAGTTGCTTGTATATTTTTGAGATTAGTTGTTTGTCTGTTGCTTCATTTGCTATTATTTTCTCCCATTCTGAGGGCTGTCTTTTCAGCTTGCCTATAGTTTCCTTTGTTGTGCAAAAGCTTTTTAAGTTTGATTAGGTCCCATTTGTTCATTTTTGATTTTATTTCCGATATTCTGGGAGGTGGGTCATAGAGGATCCTGCTGTGATGTAAGTCAGAGAGTGTTTTGCCTATGTTATCCTCTAGGAGTTTTATGGTTTCTGGTCTTATATTTAGCTCTTTAATCCATTTTGAATTTATTTTTGTGTATGGTGTTAGACAGTGTTCTAGTTTCATTCTTTTACAAGTGTTCAACCAGTTTTCCCAGCACCACTTGTTAAAAAGATTGTCTTTACTCCATTGTATATTCTTGCCGCCTTTGTCAAAGATTAGGTGACCATATGTGCGTGGATTTATCTCTGGACTTTCTATTTTGTTCCATTGATCTATGTTTCTGTCTTTGTGCCAGTACCATACTGTCTTGATGACTGTAGCTTTATAGTAGAGCCTGAAGTCAGGCAGGTTGATTCCTCCAGTTCCGTTCTTCTTTCTCAAGATAGCTTTGGCTATTCGAGGTTTTTTGTATTTCCATACAAATTGAGAAATTATTTGTTCTAGCTCTGTGAAGAATACTGTTGGTAGCTTGATGGGGATTGCATTGAATCTATAAATTGCTTTGGGTAGTATACTCATTTTCACTATATTGATTCTACCAATCCACGAACAAGGAATATTCCTCCATCTATTAGTGTCCTCTTTAATTTCTTTCAGCAGTGTTTTATAGTTTTCTAAATATAGGTCTTTAGATTCTTTAGGAAGATATATTCCTAAGTATTTTATTGTTTTCATTGCAATGGTGAATGGAATTGTTTCCTTAATTTCTCTTTCTATTTTCTCGTTATTAGTGTACAGGAATGCAAGGGATTTCTGTGTGTTAATTTTATATCCTGCAACTTTACTGTATTCATTGATCAGTTCTAGTAATTTTCTGGTGGAATCTTTAGGGTTTTCTACGTAGAGGATCATGTCATCTGCAAACAGTGAGAGTTTTACTTCTTCTTTTCCAATTTGGATTCCTTTTATTTCTTTTTCTGCTCTGATTGCTGTGGCCAGAACTTCCAGAACAATGTTGAATAATAATGGTGAAAGTGGGCATCCTTGTCTTGTTCCTGACTTTAGAGGAAATGCTTTCAGTTTTTCACCATTGAGGATAATGTTTGCTGTGGGTTTGTCGTATATAGCTTTTATTATGTTGAGGTATGTTCCTTCTATTCCTGCTTTCTGGAGAGTTTTTATCATAAATGGATGTTGAACTTTGTCAAAGGCTTTCTCTGCATCTATTGAGATAATCATATGGTTTTTATTCTTCAGTTTGTTAATGTGGTGTATTACGTTGATTGATTTGCGGATATTGAAGAATCCTTGCATCCCTGGGATAAAGCCCACTTGGTCATGGTGTATGATCTTTTTAATGTGTTGTTGGATTCTGATTGCTAGAATTTTGTTAAGGATTTTTGCATCTATGTTCATCAGTGATATTGGTCTGTAGTTTTCTTTTTTTGTGGGATCTTTGTCAGGTTTTGGAATTAGGGTGATGGTGGCCTCATAAAATGAGTTTGGAAGTTTGCCTTCCTCTGCAATTTTCTGGAACAGTTTGAGTAGGATAGGTGTTAGCTCTTCTCTAAATTTTTGGTAGAATTCAGCTGTGAAGCCGTCTGGGCCTGGGCTTTTGTTTGCTGGGAGATTTCTGATTACAGTTTCAATTTCCGTGCTTGTGATGGGTCTGTTAAGATTTTCTATTTCTTCCTGATCCAGTTTTGGAAAGTTGTACTTTTCTAAGAATTTGTCCATTTCTTCCACATTGTCCATTTTATTGCCATATAATTGCTGATAGTAGTCTCTTATGATCCTTTGTATTTCTGTGCTGTCTGTTGTGATCTCTCCATTTTCTTTTCTAATTTTATTGATTTGATTCTTCTCCCTTTGTTTCTTGATGAGTCTGGCTAGTGGTTTGTCAATTTTATTTACCCTTTCAAAGAACCAGCTTTTGGCTTTGTTAATTTTTGCTATGGTCTCTTTTGTTTCTTTTGCATTTATTTCTGCCCTAATTTTTAAGATTTCTTTCCTTCTGCTAATCTTGGGGTGCTTCATTTCTTCCTTTTCCAGTTGCTTTAGGTGTAGAGTTAGGTTATTTATTTGGCTTTTTTCTTGTTTCTTAAGGTATGCCTGAATTGCTATGAACTTTCCCCTTAGGACTGCTTTTACAGTGTCCCACAGGTTTTGGGTTGTAGTGTTTTCATTTTCATTCGTTTCTATGCAGAATTTTATTTCTTTTTTGATTTCTTCTGTGATTTGTTGGTTATTCAGGAGTGTGTTGTTCAGCCTCCATATGTTGGAATTTTTAATAGTTTTTCTCCTGTTATTGAGATTTACTCTTACTGCATTGTGGTCAGAAAAAATGCTTGGAATGATTTCAATTTTTCTGAACTTGCCAAGGCTAGATTTATGGCCCAGGATGTGGTCTATCCTGGAGAAGGTTCCGTGTGCACTTGAGAAAAAGGTGAAATTCATTGTTTTGGGATGAAATGTCCTATAGATATCAATTAGTTCTAATTTGTCTATTGTATCATTTAAAGCTTGTGTTTCCTTGTTAATTTTCTGCTTAGTTGATCTATCCATTGGCGTAAGTGGGGTATTAAAGTCTCCCACTATTATTGTGTTATTGTTTATTTCTCCTTTCATACTTGTTAGTATTTGTCTTACATATTGCGGTGCTCCTAAGTTGGGTGCATATATATTTATAATTGTTATATCTTCTTCTTGGATTGATCCTTTGATCATTATGTAGTGACCTTCTTTGTCTCTTTTCACAGCTTTTGTTTTAAAGTCTATTTTATCTGATATGAGTATTGCTACTCCTGCTTTCTTTTGGTCCCTATTTGCATGGAAAATCTTTTTCCAGCCCTTCACTTTCAGTCTGTATGTGTCCCCTGTTTTGAGGTGGGTCTCTTGTAGACAACATATGTATGGGTCTTGTTTTTGTATCCATTCAGCCAGTCTCTGCCTTTTGGTTGGGGCATTCAACCCATTTACATTTAAGGTAATTACAGATAAATATGATCCCGTTGCCATTTACTTTGTTGTTTTGGGTTTGAATTTATATATCCTTGTTGTGTTTCCTGTCTAGAGAAGGTCCTTTAGTATTTGTTGGAGAGCTGGTTTGGTGGTGCTGAATTCTCTCAGCTTCTGCTTGTCTGTAAAGGTTTTGATTTCTCCTTCATATTTGAATGAGATCCTTGCTGGGTACAATAATCTGGGCTGTAGGTTCTTTTCTTTCATCACTTTAAGTATGTCTTGCCATTCCCTCCTGGCTTGAAGAGTTTCTATTGAAAGATCAGCTGTTAGCCTTATGGGAATTCCCTTGTGTGTTATTTGTTGTTTTTCCCTTGCTGCTTTTAATATTTGTTCTTTGTGTTTGATCTTTGTTAATTTGATTAATATGTGTCTTGGGGTGTTTCGCCTTGGGTTTATCCTATATGGGACTCTCTGGGTTTCTTGGACTTGAGTGATTATTTCCTTCCCCATTTTAGGGAAGTTTTCAACTATTATCTCCTCTAGTATCTTCTCATGGTCTTTCTTTTTGTTTCTTCTTCTTCTGGGACTCCTGTGATTCGAATATTGTAACGTTTAAGATTGTCCTGGAGGTCTCTGAGATTGTCCTCATTCCTTTTAATTCGTTTTTCTTTTTTCTCCTCTGATTCATTTAATTCTGCCATTCTATCTTCTAATTCACTAATTCTATCTTCTGCCTCTGTAATTCTACTATTTGTTGCCTCCAGAGTGTTTTGGATCTCATTTATTGTATTATTCATTATATATTGACTCTTTTTTATTTCTTCTAGGACTTGTTAAATCTTTCTTGCATCTTCTCGATGCTTTTCTCCAGGCTATTTATCCATGATTCCATTTTGCTTTCCAGGCTTTGGATTAATTTCACTATCATTATTCGGAATTCTTTATCAGGTAGGTTCACTATTTCTTCCTCTTTAGTTTGGTTTGGTGGGCATTTATCCTGTTCCTTTACCTGCTGGGAATTCTTCTGTCTCTTCATCTTGTTTAAAATGCTGAGTTTGGGGAGTCCTTACTGTATTCTGGCAGTCTGTGGAGTTCTCTTTATTGTGGCTTTTCTGCCCTATATGTGGGTTTGTACCGGTGGCAAGTCGAGGTTTCTTGTTTATGGAAGCTTGTATCGATGTTCTGGTGGGTGGGGCTGGATTTCTTTTCTCTGGGGTGCGGTGGAGTGTCTAGTGGTGTGTTATGAGATGTCTATGGTTTTGAGGTCGCTTTGTGTAGCCTGTGACTTGGAGCTCAGGGCTGTGTTCTTGTTTTTCTAAAGGTTTTTCTTGGTATGTCTTGCCCTGGAACTTGCTGGTCTTTGTGTGATGCTTGGTTTCAGTGTAGGTATGGAGGCATTTGATGAGCTCCTGTCAATTAATGTTTCGTGGGGTCAGGGTTTGGACTTAAGCCTCCTGCTTCCTGTTATCTGTCTTATTTTTGCAGTAGTCTCATAAAGTTCGTCTTCTATATTGCATTCCACAACTAGACTGTTCAGAGATGTTCACGGAGTTATACGGAGAAGGAGAAAGGGAGGAGGGAGATATAGTTGGTCAGGAGGATAAAAGGAGGGAGTGTCAAGGAGAGAGACAGATCCAGTCAGTAATCAGTAAAGAAAAGAACGAAGGGGAGAAAAAAAGCCAAGGACATAAAGAAAAAAAGAGAAGAAAAAAAAAAAAAAAAAAGAAAGAAAGAAAGAAAACACACACAAAAAAAACCAAAACAGGGTCGCAAAAGTTATATCTAACAGTGGAGATTAAAGAAGTACTAGAGGATAAAAACATAAAAATAAAAGAAACAAAAACAAGAAAAAAAAAAAACACACACACACAAAAAAACCAAAACAGGGTCGCAAAAGTTATATCTAACAGTGGAGATTAAAGAAGTACTAGAGGATAAAAACATAAAAATAAAAGAAACAAAAACATGAAAAAAAAAACACACACAAAAAAACCAAAACAGGGTCGCAAAAGTTATATCTAACCGTGGAGATTAAAGAAGTACTAGAGGATAAAAACATAAGAATAAAAGATACAAAAACAAGAAGAAAAAAAAGAAAAAAATTAAAAGGAAAGAAGAAAAAAAAAAATTTTTTTTTCTTTTTTCTTTTCTTCCCCTCCCCCTCCTCTTCCTTTCAATAAAAAAATAATAAAATTTTTTAAAAAAACATATATTAAAAAAAAAAAAAAAAAAAAGGAAATAATGTTGGTAAAAATAGTAACAATATGTATAAGAGTTTCTCTTTTATTGCTGTGGGTTCAGTTCATTTTCGGCTAATTCCTTGTTCCGGCTTAAGTTCCTCAAGATCTATAGGCCCCTTTCTCTGTAGTTGGTCTGTATAGTCCTTTGTTCTGTGCGCAGGCCCCGCAGTGTCTTGGGCCTGGGCCGGCCTCTTCTGTGGACAGTGCCGCAGTCTGGTCTGCCAGCCCGACCCACTCCCGGCGGGAACGGCCCGCGCGGCCACGGCTGGCGGGGGAGCGGCGGCGAGGGGATGGTTCGCACGGGAACGGGAACGGTCGGCGGTGGGGGTCGACCCCCGCGGGAGCCCCCGGCGCAGGGGGCGGGCGCGTGCTATAGTCCCTTGCTCTGTGCGCGGGCCCCGCAGTGTCTTGGGTCCGGGCCGGCCCCTCCTGTGGTCCTCGCCGCAGTCCGGTCTGCCGGCCCAAACCACTCCCGGCAGAAACGGCCCGCGCGGCAACGGCTGGCGGGGGAGCGGCAGTGAGGGGATGGAGTGGTTCGCACGGGAACGGTCGGCGGTGGGGGTCGACCCGCGCGGGAGCCCCCGGCGCAGGGGGCGGGTGCGCGCCTGCGCGGGAGCGGCTGGCGGCAGGGGGGAGGGGAGCGCTCCTCGGGGGTGCTTCCCACGGGGGAGCGGCCGGCGGCGTGGGAGCAGCCCACAGCGTCTCCCCGCCCAGCCCCGGCTTGCTACTGGCGGAAGCGGGTGTTTGCGATGATGCCTTCCCGCCACGGAAGCTACTGCAGGGCTCGTAGTCTGTGGGTCTTAATTGTTCCTTTGTTTTCCTCTCTGTTATGATATCTCCGTGCTTTCTCGGTTGGCACAGACTCTACAGGGAGAGTTTCCCGGTGTTTGGAAACTTCTCTTTCCCTTTCCAGGCTCCCTTCCCCGGACAGAGGTCCGTCCCTCCCTCTTTGTCCCTCTCTGGCTTCTATATTCTTTCCTACCTCCTTTAGAGGGGAGTGAGTTGCTTTTCTCAGTGTCCGATGTTCTCTGCTGACATTCCGAAGCTGTTTGAGGAATTTACTCGGCGTTTAGATGTCCCCTTGATGAATTTGTGGAGGAGAAAGTGTATTCCCCGTCCTAATCCTCCCCCATCTTAACCGGCACCTTTTTTTTTTTTTTTTTTTTTTTTTTGGGGGTTTTTTGTGGGGTGTGTTTTTGGGGGGGGGGGGGGGGGTGGGGGGGGGGGGGGGGGGGGGGGGGGAGGAAAATATGAGTGGGGTGCTTGCGTGGGTGGGGAGGAAATAATTTTTTGTGTTTTTTTCTTTCTCCCCCTCAAAAAAATTAATATTTCTATTTCTCCACGAATGGATGATATACTGAACAATTTAAATGTTGCATTTTGATCTTCTATTTGAAATTCCCCCAGAACAATGGCTCTAGGTCCGGTTCTACATTGCCTCTGAGGGTCCCCTTTTTGAAACCCCGGGGGGGGGGGGGGGGGGGGGGGGGGCCCCCCCCCCCCCCCTTTCTTTTGGGGAACACCCGGGGGGGGGGGGGGGCTGGGGGGCTGGCGGTCGGGGGGCACCGAGGGGGACCGCACCTCTTCTCCTCTCCTTCTCTTTTTTTCTTTTCTTTGTTGAGGGGGGGCGGGCCCCCCCCCCCCCTCCTCTTTTCCCGAGGAGGGGGGGGGGGGGGGGGGGGGGGGGGGTGTTGTTTTTGGGTTGCACAGAGTCGGACACGACTGAAGCGAAGCAACTTAGCAACTTAAGGGCTGGACAGACTTGAGATGATCAGATTACTTCCACTCCCCCAGCTCCCTGCATTAGCATTTCCCTACCATATTATACAGTGAAAGAATGTCATCTAACTTTTTGAGAAAGACAGCTAGCTGGCAAAATATACCTCTTTCCTTCTCTGCGTTAGAGGCAAATTCTGAGACCCTTTTCTGTGTCAAAATGATACCTATATTTCAAAGCACAGACAACATACATTGTGAAGTCTCCTCTAATTCTTCCAAACCCAAAACTAAATGAAACAAACTATATGTATATACATGGGTTCCATGGTGGCTCAGTGGAAAAGAATCTGCCTGTCAATTCAGGAGACAGGGTTTGATCCCTGGGTTGGGTTGGGAAAATCCCCTGGAGAAGGAAATGGCAACCCACTCCAGTATTCTTACCTGCGAAATCCCATGGACAGAAGAGCCTGGCAGGCTACAGTCCAAAGGGTGTGAAAGAATTGGACATGACTTAGCAACTAAATAAAAACAACTATATATAAGGTTTCCCTCTCTTAAACTTCCAAGTGCATTTAAGGGCACATAGTTATGTTTTGTTAATCTATGATGAGAATTTAGTCTATGTCAGTGCTAGGTTAAGCATTTTACATGTATTAACATTGCAGGTAAATGCAACTTTTGACTCTATCTCATATCTGAACAAAGAGATCACGTGACTTGCCCATGACCACTGGGAAATGGTAGAGTCATTTATTTCCTGCTTTGATAGAGATAGTACTCCATCTTTTGCTAAGATTGTATTATGTTTTACTTTTTGCTTGCAAGAATAATTGACATTTGTAAGGGGATTAACATTTTACCATTCATCAGCTCACTAATGTCAAACATACTTTTGTGGTGTTGTTATTACTATTTTCCCCACATTTCACAGGAGGTATGTGGCAGAAACAGTATTCGACCAGGTGATATTTCAGGCCACTGAACTCCCTTACCTGGCCTCCTGCAAGGCCAGCTTTGTGTTTTCATTGCCTTTATAGGGCTAGAACTTTCCTTTCACCACAGCTACCAAAAGATCTCAATTATGGTACCAGGGCAGGGGCGTGGCCCACACTGGCCCAGGCTTAATCTAAGAGCTACACAAAGGAGAGAGTGCTCAGATCTTTCTCAAGTTGTCCAGGTGGTCATCTGTAGCTGCAAGTTTTGCATCCACAGATTTGGAGAGCTGTCTTCATGGTACTATGCTATTTTATAGAAGGGCCTTAAGCATCCATGAATTTTGGTATCAGTAGAGGTCCTGGAACCAGTCCCTCCCAGGAATAATGAAGGGTGAGCTCCAATAGAATGTAGAGTTTCCCTTTATATTGGAGAATTATAGGATATAACGGGCCAGGTCAATACGACCAGTGGCTTTGTATGACCAGATCAATATACCCAGTGGCTTTTATCAGATGGAATCTTCATATGGGTTTATAGAATGGGTCCTGCTCTTCTCTGAGAACAGAATGAAGATTCAGGTCCATTTGGCCAGCACATACTAAGAAAAACTAAATTGGGTTAAAGAGTGCCTTAACTGAATCCCTGCATAAAGGGCAGGTTACAGTTCATTTATCCTTTTAATGAGAAAATAATGAGCACTTACTATACACCAAAATATATGTGCATATTAGAGTTTTAGAAGTACAACAATTGACCAAGAATTTTTCCACACCTTTGGGATTTTGTCAGTCTAAATAAAGAAGTAAACTGGAACAAGCTCCAATTACCAGAAATTGAGTTTATTTAGAAATAGCAGATAAATTGCAATTCAGAAAACATGTGCTAATTATGATTGGACTTTTCTGCAGAATATCTAGCCAGGAGACCTGAATCCACTTGCAATAAAGAAGAGAAAGTTAAAAAAAAAAAAAAACAAACAGAAAACATGTACTGTAGCAAGTTACAGGTGAGTCCATGGGGATCTGGGAAGGCTGAATTTATGGGGGAAAGTGGGAAGAAGAAGAAGAAGTCCAGCAAGAGTCCAGGCAGGAAGTTCACCAGTTTGAGGATGGGAGAGATTCTTAGCAAATATTCATTGTTCCGGAGGTAAGTCTTAGTTTTTAGTACAGCAGGCATATACAGAAATCAGTCTCACTTCTTAAATTCCATTCTTCTGAGGGCACATGTATAAGATTTTCCATTTCGTATCATCTGGTTTCATTTTGAATTGGAAGTCTTTCATGATTTCCTAATCATATGAGAGAAACATGCAAAAAGGCAGTTACTGTGCAATGTGATGCTCACTCACAATGCAGTGGCAGGGGTCTGTGCAGTCAGAAGGGGCTCATTTATACTGCAGGGAGTTTGATAAGGAAGAAGGTGATGATGGAGGGGAGGAATATGATGGAAGGAGTGAGATTCAGGGGCGATACCCTTGGTGAAAGGAAGAGTGTGCACAAAAGAAAGAAAGAAAGTAGAACACAGCCAGGCTGGAGAGGTGGTGGGTGGGAGTCTGGAGTTCTTGAAATGCAGTGGTATACAGCAGGTCTGTGCAACCCTAGGGGCTGCAGCCCGCCAGGCTCCTCCTTCCATGGGATTCTCAAGGCAAGAATACTGGAGTGGGTTACTATCCTCCTCCAGGGGATCTTCCCAACCCAGGGATGGAACCTGTGTCTCTTACATCTCCTGCATTGGCAGGCGGCTTCTTTACCACCAGTGACACCTCTGGGATTCATTCTCCTTTCTGAAGGTAGAGCAACTGCTGGTCTTTGAGGGTTATACTGCTTCTCAATGTACTCACCTAACAACACGTTAAAAATCATCTATATTCAAAGGGCCCACCTAGTGCCTCGCTTCAGAAATAAATCAGTGGAGAAGAGTGTTCTGTTTACTATGCTGTGTAAGAAACTGTTCTTGTTTTGTTTGTGTGGGTCAGGAGCTCATACTAGAGTGTTGAGGAAGCCTGTCACACATCCATGTCTGAAGGCTATCTCCTGTTGAGTACAGAATCTGTCTTTGGTGGGCCACTTAGTCTGTAGTGTGCAGGGGGCAAGCCAGGGCACGTAAGAGTCTTCTGGGAGGCAGACTCCTCCTCCAGTTTCATTGGTCCTGCTGGTTCAGCTAGGCCTCCCGTGACCTTCTAGTTGCAGAGCTCCTGCTTGGCACCAGGGGGCGTGCCTGGGTTTTTACTCTCCCTCTAAACAAGGCCTTACAAATGGACTTTTGTGAATGGACTGGTCTCCTGAGGCCACAGTGGCCTCTCTTGACGACCTTTCTATCCTGCTTGTTCTCACCTCTTTCCTTCAGCTCAGAACTAAGCATGAGTTGAGATGCTCTGGTACTTTCACAGAAACTGTAGTCGAGGTCCCTGTTAGATTCCTGATAGTTATCAAACATCTCAGGTTTTGTTTTGTTTTGTTTTTTTCCTTTTCTTCCACCTCAGCATAATTTGAAGAAGCTTATCAAGCTTATCAAGTCAAAGCTATGGTTTTTCCAGTAGTCATGTACAGATGTCAGAATTGGACCATAAAGAAGGCTGAGTGCTAAAGAAGGCTGATGCTTTTGAACTGTGTTGTTAGAAAAGACTCTTGAGAGTCCCTTGCACTGCAAGGAGATCAAACCAGTGCATCCTAAAGGAAATCAACCCTGAATATTCATTGGAAGGACTGATGCTGAAGCTGAAGCTCCAGCACTTTGGCCACTTCATGTGAAGAGCTGACTCATTGGAAAAGACCCTGATGCTGGGAAAGATTGAGGGCAGTGGGAGAAGGGGGTGACAGAGGATGAGATGGTTGGATGGGACCGTCGACTCAATGGATGTGAATTTGAGGAAACTCCAGGAGATAGTGAAGGACAGGGAAGCCTGGCATGCTGCAGTCCATGGGGTCATCAAGAATTGGACATGACTGAGCAACTGAACAACAACAAAAATCAAAGGTAAGACTAGAACTATGTCTTATATATTTCTTTTTATAATTTTCACTTTAAAATGATTTACTTTTTTTTTTTGAATGTGCAATTCATTCAGAAAGATCAGAATTCTAAGATGAAAGTAGGTAAGTACCAAGAATCCCTTCCACATTGTCATGTTCCTCATAAATATCTCCAGTTTTCCTAGTGTAGGATATCAGCATCGTCACTGAATTTTAACTGTCAAGTTCCTAGCTGAGTACACTTAGCACAGGCGATGGATTTACTGTGCTGCGTGTCAGGACCCCCCTTGCTTGGGCCCTATCTTAGCCTGTTCAGGCTGCTGTGACAAACTACCGTCGACTGGGTGGCTGATAAACCGTAGAAATTCCTCCTAGCTCTGGATGCTAAACAGCCTGAGCCTAAGGTGCCAGCAGGTCTGATGCCTGTCTCTTGGTTCACGGTTGTCTTTTCACTGTGTTCCTATCTGCAGCAGGGGGAAGGAGACTCCCTGCGGTCTCCTTTATAACGTTATGGATCCCATTCAGGCAGGCTCCACCCTGACGACCCAGTGATCTTCCAAAGGCGCCTCATCCTAACATGAACTTCCCAACTTCATTGGGAACATGAACTTGGGGAGACATAAACATCCAGTCTATAGCAGGCCACTTCCAAGTCATCTTCTAGGAACATTATTTTTTTTCTTCAGTAATGAATTTTATTTTTAAATTTTTATTTATTTTTTATGATTCATTTGACTGCCTCAGGTCCTCGTTGCATCAGGCAGGATCTTTCATTGTGGTGTGTGGACTCTCTAGTTGTGGCACGTGGACTCAATGGTTGCAACACACAGGATTAGTTCCTCTGAGGTATGTGGGCCCTTACTTCCCCTACCTGGGATTGAACCCAAGTCTCCTGCGTTGCAAGGCAGATTCTTCACCACTGAACCACTAGGGAAGTTCCCTAGGCGCACTATTAACATGTTGATATGCCTTGTTAAACTCACAGTCCTAATAATACATTTTAACCACATGAATTGCTTATTGCCTTTTTAAGCTCCAGAACCTACAGGACCAGAGTTATTTGCTATATATAAGGCACCAGTAATAGGACATACATATGGAGGGGGAAAAGCATTATTATGGTGGAAGAGACAGCCTATTAGTAAGAATATTATGCTATTTTTCTAGGTTTTATGATGGCTGTAGCATCTGTCATTACTTCTACATTTGTCATTTTCTGTGTTTCTTTTGCCATTTTCTAAACACTTGGTTCGGAGAAGGCAATGGCACCCCACCCCAGTACTCTTGCCTGGAAAATCCCATGGACGGAGGAGCCTGGTAGGCTGCAGTCCATGGGGTTGCTAAGAGTCGGGCACGACTGAGCGACTTCACTTTCACTTTTCACTTTCATGCATTGGAGAAGGAAATGGCAACCCACTCCAATGTTCTTGCCTGGAGAATCCCAAGGATGGAGGTGCCTAGGGGGCTGCCGTCTCTGGGGTCGCACAGAGTTGGACGTGACTGAAGCGACTTAGCAGCAGAAACACTTGGTTACACGATTTAAATTTGGTATTGTGTGCCTTGTTTTCTTAGGAACCCCACATTGGGAGAACTATTGGTCCCACACAACTTTGAGCCTCTCCTGATAAATAGCCCAGCAGGTGTCTCAGCACGTTGAGTTATGTGCGGTTTGCCCGTCTGTCCAGAGTGAGTGACCCAGACAGCAGAAGACTAGGCCTTGTTTCTCAGTGTATGGTCTTGGAAATTTCTTGGCCCTTGTCCAAGTCACCAGATACAATCTCCATCATTACCATTAACAGCAACAGGTTCAAATGCAGCCGTTACAAATCATCTACACCAGCGCCTGAGTTGATGAGTTGAGAGGAGATCAGATCAGATCAGTCGCTCAGTCGTGTCCGACTCTTTGTGACCCCATGAACCGCAGCATGCCAGGCCTCCCTGTCCATCACCAGCTCCCGGAGGTCACTCAGACTCGCATCCATCGAGTCAGTGACGCCATCCAGCCATCTCATCCTCTGTCGTCCCCTTCTCCTCCTGCCCTCAATCCCTCCCAGCATCAGAGTCTTCTCCAATGAGTCAACTCTTCGCATGAGGTGGCCAAAATACTGGAGTTTCAGCTGGACTGTGAGGAAGGCTGAACGCCGAAGAATTGATGCTTTTGAACTGTGGTGTTGGAGAAGACTCTTGAGAGTCCCTTGGACTGCAAGAAGATCCAACCAGTCCATTCTGAAGGAGTTGAGAGGAGAGGACGACAGAAAGTGAAAAGTGAAAGTGAAGTTGCTCAGTCGTGTCCGACTCTTTGCGGCCCGTGGACTGTAGCCCACCAAGCTCCTCCGTCCATGGGATTCTCCAGGCAAGAATACTGGAGTGGGTTGCCATTTCCTTCTCCAGGGGATCTTCCCGACCCAGGGATTGAACCCAGGTCTCCCACATTGCAGGCAGACGCTTTAACCTCTACGCCACCAGGGAAGCCCTTAAATACAAGAATACAGTCTCTCAGAAAACCTTCTATAGAGACACAGAAGTTCAGATCCAAGTACTAACATCAAAGATTTCAAAGGGAGGAAAGGAAGCCAGGTTGAAAGAAGGGAGAGGAGGCGGGAGAGTGGGGGCGAAAGGGTGGCCTTACAGACGTCTCCTGCCACCTACAGACACCCAGGCGTTATGGGACTTTTCCCTGGGCCTCCAGAAAAGGGAGGCCTGGAACTCGGCCCTACCAGAAATCAGACCAGACCAAAACCAGAATTCGAGTTCTCTGCCAAGAGGAGGTGATCAGTCTCCAATCCTCAGCTCAGGCTGAGGGCCCTTCAACCAGATTCCTGTGTCCAGGACCGGGGGACTAGAAAAATGGGGAAGGAGAGGAAGGGTTAAGGAGAGGAAAGAGAGAGGGAAAGCGCATGGCTCAAGGGGAGTTATAAATCAGCTCTGTGCTCTTCCGAGGATTTATATTCAACTGAAGACATGTCCAATGCAGGACCTTATGGCTTTCTGCTTTCCTTTTGCTTACATGGAGAAATAACAGTTAATATAATCAACTATCCCAAGGCAGAAGAGTATTATTAAAAAAGAATACTTTGCAACATTATTGATTTCTCAAGTCACTGTCAGATATTTTAAGATTTGAATTTGATAAAACATAATATGATTTCTTTTATGGGATTTTTATGTTTTCCCAATCTTTATCACCCTTGTGTGCTTCTTAGTTGAAAATGAGAGTATCTACTAAGTATCAGCTGAACAAATCCTGATCTAAGTTACAAAAACCTTTATGACCACATTGTCATTTTCCTCCACTTACTTCTTTCTGTAAACAGATTTGTGGGGCAGGGGTCATCCCTGGAGAAAGAGAACCAGGCATGGCTTTCTTGACGTAAGAGAAGCCATTTTTGGCCCAAGCCCTTTGTGATCTCAGCCTGGCCATAATGCTGGATCTTGAACAGGTCTCAGTGATAAATGGTCTTAAGGGAGCAAAAGAATGCATAAACAACGGACTGTTAAAGGGCAAAAGAAATAACGAGCAAAAACATTAGATCTATCTCAAAGACTCTGAGTTCTCTTTTGATGGTAAAGACTCGCCTAAAGCACAGTCTTGAGCCATTTTGCAGAATCGAAATGCCAACTAGATCAACTGGAATCAAAAGGAATGTTGACCTTTTCTGACCCTCTTGACTTCAATCAACTGAAGCTTGGGACTCTGCCTACCATCCAGGCCCCTTCATGAATATGCATGTACCAATAGCTTAAACTTCCCCACTTTTGCTGTTCAGAGAAAACACTGCTTTGAGAAAGATCCCTAGTGTTTGCCTCACTTGCAGTGAGTAACAAGATCTTCTGCAATTTGGTTTTTCTGTCTTTTGGCAATACCACCAAAAGGCAAACCCAATGTCCAGGTAACAATTCTACGTCATTGAGCCTTATTTAAATTTTTTCATATTGTTCTATATACACAGCATTTATTATATATACCCAGTATAATGTGATACAGTGTGTAAGAGGAAAGATTGGAGTAGCAAGGATTCCTAAGTTGGTTTGGGGAGTGGGTAGAGAAAATTTGGTCTTCCCTGATAGCACAGTTAGTGAAGAATCTGCCTGAATTCAGGAGACCTGGTTCAATCCCTGGGATGGGAAGATCCCCTGGAGAAGGGAATGGTAACCCACTCCAGTATTCTTGCCACGGACAGAGGAGCCTGGTGGGCTACAGTCCATGGGGTTGCAAAGAGATGGACACGATTAAGCAACTAACACATACACACAAAGAAAACGTAGAGAGTCATCTGAGCTGGACAGTAATGCTGTTGAAAGAAGAACTATGTCTGTTCTCCACTCTCTACCTAGCACATGGGAGCTTCTCTGGTATGGCAAAAGAATGTGGAAATGGAAAAAAGAAACTGTTTTGGGTAGAAATAACAGACGTTGTTGTTTTATGTCTCTAAGTCATGTCTGATTCTTTTGCCACCCTGTGAACTATAGACTGAGAAGGTCCTCTGTCCATGGGGTTCTCCAGGCAAGAATACTGGAGTGGGTATCCATTTACTTCTTCAGGACATCTTTTTGACTCAGGGATTGAGCCTGCCTTTCCTACATTGGCAAGAGGTTTCTTTACCACTGAAAGAAACCTCAGGGGGGCCCTGAAATTATTAACAGACATCCTCAAAGGAGGCGGAATGACAGAGATTAACATTTACTTTTTATTAAGGCCCTACAATGTGCTAAAAATGCACAGATTAAAGGTAAATCTGAGGAGTGGTGATTAGTTGGTAAGTATGTCCACACCTGGCAGCTCTACTGTTTTCAGTTATATTCAAAAAGAGGTCATTTACTTGGAAAGAAGCAGATAGCTGGCAACATAATTGGGCTACAGCTGAAGCCCTCAAACCTCTAAACTCAATCTGTATGAGGAAATAAATTCCCTTTGTTATTTAAGCCCGTTTCTGTTATTTGCAACTGAAAGCAGCTAAGCTTTATGTCAGGTAAAATAAAGGTTAAAAGCAGAAAAAAGTGACAGGGTCTCCCTGTTCTGCTCTAATGTGATCTAAAGAATGGTAGCATCACCTTGGAACTTGTTAGAAAAGCAAATTCTTGGGCCCCATCCCAGACCTACTAAGTCTGAACCACTGCAGCCCGGATCAGCGCCTTATTTGCATTTCCAACAAGCCACAGGTGTTGCTGATGCCCTTGGAAGGCAGACTGTCTTTGAGCAGCTCCTCTGAAATACTCCCCTGGGTGGACCATGAGACTAAGACTTCAGAGCTTTGAGGGATGAATACTAAGTTTTTCTCCTTACCAGAGGTAAGCTCTAACTGTGAACTAATTCAAGCCGATTTCGTTCCAAAAGAGGAGGTGAAGCAACTGGGAGAATATTTCTTCTTTGCATCAGCACGTCAGTGATAAAGAAAAGTGTATCCTGTTGTTGCTGACAATGGGGTCTGGCTGCTCCCAGCTCTAAAATCAATAAAGGGGCAGACGCCTGTCCAAAGGCGGTGTTCCTCCTCCCAACAAGCAGCGGGCAAGAGCTTTTAAATGGGATTTTAGGGTGTATAGGTGGAGGGAGGGGTTTACATGCAGAAACAGCACAGTCACCTCTGACAGTGACTTGAAATTGCTCAAGCGGCAGTCTGACCAGCATCATCTTCGTTGTTTTTAGTACAGTTAATCTTCAAGGCTGATTTGTTTCCATTTCTTTGAGGCCTGTTCTCGGAATTGTTGCAGCTTATATTATGGTCTGGTCATCATGTAGTTAATTTCTTCCACTTGGTGAGGGTTTCAGTATGTACAAAACAGCTCAGAAATATGGTCAGAATATTATCTATGATCCTGGAAGGGGTACTGAAAGCCCTTGACTTTTCTTAAAGACCAAACTGTTGTTATTTTTTTCTTGTTTGACTGCTTTCCTTGACTTCTGCATGTTCTCACTTCTCAAATTAAATGTATTCTTTGGCTCATGTTTTTCTACAGACAAAAGGCAGTCTGATGACATGGTAGGGGAAGAACCACAGGGTCTGGCTCCATTTCACTATAGGTTCCTTGGCTATTTGCAGGCATAGGTCTATAAAGATTTTAAATTAGGAGGACAGTTAGTGGGCAGATTCTGCAAAGTTTGCAGAGAGAGGAATCCGTGCAGCAGTAGCATCAGCAGCGTGTGACTGCTGAACGCTGCGACTGGATGAAGCCCTTACAACTGTCTCGTGCTCTTGTGTGCCTTCGCACGAGCACATAAGTGTGTCATTCCCAACAGAGAAGACAGATTGGCCTAGCTTTGGGCCCCCCGGTCACTGTGTGTTCAGGAGAGAAGGGAACTCATGAACAGCAGATTCACTAAAAATCACAGAAACAGAGCAGGTGAGATACTGTTCTTTCAAAAGAAGAGTTGCCAAACTGCAGAAACACAAATGTCCATGATAATATTTCTAATACAGAAAAGTAAAGAAAAAGAAGTGTGTGTGGAATTAAAGATTCTATCAGAAAGCCAAAAGCTGAGTTAGAGCGTAGTTAAAAAATACCACCTGCCACATCAGTAAACCAAGGATGTACAGGCCATCCCCCCACTGTGCAGCCCAGGGGATTCCAGAGGTAGGAGCCAGGATACTGGCCCCAGGAAGCTAGGGTGCGAATCAAAGAAATGATTTCAAGGAGCCCAGACTCTTGCATCTTCCCGAATATAGAAAAGTACTAAGTTCATTTGAGATGTCTGGTTTTCTTTAATTAGCAGCTATCTTTGATGTTCAACTACCCGACTTTTTTGTTTGTTTGTTTGAACTCCTGTATATCCTGGCTCCTCCCTTACCTCTTTGGAGCAGCCCTTCAAAGCCCTCTGAGAGGCTATCTTCTGGGCTTCCATCCTCAGTGAGTCCGTTGAGTAAAACATAATTAGGTTGTGAATTTTTTTTTCAGTTGAAGTAAGAACAAAATTTGAGAAGCTATAATACTGATCTAATGGGATATATATACTTAATAACAAAAATTTTTAAAGAGCATATGATAGTTATTGTGTATTCATGGCAAGTGTGAGGCTTGTTTTATACAGCAGAGTTTCTCAGTTTCAGTTCAGTTCAGTTCAGTTGCTCAGTCCTGTCCAACTCTTTGTGACCCCATGAATCGCAGCACGCCAGGCCTCTCTGTCCATCACCAACTCCCTGAGTTCACTCAGACTCACATCCATCGAGTCATTATGCCATCAAGCCATCTTATCCTCTGGTGTCCCCTTCTCCTCCTGCCGCCGATCCCTCCCAGCATCAGAGTCTTCTCCAATGAGTCAGCTCTTCTCATGAGGTGGCCAAAGTACTGGAGTTTCAGCTTCAGCATCATTCCCTCCAAAGAAATCCGAGGGCCTGATCTCCTTCAGAATGAACTGGTTGGATCTCCTTGCAGTCCAAGGGACTCTCAAGAGTCTTTTCAAACACCACAGTTCAAAAGCATCAATTCTTCGGCACTCAGCCTTCTTCACAGTCCAGCTCTCACATCCATACATGACCACAGGAAAAACCATAGCCTTGACTAGACGGACCTTTGTTGGCAAAGTAACGTCTTTGCTTTTGAATATGCTATCTAGGTTGGTCATAACTTTCCTTCCAAGTAGTAAGCGTCTTTTAATTTCATGGCTGCAATCACCATCTGCAGTGATTTTGGAGCCCCCCAAAATAAAGTTTGACACTGTTTCCACTATTTCCCCATCTATTTCCCATGAAATGACGGGACCAGATGCCATGATGTTAGTTTTCTGAATGTTGAGCTTTAAGCCAACTTTTTCACTCTCCACTTTCACCTTCATCAAGAGGCTTTTTAGTTCCTCTTCACTTTCTGCCATAAGAGTGGTGTCATCTGCATATCTGAGGTGATTGATATTTTTCCCAGCAATCTTCATTCCAGCTTGTGTTTTTTCCAGTCCAGCGTTTCTCATGATGTACTGTGCATATAAGTTAAATAAACAGGGTGACAATATACAGCCTTGACGAACTCCTTTTCCTATTTGGAACCAGTCTGTTGTTCCATGTCCAGTTCTAACTGTTGCTTCCTGACCTGCATACAAATTTCTCAAGAAGCAGATCAGGTGATCTGATATTTCCATCTCTTTCAGAATTTTCCACAGTTTATTGTGATCCACACAGTCAAAGGCTTTGGCATAATCAATAAAGCAGAAATGGATGTTTTTCTGGAATTCTCTTGCTTTTTCCATGATCCAGCAGATGTTGGCAATTTGATCTCTGGTGGTTCTGCCTTTTCTAAAACCAGGAAGGTCATGTTTCACGTATCGCTGAAGCCTGGCTTGTAGAATTTTGAGCATTACTTTACTAGCGTGTGAGATGAGTGCAACTGTGCGGTAGTTTGAGCATTCTTTGGCATTTCCTTTCTTTGGGACTGGAATGAAAACTGACCTTTTCCAGTCCGGTGGCCACTGCTGAGTTTTCCAAATTTGCTAGCATACTGAGTGCAGTGCTTTCACAGCATCATCTTTTAGGATTTGAAAGAGCTCAACTGGAATTCCATCACCTCCACTAGCTTTGTTCTTAGTGATGCTTTCTAAGGCCCACTTGACTTCACATTCCAGGAGGTCTAGCTCTAGGTCAGTGATCACACCATCGTGATTATCTGGGTCATGAAGATCTTTTTTGTACAGTTCTTCTGTGTATTTTTGCCACCTCTTTTTAATACCTTCTGCTTCTGTTAGGTCCATACCATTTCTGTCCTTTAACGAGCCCATCGTTGCATGAAATGTTCCCTTAGTATCTCTAATTTTCTTGAAGAGATCCCTAGTCTTTCCCATTCTGTTGTTTTCCTCTATTTCTTTGCATTGATCGCTGAAGAAGGCTTTCTTATCTCTTCTTGCTATTCTTTGGAACTCTGCATTCAGATGTTTATATCTTTCCTTTTCTCCTTTGCTTTTCACTTCTCTTCTTTTCACAGCTATTTGTAAGGCCTCCCCAGACAGCCATTTTGCTTTTTTGCATTTCTTTTCCATGGGGATGGTCTTGATCCCTGTCTCCTGTACAATGTCACGAACCTCATTCCATAGTTCATCAGGCACTCTATCTATCAGATCTAGGCCCTTAAATCTATTTCTCACTTCCACTGTATAATCATAAGGGATTTGATTTAGGTCATACCTGAATGGTTTAGTGGTTTTCCCTACTTTCTTCAATTTAAGTCTGAATTTGGTAATAAGGAGTTTATGATCTGAGCCACAGTCAACTCCCAGTCTTGTTTTTGTTGACTGTATACAGCTTCTCCATATTTGGCTGCAAAGAACATAATCAATCTGATTTCGGTGTTGACCATCTGGTGATGTGCATGTGTAGAGTCTTCTCTTGTGTTGTTGAAAGAGGGTGTTTGTTATGACCAGTGCATTTTCTTGGCAAAACTATTAGTCTTTGCCCTGCTTCATTCCGTATTCCAAGGCCAAATTTGCCTGTTACTCCAGGTGTTTCTTGACTTCCTACTTTTTCATTCCAGTCCCCTATAATGAAGAGGACATCTTTTTTGGGTGTTAGTTCTAAAAGGTCTTGTAGGTCTCCATAGAATCTTTCAACTTCAGCTTCTTCAGCGTTACTGGTTGGGGCATAGACTTGGATTACTGTGACATTGAATGGTTTGCCTTGGAAACGAACAGAGATCATTCTGTCGTTTTTGAGATTGCATCCAAGTACTGCATTTTGGACTCTTTTGTTGACCATGATGGCTACTCCATTTCTTCTGAGGGATTCCTGCCCACAGTAGTAGATATAATGGTCATCTGAGTTAAATTCACCCATTCCAGTCCATTTCAGTTCGCTGATTCCTAGAATGTCAACATTCACTCTGGCCATCTCTTGTTTGACTACTTCCAATTTGCCTTGATTCATGGACCTGACATTCCAGGTTCCTATGCAATATTGCTCTTTACAGCATCGGATCTTGCTTCTATCACCAGTCACATCCACAGCTGGATATTGTGTTTGCTTTGGCTCCATCCCTTCATTCTTTCTGGAGTTATTTCTCCACTGATCTCAAGTAGCATATTGGGCCCCTACCGACCTGGGGAGTTTTTCTTTCAGTATCCTATCATTTTGCCTTTTCATACTATTCATGGGGTTCTCAAGGCAAGAATACTGAAGTGGTTTGCCATTCCCTTCTCCAGTGGACCACATTCTGTCAGATCTCTCCACCATGATCTGCCTATCTTGGGTTGCCCCACAGGCATGGCTTAGTTTCATTGAGTTAGACAAGGCTGTGGTCCTAGTGTGATTAGATTGGCTAGTTTTCTATGAGCATGGTTTCAGTGTGTCTGCCTTCTGATGCCCTCTTGCAACACCTACCATCTTATTTGGGTTTCTCTTACCTTGGACGTGGGGGTATTTCTTCACGGCTGCTCCAGCAAAGCGCAGCCACTGCTCCTTACTTTGGATGAGGGGTATCTCCTCACCTTGGACGAGGGGTATCTCCTCACAGCTGCCCTTCCTGACCTTCAACGTGGGATAGCGCCTCTAGGCCCTCCTGCGCTCACGCAGCCACCACTCCTTGGACATGGGGTTGGTCCTCCTGGCCGCCGCCCCTGGCCTCGGGCATGGGCTCAGTATCAATACAACTTATATTTATTCTCTGTGCATTGTCAAGTATTTAGCAACATCCTGGCCTCCACATATCAGGTGCTAGTAGCACTCCCAGCTCTGTTCATAACAATTACAAATGTCTCCAGACATTGCCAATGTACCCTGGGTCCAAATTGCACTTGGTTTGGTACCACTGACTTAGAGATTTCAGATCTTTTGGAAAAGACATGATCCAGTAAGTATGATTTTCAAGCACTGTTGGGAAAAGGAAAGCTTGACACTGATCACAGGAGGAATGGAAAAGTTGGCATGGCTATTGGTAACTTTCTACTGATTCATTAAATGCACATGAATGTAAATATCGTCATAATTTAGGAGATGTGTTGTTTTTCCAAAGCATGTATCCTATGAGGGAAGAATAACTTGATCAAGATGGCTAACCATTTCTCACTCTTGCTGACTCATCTCAGGATTAAAGACATATGAAAATAGGATTCTTTCTGAAATGTTGGGTAGGAAGTTGAAGGAAAGGGGCTATGGATGCTAAGTGGTATTTTCAACATATTTTTCTATCCATAAGATTTTAGGAGAGAAACACTGTCTTGAAGTCAAACATTTGGCTACACAGATGGTATTGGCAATCATTGAAATTTCTGGACAATAGCTTAAGATGTTGGAATAATGGGCTCTTGGATAATGTAGCCTGTCTCAGTAAAGGAAGAACATTTTTTTTTTTTTTTTGGTCGGGAATAGTACTTCTCAAAGGGTTCAATTCAGTTCAGTCACCCAGTCTTGTCCGACTCTTTGTGATCCCATGAATTGCAGCATGCCAGGCCTCCCTGTCCATCACCAACTCCTGGAGTTCACTCAGACTCTTGTCCATCAAGTCGGTGATACCATCCAGCCATCTCATCCTCTGTTGTCCCCTTTTCCTCCTGCCCTCAATCATTCCCAGCATCAGAGTCTTTTCCAGTGAGTCAACTCTTCCCATGAGGTGGCCAAAGTATTGGAGTTTTAGCTTTAGCATGAGTCCTTCCAAAGAACACCCAGGGCTGATCTCCTTTAGCATGGACTGGTTGGATCTCCTTGCAGTCCAAGGGACTCTCAAGAGTCTTCTCCAACACCACGGTTCAAAAGCATCAATTCTTCAGCTCTCAGCTTTCTTCACAGTCCAACTTTCACACCTATACATGACCACTGGAAAAACCATAGTCTTGACTAGAAGGACCTCTCATAGGGTAGTCTGCATCAAAATTATTGCCTAGAATATCAATTCTTGGGCCCTACTATAAATTTATGGATTCCATTGTGAAAGGGGGTTGGATATCATTGAACCTGCAACTCTAAATTCATCCTACAGATGCTTTTTATGTACTGTTGCTGCTAAGTCGCTTCAGTCGTGTCCGACTCTGTGTGACCCCATAGACAGCAGCCCACCAGGCTCCTCTGTCCCTGGGATTCTCCAGGCAAGAACACTGGAGTGGGTTGGCATTTCCTTCTCCAATGCATGAAAGTGAAAAAATAAAGTGAAGTTGCTCAGTTGTGTCCAACTCCTAGTGACCCCATGGACTGCAGCCCACGAGGCCCCTCCGTCCATGGGATTTGCCAGGCAAGAGTACTGGAGTGGGTTGCCATTGCCTTCTCCGTGTATATGTGTATATTAAATTATGAAATTAAGATTATTACCTCAGATAGTAAATACTAACCTTATAAGGATTATTGAGACTCACTGAGTTAAAGCTCAAGATTGGAATATGGTGATTTAAGTGTGTCTTATTTTTTTTAAATGCTTCTTTTAACCTGGGATTTGGAGTTCTCTATATCAAGAGTGTATACAATGTGGAAATCTGCACATTAGACTTTAGAGTGTATTTGCATGATGATGGAAGGAGAGAAACAATGGTGGTGTCACAGTGGGTGCCCACTATAAGGAACCAGCTACAGAAAAGAACAACACACCCTAACCAAGAAAACACACGGAGCCACATGTAACATTTGTCCAAACGCTCCTTTGGCTCAAAGAAGTTTCTGACAACTTCTTTACTGTCTTTTAGATAATTTCATCTGGAGAAGAAGGGAAAATATCTCAAGGAACTGACATTTGGGGCCTCACCATGAAGGGAAAGGAAAGAGCTTGGCCTTGGGGTAGAAGCTGTCATGTTTGCTAGCTGACCTCATAGCCAGAGAAAGAAAGACCGAGCATAGTCTGAAGTTTGCTTCAAGAAGCAAATTTCAAGAAGTTCAGAGAGAAAAACAGTCATGACACAGCATCTGAAACATCTGGAAGGGAAGTCTATTAGAAAGATTGCAAAGTTTTAAAAAAAGAAAAGCAGTTCGCTTTGTACACTTGCAAGTAGCCTCAGTGAAGAACAACAGGACATGATTTAAAAAATCAGGGGCATTGTATACAGTGCTGAAGTGACCAGATATTTTTCTTTTTTGGTAAGGAGCATGTGTGTGGCAGAATAATTTATCAAACTATTAATTTGTTCACTTACTTTTCCACTTCCCATTTCATAAAAAAGATCAGGTTAATTCATTTCCTCATGAATTTTTCTAAGTTGGGAGACAGAAAACAATTTTTCTAAATTGGTCTCATGTTCCATGGTCTCACGTCCAACTAATTACAACCCTCTACGAAGTTCCCCTGACCACGGAGAGAATAGTAAAGAATATCTATATATCTAAATATGAGATATGCCTCATGTCTTTAAGTTATCTAAAAATCCCTAACATTTTTTCATGTAATATTTTATTTCTTTGTTTTTAATTAATTTATTTTTTATTGAAGGATAATTGCTTTACAGAATTTTGTTGCTTTCTGTCAAACCTCAACATGAATCAGCCATCGGTATACATATATTCCCTCTCTTTTGAACCTCGCTCCCATCTCCCTCCCTACCCCACCCCTCTAGGTTGATACAGAGCCCCTGTTTGAGTTTCCTGAGCCATACAGCAATTTCTCCTTGGCTGTCCATTTTACATACTGTAATGTGGATTTCCATGTTACTCTTTCCATGAATCTCACCCTCTTCTCCCCTCTCCCCAGTGTAATAATTTTTTCTTTTGCCTCAAGAAGATTTGGGATATAATCATAAATTTTAAAAAATGAAATGAAAGAGAAAAAGCACTATGTCTTTTCTTTTATCCTGCCCATCTATCTTGGGCAAAATAATCCAGACTTTTTTCATGTTTTATTCCTTTGTTAATATGTGCTGATAATAATTCCTCATTTACATCTAAATTATAATCATGAAGTAATTCACATAGACCGCTCTAAAGAAAACACTATGGGCTTCCTATTTCTAATCATTTTCTAATGAAAATGATTTCATTTCTCAGTAGAATATTAATAATGATGACAAAGATAATAGTAACAATGATAATAACAAATTTTTATGGAATGGTCTAGTCAAAGCTATGGTTTTTCCAGTAGTATGGATGGATGTGAGAGTTGGACTATAAAGAAAGCTGAGCACTGAAGAATTGATGCTTTTGAATTGTGGTGTTGGAGAAGACTCTTGAGAGTCTCTTGGACTGCAAGGAGATCCAACCAGTCCATTTTAAAGGAGATCGGTCCTGGGTATTCATTGGTAGGACTGATGTTGAAGCTGAAACTCCAATACTTTGGCCACCTGATGCGAAGAACTGACTCATTTGAAAAGGCCCTGATCTTGGGAAAGATTGAAGGTGAGAGGAGAAGGGTATGACAGAGGATGAGATGGTTGGATGGCATCACCGACTTGATGGACATGAGTTTGAGTAAACTCCGGGAGTTGGTGATGGACAGGGAGGCCTGGAGTGCTGCAGTCCATGGGGTCGCAAAGAATCGGACACGACTGAGCAACTGAACTGAACTGAATGGAACGGTCACTGTGTGTCAGACACTGTTTTAAGCAATTTGTGTGTATAAATGCATTTAATCCTCACAAAATCCTCTGAATTAGGCACTACTCAACTCCCAAATGAACAAACTATGGTTGCCAGGTCAAATATTAATCTTGCGCAGAAGTCGATGCTAAATGCATTTAGAAGAAATAAATTTGTATTTAAAAAGAACCATACTTCTAAGACATATTCAGAAATTCAAGTGACCAAATGACCAAAGCCATAGAGGGACTTTTAACAGGAACTCCAATACTATTTCATACCTCCCAATATTTTTATATTGCAAAATACAAGTCTAAATTGACCAGTTCTTGCCACTTTTCATGGGCTATAGCCACATGACAACATTAATTACTGTAAAGCTATATCAAAAAGCACTAACTTTGGTTACCTTGAAATATGGTACTTAGCTCTGACGATACTTCCTTGGGGCTGTTTCAGTGCAAAAGCAAATGCAGTTTTTGGATTTTTGTTAGTTTTTGATCGTGCCGTGCAGCATGTGACATCTTCCTTCCCAGACCGAGGATGGAATGCACGCCTCCTGCAGTGAAAACACGGAGTCCTAACCACTAGATCACCAGGTAAGTCCCTGGATTTTTTTTTTTTTTTTCCTTTTTTTCAGTTTGATTCACTGATGCTTAAATTATGTAGATTAAAAAAAAATTCTTCAGGTGATGCTAATTTCAAAGACAGTACCCATGCCTGATGACTGAAACAGTCTTTTCTAATGTGGACTAATCATTTCTTGTTTGGTCACTAAGTCATGTCTGACTCTCTGTGACCCCACGGACTGTAACCGCCAGGCTCCTCCCATAGGATTTCCCAGGCGAGACTACTGGAGCGGGTTGCCATTTCTTTCTCCAAGGGGTCTTCCCGACCCAGGGATCAAACCCAAGTCTTCTGCATTGGCAGATGGATTATTTACTACTGAGTTCCCTGGGAAGCCAGACTCATAATAAGAGCTACTAATTATTGAGTGATTACTCTGCAACATGCAACGGTGCCAGATATCTTATATACTTTGTCTCATTTCTTCCCTAAACTGCCACACAAATTAGTCTTTACACTACTCCTTTCACAGATGAGGAAAATTAGGTGTGAGGAAGTTTTGTAACTGATCCAAATTTATATGTTTTCTGAATGGCTAAGCTAGGATTCAAAGACTCTGAAATTAGGGAGTTTCCCACACAAATGAAACATCTCTGATAAGAAAACAATTTGCATTTGGTTTTTAAATATTCCATTTTTGAATTTTGCTGAAAATGTTTTCCTCTGAGGAATATGGACTTTTATATATATAAGAAAGGAATTTACAGAACTGTATTAGAGGCTGTTTGTGAGAATCTCCAAGGGAATTTGTTTCATTTGATGAAAATTTTCAACTTTGTCATAAAGCTTCCAAAGAGAAACTGGTTAGTGAGGGACATATTTTTCTATCTCACGGGATAGATGTTCAGAGGTTTTATCAATTGATTTTTCCAATCAGATTGCCTAAGTTCATTTACTAGTTGTGTGACACTGGACAATTTCCTTATGTTCTCTGTCTCAGATTTCTCATCTGTTAACTGGGAACATGAACTGTACTGATATTGTAGGTGTTTGTTAAAATAAAGTTAGGAAATACATGCAAAATCCATTGTAGTGCCCTGGCACATAGTGGATGACTATACTGACTTTGTAGGTGTTTGTTAAAATAAAGTTAGGAAATACATGCAAAATCCATTTTAATGCCCTGGCACACAGTAGATGGTCAAATAGACCTTTGCTAGCTGTTGTGTTTTTTGGCATGTAGGATCTTAGTTCCCAGACCAGGGATTAAACCCATGTCCCCTGCATTGGAAGGTGATTCTTGACCACTGGACCACCAGGGAAGTCCTGCTAGCTGTTACTTTAATGTAAAATTTCATAATGGAGTCTACATAAATACAGAAAGTGTGAAAATCGAATAAAGTTGGGACTTTGATAGCTGTCATCGCCCATCTGATTCTTCTGTCCTATGGCAGATGGCATTGGCTGCCCATGCCCATCCAGCAACTGTTTTCCTCTCCTTTTTGCTTTGAAAGCAGTGTCTGCCTCTCATGATAGATACTTGACATTAAGGACAGTCATGTTCAGCCACTCATGCATGTAGAGTGTGGACATATCACCATTCCTGATGAATGGGACCTGAAAACAAGTCTTCTTGGAGACCTAAAGCTAAGTTTTCCTTCTGGGAAATTAAACTTTTTTTTTTTCTTTTTCCTTAAAAAAAAAAAAAAAAAAAAAATTAGCACTCTAGGAGAAATTGACCTGTTTTGGATGTGGCAGAATATAGTGCCTGGAACTGTAGCAGTTGTTTTGTGATTATGTGGAGGGATTGGCAAAAAGAATAAGGCTGAGGATGGCAGAGCTTCAACAACGTGTATTAATTTCCTAGTTATGAGCTACTACAACTAAGTACCATAAACTGTGGGACTTAACAGAAACTCAAATTCATTCTTTTATGTTTTGAGTTTCTGTTGTTTTAAGTCCCACAGTTTATGGTACTTAGTTGTGGCAGCTCAAAACTAGGAAATTAATACATGTTGTTGAAGCTCTGCCAAGCTCAACCTTATTCTTTTCTCCAATCCCTGCACGATGGTGTGTAAGCTGGTGGAAAGTTGCTGGGTAGCACGGGGACCCAGTCTGGCACTCCGTGAAGATCTAGAGGGGTGGAGTGAGGGGATATGTATATAATTATGGCCGATTCACGTTGTTGTATGGCAGAAACCAACACAGCATTGTAAAAGTAAAAAATAAACAGAAACCGATTGCCCCACAATTCTAGAGGTTAGTAGTCTGAAATCAAGGTATCAGCAGGGCCATGCTGTCTCTGAAAACTGTACAGGAATCTTCCCTTGCCTGCTCCTAACTTCTGGTGATTTCTTGGCAACTTTTGGCTTTCCTTGCCTTTTAGATACATTAGTCCTCTGTCTTTATGGGTGTTTGTTTTGCAACATGTGTTTTCTCTGTTTGTTTATAACATTTTCCCTCTGTGAATGTCCATTTCTATATCCAAATTTCCCTTTTTTTTATAAGGACTCTAGTCATCTTGTGTTGGAGCCCACTTACTTAATCTTGACTCCCTCTGTTAAGGCCCTATTTCCAAATGAAGTCACATTCTTAGGCACTGGGCGTTGCGTCTTCAGCATATATCATTTTTCGAGGATACAATTTAACCCACAATAGAGTGGAGAGACATGGTCCTTGTTAATGTCAGCGGGGCACAGCACTAATCTTAGTACTGCCTCTTCTCGTGACTTTCTCTCTTGGGTGAGACATTTTGTTACCGTATGGTTTAAGCCACTTTTAGATGGGTAGTCTGCTACTTTCAGCTGGAATTACCTTCCCCGATCCATGTACCTTAGTTTTAAAATTTTTATTATAGCACCAAAATGTATTACACAGAATAATGGAAGATTTGAGTTGTGAGCCCAGATCTATCTGGCTCCAAAGCTAAAGCATTTAATCATTCTTCTATATTGCCTTATTCATTCATTCAAACATGACTGCATCCATCCTTTATTGTTCCAACTCAGTACAGTAACTTTTATCTCAGTAGAAACCTAATGGCAATGCAGAACTGAATGTATTTAAAATGAATCCTTCTTCACAGTGAGATGGTCTCTCCATCCCAGAAAGATAATAGAGCAGTGAAACAACTATCAACCTAAGATTTTTGATATTCGTGTCTTTCAAGGTGCTTTCTCTTCCCAAATCCATCTTTCTAGATATGTAGCCTCACATCCCAATGGAAATATTATTGTCAGTACTAGATCCAACTCCAGCTCCCTTTACTATTTACTCAGCCTCACCCAAAGCAGGCTAAGTCGCCGTTCTCTGGAGGCAGCTTAAAACCTTTTCTACACATCAGTATGGTTCCAGATACAAGTTGGAATCTACCCCATATCTTTAGAATTTTGATCTAAAGTCTGACAGCTTCCTCTTCCTTTTCTTCTATGCAGGTCTCCCTTTTATGGGTAGAGGCAAAGAACATTTTTGGCATAGCTTTTAAATCAGAAGAAGACATTCTCTGAGGTTCTTAAGTCAGAAAAATAAAAACATTTAATATAGAATTCTATTTTAGATCTTTGGGTTCAATCAGTGAGAAAGAAGAGTGCCTTTCATGAGTCCTGGTCTCTCTCTCTCTTACATTTAGCATATTGAGTAAGACCTATCCTCACTAGAAATTTACACTCTAGTGTGGACACAACCACTTTAACAAGTCATTATAGTATGTGATAAGTCATATCTTAGGTAATGGGCAAGGTCCTGACAAGACACAGAGAAGGAACAATGAATGGTCGGAGCCTGTAGGAAGGTACACTCAGTCTTTGAAATCTCTGCCATGTCTTGAAGGTTGAGAAATGGTTTGTTAGGCAGAAGAAAGAAAAGGAAAAAAGGAAAAGCCAGGTCTGCTCCAGAGCAGGGTGAGTGTGGACAGAGCCATGTGAGAGACAGTGTTCTTCTTGAGCATCCTCTTGCCCTGAAGAAGGAGAGCATGGTTGAAGGCCAGCAGGAGTTTGAGGCTGGACAGGGCCGTGGGGGGCATCCCCTGCCTCACTCTCCCTCTGTGCCAGGGCAGACAGATGGAGGCCAGGAACGAAGAGCCCCGCCTTCGCCTCGCCCAGTGTCTTTGCACCAGTGCCTTCTGTTCTGCTGCAGAGCTTTCTAATTGGGGCTCAGGCTTTCCCCCCTCAACCCTTCAAATTCGCCTCAAGGCATTTTTGCTGGTTTCTGTGCACCTCGCTTTGTATGTGACTCCTGTTCTCTCTCCCAGGAACATTCCTGAGCATCCTTCAGGTAAGCACAATTCACAGTCCTTGCAGGCTTCCTCCTTAGCCCTGCCACTGGTGGCCCTTCCTGGAGGCCATATCACAGACGTTTTGTGCAACATGCTAGGGAGTCTGGATTTTATTTTGAGGCCAGTGGTGAACATTTTATAATCTGTGAACAAAGGAGTGACATGGGCAGATTTGTGTTTTGGGAACTATCTCTGGTTATGTAATAGGGAAGAACAAGCCTGGCGCCATACTGGATCTATTCTTCTAGCTCTAACCCTTATGCTCTGTGGCTTGTGCTAAGAATGACTAAAAGAATGTTGCCTATAGCCTGAAATGTGTATGCTATTCCATTCTCCAGGCTCTGACTTTTAAGGGTATAACACTTCTCCATTCATACGGAGATGAATAGTTGCAGGACAGAAAGAAGAAAGAAAGAAAGCAAAGTTGCTTCAGTCGTGTCTGACTCTTCTCTGTCCATGGGATTCTCTAGGCAAGAATACTGGAGTGGGCTGCCAACTTTTGTCTTGTTGGAGGTTTTCAGTAGCATTGTGACCACAGCCCTGGTGGATAGGTATTAGAACAAAGGATTCCTGCACCAAGACATTTACAACAACCAGCCACTCTCTCCTCCCCTTTAAATACTTACAGAAGAAGCCTGAATTCTAACTCAGGTAAGGCGGTTCTTTGGAATACTAGTCTCCCATCTTCTTGGTCTGCTGACTTTCCCAGTAAAGTCACTATCCCTTGCCCCAGCAACCTCATCTCTCAATTTCTTGTCCTGTCACGCTGGGAGTAGTCTGAGCTTGTACTTACATGGGAGCAGTTGCATTGGAGAAACAAATTGGAAGATAATAAGAATGGAAGCAGGAAAGTTCAAGGGCAAGTTCGAGATGGTTGAGACCACGAATGGTGACGGGGAGCTGATCAAAGGGGACAGAGAGGTGATTCTACAGTCAATCAGTGGATTCAGTGTCATGTTACCACCAGTCACCGTAATGGACTTAGGTCAGTTTTCTCTTTTATTTCTTAAAAGGGACTCCCAATTCCTACACAGCTACTCTTTATTTTATCCCTTAAATTCCTCTCCCCAATTAAAAGAAGCAAGCAATTATTAATCCACAGAAATCAACTTTTAGGGCTGACTTTGACATCATCTAAGGCAGCTCTCGCATCGATGACCAAACGGAGGTCATATTTTGCAAAGCCACACGAAGAGCTGTTCCCCTGCCCTCTGCCCGCTCTTCATGCCATTACACAAGGGCTTTGGTTGTTCTTTCCACTCCTTATTTTCACTTAAATAAATTCTCAAATAGAAGCATGCACTGCTTCTACAATCCGCACTTTTTCTCCAGGGGGTGCATAGGGTTGCAGAGATGTGGAGAGAGGGACAGGAAATCCAACCATGAACAGCGATGGCCCTGCTTACCCACTGAGCCCCATCCTAAGTCATTGCGCTGCACAACCCTCTCCTGAGTTGTTCGGTTCTGCACTATAATCCTGCTTCCAGCCCAGTGGTTATGCCTCCCCTTGGAACGCTCACACTTCTGTCTGTTTGGGGATGACATTAAATGGAATGTCACCCCAGTGCTGCCTTTGCGGCTTTCCATCAGCATCTCCCATTAAGTACAGCCAAGTGGGCGCCTGATGGCCTGTGTGAAAGAGGCAGTTTCCCAATTATAAGGAATTCCAATGGTTTAACAGCCCCAAACCCTGTCAAACATGTCTACTGAAGGAAGATACTGCTTTTCAGCTTGTTACAGAATATGATTCCCTTGGTATAATAGCTCTCTGTACTTCAGTGTTAATCTTTAAAAGCCTGCCTGCTCCTCTCATATCACTAGCAGCTGTTGTTAAATTAAATTTCTAAGGAAAATAAACAATTCATCTTTAGGGGATTCAGGCCTAAAGAGTTTTGCAAATGTCAAATTACCTTTTCTGAGTTCACTCCAGGAAGGCTTCACTTCTTTTTATCCATTCTCTATAACTAATTCCAGGGTATGAAGATGTTTCAGAGTTTGGGGATGAATCTATATTGTCTGCATCTCATTGTCCTTGATGTACTTTAGCATTTCTGTAATCTCTCCCATAGAGAAAAAAAAATCCCCAGCCTTTATTTATTTATTTTTCTTCCTGTGGGCTTTCTCTTTTGTACAAAATGAAATGGACCTTCAAAATGGTCTCAGTAAATAGTATTTCTCTTTCACAGCTGAATACATTTGGAGCCTTTTAAAAAAAAGCAAACATTGTCAGCTATAGTGCATTCTTAGGCTTTATGATCTGGAAGGGACTTTCAAGTTTCCATTGTCTGATATTTTGCAAACCAAATCATACTGCAGACTCAGTGGTCATCATCCACCAGATAAAATATAGAATACGTGTCAGGAAGAAGGGAAATCTGAACCTTATATTCCAATGGTGATGAATGGTGAGAAAATAGTCACTCGGGGGGTAAACAATTTGCTGTATTGGTCAGTGGATCAGTAGAATGGAAAACAGACCTAATTTGCAGAGAGTAAAATGGGATAAAGAGAGAGTAAGGACTTGTTCAAGGTCGCACAGCTGATCATTGGCTGTCTGAAGATGCGACCTTGAGGCTATTGGATATGCTCTTTGTATTTTACATCATAGCTGCTACTTGGTCCATTATTTAGATCAAGTGAGACTTTGTCAGTTAAAAAAAGACTGAAGTGCCTTTCTTTTCTTAAACACTAAACAAACATCTATGAGTGTCTGAGAGGTCTAAGTTTGAATTCTTCTCCACTCTGTAACTCAGGGTAATATGCTATAATAGCTTTCTAAGCCTCAATGGTAATATACTAACAGTACATACGTACCATACCATAAATATTAAATCATAAATGCATGCAAATGTTTTTGTTGAAGCCTGATACTGTTGCAGGAAGAGGGACCCCTTGCAGGGCTCTTGAGTGAGTTTCTGCCTAACACTCAGAAATGAATTATTTGAAGAGACACACGCGATGACAAAGCAAGAGACTTTACTGGGAAGGGGCGCCCGGGTGGAGAGCAGCAGGGTGAGGGAACCCAGGAGGACTGCTCTGCCGCCTGACTGCCGGGGGTTTCTGCTCCCAGATTGTCCCTGGCTAATCATTCTGTCCTAGGGGTTCCTGGTGACTCATGTGTCACTTTGCCAAGATGGATTCCAGGGAGGGTTCTGGGAGGTGACAGGGCACCCTGCCCCCTTTTGACTTTTCTTGAACTCTTCCCGTTGATGGTGGCTTGTTAGTTCCATGTTCCTTACCAGGCCCTCCTGTCGGAAAGTGACTCAGGCATACAGTTACTGTGGTGCCTGCGTCATGGGCTGTCTCAGTCAGTGTTTCCTCTAAAAACACCATACTCGACAAAAGTCGTCACTATTATTACGATGTGTAATTCGCCTGTGAAAGTGCACAGCTCATAGGCACCAAAAGTCTGTGAGCCTTTTCCTCATTTTATGTCTTATAAGTTGGAAGTCTTCCATTGCTTCCTCTTCATTCTTAGGCTCCTCAACAAATACTCGCTTTTCTACTCTCGCCTTGGGACTGCCAAGAAAGCAATCTTATTCCCTTGAGAGTCTCTGGTAATGAGAAGCCCCCACCGTTTCCATTGACTGTGACATTTTCCTAGAATGGAATCAGATATCACCACTCCGATAAAACATTGCCAGATGCCTACACCATCTTCTAATAATATGATCAATTGTCTTTATAATCACATTTCTGGCTTAAATATGAGCAGAAGATATACAATGCTTGGCAGGCAAATTTTTATCAATTTATCATCTGGAGCTCATCTGTCACCAACTTTTGTTGATCAAGCCTTGAGCTCCAATCCTTCAGAGCTCTTGTGAGAGTGTTGTTTCAGCCACTGTTCCCTTTATCTCCAGTGGTTCTCCCTGGATGTCAGGCCTTCTTCACACAGGTTCCAGAGTGGGCTTCATGAAGCACAGTGGTGATCTTATTTCCTACTTCAAACTCTTCAGAACGCATGGGATGGATCGTCTTATTGTCCACACTGTATGATTCACTGAAGGGTAAAAATCAGTGCCCTGTATGAAGACATGGAGAAGGCAATGGCACCCCACTCCAGTACTCTTGCTTGGAAAATCCCATGCATGGAGGAGCCTGGTAGGCTGCAGTCCATGGGATCAGGAAGAGTCAGACATGACTGAGTGACTTCACTTTCACTTTTCACTTTCATGCATTGGAGAAGGAAATGGCAACTCATTCCAGTGTTCTTTCTTATCTGGAGAATCCCAGGGACAGCGGAGCCTGATGGGCTGCCATCTGTGGGGTCACACAGAGTCCGACACGACTGAAGCAACTTAGCAGCAGCAGCAGTATGAAGACAAATCCCTTAGGTCTGTAAGCCAGCCCATGGCCACCTCTGTAAACAGCCTTGATTTCTTTCACCTTTTCTGACTGCTCCCTTCCTGTCTGTTCCCCCATGCCTCCGCATTGTTACCAATTACATTTTCTCTGTTTGAAATGCTCTTTCACAAATCTGTTTATACTTGTGCTCCTCTCTCTGCCACTTTTGTCTTCTTTTACTTCTTTCACTCTTCACATTTTAAAACCATCACTGTGGTAGGCAGAATATCGGTCCTTCAAAGTTGGTCATCTATTAATCCTTGAAACCTATCGCCACAGGCATATCCTGGAAATATGGTGAAATTCTGCTCCAGACCACTGCAATAAAGTGAATGTCTCAGTAACCTGAGTCATACAAATTTTTGGTTTCCCCGTGCATATAAAAGTTATGCTCACACTATACAGTAGTCTATTAAATGTGTTACAGCGTTATGTCTAATAAAGACACATACCTGCTTTAAAGATCCTTTATTGCGGAACTTCCCTGGTGGCTCAGTGGTAAAGAATCCCTCTGCCAGTGCAGGAGACACAGTTTCAATCCTTGGTCCAGGAAGATCCCACGTGCCAAGGAGCAACTAAGCCCGTGTATGACAACGATTGAGCCTGTGCTCTAGAGTCAGGACCCACAACTACGGAAGCCCGTGTGCCCTAGAAACTGTGACTGTGCTCTGCAGCAAGAGAAACCCCTGCAGTGAGAAGCCTGCATGCCGTGACTGGAGAGCTGCCCCTGCTCGCCACAACCAAGGAAAAATCTGCACAGCAGCGAAGACTCAGGGAGACCAAAAATAAATAAACAAAATTCAAAAGCATGACTTATTGCTAAAAATTGCTAATCATCTGAGAAAGGCAGAGTTACCACAGGTGCTTTTTCATTTCGTAAAAAAACACAGTATCTGTGGAGCACAACCATCTAATAATCATTTAATAATATGAAGTTTGCCTGTATGTGTGATGGTTCATTTTCTGTGTCAACTAGGCTAGGTACTTGGTCAAGTGTTATTTTATATATTGTAAAGTAATTTTTACCATGAGACTGACATTTAAGTCAATGGTTTTAATTATCCTCTATAATAAGAGTAGACCTTAATAGAAAAAAAAAAAAACACACGAAAACTAACCTCCAATCATGAAGAAAGAAAAACATGTGTATATATGTATGTACATATATGTCACAGATAATACACAGATTTGTGTATTTATTTACATGTATATATGTGTGTGTGTGTATATATATATAGATAGATAGATAGATAGATAACTTCCCAAGTGATGCTAGTGGTAAAGGGCTTATCTGACATTGTAGAAGACATAAGAGACACAAGTTCGATTCCTGGGTTGGGAAGATCGCCTGGAGGAGGGCATGGCAACCCACTCCAGTATTCTGACTTGTAGAATCCCATGGACAGAGGAGCCTGGTGGGCTATGGTCCATCGAGTTGCAAAGAGTTGAACATGACTGAAACGACTTAGCACAACGTACATATAATTGGTTCTTTCTGCCTCTTTGGAGAACCCTGAATGATATACTATGTTACATGAGCTGACAAAGCAAAAGGAGCTTGGTGATTAAGTTAGCAATCCTGTGATGGAAAGATTACCCTGGGTCATCCAGAATATCCAACATAGTCACAAGGGAGTCGGGAGCAGCAGAGTTAAAGAGAAGGTGAAGGTGCCACCTAACTGACTTTGGAAATGGAGGAAGGGGTAACAACCCAAGGAACTCACAAGGCCCCTAGAAGCTGTGAAAGCAAAGAGATTCTCCCCTGGAGCCTCCAGGGGAATTCAGCCCTGCCGATACCATGGTTTTAATCAAATTAAATCTATTTTAGATTTATGACATTCAAAACTATAAGATAATAAATTTGTGTTAAGCCACTGTTTGGGGCATTTTGTTATAGAAGCAATAAGAAGCTAATACATATTTTGGTACCTGGAAGTGAGGCACTGCTGGGTAAATACCTAAAATATAGAACTAGTTTTAGAACGGGGTAGTAGGCAGAAGATGAAAGAATTTTTAGGCACATGATAGAAAACGACTAGATTGCCTTGAACAGACTGTTAGTTTAGAAGTGGGCATTAACCACTCTTCTAGTGAGGTTCACAAGAAAGTGAACCTCATGGTAAAGAAAATGTGCATTCATAAACCATTATAAACAGACTGTTGGTGGAAATATGAGCATTAAAGATATTGATGATGAAGGATCAAAACAAAATGAGAATCATGTTATTGGAAACTGGAGGAAAGGAGAGCCTTGCTATACAGTGGCAGAAAAGCCAGCTGCATCATACCTACAGCTCGGTGGGAAGCAAAACCTGTAAGCAGTGAAGCTGGATATTTACCCAGATACCTTTCTAAGCAGATGCTTGATGGCGTAACTTGGTCCCTTCTTGCTGCTTAGTAAAATAAAAAAATAGATTGAGGGAAGAACTTTGAAGCAAAAAGGAACTGTGACTTCATGATTTTGGAACGTTCTCAACCTATCCAGATTGCGAAGGATGCAGTAATTGGAAGATTCGCGGTTAGGAATCTGTGCCCTGGACAGAAAGCTAAGAATACAGTTCAAGAGCTTTTTGTGAGTGGCTTATAAATATTTTTTTTAGAAAGGCAGTGTATTGAGTCATAAAGAAGGCTCTTTGAAGAGATTGGTCACGTGATTCCCTTCAGCTATCTAAATAGAATCCAGAAATAGAGACGAGGTTACAGGAGAAAGACCTGTGGAAGCACTTCTTGTTTAATGGAGTGAATTCTTGAAGCATACATGATCTTCCCCCAAATTCTTGAAAATGTTATACCATCAGAAACACAGCATGGAATGAAAAAAGAAAGTATAAATACAAAATAAAGGAAGACTTTTAGATTCACAAAATTCTGTAAGAGAAAACAGGCAAATAAGTTGGAATTTGCCAAGAGTAAAAACTTAAAGGTTTGCACCAAAAAAATGTAACTAAATGTGTTAGGTGAAAAAATATACATAATTTTCAAATTTTAAAATGTGTCCAAAGAGGAATTAAGAGAATGTAGACACCTTTGAAACAGTTACTAGTGTTTGGAAGAAAAAGGAGAAATGACCAAACATAAAATATAAGGAAATGGTGGCAATGGGAAAAAGGACTTAAAAGAAAAACCCAGAGGATTAAACTTTTACAATGGGACTTTAGAAGGTAAAGTGAAAGTCACTCAGTCGTGTCTGACTCTCTGTGACCCTACGGACTGCCAGTTTTCTCTGTCCACAGAATTCTCAGGCAAGAATAGAGTGGGTAGCCTTTCCTTTCTCCAGGGAATCTTCCCAATCCAGGGATTGAACCCACGTCTCTCACATTGCAAGTGAATTCTTTACCATCTGAGCCACCAGGGAAGCCCAAGAATACTGGAGTGGGTAACCTATTCCTTCTCCAGGGGCTCTTCCTGACCCAGGGATCGAACTGGGGTCTCCTCTATTGCAGGTGGATTCTTTACCAGCTGAGCTACCAGGGAAGCCCTTTAGAAAGTAAAGGAGCTGAAATAAGAGAGGAAATGGTTAAATGATAGAAGAAAATCTCATTGAATTTAAGAACATTTAAATCATCTTATTTAAAGTCTCCATCATATTCCAGGCAAGATTTGTAGGACAAAGGTATACACACAGAAATATCCTGGTAAAACACCTACATTCTAAAGGTAAAGGTTTTTTTAAATATTAAAATAAAGATTAAAGTGTTACTTTTTTTGAGGGGGGCTGGGGAAGATTTTTTTTTATTTAAAAAAATTATTTTAATTGGAAGCTAATTACTCTACAATATTGTGGTGGTTTTTGCAATACCTTGACGTGAATCAGCCATGGATGTACATGTGGCCCCCATCCTGAACCCTCCTACCCCTCTCCCTCCTTATCCTATCCCTCTGGGTTGTCCCAGTGCACCGGCTTTGAGTGCCCTGTCTCATGCATAAAATTTGGACTGGTGATCTATTTCATATACGGTAATATACATGTTTCAGTGCTGTTCTCACAAATCATCCCCCCTTGCCTTCTCTCACAGAGTCCCAAAGTCTGTTTCTTACATCTGTGTTTCTTTTGCTGTCTTGCATATAGGGTCATTGTTACCATCTTTCTAAATTCCGTATATATGCGTTAATTTACTGTACTGGTGTTTTTTGTTTTTTGTTTCTGACTTACTTCACTCTGTATATAGGCTCTAGTTTCATCCACCTCATTAAGACTGGCTCAAATGCATTCTTTTTAATATTCCATTGTGTATACGTACCACAGCTTTCTTATCCATTCGTCTGCCAGCGCACATCTAGCTTGCTTCCATATCCTAGCTATTATAAACAGTGCTGTGATGAACATTGGGGTACATGCGTCTCTTTCAATTCTGATTTCCTTGGACTACAATAAGATGATGGTTGTTTTACATCACTAGGTTTGGAGTTGTTATGCCATCATGATCAACAAGAGTCTGAAATGCAGTACTTAGATGCAATCTCAAAAAGGACAGAATGATCTCTGTTTGTTTCCAAGGCAAACCATTCAATATCACAGTAATCCAAGTCTATGCCCCAACCAGTAACGCTGAAGAGGCTGAAGTTGAATGGTTCTATGAAGACCTACAAGACCTTTTAGAACTAACACCCAAAAAAGATGTCCTTTTCATTATAGGGGACTGGAACGCAAAAGTAGGAAGTCAAGAAACACCTGGAGTAACAGGCAAATTTGGCCTTGGAATACGGAATGAAGCAGGGCAAAGACTAATAGAGTTTTGCCAAGAAAATGCTGCTGCTGCTGCTGCTGCTGCTAAGTCACTTCAGTTGTGTCCGACTCTGTGTGACCCCATAGACGGCAGCCCACCAGACTCCCCCATCCCTGAGATTCTCCAGGCAAGAACACTGGAGTGGGTTGCCATTGCCTTCTCCAATGCATGAAAATGAAAAGTGAAAGTGAAGTCGCTCAGTCGTGTCCGACCCTCAGCGGCCCCATGGACTGCAGCCTACCAGGTTCCTCCGTCCGTGGGATTTTCCAGGCAGAAGTACTGGAGTGGGGTGCCATTGCCTTCTCTGCAAGAAAATGCACTGGTCATAACAAACACAATCTTCCAACAACACAAGAGAAGACTCTACACATGGACATCACCAGATGGTCAACACCGAAATCAGATTGATTATATTCTTTGCAGCCAAAGATGGAGAAGCTCTATACAATCAGCAAAAACAAGACCGGGAGCTGACTGTGGCTTAGACCATGAAATCCTTATTGCCAAATTCAGACTTAAATTGAAGAAAGTAGGGAAAACCACTAGACCATTCAGGTATGACCTAAATCAAATCCCTTATGATTATACAGTGGAAGTGAGAAAAAGATTTAAGGGCCTAGATCTGATAGATAGAGTACCTGATGAACTATGGATGGAGGTTCTTGATATTGTACAGGAGACAGGGATCAAGACCATCCCCATGGAAAAGAAATGCAAAAAAGCAAAATGGCTGTCTGGGGAGGCCTTATAAATAGCTGTGAAAAGAAGAGAAGCAAAAAGCAAAGGAGAAAAGGAAAAATATAAACATCTGAATGCAGAGTTCCAAAGAATAGCAAGAAGAGATAAGAAAACCTTCTTCAGTGATCAATGCAAAGAAATAGAGGAAAACAACAGAATAGAAAAAACTAGGGATCTCTTCAAGAAAATCAGAGATACCAAAGGAACATTTCATGCAAAGATGGGCTCGTTAAAGGACAGAAATGGTATGGACCTAACAGAAGCAGAAGATATTAAGAAGAGGTGGCCAGAATACCCAGAAGAACTGTACAAAAAACATCTTTACAACCCAGATAATCATGATGGTGTGATCACTGACCTAGAGCCAGACATCCTAGAATGTGAAGTCAAGTGGGCCTTAGAAAGCATCACTACAAACAAAGCTAGTGGAGGTGATGGAATTCCAGTTGAGTTGTTCCAAATCCTGAAAGATGATGCTATGAAAGTGCTGTACTCAATATGCCAGCAAATTTGGAAAACCTAGCAGTGGCCACAGGACTGGAAAAAGTCAGTTTTCATTCCAATCCCAAAGAAAGGCAATGCCAAAGAATGCTCAAACTACCGCACAATTGCACTCATCTCACACGCTAGTAAAGTAATGCTCAAAATTCTCCAAGCCAGGCTTCAGCAGTACATGAACCATGAACTTCCTGATGTTCAAGCTGGTTTTAGAAAAGGCAGAGGAACCAGAGATCAAATTGCCAACATCTGCTGGATCATGGAAAAAGCAATAGAGTTCTAGAAAAACATCTATTTCTGCTTAATTGACTATGCCAAAGCCTTTGACTGTGTGGATCACAATAAACTGTGAAAATTCTGAAAAAGATGGAAATACCAGACCACCTGATCTGCTTCTTGAGAAATTTGTATGCAGGTCAGGAAGCAACAGTTAGAACTGGACATGGAACAACAGACTGGTTCCAAATAGGAAAAGGAGTACATCAAGGCTGTATATTGTCACCCTGTTTATTTAACTTATATGCAGAATACATCATGAGAAACGCTGGACTGGAAAAAACACAAGCTGGAATCAAGATTGCCAGGAGAAATATCAATCACCTCAGATATGCAGATGACACCACCCTTATGGCAGAAAGGGAAGAGGAACTCAAAAGCCTCTTGATGAAAGTGAAAGTGGAGAGTGAAAAAGTTGGCTTAGAGCTCAACATTCAGAAAACGAAGATCATGGCATCTGGTCCCATCACTTCATGGGAAATAGATGAGGAAACAGTGGAAACAGTGTCAGACTTTATTTTTCTGGGCTCCAAAATCACTGCAGATGGTGACTGCAACCATGAAATTAAAAGACGCTTACTCCTTGGAAGGAAAGTTATGACCAACCTAGATAGCATATTGAAAAGCAGAGACATTACTCTGCCAACAAAGGTTTGTCTAGTCAAGGCTGTGGTTTTTCCTGTGGTCATGTATAGATGTGAGAGTTGCACTGTGAAGAAGGCTGAGCACCGAAGAATTGATGCTTTTGAACTGTGGTGTTGGAGAAGACTCTTGAGAGTCCCTTGTACTGCAAAGAGATCCGACCAGTCCATTCTGACGGAGATCAGCCCTGGGATTTCTTTGGAAGGAATGATGCTAAAGCTGAAACTCCAGTACTTTGGCCACCTCATGCAAAGAGTTGACTCATTGGAGAAGACTCTGATGCTGGGAGGGATTGGGGGGAAGAGGAGAAGGGGACAACAGAGGATGAGATGGCTGGATGGCATCACTAACTCGATGGACAGGAATCTCAGTGAACTCTGGGAGTTGGTGATGGACAGGGAGGCCTGGCATGCTGCGATTCATGGAGTCGCAAAGAGTCGGACACAACTGAGCGACTGATCTGATCTGATGCAGCAAAAGAGTAACTAGAAGATATTTGGGCGCCAGAAGTTGTGTACTGCTATCACAAAAGCCTACAATAATGATCATTAACTTTGGAATTATGCACTGAGTGAGGGTCAGTTCAGTTCAGTCACTCAGTCATCCAACTCTTTGCAGTCCCATGAATCACGGCACGCCAGGCCTCCCTGTCCATCACCACCTCCCGGAATTCACTCAAACTTATGTCCATTGAGTCAGTGATATTCAAAACATCAATTCTTCAGCTCTCAGCTTTCTTCACAGAGGGCCTCAAAAAAGAGTTATCAGTGAAGTCAACAGTTTTGAGAAGGGCCATCAGTGAAGGCTTGAAGGAAAGTGAGTAACATTTGTTGATATTCGGAGGGAAGGGGAAGCTTGTTACTTAGTATAGAGAGTTTGGCAACACTGTCACATACAGCAATGTGGAAAATAAGATACATATCTGATAAACTCTGTGATGTAGTCATGGAGGTTTCCAGGAAGACAGAAGTGTCACCTGACTTTCTCTCACTGCCATAATAAATGTGAAAGGAGTCTGATGAGTTAAGGGGTGGAAAAAAGTTACATGTGAAGGATCCAGGACTTGCTGGATTCAGAAATGTAACTGCATCTCATTCCCACCTTCTCCAGAGGTTGAAAAATTCTTAATTTATGAAATAAGCACCAGTTAAAGATCAAAATTAGGATGTGGCTGTGAGATCCTTTGTTAAGACACCAAAAACAGGCAAAGGGAAGTTTCCTAGAAGCTTTCAGACAAACAAAAGTGTCTGAAAGAAGGTGCTTTGGAGACCATCTCCAAGAGGGCTTGTAGGCTCACTGTGGCTAAGAATTTTCCCCAAGTGTTTTTTTTCACTGCTTGATGATGTGAAACTGATTTATGTTCTTTAAAAGAAATTTTCCTCATTGATGAGTGTACGTATTCTTTATCTAAAACTGTGAATTTTAAACAGAACATGTGTGCCACCCCGAGAGAAACAGTAAATGCTTAGTACATTCAGTTATTTTTTAACTTTAAAAATTGGTTTTAAATGAATTTTTATTGAGTGTGGTTGTTTTTACAAAGGTGTGTTGATTTCTTGCTGTACAACAAAGTGAATCAGCTGTATGTATACATACACCCACTCTCTGTTTTGGATTTCCTTCCCATTCAGGTCACTACAGAGCAGTAAGCACAGGTTCTTGTGCTGCACATGAGGTTCTCCTTAGTTATCTGTTTGCAGATAGACTGAAGTGACTTACCAGCAGCAGCAGCAGCAGTGTATGTATTCAGAGAAGGAAATGGCACCCCACTCCAGTACTCTTGCCTGGAAAATCCCATGGATGGAGGGGCCTGGTGGGCTGCCGTCCATGGGGTCGCACAGAGTTGGACATGATTGACGCAACTTAGCAGCAGCAGCAGCAGCAGTGTATGTATTGGAGAAGGAAATGGCAAGCCACTCCAGTGTTCTTGCCTGGAGAATCCCAGGGACAGAGGAGCCTGGTGGGCTGCCATCTATGGGGTCACACAGAGTCAGACACGACTGAAGTGACTTAGCAGCAACAGCAGTGTATGTATGCCAGTCCCAGTCCCCCAGTTCATCCCACCCTTCTTTCCCCTTTGGTAACTATAAGGACCTAGAGATTGTCACACAGAGGGAAGCAAGTCAGGAAGAGAAGAGCAAGCATCATATAACATTTCTTATAGATACATGTTCAATTTTCATGAAACCAAAAATTATGCTAAGTGAAACTCAAAAGAATAAATACTGTCTGATAACATTTATATGAAATCTTATAATTGGAAAAACTAGTGATAGAAACGGGGAAGGCAATGGCACCCCACTCCAGTACTCTTGCCTGGAAGATCCCATGGACGGAGGAGCCTGGTGGGCTGCAGTCCATGGGGTCGCTGAGAGTTGGGCACAACTGAGTGACTTCACTTTCGCTTTTCACTTTCATGCATTGGAGAAGGAAATGGCAACCCACTCCAGTGTTCTTGTCTGGAGAATCCCAGGGATGGAGGAGCCTGGTGGGCTGCCATCTATGGGGTCACACAGAGTCAGACACAACTGAAGGGACTTAGCAGCAGCAGCAGCAGTGATGGAAAACAGGTCAGTGACTGCCTGCACTGGAAGTTGCCTAACACTTTCAATTATTAATGATAAAGTATTTGAGTGGCCACTTGTATCCAGCCTTTATGTTCCTAACATCAAGAAGTCGCTCATACTCTTGGTTAAAATAATAAATTAGTTTTTCTTACCCAACATACCAATTAATTTGTTTTTACTTTTTTTTTTTTTGAACTAACTCTCACATCATCAAAAAATATTCCAGGCTTTTCTAAATTTTGCACAATATCAGAAAAATGTCTAGACTGAAGTTCATTGTTAATGTCATTTTTTCCTCCTATACTTTCAGAGGATTTATCTAAACTCAGAAGTATTACTCACAGCATAACTCAAGGATAGTGATGAATTGGTACTTCACTTAAAGCACAAAGCGTTTCATAAATGATCTTTGGAGGAGCCTTGCAACTAATCATGATTTCGGCCAACCAGAAGGCAGTGTGAGTATTTCACACACGCCACCATGATGGGAGTCCAATCCCCAAGCATCCTAAGACAATCAGCATAAACCAATGAAATCACAGTGTTTATCATTAATTAAGCTTGCTGTGTACCCCAAGTATTATTACATTAGTTACCAAGTGGTATGAAGAAATTTCAATTGAAAAAACAAGAAGGGCCATTTCAATACTGAAATGGTAAAATAAAGTTTTGAGAACTTAAACACCAAGATCATATAAAAGTGGAAGCAAGCAGACTTAGGTGGCTATTTTGAGTCCAAGCAAATAAGACAGGAAATTTATTCTATATGAGATGACAATAAGTGTTACAGTGAAAAAAAGGAAGTGAGACTGATGGGAGACATTGAGTTTGGAGTTTCCATTTCATATGGGAAGGGATAGTCAGTAGCAGTCATTCTTTTGTAATAATTCATGTGTGTGTGTGTGTGTGTGTGTGTGAGCACGTGCCCAAACTTGGTCATGTCCAACTCTTTGTGACACCATGGGCTGTAGCCCACCAGGCTCCTCTGTCCGTGGAATTGGGATCATTTAGAGAGCTGTAAACTCACAATGTGCATACTTTCCTACTTCTGTTCATTACACTTCAAAAGTTTCATCTGTTTCACTTGTTTTAGAAATGTACTTAAAACATAGAATTCATAACTTTGAAGTTATTTTTATGGTTTATGTTGATCGTGTGAACTGGAAAGGACATTATCTGAAATTATATATCTAGCTTTATTATTTGTGACAGAAGAATGGGGTTATTAAAAACTTTGAAAACCTTTCTGCAGATGGTACAGTATAACACTAGAGAGAGAGATGGGAGTTTCAGCCAAGATTCTGAAAGTTTCCAGATGTTTTAGTTGGCACTGTCTCCAGATAAAAGTATCTCTTGATCTTGTAATAATTAAGAAAATCATTTCAATCATCTTTTTCAATGAATGTTATGCTCCTAGTCAACATACAAACATCAAAGAGGATTAAATAATATGAGGAGCTAGAAACTGGAAATGGGAAGAATATAAGCCAAATTGGCCAGTTCTCCTCTTCTAGCTAGTGGAGTGGTTTGGAAATGTTATCAGCCCTCAGATATTCAATTAGCTGAAAATTGTGAAATGGAAGTCATTAAAAATTTGAAGAATAAATTTTAGGCTAAATTTGGCTTTTCTAAATGGTATTTTAACAAATATGCTATTTTTTTATTTTCACCAAGATCATTTGACAAAAAGAGACATATCAGTAATAAGCCTCATAGATTAATTCAATAAACAATTAAAGTGACTGAATGTATAAATCAAAACAAAGAATCCATGAAAGAGAAGTGAAACTCTAGAAACGAACAAAGATAACAAACCATTTGAAACAAAACAAAGTAACAATTCCTAGGGGTTAGATTGCATAACAAGTTATAGGAAAATATGCTTAGAATATGACAAATAACAAGTTTTGTATTTCTTGTAATTTATTGAGTTCTGAAAGTTGGCTCAATGATATCCATAAAACTCTGAGTAGTAAAATATAATTAAATTAGGGCAACAAATTAAATATGATATTCTAATAAATAATCTTCATCACTTAACATAATCTAACAAGTAATTTTACTTATTCAAAAGTAGAGCGATTGAACATATTAAAATCTAAAGTAGTATTAAAGGTAGTAAGAAAATTTTTGAAAATGAGGAAACCATATATAAAAATAATATATGGAACTCTGGTCAAAAACTCCCAAACTTTCAGATCTAGAAGAAATAGATAATTAATCAACAAAATATGTTACAAAAATGACTTCATCCTCCATGTCATTTAAATCAGTTTCCAAGAAGAGATGTAACTAAGATATATCATTTTAACAGACAATAGGACTAGATGGTTTTATAGCTAAGATTTAATTTTAAAATATACATAATTCCAATGGTCAATAGCTGTGGATCATTGAAAAAGAAGGGTAATACCACAATTCATTTTAAGCCAGGCATAAAAGTTCAGTTCAGTTCAGTTGCTCAGTTGTGTCCGACTCTTTGCAATCCCATGGACTGTATGCAGCCTGCCAGGCTCCTCTGTCCATGGGATTTTCCAGGAAAGAATACTGGAGTGGGTTGCCATTCCATGCTCCAAGGGATCTTCCTGACCCAGATATCAAACCCATGTCCCTTATGTCTCCCTCACTGACAGGTGGGTTCTTTACCACTAGGGCCATCTGGGAAGCCTGCAACATCTTATTACACGGCAATAATAAAGTGATTTTCCTGTATTAGGATTAGTTCAGTCACTCATTCATGTCCAACTCTTTGTGACCCCATGGACTACAGCATGCCAGGCTTCCCTGTCCATCACCAACTCCCGGAGCTTGCTCAAACTCATATCCATTGAGTTGGTGATGCCATCCAATCATCCCATCCTCTGTCATCCTTTTCTCCTCCCGCCTTCAATCTTTCCCAGCATCAGAGTCTTTTCTATGAATCAGTTCTTCACATCAGATGGCCAAAGTATTGGAGTTTCAGCTTCAGCATCAGTCCTTCCAATGAATATTCAGGCCTGCTTTCCTTTAGGATGGACTGGCTGGATCTCCTAGCAGTCCAAGGGACTCTCAAGAGTCTTCTCCAGCACTACAGTTCAAAAGCATCAATTCTTAGGCTCTCAGCTTTCTTTATAGTCCATCTCTCACATCCATGCATGACTATTGGGAAAACCATAGCTCTGACTGATGGACCTTTGTTGGCAAAGTAATGTCTCTGCTTTTTAATATGTTGTCTAGTTTGGCCATATCAGTTAGGGATCCTTTTAACTGCACATATTAGAAAACCCTACTACAATGGATAAAAATAAATGCAATGTCAGCCTTGAAACAAGCATGTCCATGGCAGAGGGGTTGCTGGCCTTAGTTCCATAGGTTAGAAAGTTCAAACCAACAGCTCTGCTATTCCACGGCTTTTCCCTCAAGATGGTTCCTGCACTTCCAGCCCCCAAGGGTTAAAGTGTGATGATGATTCAAAGGGGCAAGAGTGCATCTCAACTAGACTTCTACTTATGTCTCCTGGACCAGTGTGATACCACTGCTCCTCACAAGGAGTGGGGAATTGAGGTAAGTAGTTTTATAGCTTCCAGAGTAGAAATAGGTGGCAAATTAAAATTAGACGAGTCAGTTTCTTGTCATTACTATTACAAGCATAAATAGAGAAACTGCTCAAGACTTTACAATGTAGGGCAAAGTGGCTTTTGACAGAAGAGAATTCTGTTGGGGAAAATTGTACATTTTTAAAAGGAACAAAGCCAAATTATATAAAATAATCTAATGTCCAAATTGAGAGATCTTTGGAAAAATTTGGTTCCTAACTGTAGTATGTTCATAAAAATCTGCCACAGAATTCAGTTCAGTTTAGTCGCTCAGTCATGTCTAACTCTTTGCAACCCCATGGACTGTAGCACACCAGGCCTCCCTGTCTATCACCAACTCTAGGGGTTTACCTAAACTCATGTCCATTGAGTCGGTGATGCCATCCAACCGTCTCAGCCTCTGTCATCCTCTTTTCCTCCTGCCCGCAATCTTTCCCAGTAACTGGGTCTTTTCAAATGACTCAGCTCTTTACATCAGGTGGCCAAAGTATTGGAGTTTCAGCTTCAGCATCAGTCCTTCCAATGAATATTCACAACTGATATCCTTTAGGATGTTCAGATATCTTAATTAAAACTGAGAATTGGGCTGGGAGTTACTGTGGGCTGAAGTGCACAGATGTGTGGAGGCTACCAATCCTGACACCCCTCCAGAGCTTGCTATGCCCTGCCACCAGCTCTCTCTCAATTCATATGTGGTTCCTGCCAAGTCTCTCTGCTCTAGAATACATCCAGTCTCTTCATTTTGATGATGGCTTCACACCAGACAGGATGTGAGCAGTTGAAGCCCCCAAGCGCTACTTCTTCCATAGCTCTAATTTAGATCCTGATGGAAGAAGAGCTGATGATGAAACTGAAGTAGAGTTTACTGATTATGTACATCGATGCCAGATTCAAATGGATATGGATTGGACCCCCTCCCCAGTGAATTGTTAACAGTGAGGTCTTCGGTAAAAAAAAAAAAAAATTAACCTCCCTTAATCTTAGATACCACCCCTGCAAAATATTTCCTACATGGAGCAATACAAGTATTCAATATATTGGTTGGCACATAGTAACTGGTTAATACATTTTAGCTATAAATATTATGAGTAGATGATGCTTATGAATAAGCAAGTATCTTGTTAGGAATTTTCTCACAGCATAGTTTAAAACCATTCAGTCATTTATTCAGCATCTTCTGTTGTTCTAGAAACTCTGGGACTCACCAAATATGGACCTAACTGTTTATCACAAGTATTGATTTAAATAATACATACAGTGACCCTAAGACAATTTTCTTTCCACATAAAAAGAAGCTGAAAATCAGATCGGCTAAGTTACTCACCCCAAACTAAAAGATCAAAGGTAGGATTACGCTTCTTTATTCTATGCACACTACTTTTTCTTGAGAAGTTTCCAATATCAGAATTCCCTGGGAAACCTTTTCTTTAAATATATTAAAAAAAAAAATCAGGTTGTTTATTTTTGGCTGTGCTGGATCGTTGTTGCTGTGCTTAGGCTCTCTCCTTGTGGTCGGGGGGCTGCTCATTGCAGGGGCTCCTCTAGTCGCAGAGCACAGGTTCTCGGTGCAGGGCCCAGGCTCAGTGGTTGTGGTGTCCAGGCTTAGCTGCTCCGTGGCATATGGGATCTTCCAGGACCAGGGATCGAACCCATGTCCCCTGCATTGTCTATCCCAAGTATCTGACCCCAGGCTGATTCTTAACCAACAAACCACCAGGAAAGTTCCAGGAAGCCTTCAGAACACAAAGGAGAGATGCCTGAGGACCACTTACAAAGTTTTCTGGTTCAGTGACTTTAGGAGCTACTGCAATACCTTTACTGTCCAGGAGCCTGCTCACTAGTCACATGCAGCTACCTACATTTGAATTAAAATCAAATGAACTTTAACTTCAGTGCCTCAGTCACACTGGCTCCATTTGAAGTGCTCAATAGCTACATAAAACTAGTAGTTTGTGTGTTGTACCACCCAGATTGTAGGATATTCCCATCACCACCAAAAGTTCTATTGGACACAGCACTGCTTTTCTGTCTCATCCTTCTCTCAAGAATAGTTTGCCTAACTACGTACAGAGAAAGAATTTTTGCTACCAAAAATTTATGCAGGGTGTGGAGAAGCACTATGAGTTAGTCCTCGAGAACTTGGAGGTAAGAGGTTCCTCTGAGAAGAAACCTGTAGAAACAAGGTCATTTCACAGAAATGAAAGGTCTAGCAACAGCAGCTTCCCAGCCATTAGATTTAAAATAAGGTGCTTGATTATAATAACATACTAATGATGGGCTTTTAGAACGGCATTAGATCACTCACTCAAGATTGCTGCTGCTGCTGCTGCTGCTAAGTTGCTTCAGTCATGTCGACTCTGTGCAATCCCATAGATGGCAGTCCACCAGGGTCCCCTGTCCCTGGGATTCTCCAGGCAAGAACACTGGAGTGGGTTGCCATTTCCTTCTCCAGTGCATGAAAGTGAAAAGTGAAAGTGAAGTCACTCAATTGTGTTCTATTCTTAGTGACCCCATGGACTGTAGCCTACCAGGCTCCTCTGTCCATGGGATTTTCCAGGCAAGAGTACTGGAGTGGGGTGCCATTGCCTTCTCCACACTCAAGATTAGGAAAGGAGAATCACAGAGGTACACTTTGGACCATGACCATCTAAGTACTACCCAAGGTACTTTACCAAGACCTTCTTTATTGTGGTTCTCCTACAGTAGCTTAGAGTATAATGTCATACAGTTATAGTTTTGTACTTCACATTCTATGTAATTGCTCATATTTTAATTCCATATGTTAAAATGATCAATATCTGACATCATTAATATCAGTCTTCTTGTGAAAGTCTGCCAAAAGAGAAAATATGATGGAAGTTCTACCTCAAGTATTTAATTCTCATGGATTGTCATGTCTTGTTATAAATTAGAACATTGGAACTCTGTTCCTTTTCCCATTTTATTCACTTCTGCACATGAGTTTGCCCCTGGGAAATGGATCTGTTTCCCCTCTGCCGAGCCTGCAAGGCTGAGGTCAGACCTTGAGGCACAGTAAGTGAACACACCAAAGTGACGGTGAAACTCTAAGGAGGCTTCCTGGCACCCAGACCCACGCTCTTTGCCAAGAAACCAATGACCTACCCAACCCGGTCCCTCATGTGTTAGCAAAACTGATCGGCAGACTATGAAATAATCTTTTCCTGCAATAGCTCACTCATTTCCATCACAGAATCACAAAGATATTTTAGTGTAATTTGATATAAGGAAATTTGAAGTTCAGAGAAATATAAAGATTTGACCCAAGTCATGAAATTATTTGGATAATTTCATAAGCATAAGCAAACACCCAGTTTTTCTAATCCTAGCTAAGTTCTTTTTCCACTATTTCCTTCTCATTCTGTCAGGACTGAACAGCAACCCACAGCCCTGTCAAACCAGACTTCTGTAGCCTTCGAAATCTGTTCTGAAAATTAACTTTTAAGTGATTTATCAAGCTCATTTAATCATCAGAGTACAGTGTTGTTTATTATTTCTCTGATGTCAATGCAGTAGAATTCTCTGATGTGTCTGGTGGTTTGAGTGTGTTGGAGCTCATTAAGTAGAGAATTTGTCATTGTCTTATGCCATCCAGTCGGAAAATCACCATTCGGAAATTACACTACAGGCTAGTCAAATGTTATAAACACAGTATCATTCATGTTTTCTTAGAATAACAGATCATTTTAAGTCGTGGGCTAAATGGATCCTTGTTATTCAGGACCAGTGTTAAAATTACAGTTCTGCCACACACATATTAGATATCTCTAATATATATTTACAGATGGATGCACGCACTCTATCTCCTTATACATAGAATTTTCTACCGATCACATCCCAAGCTAAAAACCACACCCAATGATATATGAGACTCATGACTCCAAAATCTACACCTCTCCTTGGATTCCTGAGTCCCACATTCTGTTTCAAGTTTCCAGCTGCATATTTCATGCAAATATCCTTTCTATATCTTAAAATCCATGTAGCATGAATCAGACATGTTTCATGGTGTCCCTCTACAAACCTGCTTCCCTTGCTCCTAGCTCTCATTGTAATATCTTCTGCATAACCCGAGTAGAAATGTCAGAGTCATCTTTACTTTCCTATGCTAATGGCATCAAAGTTGTCCCCTATATGCCCCACCAACTTTATCTCTGAAGTGTCTCTTTCATTCTTCATACCTTTATACTGCTTTTCCAAACACATATAGTGCTTGCTATACACAAATATTAACACATTTAACCCTCAAGAGACTCCAAGGAAGATAGTTGACAGTCTTATCTTTGTTTTGCAAATGAAGAAATTGAAGCTGGGCTTAGGCAGCTCTCTGGGATCACACAGCTATCAGACACAGGACTGTGTGTGTGCGTGCCCTCAGTCGTTTCTGACTCTTTGAGGCCCAGGAGAAGATTTAAATCCCCTATGGCTGATTTATGTTGATGTATTACAGAAACCAACATAATATTGTGAAGCAATTATCCTTAAATTGAAAATAAATAATTAAAACAAAAAAATCCAAATCCAGGCGGCCTGGTCCTAGAAGCCTTGCTCCTCAGGACTGGCTGCCTGTGGGGTGGCTTTGCTGCCTGCTGCTAATCCTACCAGGGCTGCAGTCTCCAAACCGGTCTTTCTGCATCTAGTAACTCCCCTGTTATGAACCGCTCAGGAAAGGTGAGAGGATGAGGACAAGAGAAATTCTTCCGACATTATTTTATCTTCCTCTCACTTAAAATCTTTAGAAACTTTTGTCACCTACGCCTCTCCACCCACTCTCACAATTCCCCCAACTTACGAATTTCGTCCATAGGATGAGCCCAGCCTCCTCCTTGCCACTGTCTTCTCGGTAGCTTGCCAGTTTTGCCAGTGTGCTCTGTCCTGCCTCAGTGCCCACGTTAGTGCTGGTGCCTGCTTTCTGGATGCCTTGATCCACATTGTGCCAACACACTTGGTCCTATGAGGTCTCCAAAGTCATGGTATCTTTGAAAGCTTTCCGTGGGAATCTCTTGATTCCCAAATGAAGTTACCTCCCCACTTTGTCTCTTTGTCTCTGTGTCTCTACCTCATTCTGGGAGATGAGCAAAGATAGGGAACATAAATCTAGAAAGAAAAATTTGAGGCATGATGACCAGAAGTTTGGAATATCAGCCTTAGGGATGTCACCTACTTCAAACTCCTTATTTTATGGGTACAAACTTTTAAAAGATATGAGAGAAAGGGACTTATTATGAGTTGATAAAAACTACTGACTCTGATTCCAGCATATTTAGTCACTACTGTTAATAAGCCTCATCTATACATATAATCAGTCCATTCTGAAGGAGATCAGCCCTGGGATTTCTTTCAGCTAAAGCTGAAACTCCAGTATTTTGGCCACTTCATGCGAAGAGTTGACTCTTTGGAGAAGACTCTGATGCTGGGAGGGATTGGGGGCAGGAGGAGAAGGGGACGACAGAGGATGAGATGGCTGAATGGCATCACTGACTCGATGGATGTGAGTCTGAGTGACCTCTGGGAGCTGGTGATGGACAGGGAGGCCTGGTGTGCTGCGATTCATGGGGTCGCAAAGAGTCGGACAAGACTGAGCGACTGATCTGATCTGATCTGATACATATAATGCGGAGAAGGCAATGGCAACCCACTCCTATACTCTTGCCGGGAAAATCCCATGGATGGAGGAGCCTGATAGGCTGCAGTCTATGGGGTCTTGAAGAGTCAGACACGACTGAGTGACTTCACTTTCACTTTTAACTCTCATGCATTTGAGAAGGAAATGGCAACCCACTCTAGTATTCTTGCCTGGAGACTCCCAGAGACGGTGGAGCCTGGTGGGCTGTCATCTACAGGTTCGCACAGAGTCGGACATGACTGAAGCAACTTAGCAGCAGCAGCAGCATACATATAATGAAATGCTAAGCAGATATTTCATTATTTCAAAATTCAGACTTAAAGAAAGTAGGGAAAATTGCTAGATCATTCAGGTATGACCTAAATCAAATCCCGTACAATTATACAGTGGAAGTGACAAATAGATTCAAGGGATTAGTTCTGATAGACAGAGTACCTGAAGAACTATGGACAGAGGTTCATGACATTGTACAGGAGGCAAGGATCAAGACCATCCCCCAGAAAAAGAAATGCAAAAAGGCAAAATGGTTGTCTGAGGAGGCCTTACAAATAGCTGAGAAAAGAAAAGTGAAAGGCAAAGGAGAAAAGGAAAGATGTACCCATTTGAATGCAGAGTTCCAAAGAATAGCAAGAAGAGATAAGAAAGCCTTCCTCAGTGATCAGTGCAAACAAATAGAGGAAAACAATAGAATGGGAAAGACTAGAGATCTCTTCAAGAAAATTAGAGATAACAAGGAAACATTTCATGTAAAGATGAGCACAATAAAGAACAGAAATGGTATGGACCAAAGAGAAGCAGAAGATATTAAGAAGAGGTGGCAAGAATAAACAGAAGAACTGTACAAAAAAGATCTTCACAACCCAGATAACCATGATAGTGCGATCACTCAACTGGAGCCAGACATCCTGGAATGCAAAGTCAAGTGGGCCTTAGGAAGCTTCACCATGAACAAAGCTAGTGGAGATGATGGAATTCAAGTTGAGTTCTTTCAGATATTAAAAGATGATGCTGTGAAAGTGCTGCATTCAATATGCAAGCAAACTTGAAATACTCAACAGTGGCCACAGGACTGGAAAAGTTTAGTTTTCATTCCAATCCCCAAAAAAGGCAATGACAAAGAATGTTCAGACTATCACACAATTGCATTAATCTCACACGTTAGCAAAGTAATGCCCCAAATTCTCCAAGCCAGGCTTCAACAGTATGTGAACTCTGAACTTCCAGATGTTCAAGCTGGATATAGAAAAGGCAGAGGAACCAGAGATCAAATTGCCAACATCCACTGGATCATCAAAAAAGCAAGAGAATTCCTGAAAAACATCTACTTTTGCTTTATTGATTACACCAAAGCCTTTGATGGTGTAGATCACAACAAACTGGAAAATTCTTCAAGACATGGGAATACCAGACCACCTGACCTGCCTCCTGAGAAATCTTTATACATGTCAAGAAGGAAGAGTTAGAACTCGACATGGAACAACAGACTGGCTCCAAATCAGGAAAAGGCTGTATATTGTCACCCTGCTTATTTAACTTATATGTAGAGTACATCATGTGAAATGCTGGGCTGAATGAAGCAGAGGCTGGAATCAAGATTGCTGGGAGAAATATCAATAAGCACAGATATGCAGATGACACCACCCTTATGGCAGAAAGAGAAGAGGAACTAAAGAGCCTCTTGATGAAAGTGAAAGTGGAGAGTGAAAAAGTTGGCTTAAAGCTCAACATTCAGAAAACTAAGATCATGGCATCTCGTCCCTTCACTTCATGGCAAATAAATGGGGAAACAATGGAAACAGTGAGAGACTTCATTTATGGGGGGCTCCCAAATCACTGCAGATGGTGATTGCAGCCATGAAATTAAAAGATGCTTGCTCCTTGGAAGAAAAATTATGACCAAATTAGGCATCATATTAAAAAGCAGAGACATTACTTTGCCAACAAGGTCCATCTAGTCAAAGCTTTGGTTTTTCCAGTGGTCATGTATGGATGTGAGAGTTGGACTATAAAGAAACCTGAGCACCAAACAATTGATGCTTTTGAACTATGGTGTTGAAGAAGACTCTTGAGAGTCCCTTGGACTGCAAGGAGATCCAACCAGTCAATCGTAAAAGAAATCATTCCTGAATATTCATTGGAAGGACTCATGCTGAAGTTGAAGCTCCAGTGCTTTGGCCACCTGATGCAAAGAACTGACTCACTGGAAAAGACCCTGATGCTGGGAAAGACTGAAGGCAGGAGGTGAAGGGGATGACAGAGGATGAGATGGCTGAATGGCATCACTGACTTGATGGACATGAGTTTGAGCAAGCTCCGGGAGTTGGTGATGGACAGGGAGGCCTGGCGTGCTGTAGTCCATGGGCTCACAAAGTCAGACACAACTGAGTGACTAAACTGTACTACACTGAAGCAGACCTTTAGCATGATAATAAAAACTTGAAAAGATATCCGTGGAAACTTGCAAAGAAGATTAATAAAATGTACATTACATGTGTATGATTCCATTTGTATAGGATTATGTATATATCTGTACATGTGTGTGTGTTCATGTGTGTGAGCACATACATAAGAGAGACAGAGAAGGTACATGTGTACAGAGGACTGGTCATCAAAATTGCTAACAATGTTTTATGTTTAGATTATTTTTTCTATATAATCTTGATATCCCTTAAAATAATTGCATCAAGAATGCATTATTGCTTATGATCAGTAAAACCACAAAAAGACTGAATTGATATTTACAGTGTAAAAGGAAATTGCTTCCTGTAAAGTTTGCTTGGAGATTCAAAAAAAATTTTACTAGAGAATCCTGATCATTTTATTTCCTTCTTAAAGTTTCCATTTTATGGTATTTTTAAGAAGAACTGTATCAGATCAGATCAGTCGCTCAGTCGTGTCCGACTCTTTGCGACCCCATGAACCGCAGCACGCCAGGCCTCCCTGTCCATCACAAGCTCCCGGAGGTCACTCGCATCCATCGAGTCAGTGATGCCATCCAGCCATCTCATCCTCTGTCGTCCCCTTCTCCTCCTGCCCTCAATCCCTCCCAGCATCAGAGTCTTCTCCAATGAGTCAACTCTTCGCATGAGGTGGCCAAAATACTGGAGTTTCAGCTTTAGCATCATTCCTTCCAAAGAAATTTCAGGATTGATCTCCTTCAGAATGGACTGGTTGGATCTCCTTGCAGTCCAAGGGACTCTCAAGAGTCTTCTCCAACACCACAGTTCAAAAGCATCAATTCTTCGGCGCTCAGCCTTTTTTACAGTCCAGCTCTCACATCCATACATGACCACAGGAAAGACCATAGCCTTGACTAGGCGAACCTTTGTTGGTAAAGTAATGTCTCTGCTTTTGAATATGCTATCTAGGTTGGTCATAACTTTCCTTCCAAGGAGCAAGCGTCTTTTAATTTCATGGCTGCAGTCACCATCTGCAGTGATTTTGGAGCCCAGAAAAACAAAGTCTGACACTGTTTCCACTGTTTCCCCATCTATTTCCCATGCAGTGATGGGACCAGATGCCATGATCTTTGTTTTCTGAATGTTGAGCTTTAAGCCAACCTTTTCACTCTCCACTTTCACTTTCATCAAGAGGCTTTTTAGCCCCTCTTCACTTTCTGCCATAAGAGTGGTGTCATCTGCATATCTGAGGTTATTGATATTTCTCCCGGCAATCTTGATTCCAACTTGTATTTCTTCCAGTCCAGCATTTCTCATGATGTACTCTGCATATAAGTTAAATAAACATGGTGACATTTAAGAGCGACCTCGCCTGCCCGCGACCGGCGCGCCATTTAAGAGCGCCCTCGCCTGCCCGCGACCGGCGCGCCATTTAAGAGCGCCCCGCCGGCCGCGTCGCGCACTAAGAGCGCGGCCGAGAGGAGCTACCCCACGACCGAGGTCAGGAAGGGCGGCGGTGAGGAGAGACCCCTCGTCCAAGGTAAGGTGCGATGGCTGTGCTTCGCTGGCCGGGAACAGCCGGGAGCAGCCGGGATGAGATACCCCACGCCCAAGGTAAGAGAAACCCAAGTAAGACAGTAGGTCTTGAAAGAGGGCATCAGAGGGCAAATACACTAAAACCGTTCTCACAGTTAACTAGTCAATCTAACCACACAAGGACCACACCCTTGTCTAACTCAATGAGATTCAGCCATGCCCGAGGGGCAACCTGGGATAGGCGGGTCATGGTGGAGAGATATGACAGGGTGTGGTCCGCTGGAGAAGGGAATGGCAAACCACTTCAGTATTCTTGCCTTGAGAACCCCATGAACAGTATGAAAAGACAAAATGATAGGATACTGAAAAAGAAGAACTGTACAGCCAGGTAGTATAGGTGGAACTGAGTCGTTTCTCTGCTCTTTTAAATTTAACTTAAGATAATGAAGTTGCTTTAGTGGCTTTTTTGTTGTTATTGTTTAGTCACTGTTGTGTGTGAGACTCTTTTGCAACTCCATGGACTGTAGCCCTCCAGGCTCCTCTGTCCATGGACTTTCCCAGGCAAGGATACAGGAGTGAATTGCCATTCCCTTCTCCAGGGGATCTTCCCAATCCAGAGATTGAACCCACTTCTCTTGCATTGGTAGGTGGGTTCTTTACTAAGAGAATCTGGTTAGTAGCTTTATTCACAGTTAAAAAAGAAAGAGTGCTATTTCTAATAAAACATCTTTTATTAGCAAAGCTATGGTTTTTCCAGTATTCATGTATGGATGTGAGAGTTGGACTGTAAAGAAAGCTGACCACTGAAGAATCGATGCTTTTGAACTGTGGTGCTGGAGAAGACTTTTGAGACTTCCTTGGACTGCAAGGAGATCCAACCAGTCCATCCTAAAGGAGATCAGTCCTGAATATTCATTGGACGGACTCATGCCAAAGCTGAAACTCCAATACTTTGGCCACCTGATGCGAAGAGCTGACTCATTGGAAAAGACCCTGATGCTAGGAGGGATTGGGGGCAGGAGGAGAAGGGGACGACAGAGGATGAGATGGTTGGATGGCATCAATGACTCAATGGACATGAGTTTGGGTAAACTCGGAGTTGGTGATGGACAGGGGGAAGCCTGGTGTACTGCAGTCCATGGGGTCACAAAGAGTCAGACACAACTGAGTGACTGAACTGAACTGAACTGATTCTAGGACCATATTAGCCAAGAGGGTTGAAAATCTCCTCCATGTTTCATTTAAATTGCTGTGTGATGTTTTTATAAGTAATTTTAAAATGCTCACAAAATAGATACTAATGGACTGAAGGGTCACATTTAAATTAGACCCTTGTAAAGGCCACTCTCTATTAAGAGCAATCTTCCTGAGACCTTGCAGCACACTGTAACTTTGAACAGCATTCTCGATGCCTCACTAACCTTATTCCACTGAGTCTCTGACTGCTTATCATTACAGGGAAATGAAAAGTCTACCCAAACAAAATGTTTTAACATTTAAGAGCAACAGATTTTTTTTTTTTCCATAAGCCTATCCTTTGACAGTTTGTCCTGGTTTCTCCAGAGAGTACTCACTTCTGCCTAGCCCCAACATCTCTCCCACCCACTTTGCACAGCTCACACCAGTCACAACTCCATGCAATTTTAATTTGGGCCACATCTGTTATTTCACACTGCTGTAGCAGTGCCAGGTGGTGCAGAGAGCATGGGCCTTGGAGCCAAAGAGACCTGGAACTGTGCTTTGGTCCTACCCACTGCCAAGTAGCCTTGGCTAAGATGTTTAACTTCTTCTGAGCCTCAATGTCTTCATGTGAAAGTGGGAGGAATGCTAAATCCTGCTTGTTGTGAGAATTTGGTGAAGCAGTGAATGTGTTTATAAAGTTCTTAGCAGTGACTGGCATACTGTAGATACTCTATAATGTGCATCTATAAAAAATTGAACTAAAATCACTCTGGAACTTCCCTTGATGGTTCAATGATTGAGAATCTGCCTGCCAATTCTGGGAAACGGGTTCGATCTCTGGTCCGGGAGGATTCTTCATGCTGCAACTGATAGCTTACCATGAACAGTATGGGATTCATGGTCTCCAAAGAAGAAGATCTAGCTTCGGGACCACGGACCGGACTTGATTACTCAAGAGCTTTTGTGTACCAGAGTTTTGTTAAAGTAAGAAAAGGGACTGAGAAAGCTTCTGACATAGACATCAGAGGGGGATGGAGAGCCCCCCCCCCCCCCCCCCGAGTCTCTGGTGTTAGCAAGGGACTTATACACTTTCTTGATTAGAAATTATTAAAATTAGCATCATTGCTGCTGCTGCTAAGTCGCTTCAGTCGTGTCCGACTCTGTGCGACCCCATAGACGGAAGCTCACCAGGCTCCCTCGTCCCTGGGATTCTCCAGGCAAGAACAGTGGAGTGGGTTGCCACTTCCTTCTCCAATGCATGAAAGTGAAAAGTGAAAGTGAAGTCGCTCAGTCGTGTCCGACTCTTAGTGACCCCATGGACTGGAGCCTACCAGGCTCCTCCGTCCATGGGATTTTCCAGGCGAAAGTATTACTATTCATCAAATGAATGTCTCAAGTTTGTAAAAATTTTACCAGACCCACTCCCCCAATTTACATTTTAAGATAACAGGATTAGAGCTTAACAATAGATAGATTTTACCAGACCCACTCCCATAATATACATTCTAAGATATCAGCATTAGTCAGAAGGTTTTCAGGAAAGACAAACTATCCTCAAGCAGGATACATTGTTGTTGTATGTTCAGTTCAGTTCAGTTCAAGTCAGTCACTCAGTCCTGTCCGACTCCTTGCGACCCCATGAATCGCAGCACGCCAGGCCTCCCTGTCCATCACCAACTCCCTAAGTTCACTCAAACTCATGTCCATCGAGTCAGTGATGCCATCCAGCCATCTCATCCTCTGTCGTCCCCTTCTCCTCCTGCCCCCAATCCCTCCCAGCATCAGAGTCTTCTCCAATGAGTCAACTCTTCGTATGAGGTGGCCAAAGTACTGGAGTTTCAGCTTTAGCAGCATTGCTTCCAAAGAAATCCCAGGGCTGATCTCCTTGCAGTCCAAGGGACTCTCAAGAGTCTTCTCCAACACCACAGTTCAAAAGCATCAATTCTTTGGCACTCAGCTTTTTTCACAGTCCAACTCTCACATCCATACAAGACCACTGCAAAAACCATAGCCTTGACTAGACGGACCTTTGTTGGCAAAGTAATGTCTCTGCTTTTCAATATGCTATCTAGGTTGGTCATAACTTTCCTTCCAAGGAGTAAGCGTCTTTTAGTTTCATGGCTGTAGTCACCATCTGCAGTGATTTTGGAGCCCAGAAAAATAAAGTCTGACACTGTTTCCACTGTTTCCCCATCTATTTCCCATGAAGTGATGGGACCAGATGCCATGATCTTCGTTTTCTGAATGTTGAGCTTTAAGCCAACCTTTTCACTCTCCTCTTTCCCTTTCATCAAGAGGCTTTTTAGTTCCTTTTCACTTTCTGCCATAAGGGTGGTGTCATCTGCATATCTGAGGTTATTGATATTTCTCCCAGCAATCTTGATTCCAACATGTGTTTCTTCCAGTCCAGCGTTTCTCATGATATACTCTGCATATAAGTAAAATAAACAGGGTGACAATATACAGCCTTGACGTACTCCTTTTCCTATTTGGAACCAGTCTATTCCATGTCCAGTTCTAACTGTTGCTTCCTGATATGCATACAGGTTTCTCAAGAGGCAGGTCAGGTGGTCTGGTATTCCCATCTCTTTCAGAATTTTCCACCGTTTATTGTGATCCACAGAGTCAAAGCTTTGGCATAGTCAATAAAGTAGATAATCCTTAGTATATGAGTTTGAGTACATGGACATTTGTTTGAGTAAGCTCCGGGAGTTGGTGAAGGACAGGGAGGCCTGGCGTGCTGCCATCCATGGGGTCGTGAAGTCAGACACGACTGAGCAACTGAACTGAACCGAACTGAAACCTTAGAGCAGGGTTTACACTGAGTAGTTTGTTGTGTAATCATCAGCTCCATGCGTAAAGAAAAATAAAGCGTTTTAGGTGACTAAGGAATATAGAGAAACAAAAGGCGTTTGTCCCCCTCCTTGAGAATTCCAGACCCCTATCTCCTCTTCATGAGCCCCAGACCCCCCTCTCCTCCTCGTGGACCCCGGGCTTCCTATCAACCTGCCTAGGAACTGCCTCTCTCACAGCTAAGCCCATGTGCCAAGACCACTGAGCCTGCTCTGCAGAGCCCGAGCTTTGTGACAGGAGAAGCAGCCATAGGAGAAGCCTGTGCACCGCACCTAGAGAGCAGTCCCATTTACTGTATCTAGAGAAAGTCCCTGCGGCAGCAACAAAGACCCATATAGCTAAGAATAAATAGTAAAAAAGAAAATACTAAAAAAAAAAAAATCCCCCCCCAAAAAAAAACCCTTTGGCTTCTCCCCTAAGTGATGCGACAGTGTTTCTCTGTAGTCTTTTCTATAGTAAAATGAGTCATTTGGATTTTTAAAGCATTTTATTTTACAAAGAACTTCTGTATGCATAATGTTACTACCAAAAGTCTACGTGGTATATATGTAAAATACCCCCATTTCACAGACAATAGTATTAAGGCTGGAATGTTAAGTCTTAGGTAGGAAGTTGTGTTGTTTTTCAGTTGCTCAGTTGGGTCTGACTCTCTGTGACCCATGGACTGCAGCATGCCAGGCTTCCCTGTACCTCACTGTCTCCCGGAGCTTGCTCAAACCCTTGCATGTCCATAGAGTCAATGATGCCATCCAACCAACTCATCCTCTGTTGCTCCCTTCTCCTCCTACCGTCAGTCTTTCCCCGTATCAAGATAGGAAGAGGGGAGGTTAGTAATAAACTTCAAGTATTCAGAAATGAAGACAAATTTTCTTTATAGCACATGCATACTACTTCCCTGCTCTAACTGGTAATTTACAGTAATGATCACAAGTCTGGAGTGAGGTTGGTCATACAAACACAATTACCTACTTGTATATTTGAAATATATATAAACTTGAGTCTCTACTGTATGTCAAGCATACTACTTGGAATTTGCACAAATATCATAATTTGTAATCTGGGTTGCAACTCTCTGGAATAGGAATTATCTCCACTTTACAGATAAGGTCAATTGATTGGCCCTTGGGCACACCATCACTAAGTGTTAGTTGGATGCCAAATGGTCCAGAAGTCCTAAGAAGCTCTAAAACTTTGAGCTTCTTTTCCATTTAGACAATATTCATGTGAGATTCTTGTAAACTTTTTTCAACTTCGATGTTTTATTCACATGAAAAAATTAGAAATATAGTTAAGTATACTATAGAAAACTGATCAAGAAATTAATTTGGGTTAATTAAATTAATTAGTTAAAAACTGGCTTAAAACAATATTACAAAAACTAATATCATGGTATCTGGTCCAAAAGTGGAAGCAGTGGCAGACTTAAATTTCTTGGTCTCCAAAATCACTGTGGATGGTGACTGCAACCATGAGATTAAAACATGCTTGCTCCTTGGAAAGGGAGCTTTGACAAACCTAGATAGCACATTAAAGACAGAGACATCACTATGCTGACAAAGGTCCCTATAGTCAAAGTTAAGATTTTTCCACTAGTCATGTACAGATGTGAGAGCTGGACCATAAAGAAGACTGAGCACCAAAAAACTGATGCTTTCAAATTGTGGTGCTCTAGACTCTGAGAGTACCTTGGGCTGCAAGAAGATCCAACCAGTCCATTCTGAAGGAGATCAATCCTGGAATTTCTTTAGAAGGAATGATGCTAAAGCTGAAACTCCAGTATTTTGGCCACCTCATGCGAAGAGTTGATTCATTGGAGAAGACTCTGATGCTGGGAGGGGTTGAGGGCAGGAGGAGAAGGGGACGACAGAGGATGAGATGGCTGGATGGCATCACTGACTCGATGGATGCGAGTCTGAGTGCCCTCCGGGAGCTGGTGATGGACAGGGAGGCCTGGCGTGCTGCGGTTCATGGGGTCGCAAAGAGTCGGACACGACTGAGCGACTGATCTGATCTGATCTGATTATTCTAATTATTTGGGGAGATGGGGCAGGAATTTCCAGGAATTGGGCCACCACTCACTTTTTGACTATTTACAGTTAGAGTCAGAACTATCAATGGCAACCCATTCCAGTACTCTTGCCTGTAAAATCCCATGGACAGAGGAGCCTGGTAGGTTATGGTCCATGGGGTTGCAAAGTCAGACATGACTGAGGGACTTCACTTTCCTTTTAGATCTGTCATGGCACTGGTGGTGTGTCATTTAGCATGCTAATGTATTATGATGAGCATACAACAAGGCCCAAGGTCTGCTGGAAGTCAAATCTTCCACTGTTTTGGACCTAGTTGGTTCTAACCAATTTTTATGTCCTATGGTTATCCAACATCTGCTGGATCATGGAAAAAGCAAGAGAGTTCCAGAAAAACATCTATTTCTGCTTTATTGACTATGCCAAAGCCTTTGACTGTGTGGATCACAATAAACTATGGAAAATTCTGAAAGAGATGGGAATACCAGACCACCTGATCTGCCTCTTGAGAAATCTGTATGCAGGTCAGGAAGCAACAGTTAGAACTGGTCATGGAACAACAGACTGGTTCCAAATAGGAAAAGGAGTAAGTCAAGGCTGCATATTGTCACCATGTTTATTTAACTTATATGCAGAGTACATCATGAGAAATGCTGGACTGGAAGAAACACAAGTTGGAATCAAGATTGCCGGGAGAAATATAAATAACCTCAGATATGCAGATGACACCACTCTTATGGCAGAAAGTGAAGAGGGGCTAAAAAGCCTCTTGATGAAAGTGAAAGTGGAGAGTGAAAAGGTTGGCTTAAAGCTCAACATTCAGAAAACGAAGATCATGGCATCTGGTCCCATCACTGCATGGGAAATAGATGGAGAAACAGTGGAAACAGTGTCAGACTTTCTTTTTCTGGGCTCCAAAATCACTGCAGATGGTGACTGCAGCCATGAAATAAAAAGACGCTTACTCCTTGGAAGGAAAGTTATGACCAACCTAGATAGCATATTCAAAAGCAGAGACATTACTTTACCAACAAAGGTTCGCCTAGTCAAGGCTATGGTCTTTCCTGTGGTCATGTATGGATGTGAGAGCTGGACTGTGAAGAAGGCTGAGCGCCAAAGAATTGATGCTTTTGAACTGTGGTGTTGGAGAAGACTCTTGAGAGTCCCTTGGACTGCAAGAAGATCCAACCAGTCCATTCTGAAGGAGATCAATCCTGGAATTTCTTTGGAAGGAATGATGCTAAAGCTGAAGCTCCAGTATTTTGGCCACCTCATGCGAAGAGTTGACTCATTGGAGAAGACTCTGATGCTGGGAGGGATTGAGGGCAGGAGGAGAAGGGGATGACAGAGGATGAGATGGCTGGATGGCATCACTGACTCGATGGATGCGAGTCTGAGTGACCTCCGGGAGCTGGTGATGGACAGGGAGGCCTGGCGTGCTGCGGTTCATGGGGTCGCAAAGAGTCGGACACGACTGAGCGACTGATCTGATCTGATGGTTATATTGGGCTTCCCAGATAGCACTAGTGGTAAAGAACCCACCTGCCAGTGCAGGAGATTTAGGTACTGGGTAGACCCCTGGATTGGGAAGATCCCCTGGAGAAGGATGTGGAAACCCACTCCAGTAGTTTTGCCTGGAGAATCCCTTGGACAGAGGAGCCTGGCAGGCTACAGCCCATAGGGTCGCACAGAGTTGGACACGACTGAAATGACTTAGCATGTATACATGCATGGCTACACCATCCTTTAAAGGTCATGCCCTGCCCTCTCCTGTTTTAATTATACAAAGTATACAGCATTGTGTCTGGCAGGTGGTAAATGGCAATTCTCTCCCTTTCCCCCATGCTCACACTTCCAATTTTAAAATAAAGATTGCATGTTTATATTTGGAATCAAGAAGCAAGTGTTTTCCAGGCAGCAGGAAGAACATGAACAATATGGAAAGATGATAAGACACAGCCTGTGTACAGAATACAGATGAGGAATAAAGATTGCACGGTTGGGCTGTGGAGAGTCTCAAGTAGTAAAGCTCATACTTTGCGTTTCAGTGACCTTGGTAAGGTGTTAGCAGAGTTGCAGTTAATGGATACGCTCAAGATAGAATAACATTGGAAAACCCCTGTTGATGGAGAGGCCACCATGAATAGAATTACTTCATTCTAAGAATGAGGTGGAATAAGAGGGAGGGCTTACTGTAAAGTGAAACATAATCACTCCCTAAACTCCATGAAGGTCTTTACGGACTCAAGATCCCATTTGAAATATGTCATCCAAAAATTTGACATCAACAGGATTGAATGTCCACTCTTTCAACAAGATTTATTTGGTGCCAGTCACAGCCTGTCACGGAGAAGGTAATGGCACCCCACTCCAGTACTCTTGCCTAGAAAATCCCATGGGTGGAGGAGCCTGGTAGGCTGTAATCCATGGGGTCACGAAGAGTTGGACACGACTGAGTGACTTCACTTTCACTTTTCACTTTCATGCATTGGAAAAGGAAATGGCAACCCACTCCAGTGTTCTTGCCTGGAGAATCCCAGGGACAGTGCAGCCTGGTGGGCTGCTGTCTATGGGGTCGCACAGAGTCGGACAGGACTGAAGTGACTTAGCAGCAGTAGCAGCACAGCCTGTCATGTTTCCCGGTTCTGTTAAAACTATTCTGTTTGAAAAGTAAATTTCTACTGACAGTGAACTCTGGGGGGATGCCTACACTCAGCCCTGGTTGTCCCCAGACCCTGTCTCTGGGATAGATTTTCTGGGTTAGGCTCTCTGGGAAGACACTCAACTTGCTTTCTGGTGGAAAGCAGGGTTTTTACAATAGAGATCGGAAGAACATGGCATCACAATCTTGTCTTTTAGCCAAAGAAAGAGGCTTAAAAATCAGAAACATTTGGGAGCAAGAAAGGTAGTATTTGGACAGTGAGTAAGCTCAGATGGTAAAGAATCTGCCTGGAATGCAGGAGACTTGGGGTTGACCCCTGGGTGGAGACAATCCCCTGGAGGAGGGCATGGCAACCCCGCTCCAGTATTCTTGCCTGGAGAATGCCCACAGACAGAAGAGCCTGGCGGGCTACGGTCCATGGCATCACAACGAATCTGACATTACTGAGCAACTAAGCACACACACAATACACTTTTAATTTTTATTTTTTTCTAGTAAGACACTTTTGATTTAATCTTTTCTAGTTAGCAGAAATGAACTTTTTTGCTCTGGTCTGTATATATGTCCTTGATGCTGTACTCTTGAAGCATATGTATTCTTGAAGCATGACTTGCCCTGTGGGTGAGCAGCAAACAAACATTTCCTTTGAGGTGGAGTAAAATGAGGCTGGCACGCATCCTAGGTAACTGGGCATTGTTCCCCAGCCCCTCACCTGCTCTGCCAGAGCCTTCAGCTCAGTATGACGGCCTCTGCTGAGAGGAGCCTGGGGTAGGAATCAGTGTGCCAGTGAAAGAACCGTGTGGCCCAGAGGAAACAGCCAGCTGTTCCACGCCTCGCAAGAACACTTCAACTCAGGGTAGTCTTCCTCTTAACAAGGACCTCTAAATGCCATCTTGTCATTTCCCAGAGACATGAAGAAGCCTGGCGTTAGGCCTGTTTCCTTTCCCTGCATCCACTGGAAATTCTGTACCAAATATGAGACAGGAAAAAAAATAGCAACAAGAAACGAAATGCCCTGACCTATGCCATTAGTTGAGGTGTAATTGGGGCTTTAAGGGCTTACTACTTTCTGTTAGCAACACATCACATTTAGGAGGATGCCCGAACACACTCTTCCGTCCAGTTCCTCAGTCTCTGACCAGTCACCACCTCCAGTCCCGGCAGGAAGCACTCAAGCATCTCGAGTTATCCTCTCCTGTCTTCTTCCTTTAGAATATCATTCACGTCGGTCTTTTCCTGTCTGTGCTCTGCCAGCAGCCTGGACCAGGTCTCAATAATTCATGCCTAGTCTATGGCCACATTCTTCTGGCCGACTTCTCCTGCCATCTGTCTCAGCTCAATTTATAGTCTTTAATTGCCAATTTCATCATTGACATTTCCTGATTTAAGTGCCTCTGATAATTTTGTCTTTCCTACAAGTCTGTGGCTTGGCTTTCAAGTTCTCTATGACACCCACCCTTGTCTCAGTTTTGCATCTTCTTTTTTCTAGCACCTCTCTCCTATGTGTGCAGATTCTCCACCCATCCACTGATCGAGAATGGATGGCACACCCCTTCATATCTGCATTTCCCAGCATAGGATCTGCCACATAAGAGAAGTCCAGTTAATAACCTATTGCATAAACGAATCTACGAATCACAGAAACCTCCCCTTTCCCACTGTTTCCTCTGTGGAATGGCCTTGTCGTATCCCATTCCAAACACAGCAATCCTTCCAGGTCTAGAGCGTGGTCATACTCCCATGGGGAAACCTCTCCTTTCACTCTGGTCATTTGACTTCATTTTCTCCAAGTTTTTATGCTATCTGCTGTCTTCACTGTATCATAAAGTGTTTTATTAGTCAACCAGTTTCTCCTTTAATTCTGTTTTATGATAGTCCGATCATTCAAAACAAAGCTCAAATTTTGTGCAGAAAAATAATTTGCCTTGTGCTACTTTGCCACCTTTACATAAATGCACAATTATTCACGGTTAGGGAATGGTATTAAATAGTGTATTGTGTCTACCCAGCCACAATCTTTTCTACTAGAATATGTTTGCTCACAGTTTTGGCTGAGCAAACACTTAAATATCCTCTTGGCAAACAGCTGTCTAGGTCAGGGTTTACACCTGTATCAAAGTTTGACCCTTCAATCTGCTGCAAAAAGATCAGCTGTAGTTGAAATTTGGTTTATCCTAGACCTAGAGATTATCATACTGAATGAAGTAAGTCACACAGAGAAGGAGAAATACCATATGACATCCCTTATATGTGGAACTTAAAAAGAAATGATACAAGTGAACTTACTTACAAAACAGAAAGAGACTCACAGACTTAGAGAACGAACTTAAGGTTGCCAGGCAGAAGGGATAGTTAGGGAGTCTGGGATGGACATGTATATATGTTTAAAGTGGATAAACAACAAGATCTTACTGTATAGCACAGGGAACTCTGCTCAAAATTATGTGGCAGGCTAGATGAGAGGGGAGTTTGGGGAGAATGGATACATGTATATATATGGCTGGGTCCCTTTTGCTGTTCACCTGAAATTATCACAATGTTATTAATTGGCTATGTTGTTGTTAAGTTGCCCAGTCATGTCAGACTCTTTGTGACCCCCTGGACTGCAGCACGCCAGGCCTTCCTGTTCCTCACCATCTCCTGAAGTTTATCCAAGTTCATGTCCATTGCATTGGTGATGCCATCCAGCCATCTCATCCTCTGATGCCCTCTTCTCCTTCTGTCCTCAATCTTTCCAGCATCAGGGACTTTTCCAATGAGTCGTCTGTTTGCATCAGGAGACCAAAATACCAGAGCGTGAGCTTTGTGAGCTTTGGAGCTTGAGCTCAGCATCAGTCCTTTCAAGAGTATTCAGGGTTGATTTCCCTGAAGATTGACTGGTTTGATCTTCTTGTTGTCCAAGGGACTTTCAGGAGAAAGTCCTGATTGACCTGATGACTGCATGCAATTTACCTTGATTCATGGACCTAACATTCCAGGTTCCTATGCAATACTGTTTTTTGCAGCATCAGATTTTACTTTCATCACCAGACACATCCACAACTGATCATCATTTCCGCTTTGGGCCAGCCACTTCATTCTTTCCGGGGCTGTTAGTAGTTCTCCTCTGTTCTTCCCCAGTAGCATATTGGGCACCTTCTGACAACTCTGGGGGACGCATCTTTCAGTATCATATGTTTTTGTCCTTTTATACAGTTCATGAGGTTCTCATGGCAAGTATACTGGGGTGGTTTGCCATTCCTCCCTCCAGTGGACCGTGTTTTGTCAGAACTCTCCACTATGTCCCGTCCATCTTGGGTGGCCCTGCACAGCATGGCTCATAGCTTTATTGAGTTATGAGAGCCTCTTCACCATGACAAGGCAGTGATTGTGAAGGGAATTGGCTATACCCCAACCAGTTCAGTTGCTCAGTCATGTCCGACTCTTTGCGACCCCATGGACTGCAGCACACCAGGCTCCCTGTCCATCACTAACTCCCAGTTTACTCAAACTCATGTCCATTGAGTCGGTAATGCCATCCAACCATCTCATCCTCTGTCGTCCCCTTCTCCTCCCGCCTTCAATCTTTCCCAGCATCAGGATCTTTTCAAGTGAGTCAGCTCTTTGTATCAGGTGACAAAGTATTGAAATTTCAGTGTCAACATCAGTCCTTCCAATGAATATTCAGGACTCATTTCCTTTAGGATGGATGGGTTGGATCTTCTTGCAGTCCAAGGGACTCTCAGTACAAAATAAAAAATTAAAGATTTTGTTTTAAAAAATTCAGTTCATCCTTATTGATGAAGTTTATTGCTTGACTTTCAGGTCTCTCCATATCTCCTGGCCTCATCTCAGTTTTGCGTCTTCTACCTTGTCCAGTACCTCCCTCCTATGTATGCAGATTCTCCATCCCTCCTTTCATAAAGGATGTATAGAGCACCTTTTCAGGTCTGCAAATCCCAGCACAAGATCTGCCACACAAAGAGAGGTTCAATTAATACCTGTTGCATAAATGAATCTGCGAATCAAAGAAACCTCCCATTTCCCACTCTTTCCTACATGGAATTAGTTAAATGCAGAAAAGAAAGAGGCAAATTCTGCCTACTATCACATTAGTGTCGGGCCTTCTGGTCAACACTCTTGCCTTTTTCTCAGAGCTCCAGCCAGCACCCAGGTGCCCAGCAGTGCCAGTGGGCTTGTCCACCAGTCTTTGAGCCCCACTGTATCCTGACAACACCCTTGCCCTTTTCTCTTCATTTGGTAGGTCTCTTGAACTCCAGAAGTTGGTGATGGACAGGGAGGTCTGGCGTGCTGCGATTCATGGGGTCACAAAGAGTCGGACACGGCTGAGCAACTGAACTGAACTGAACTCTTTCTCGAGAAAGCATGTTCCTTTGGGAAATGATGGAGATCCCCTCCCCTCCCTGGCTCCCTGGCTCCCTGCCATGGTCTTTTGGCTCTCTCTCCTTGGCTCAGTCAGTCTTGCCATTTTTCTCACGCTCTCGTTTCCTATGGTCATGGGACTTTACTCTGGAACTAGAAGTGAGTGAGGCCAAGGTCCCAAAGAAGCAATAAATCACATAAATTTTATGAACCACGAAACTGAGTGAAACCAAAATTTCTGAGAGAGGCATCAAAATATTTATCACAAATTCCAAACACAGTGCTTCCCAAAAGACTCTCATGAAATAATTTGAGCCAAAATTGAAAGCATTTTTTTTTCCCTAAAACTACCAAAATAGGACACCAGAGTACAAAAAACTTGTATAAACAAAGATCCACATGCTCAGTAGTATTTCAATTGTTTGATCTTCTACTATAACACTGTTTTCTGGTACTCAGATTCAGTGGTTGAGAGTAATGACAGTCTCTTAAGTCTGAGTCATGCTTTATTGATTTCTAAGTGTTTTCACATCCATGTTAGGACTTGTTGAGAAGGTGGCCTCAAAAGCTGTATTCCATTGCTTACAGCTGTATACTTGAGCAAGTTTTTCTTCTCTGTTTCTCAATTTCTCCATTTTTGAAATGGAATAAATCAGCCACTATCTCATAGGGTTAATAAGAGAGTGACGTCAATAATATGTAAAAGGCTTAAAATAGCACTTACGTGTAATAAGAACTTAACTCGCCTTAGCCTAGGAGGAGGAGAAATTGTTCTGTTTGGTCCATGATAATCAACCTGTGAGTTGGGCTGGGCAAGGATATTTATGGAGACTTTAATTTTGAGGAAATCAAGACTCAGAACAAACCACTTGTTTAATGACATTTGTATAAAGCAGATCTAAAATCAGGTCTTTTAAATCACAAGTCCTGGGATATTTGATGATAGAAAATTTTTGAACTCTCTTTACAATTTACAGTGATTGTTAAGGGATAAAATGCCTCTTATATACAGAGATGGTCCCTCAAGCTCTCCCAGACCCCATTGACTATACCACAATTGGGTGTCTACTCATATTTCAATTAGAATTCTCTTTAAAAATTTATTTTTGTTAAGCTTTTTTTTTTTTTTGATGTGGACTATTTTTGAAAGTCTGTGTTGAATTTGTTGTTTCTGCTCTGTTTTGCTTTTTTGGCTACAAGGCATGTGGGATCATTGCTCTCCCAATCACGGATCAAACTCACACCCGTACATTGGAAGGTGACATCTTAACCACTGGGCCAACAGGGAAGTCCCCAGTCTGAATTATTTTGCCAGACGTTTGGCATCTAGAAAGAGAGTAAGAGTAAAAATAAGAATAAAATTAAGAGACAAAGAGCCGGAACTCAGTCGTATAACCTTGGGAACCAAGGATAGACAGGTTCTGGCACTATTCCCATACTCTACCTGAAGTGACTTAGCAGCAGCAGCAGCAACCAGGTGGCTATAAAAGATGTTGATGGTGAAAGTTGTTCAGTCATGTCTGACTGCAGCCCCATGGACTATACAGTCCATGGAATTCTCCAGGCCAGAATACTGGAGTGGGTGGCCTTTCCTTTCTCCAGGGGATCTTCCCCACCCAGGGATCGAACCCAGGTCTCCCACATTGCAGGTGGATTCTTTACCAGCTGAGCCACCAGGGAAGCCCATAAAAGATGAAGATCACTTTTTTTTGGTCATCCATTTCCCTTTTCAATTTTCAGCCCTTAGTAAGAACTGGCTGTATTCCTTCTGCAAAGGTGAGGATTCTGTGAGACAAGAATTAGCTGTGGCAAAGAAATGCTGATTAGAGCAAAGACTTTGGTTTAGGTTGTTTGAATTCAAATCTTACCTCTATCACTTACTGGCCATGTGACCTTGGTTAAAAGTTCTGGTGTCACTTTCCTCTTCTGTAAATTGGGGATGAAAATAGTCCCCAGCTCATCAATATTATTACGGGTAGGAAATTAGGTAACTAGTGCCTGGCACTATTCAGTTCAGTTCAGTTCAATCACTCAGTTGTGTCCGACTCTTTGCGAGCCCCTGAACCGCAGCACACCAGGCCTGCCTGTCCATCACCAACTCCCGGAGTCCATCCAAACCCATGTGCATGGAGTTGGCGATGCCATCCAACCATCTCATCCTCTGTCATCCCCTTCTCCTCCTGCCTTCAATCTTTCCCAGCATCAGGGTCTTTTCAAATGAGTCAGCTCTTCACATCAGGTGGCCAAAGTACTGGAGTTTCAAATTCAACATCAGTCCTTCCAATGAACACCCAGGACTGATCTCCTTTAGGATGGACTGGTTGGATCTCCTTGCAGTACAAGGGACTCTCAAGAGTCTTCTCCAACACCACAGTTCAAAAGCATTAATTCTTGGGCGCTCAGCCTTCTTCACAGTCTAGCTCTCACATCCATACATGACCACAGGAAAAACCATAGCCTTGACTAGATGGACCTTTGTTGGCAAAGTAATGTCTCTGCTTTTCAATATGCTATCTAGGTTGGTCATAACTTTCCTTCCAAGGAGTAAGCGTCTTTTAATTTCATGGCTGCAGTCACCATCTGCAGTGATTTTGGAGCCCAGAAAAATGAAGTCTGACACTGTTTCCACTGTTTCTCCATCTATTTCCCATGTAGTGATGGGACCAGATGCCATGATATCTTAGTTTTCTGAATGTTGAGCTTTAAGCCAACTTTTTCACTCTCCACTTTCACCTTCATCAAGAAGCTTTTTCGTTCCTCTTCACTTTCTGCCATAAGGGTGGTGTCATCTGCATATCTGAGGTGATTGATATTTCTCCTGGCAATCTTGATTCCAGCTTGTGTTTCTTCCAGTCCAGCGTTTCTCATGATGTACTCTGCATAGAAGTTAAATAAACAGGGTAACAATATACACCCTGAATGGAACCAGAGATCAAATTGCCAACATCTGCTGGATCATCAAAAAAGCAAGAGAGTTCCAGAAAAACATCTATTTCTGCTTTATTGAGTATGCCAAAGCCTTTGACTGTGTGGATCACAATAAACTGTGGAAAATTCTGAAAGAGATGGACATACCAGACCACCTGACATGCCTCTTGAGAAACCTGTATGCAGGTCAGGAAGCAATAGTTAGAACTGGACACGGAACAACAGACTGGTTCCAAATAGGAAAAGGAGTACGTAAAGGCTGTATATTCTCACCCTGCTTATATTATTTAACTTATATGCCTGGCACTATAGGTGCTCAATAACTGTTAGCTGTTACTCTGTTTATAATAAACTCCCCTTGGGAGCTTACACTAGGTCAAAATGGCCAGCAACTAAAGTGGTTTAGGACATCACCATTTCTCCAAACAATCTAACTTGAATATCAGAGTCATCTGCCTTCCCTTTTTCTTTCATTTTCCAAATCCAATCAGTTACTCAGTCCTACCGATTCTAGCATTGTTTAAGTGGTTTAGGACATCATCATCTTCCAAACAATCTAATTTGAATATTAGAGCCCTCTCCCTTCTCTTTTTCTTTGACTTTCCAAATCTAATCAGTTACTGAGTCCTACTGTTTCTAGCACTGTGATACTTGGCTGCTGCCCTCCATACTCCCACATTTCATCACAAGGCTCATTAGATTGCAGACATGCCTGTCTTTCACACTGCTTCCAGGGCAGGTAACTGTAGGCACAGAACAGCACTGTAGAATGGGGCTGACCTGCCGTAGCTGAGTAACAAGTAATAGTTATAAGTAGGGAATATGCTGTCCTGTTCCCCACAGTCTCTACATAGAGTAGTATCCAAGCTTACTAATCTAGAACATGAAACCCTTCACCATCTGCCCCCTACACAGCATTCAGTTCTACTTTTCCAATGTATGCTTGACATCACGTACACTCTACCTTCCCTAGACTGATTATTCACTTAAAGTCATGTAGCTCTTCCATATCTTGATAACTTGTTCCCTCTGGAATCTTTTCTGCCTGGGATAATCTTATTTATTCCTTAAGTCAGAATCACAAACTCTGTGTTCCAAGAAGCCTTTCAGAATGTCCCAGGCTGACCGATGATGCTTCTGCTGTGCCCCCACCTCTCATACACCCTCACCATGTCCGTTCATAATTCTCTTGGCACAGGGGTTACTTCCATATACCTCTCCCACTGCTAAGCTAAGCTTAATGAGGCAACTGAGCCATCTCCTGGAAGCCTTTCCTAATGCCCCCTTTCCAGGTTTTCTACCCTCGTCCACTGTCCCACAGTACCCTGTGTATACTTATAGCACACACTTTTTGTGTGCTGGACAACATCTGTTCACATGCTCACTTCTTTAAACTGTAAGCTCCCTGAAGACAGGGAATATTTTTTTCACCTTTGTAAACCTATGCATGGCACATACGTACCTCTGTTTGCTGATTTAACTAAACTTGAGGGGAGAGATTGATGCTTTTGTACTATGGTGTTGAAGAGGATTCTTGAGAAGCCCTTGGACTACAAGGAGATCCAACCCATCCATCCTAAAGATCAATCCTGAATATTCATTGGAAAGACTGATGTTGAAGCTGAAGTTCCAATACTTTGGCCACCTGATGTGAAGAGCTGACTTATTGGAAAAGATCCTGATGCTGGGAGGGATTGGGAGCAGGAGGAGAAGGGAACAACAGAGGATGAGATGGCTAGATGGCATCACCGACTAGGTGCACATGGGTTAGAGTGGACTCCAGGAGTTGGTAATGGACAGGGAAACCTGGCATGCTGCACTCCATGGGGTCCTAAAGAGTCTGAGGCGACTGAGTGATTGAACTGAACTGAAGGGAGAGAGCTTCTCTAGATCAACTTGGCTGCTCCTTATTCAGCTACAATGACCACTTGTAGAGTCCTTAGAGCAGCAGGTCGCAAAGTCTCCCAGTAAGCAGGATAAGTGTCCCCGATACAGGACTCAATAGAGATGTAAATTCTCAAGCCTCCCTCCAGACTGATTGAAACAGAAGTTCTGGGGATGAGGCACAGCAATTAAAGTTTTAGCAAGTCCTCTGGGTGATTCTGATGCCCACTGGAGTGTGAGAGCTACTGCTATCATCTTTACAACAACTGCCACAAACATTAATTCCATACCTGACTTTGCCTGAGTCTAGCCCCCATAGCAGTTTAAATTACCCAGGAGGGCAGGGTAGAGAAAGCAAGGGTCAGGGGATGTTTTGATCCAGGTAGTGTTTTCCAGAAGGTAATTTATATCATCCTCAATCCTAAGAGGGGGGAGTCAGAGTAGAATCCCCAAGGATACTTTTGGTCAAAGGCTAGAAAAATCAAATATTGAATTAAAAAGGATTAGATGGATGCAAAATCAGAAGACTCAGGAGCAAGCATAGGGGGAAAAGGTGGGAGTGAGTAAAGTCAATTATCTAGAACCTACATAACTCACAGGAAAAATGCTTTTTAACATGACCCTGGTTAATCGCAATTTGTTGTGGACAGATCCAACGTTAGGTCTGCAATCTTTGTATAGTTATGATGATTTTCCCTTATTCTTTATAGATAAGCGAATTGAGGTTCAGAGTGAATGCTAAAGTAAGTACCAAAATTACTGAGTTAGGTGCTCAGCAGACCTGCAGGCCAAGCCTCACTATGAGACCCAGGCTATTTCCATTCTGCCCTGTAGCTTCATTTGCCAGTAAATAAATACAGACTCAAACTGAATGACCTGCAGAAAAAAACAGTGTCCTCATCATTAGAGAGAGCTGCTGTCTCAGAAGACTCCTCTGTGGGCAGTCTGCATCGTGTCCCTTGGCATCGGGTTGTTTACCTATTATCCCACTCTTTTCTTTTTTTAATGCATTTGTGGCCTCATTTTCTTGACTTGCTACAAGCTAAGAGTAATGCTACCCATCTGAACATCAAATGTCATAAAAATTCTTACAGTTAGGAAGTGGCCTTTATTGCAGATAACATCAACATAATCACTCAACAAATATTTATTGTGTGATAACTCTGCAGCTTCCCAGGTGGTGCTAGTGGTAAAGAACTCCCCACCAGGGCAGAGACGCAAGAGACATGGGTTCGATCCCTGGGTTAGGAAGATCCCCTGGAGGAGGGAATGGCAACCCACTCCTATATTCTTGCCTGGAGAATCCCTTGGACAAAGGAGCCTGGAAGGCTACAGTCCATAGGGTCTTAAAGAGTTAGACATGACTAAAGCAACTTAACACAAATGAATTAATGCACAGCTATGTGCTGCTGCTGCTAAGTCGCTTCAGTCGTGTCCGACTCTGTGTGACCCCACAGACGGCAGCCCACCAGGCTCCCCTGTCCCTGGGATTCTCCAGGCAAGAACACTGGAGTGGGTTGTCATTTTATGTGGTAGAGTCTAAAATTACAGTGATAAGTTGATAGGCACACACAACAAACAAATTTCGATAGTGTTGAAGAATGAAAGTTAAGAGGATGGTAGCAGTCATGTGGTTACTTTTTTACTCCATTCTGCCCTAACCACTTTGTCTTGAGGAAATAATGGAAATAACTATAATCCCATTTCCATACCACTTCCCTGGTGGCTCAGACTGTAAAGTGTCTGTCTACAATGCTGGAGACCCGGATTTGATCCCTGGGTTGGGAAGATCTCCTGGAGAAGGAAATGGCAATCCACTCCAGTACTATTGCCTGGAAAATCCCAATGGAGAGAGGAGCCTGGTAGGCTACAGTCCATGGGGTTGGAAAGAGTCGGACACAACTGAATGATTTCACTTTCACTTTAAGGTTTGAGGAGCCCAATATGAGAACAATTCAAACCCACCAGCTCTAAGGGAAGTCATCTACGGGCTGTGGGGAAGGGTTGTCTAATAGAAAGAGGGTGCTCCAGGAAGACATATTCCCTTTCTTCTTCTGGGCACTGCTGTATCTACATGTGGCCCTGCTGAAGTCATCTTACTATTAATACTTACCCAAGGAGAAAATTCTCAGGGAGGAAGATGGCACCTCAGAGAAGCTCACAGGCCTCTGGATGTCTTGTTGGGTCAAATCGTGCATTTTCTGGTGTAAGCCATGTGGAGCCGACACTTGCCGTAGCCAGTATTTGCCTTTGGCAGTATCCTAACGGACCAAGGGACAGAGAGCTATGGCAGGGGTGGTGGAGATGGTTCACTTGGTCTGTCATGTCTGACTCCTGTGACCCCATGGACTATAGTCTGCCAGGCTCCTCTGTCCATGGGATTCTCCAGGCAAGAGTACTGGAGTGGGTTGCCATTTCCTTAGTGAGGATATTATATGGAAAGATGTTTCAGGATCTCATTGGCCTGATTTGTGTCCTAAAGCTAGTCTTCAAGCCTTGACTGATCTGGGAATGGGATTATAGTCATTTTGACTTTTGCCTTGAAACTAAGCACGTAGGGTAAAATGAGGTTGAGCTCAGATCAAAAAAAAGCCAGTCATGAGAGGTAAAAAGTGAGGAAGGCTGAGACCTATGTTGATATTTTTCATATGTTAAATTTAGTAATACCTAAACTGTGGTGTTGGAGCAGACTCTTCAGGGTCTCTTGGATTGCAAGGAGATCCAACCAGTCCATGCTAAAGGAGATCAGTCCTGGGTATTCACTGGAAGGACTGATGTTGAGGCTGAAATTCCAATACTTTGGCCACCTGATGCAAAGGACCAACTCATTGGAAAAGATCCTGATGCTGGGAAAGATTGAAGGCGAGAGGAAAAGGGGACAACAGAAGATGAGATGGTTGGATGGCATCACTGACTCAATGGACATGAGTTTGGGTAGACTCCAGGAGTTGGTGATGGACAGGGAGGCCTGGCGTGCTGTGGTTCATGGGATCACAAAGAGTCAGACACAACTGAGTGACTGAACGGAACTGAAACTGACAATCAGTGCTCATTTAGGCAACACATGTACTAAACTGACAATCATTTGGAGAGAATAAAATGGTGCCTAATGCTTGCCTTTCTTTTGCTGGCTTCTATATGCTCAATGGTAGCCTGTAAAACTTTCAGATGTTAGATGGGTAGACTTCATCTCTCAGATAATATGCCTTTTATTATTTGTTTAGTTAATTGGAATAAAATTGCTTTACAGTGTTGTGTTAGTTTCTGCAGTGCAGCAAGTGAACCAGCCATATATGTGTACATGTACCCCTTCCCTTGGAGCCCCCCTGCCACGTGGCCCTAGAGCACCGAGCTGAGCTCCCCGTGCTCTGCTGCACCTTCCAACTCTGTCTATTTTACACGTGACAGTGTGTATATGTCAATCCCAATCTCCAGTTCATCTCGCTACTCATGTCCATGACATGTTGCTGAAAGGCTCCAAACTGTGAGATTTGATATTTTTTAAACCCTGAAACAAATTACAAAAGGAAGCTGCAAAGAGATGAATGCCGGACAGTTGAAACCATGTTATTTTCTACTGCATAGAAAGACAAGGCTTTGTACATATTATCATTTTCAGGTCAAATGTTCATTCTCTAGAAAGAAACCATAAATCAGACATGTTGAACAAAACAGTGATTTGAAATGAAAATGCTTCCCACAAGGCATTAAGTATGTCATGTTTGAATGATTGTCCCTGTCCATTTTCAAAAGTATGGGTCTCATTCCATTACTTAAGGTCAACAAACAGTTGGCAAACTGTCCTTGTTACATCTTGGAGAGAAACTATTTTCTTTATCTTTTAAAATGTGTCATGTAAATATTGTTCCTGAAATTTCAATTTTCACCCAGTCCTAGGAGGAAGATGGCATTATTTTTTTCCATTTTGTAGTTGATGAAACTGAGTATTAGGGAGATAAAGTAACTGGCCCAAGATTCCAGTTTCAGTAACCAACACACGATACTATTGAGTTGGCCAAAACATTCTTTGGGTTTTTCTGTCTGTAAAATATTATGGAAAAACCCAAACTTTTTGGCCAAGCCCGAACTAAGTGAAGGGCTTCCCTGGTGGCTCAGTGGTAAAGAATCTGCCTGCCAATGCAGGAGACATGGGTTCAGTCTACGGCTTGGGAAGAATCCCTGGAGAAGAAAATGACAATCTGCTCAAATAGTCTTGCCTGGGAAATCCCGCAGACAGAGGAGCCTGATGGGCTACAGTGCATGGTGTCACAAAAGAGTCTGACATGATTTAGCAACTAAACAATGTCAACAATACTAATTGGAAGAGCAGGGCTTAGAATGTAGATGTGTCTGACTCCAAAGTATGTCTCACAGAGGTCCATCTTTGATATCTATAGTCTACTTACATCTAATATTCGGGTTCCATATGTAGAGGCCACATAATTAATACCTAAATTGGGATACTTTTGAGGGTGAAAGTGGATGCTGTTAAAGATAATGCTGAGTCAACAGGCATAAATTGGGACTGTCCCAAGGAAAATCAGGCTGTGTCATCCTAGTTATGTGTCTACTGGAAGCAAGAGTGTAGACTCAGGAATGAAACAATGTCAGGATTCAATTCATTTTTAAAACCTTGACTTCCTTATATCTAAAGTGATTATAATCAAATCCTTAAATGAGATATTTGTAGATCACCCAGCGTCATAAAAGGGCTTCCCTGGTGGCTCAGTGGTAAAGAATCAGTCTGCCAATGCAGAAGACGCATGTTCCATCCCTGGGTCAGGAAGATCCTCTGGAGAAGGCAATGGCAACCACTGCAGTATTCTTGCCTGGGAAATCCCATGGACAGAGGAGCCTGGCGGGCTATACTCTATGCGGTCACAGGGAGTCAGACCTGAGTTGCTGATTAAACAACAGCAGCAGCATCATAAAAATCCAGCATATAACTAGTGCTCAAAGAAGCTAAGAGCTTTTCTACTTTCCTCCTTTCCCATGGTGTGTTTTTTCCTCACTCATACATTTTCATAAGTATTCATATCACTATTTAAATACGCTGAAGATGTGAGGTACAAAATCAGATTTTCCACTCACAGCATAGGTAGGAAACTTCATTTGTGTGCAGTATGTATTTTATGATTTGATTATTGGGGAAATAGATGGCATGTAAAGTTTGACAATAACTATCTATTTTTGAAAAATCATTTATGTCTAGCCTTTCTTGTTTACAAATAGGTTCCTTTCTATTTCTTTTTCTACACATTTCTGGTCATTCATATGGATCACTCCTCTACCTTGTTACTTCATTAGTGTCAATGGTATTCCATCAATTTCATCATAGTACCATGGTCAGTAAAATAATAAATAAAAGGAGAATAATACTCAGCAATCCTTGCTGCTGCTGCTGCTGCTTAGCTGCTTCAGACATGTCTGACTCTTTGCAATGCTATGGGCTGTAGCATGCCAGCCTCCTCTGTCCATGGAATTCTCCAGGCAAGAATACTGGAGTGGGTAGTCATTCCTTCCTTCTTGGGGTCTTCCCAATACAGGGATCGAACCCAGGTCTCCTGCGTTGCAGGCAGATTCTTTACCACTGTGCCACCAGGGAAGCCTCCAGTGTTCCTTTAACCACCTCAAATGTTCCTTCATCAGATCAGATCAGATCAGTCGCTCAGTCGTGTCTGACTCTTTGCGACCCCGTGAATCGCACCACACCAGGCCTCCCTGTCCATCACCAACTCCCGGAGCTCACCGAGATTCACATCCATCAGGTCAGTGATGCCATCCAGCCATCTCATCCTCTGTCATCCCCTTCTCCTCTTGCCCTCCATCCCTCCCAGCATCAGAGTCTTCTCCAATGAGTCAACTCTTCGCATGAGGTGGTCAAAGTACTGGAGTTTCAGCTTGAGCATCATTCCTTCCAAAGAAATCCCAGGGCTGATCTCCTTCAGAATGGACTGGTTGGATCTCCTTGCACTCCAAGGGACTCTCAAGAGTCTTCTCCAACACCACAGTTCAAAAGCATCAATTCTTCGGCGCTCAGCCTTCTTCACAGTCCAGCTCTCACATCCATACATGACCACAGGAAAAACCATAGCCTTGACTAGGCGAACCTTTGTTGGCAAAGTAATGTCTCTGCTTTTCAGTATGTATGGACTTCCAATAGACTGCATCAGAATCACCTGGATTGGATAAAAAATATAAGTTTTTTGAGTTCCATCCCTAGAGATTCTGGTTCCATATTTTTTGGAGTTAGTACATGTGGATGTGGCTTTTTTTCTTTCTCTTTCTTTATTTCTCTCTTAAGCCCACCAGCTAATTCTGACTAACAGAGTTGCAAGTCACTTTTTCAGAACCTTCTTATAGCTCTTCTAAATCAGCCATCCCAGTAACTCATCAACAAAGAATTATGTATAATGCATATGGTGGGCACACGTTGTAGAGAGAGGATAAAGCTGTGAATAAGATAGATGCTGATTTCACGGCAACCAAGCCCAGAGGTTTCTTTAAACACCATAATTTCAAGAGAGCTCTAATGCTAGGGATAGAAATACTAGTTGTAGGATAGACCCTTGCTATTCATAAGGGATGAATTTAGAGATTTTCACAAATTTCCAAAGCCTTGAAGAGAGAACAGCAAAGCTACAGGAAAGAGGGCTCATTCATTAGCTGAAAAACAGAGATGTTCAAGTGTGTCAGGGAATAGTTGAAATCAAGAGTCAAATCTGTAGGTAAAAGTCTCCATTACACTCACAACAAAATGAAAGGGTTTGTCATTGCATCATTTCTCTAGTATCTGCTCTCTGGGTACCATGCAACCTCATTCAAGACATGAATATCTCTACAATGCCAATGTCCCCATTAGTTTGTGTAATACATTGATTACTACTTGTATCACTGTACTAGATGATCCTTGAGGGTGACAACTGACAAGTTTCCTGTTCACCATCAGATACACAGGGTCTACCTTCATAACTCACACATAGTAGACAATCAAAACCATTTGCTGAAGGATGAGTGAATGAATTCGTGAGACTCTTGCCCTAGCCATCATCCTAAAACATTCACTTTATCGAGGATTTCAGAGCACTTCCATTAGCTCCCTTGGGAAACTTCATGCTTCTTATGATAAGTCTAGCATTACCAAATCATTTCTGGAAATCTACTGAGCCTGCTGTGCATTTCATCAGATAAATATCTTCAGTGAAAGCAAATATTTATAATTTAAGAGTGGTTTTTATTTAAAGAAAGAGTCAAAGGTCATGCCTGATAAAATATTTGAAAAACTAAAAATATTTACATAGACAGTTTGGTCTGAATTCTTGGGTACATAGTCAGTCATTGCCAAAATTCTTGCTAGAGATGCTATGCACTTTATTTCCCTACCCTCAATGGGACTTGTTTAATTATCTTTTGGTTAACATTAAGATTTATCATTTAAATATGTTTGCTTGATGTGTTAGAAATGATTATTTATCATTGTAATGTATAATTCTTTCATTTATCAGAAAACTCAAATCTTTCCTATTTGTCATTTGTATTTCTTTTAATTTTTTAAAATAATCAAATATGCTGATTTTTTCCCCTCTTTGTGATCTTTTCCTTGCTTGTAAGCTAAGAAAGTCCTGTTTTTAATCTCAAACTTAAATAACCATTTTTTTCTTTTTTAAAACTTCAACTACTTAATTAATTACATTTACATTTAACACTTCAATTGTTCTTAAATATAACCTGGTGTTTGGTGTTTCATAATTCTCTAGTTTCAGTTTTCACTTGCTGTATTTTTATGTGGCAGGTATATGTTTATGTTGTATGGGCATTTCTTCTATTTAACCTTATAATATGAAGCTGCTGCTTGGGAAAAAGAGCCTTTCTTTTTCATTTTTCATTTCTTTCCTGTGGCAGGAGAGCTATTTATTTCTATTATCCTTTATCCTGTTTGCAATGGGTCTGAAGGTTCTAATACTGCTTCCATAGCGGGAGAGTGACTTTGAAAGGAAAGTCAAGGACGAGAACACGTTTGGCTTATTTGAATCTCATGTCTGAGTGTTCATCAAAAGTGAAGAGATCACTTTCTCCCGTGGAGCTGCTTGACTTGGAGAAAAGATTGGCTGTAGATTGGCAAGTGCTCCCTGCTAAACTGTAGGAAATATTTTTGGTTTTGGTTTACAGATGTGACCAAAAAAAAAAAAGAGATAATTTAATCACCTAATTTTTAGATTCAGAGAAACCCAAGCTTAAAGAACAAACGTGATAATATACCTGATAATACCTAGCACAGTGCCTGGCATATAAAAAGCATCAATGGATAACTAATTTGCTTCTTCTATACCAAACGTAAAAGCAACATTTTCTTTTTTGGAGACCCTATAGCATATATTCAAGAACATTGGTCTTAGAATCATATTGCCAGGTGAATAATTTCTGCTCAATACTCTCTAGCTGTGTAATATCAGATAAATTATATAACCTCTCTGTACTTGGGTTCCTAAATCTAAAATGAGAATCCAGTTCTGAACCACTTAGGATTATGTTTGGAAACATAAAAATAAAATCCAAAATTATAGTGGTTTATTTCTTTCTTTTGTAAAAGAATTACAGAAGGAGACCATCCAGGGAATGTATGGTGTCTTCTAGCATCAGGAACTCAGGTTATTTCTACTTTGCCTCCTTGGCAAGTGGCTTCCATCCTTAAAGTCCTTTTAGAGCCCAAGGTAGCTGCTACAGTTCAAGTCATTTTATATACACTCTAGGTATGAAGAACCTATTATCAAAGTGGGGCTCTTTTTCTAAGTACAAATAGAGAACAGTTAAGGTGTGGAAATCTGGTGGTATCTGCCATGTAATAACTCTTTTGCAGGGTTCAGTTAAACTCAGTTCAGTTGCTCAGTCATGTCCGACTCTTTGCAACCCCATGAATTGCAGCACACCAGGCCTCCCTGGCCATCACCAACTCCTGGAGTTCACTCAGACTCACATCCATCAAGTCAGTGATGCCATCCAGCCATCTCATCCTCTGGCATCCCCTTCTCCTCCTGCCCCCAATCCCTCCCAGCATCAGAGTCTTTTCCAATGAGTCAACTCTTCACATGAGGTGGCCAAAGTACTGGAGTTTCAGCTTTAACATCATTCCTTCCAAAGAAATCCCAGGGCTGATCTCCTTCAGAATGGACTGGTTGGATCTCCTTGCAGTCCAAGGGACTCTCAAGAGTCTTCTCCAATACCACACTTCAAAAGCATCAATTCTTTAGCACCTAGCTTTCTTCACAGTCTAACTCTCACATCCATACATGACCTCCGGAAAAACCATAGCCTTGACTAGATGGACCTTTGTTGGCAAAGTAATGTCTCTGCTTTTCAATATGCTATCTTGGTTGGACATAACTTTTCTTGCAAGGAGCAAATGTCTTTTAATTTCATGGCTGCAGTCACCATCTGCAGTGATTTTGGAGCCCCCCAAAATAAAGTCTGGCACTATTTCCACTGTTTCCCCATCTATTTCCCTAGAAGTGATGGGACCAGATGCCATGATCTTCGTTTTCTGATGGGATAATAGAACAGGATAACGTATGTCAGATGCCAAGCACAATACTTGGGACTAGGAGTTGAGCATACAAGTGGTCCTTGTGAGTGACCAGTATTACAGAGCAAAGTGGCCAAATTTAAGACCTGTATCTAAGTTTCCAGATCTTCCCTATTGATCATTTCTCATGTATTAATTATATATTAATGGGTAAAAGGTGTTAGGGTACTTAGGGGTTTCCACCAGCTACTAATATATGGGTTTTGAATGAGGTGAAGCTCTCCCAGGTCCTCTCAAAGCCTGGAGATTTTCAGGTTCAGAAACCTGATTTTGTTAACGTGATGATAACATGTGTCTCTTAAAACAGACTCATAGCAAACAAGCCTACATAAGCTAACGTATAGTTACTGTGTGCTCATTTGCTCAGTTGTGTCTGACTCTTTGCTGCCCCATGGACTGCAGCCTGCAAGGCTTCTCTGTCCATTGGATTTTGCAGGCAAGGATACTGGAGTGGGTTGCCACTTCCTACTCCAGGGGATTTTTCCGACCCCGGGATTGAACCTGCATCTCCTGCACTGGCAGGTGAATTCTCCACCACTAGCACCACCTGGGAAGCCATATAGCTACTAGGATGTCAATTTATTAATGTATCCTAAGAAATATAACTTTCAAAAGAAAGAACACTGTAATATTTGGTACACATATTCATTCTCTGTGGTGACCTAAGCCCAAACCAAAACTTTTCCCCACCTCTAAGATATATCTAAATAAATAAATTAATTATAAAAATGAAATGAGCTTCCATTGGAAAATTGTATCATCTATCTAGATCACTTCTCTCTTGTGCCATGCTGGCATTTATAGTCCTCTTTTTTCCTCTTTCAGTTCAGTTCAGTTCAGTCGCTCACTCATGTCTGACCCTTTGCGACCCCATGAATTGGAGCACGCCAGGCCTCCCTGTCCATCACCAACTGCTGGAGTTCACTCAGACTCATGTCCATCGAGTCAGTGATGCCATCCAGCCATCTCATCCTCTGTTGTCCCCTTCTCCTCCTGCCTCCAATCCCTCCCAGCATCAGAGTCTTCTCCAATGAGGCAACTCTTCGCATGAGGTGGCCAAAGTACTGGAGTTTCAGCTTGAGCATCATTCCTTCCAAAGAAATCCCAGGGCTGATCTCCATCAGAATGGACTGGTTGGATCTCCTTGCCGTCCAAGGGACTCTCAAGAGTCTTCTCCAACACCACAGTTAAAAAGCATCAATTCTTTGGCACTCAGCTTTCTTCACAGACTAATTTTGTCTTGGAGGAAAAGACAATCTGTCAGTACTTGGCAGACTTAGTAGTTTTAGAAGAGGAAAACAGAAGGAGAAATTTGGGGGTTGGGGTTGGGCAGGGGAAGGAATAACCACTCTTGACTGGATAGGTTAGGTAAGGAGCCAGGAAGGCAGTGTTATACAAGGTCAGCCATGGCTGGGGGGAGGGATTTTGATGAGTGACAAAAAAAAACAGCGGTACTTAGACACAGGGCCCTGATACTCTAACGTGGTCTCTTTGGAGCTTAGACCAGAAGTCAGCTATGTTCTCTCCCTTGACTGGATTGTAAGGTGATTTCCCTGAGCTTCGGAGGTATTCTATGTGGGTGCACAATGTCGCCTGTGTTGAAAGATTGGTTTCTAGAACTTTGAGAGTCTGGTCTAAAGCCACATCTTGTGATCTAACACAGAAATAATAACAGATAGGTCCCAGGGGTCCTATTCTGTATGTGGGTGTGTCAGTCACTCAGTCGTGCCTGACTCTTGGTGACCCTGTACACTGTGGCCCACCAGGCTCCTCTGTGCATGGAAATCTCCAGGCAACAATACGAGAGGGGGTGGCCATTCCCTTCTCCACGGGATCTTTCCTAACCTAGGGATTGAACCTGGGTCTCCTGCATTGCAGACAGATTCTTTAACATCTGAGCCACCAGGGAAGCCAAACAGATAGGAAAGTGGCTTGAAATCTGTCCAGACTCCGCGGGAGGTTAAAGTTGGACGTGAATGGTTTCATTGCCTCTTAGTTGGTCTTCAGAGACTGCAAATTGTTTTGACATATATGTTGTGATTTATTATAAGGACAGCCTTAAAGGAATAAAAAGACTATGAAGGCTATTGTAAGTATTTTAGCTTTCTATTTTCAGTAAAATCAGAAGTCCCAGAAGGTTTTGAGTAGAAGAGTGTCGTACTTATTTTGAAAGAAATTGGTTTGGCTATCGTGCTGAAAAAATTGAGGGGGAGCTGGGTGGGGAAGAAGGTGGGAGAGAGGCAAGGGTGAAAGCAGAGATGTGTCGAAGGCTCTTCCTGAAACTCCGACAAGAGATGGTGAGCTTTTGAACAGGGTGGAAGTAGATTGGTTTCCCTGGTGGCTCAGATGGTAAAGAATCCGCCTGCAATGCTGGAGACCTGGGTTCGATCCCTGGGTCAGGAAAATCCCCTGGAGAAGGGAATGGCTACCCACTCCTGTATTCTTGCCTGGAGAATCCCATGGACAGAGGAGCCTGGTGGGCCACAGTGTACAGGGTCACCAAGAGTCAGGCAAGACTGAGTGACTGACACACCCACATACAGAATTGTGTGAAGTGTTCTGATTCTGTATGTATTTTGAATGTAGATCAAATGACTGCTAGAATGCATGAAAGAGGGAGGAAGGAAAAAAGAGAAGAGTCAAGGGTGCAGTTTTTTCTGAACAATTAGAAGAATGGAACAGATAGCAGATTGAGCCGAAACATTTTAGCATTTTAATGCCTGCTATAACAGCTCATGGCTAATCATTTTATAATTCTTTATAATGACAAGGGCATTTGTATATATTATTACATTATTTTCTCACCCAAGCAACCTTGAGATAGGCTTGGCATCATTATTATCCCTATTTTACAGAAAATGAAACCATGGCTCAGGATTAAATTACTCGGCCTAAGATCTCACAGCTAGTTGGTGATGAGACTCGAATTTTTGTCCAGATCTGTTGGACCCAAATCCAGGTCCCAGTCTGTCTGTTTGCCTTTCAATTTTCTGCTTATCCAATGTTTACTCATACTAAAAGTACTTCTGTTTGCATATTGTTTTCTCTTACTGCAACTTCTGGAACCAAGCAACTGACAGCTAATGCCATTCTGGGGAAATGCAGACACAACGGGAAAGGTGAGAGAGAAGAATGCTTAACTGCATGACCTTGCTTCTTGAAGAAATTGACACACTTAGCCATGCACACTTGTGACCTGGAAGCGTAACTTCTTTTGCAAGATACAGCAAGAGTTCAGTCAAAGGAGGAGGCATTGGGATGTCACGGAGGTAGACCTGACATCAAGAACTAAAGTTAGAAGACCTAGTTCAAGTTTTAGCATTTTAGCTGTCCTATCATGTTCCTTTCAAAAAGCTGATACAGAGCTTATTTATAATGGGATTTTATCTTATTAAAATTAAAAATAGTAACTAACAACTCATGACTGACATTGATCACAAATATTATTTTGCTTCAGCCGCCACTAATCCTGCAAAGGAGGATGTCTTACTGATGAGAATTCTGAGACTGTTAGTAAATAGTAAACAGAACTGAGGACACGTTAAGTCCATTGTTTTTTGCAGAAAACTTGCCATACCTAGTCTTCTGAAAACCTTGGGCCAACCTTCCACTTTATTTCTTTCATCTTCAAGAATTTTGGCGACAATTCATGAACACTTGATCTATCGAACATTCTAAAATCAAAATGTTAGCGAAAAACTTGCTAAGCTTTACCCTTTCCCCTTCATCTCTTGCCGTCCTTTGTCCAGACACGATTTGTCACTTCAGTCGGGACCCGACAGCAGGCAAGGTGTGCTGGTACTGAGCTGTTTGCCTGGCTCAAACAAGTGCACGTTTCTCAGCACTCTGAATGTCTCTCTGGATGCTTGGCATGTCCTCCCTGAACAGCAGGGTTGGCAAAACTGACTTAAAAAATTAATCACAGTGGTCCTGGGAGGCCAACATGGGGTATAATGCATAATCTTGAAAGAGGACCATTTCCCCATTCCCAGATGCTATTCCATGCAGCTTGCCTATCCGTTGGCAGAACAAATTTTTAACATATTGTCTACAGATGGATGATGTTAGCAGTGGCTACAATCCCTTGGCCAGGAGTTCTGAGTCAGAAGTGTGTGAGCCTCATCTCTGGAGAATGCTAAGGGAGACACTGCTGTATACCGTCTCTCACCCCTTTGATGCTAATTAGTGATTGCATGAGCATCTCATATTCTCTAGTTAAGAAAAGTGAGAAGTCATCTGGGACCATTCTAAATTACTGTCTCTAGGAAAGAACTGGATGGGAGAAAGATTTTCAAATCTGATCCCAATATCCTAAAATCATTTGAATCAGAGTGCCTTTATGACCTTGGCCTGCCAGCTGCTCTGTTCAGCTCCTCCAGAATCCCATCCATTTGTGACTTTCAAGCCACCTGTCACCATGGTAAACAGGAGAGAGGCTTCGGTGAGGGGAAATTGGATGTGAATGTCTCTGTCATTGGAAGCTGATGCAATTACATGTTGAGTAAGTAGAAGATCCAAACCAAAGAGAATCAGTGTGCTGGAGCAGGAAGCCTCTGGAAAGGAAGCTAGGAAGTAGGTTCCAGTTTAATTCACCAGGGCTTTTGTGTGGATTAAATGCCACTATGTATGTTCCATGTCCAGTTACAGTCACAGAGCGGATGCTCAATCTTTCCCTTTCCTCCTTGTTCATGAATTACTTGTGGCACTGAGCACATCAGCAACACTGTGTAATCACATCTCCAGGGGAAGAATTGCTAACAACGGAAAGAGTACACATTCAGACACTATGTTGGGTATTTAACACAAACGCTCTCATTTCATCCTCAGAACGCTTATGTTTAGGCATTATCATCATGAGAGACAAAGGAGACATCCAAGGCTCTGAGAACTTTAAAAATTTGTCCAAGGTCATGCAAAATTTGAATTGACAAGAGTTGGACTCCAATCGATATTGTGGGCTCCAATATCAACATAAATGAGAGAAGTGAAAATGCTGCTTCTCAAATTTTTCCTCGTGGAAGAAGAACATGAACACATGAAGTCACTTTACAGTTTCTGCTTTTTCTTTAAAATCCGTATGGACTTATTTGCATTCTACCCAACCATGTGTGTGCGATTGTTTTATTGTAAAATGAATACCTTATGGTTGTGTTTAATTTCTGCTTCTGTGTATCCCCTTTATGTATTAGTTCCTAGACAATGTGCACATCCAGAGATGTGTTAATAATAAACTTTAGCAGGTGGTCTCTGTGGTCCCTTTCTGATTTTAATGATTTAGAGCTTTAACTAATTTCACAGGTTACCAGGCAGTTAGCATTGTAGAGGTGAACAGTTGTCACTGTTACTTGGAAACATAATGCCATTTTAATGCAAGGACAGTTGGTTCAAGAGGTGTTCATGGGGCAGTCTCCCTCAGCTGTTGTAAGGGACCAGCTGTTAGGACTGATGACTACCTTCTCCTGAGTCTGTGTATCTCCTGTAGCCAACCATCAGGCAGTTCTAGGCAGCCCAGATGAGATGTGTGGACAGGTTTGATTAGGGGGAATGTGGCATCGCCCAGCTCTGAAAGACCACAGTGCCTTTCAGCCGACCCTTTTGCATAGCTGCAGGTCCTACCATTCAGGAAACCCTTTCCCTCTTACCCTTTAGTCCTAGGAGTTATGGCCACTTCCCACTGTTACTTCCCCCTATGAATTCCCAGTTGGTTGCCTAGCCCTGCTCGTATCTTGATAAATATTTCCTTTGGTAATACCTTTTCAATTCCCTTTTGCATCACTCACCACTGTCACTTCACAGGAGTCTCAACTCCCAAACAGAACTCATCAGAAAGCCACCCCTCTTGATGCATTGCCTGACTCAACAGAGACCCTAGTTTATATTAGGTACCACCCCAGACACTAAGATATCACCCATTTCTCTCCATCTCACATCACCCTGACCATCACTAATTTATATCAACTCTCCTTCCTAAGGTTTCCCAAATTTCCCACTTCTTCACCATCTTTACAGTTCTGTTCTCATTATTTGTCAACATTGCCTTTTAATGGATCCATCTGCCCCCCAACCCACTCTTCCTTCCCTATTTATTTTCCATTGTTTTCATCTTCTCAGAATCGTACATTGCAAAGACAAAAACTGTCTCTACCAAGTACTCTATAAAACCTTTAATGGCTTATTATCACCTTAAAGATACAGTCTAAACTTCTTAACAAAGCATGTAAGTTTGTTTTTATTCCTTCCTTCCTTTAAAAAAAAAATATATATATATATATTTCTTTGGCTGTTTTGGGCCAGTTGTGGTGGGAGGGACCTTGGTTCGTCATGCAGGCTCTGGTTGCAGCGGGTGGTTTCTCTGGTTGTGGCTCGTGAGCTCAGGAGCTGCAGCCCTCAGGCCTAGTTGTCCAGTGCAATGTGGGGTCCTAGTTCCCTGACCAGGGATCGAACCCACATCCCCTGCACTGCAAGGTGGATGCTTAACCACAGGACCACCAAGGAGATCCCCTTTTTCTTCCTTTTCTTTTTTTTTAAACTTCTTAACCTTTTTCCTGGCACTTCCTCATAAGCACTCTATATTGAGTGCCACAAAGTCCTCTCATGTCTATCATAGATGGCTGAACTTCACACTCATGCATTTGTACATCTATTGCCTTTGCCAAGGGGAATCTCTGCATGGTGGTGCTTCAAGTCCTGCCTCCAGCATGGCCCTCTCTAGGCCACCTGCCCAGATAACCACAACCCCCGTAACTTGTTTGGGAGCATCTCAAGGGTCCCATTGGCCTCTGTTCCTCAGGTGATGGCATGTGCCAGGGCAAGGTGCTCTGTTCTGCTGGAGGAAATACTATCACCTTCATAGTGATACGTAATCTCGCAACACCCCTTAGAATTTAAAAAAATCATAAGTTTTAGGTGTGTGCGTGCCAAGTCGCTTCAGTCATGTCCAACTCTTTGTGACTCTGTGCACTTTAGCCCGCCAGGCCCTTTTGTCCGTGGGATTCTCCAGGCAAGAATGCTGTAGTGGGTTGTCATGCCCCCTCCAGGGGATCTTCCCAACCCAGGGATCGAACCCACATCTCTGACTGAATTGTTTCTCAACTCAGTTAAGGGCCACTCCATCCTGGCCCAAAACCCTGGAGCTATTCTGTACTCTTCTTTCTTTAAAGTCCAGCACCCATCCATCAGCAAAGCTTGATGAGTCTACTTCATAAACATGCACAAACTATGACCGCTTCTCATGACCTCCATTGCCACCACCATGGCCTCAAAGTCACTATTATTTTGTCTGTTTATTGTAATAGTTTCTTACTAGCCTCCCTGTTTCTAACTTTACTTCCTAACAATTTATTCCAGGGCTTCCAGATTGCTTCTCTTAAAATAAACCAGATGTTTCTCTTTTACTCAAAATCTTCAGTATAAAAGCCAACTTCCTTATACCGACTTTCAGAACTTTCATGAGTTGACGCTGGGCTTGCTGAGATCAGCTCTGAATGCCCTACTTAGGGCTCAGTCCCTTTCAGCCATGCTAGACTTGTTGCTGCTGCTGCTGCTGCTGCTGCTGAGTCGCTTCAGTTGTGTCTGATCGTGCGACCCCATAGATGGCAGCCCACCAGGCTCCCCCATCCCTGGGATTCTCCAGGCAAGAACACTGGAGTGGGTTGCCATTTCAGTTCCTAACTTTCCAGACTTAGTCCTTCCTCACACTCTTTGCTTTAATTATTTTCTCTGCCTGACATATTCTGTCCCCAGATAGTTTCATGGTTTGCTTCTCTATTTCCTTCAAGTCTTTGTTCAGACATCATCTAAAAGTAAAATCTTTCCTGATAAACGTATTTAAAATTACTCCCCTTTCCAGAATTTATGTCTCCTTTACCTACTTTGTTTTTCTCCACAGCACTTATCATTTCATAATGTATACTAAACTTTCCTTTTTAATTTTTGTCTTTTCTATCAACACTCATATTCACACACATAATAAAAAGTAAGGTCCATATAAACATAATTTTAATTTTGTTCATTGCTGGATTCCCTCAAATCTAGAAAACTGCCCTGGCACATACATAGCAGACACCCAGGAAGTATTTGGTATTTGAATAAATCATATACAAAGGTAAATTTCAATTTTTTTCTATTTATCAGAAAGTTTCTTGAAAATTACTCTAAATTACATTCAGAAGTGAAAATCATGTTTTGGTGACAAAAGAAGGCTTGGGATCATTTCATACGTAGTTTAGATATTGAATATAATTTAAAGGTAGGCTGAAATGACACTGGAGCTTCCCAGGTGGCTCAGTGGTAAAGAATCTGCCTGCAACGTAGGAGACGTGGGTTAGATCCCTGGGTTGAGATGATCTCTTGGAGAGGAAAGTGGCAACCCCCTCCAGTATTCTTGCCTGGAGAATCCCATAGACGGAGGAGCCTGGTGGTCTATGGTCCATGGGGTTGCAAAGAGTTGACACTATCAGTTCAGTTCAGTCGCTCAGTCGTGTCCGACTCTTTGCAACCCCATGAATCGCAGCACGCCAGGCCTCCCTATCCATCACCAACTCCTGGAGTTCACTCAGACTCACGTCCATAGAGTCAGTGATGCCATCCAGCCATCTCATCCTCTGTCGTCCCCTTCTCCTCCTGCCCCCAATCCCTCCCAGCATCAGAGTCTTTTCCAATGAGTCACCTCTTCACATGAGGTGGCCAAAGCACTGGAGTTTCAGCTTTAACATCATTCCTTCCAAAGAAATTCCAGGGCTGATCTCCTTCAGAATGGACTGGTTGGATCTCCTTGTAGTCCAAGGGACTCTCAAGAGTCTTCTCCAACACCACAGTTCAAAGGCATCAATTCTTCAGCGCTCAGCCTTCTTCACAGTCCAACTCTCACATCCATACATGACCACAGGAAAAACCATAGCCTTGACTAGACAGACTTTTGTTGGCAAAGCAATGTCTCTGCTTTTGAATATGCTATCTAGGTTGGTCATAACTTTCCTTCCAAGGAGTAAGCATCTTTTAATTTCATGGCTGCAGTCACCATCTGCAGTGATTTTGGAGCCCCAAAAAATAAAGTCTGACACTGTTTCCACTGTTTCCCCATCTATACAGTATGGCAAAAACACCTTGCTTTCATGATCTAATGTTAGAAAATATATCTGGAGTTTAAAAAAACCAAATTGCATAAGTGAAAGAGGAGAGTGTAAAATTTGGCTTAAAGCTCAACATTCAGAAAACAAAGATCATGGCCTCTGGTCCCATCACTACATGGGAAATAGATGGAGAAACAGTGGAAACAGTGTCAGACTTTATTTTTCTGGGCTCCAAAATCACTGCAGATGGTGACTGCAGCCATGAAATTAAAAGACGCTTACTCCTTGGAAGGAAAGTTATAACCAACCTAGACAGCATGTTAAAAAGCAGAGACATTACTTTGCCAACAAAGGTCCATCTAGTCAAGGCTATGGTTTTTCCAGTGGTCATGTATGGATGTGAGTTCAATTATAAAGAAATTTGAGCACTGAAGAATTGATGCTTTTGAACTGTGGTGTTGGAGAAGACTCTTGAGAGTCCCTTGGACTGCAAGGAGATCCAACCAGTCCATCCTAAAGGAAATCAGGCCTGAATGTTCATTGGAGGGACTGATGCTGAAGCTGAAACTTCAATACTTTGGCCACCTGATACGAAGAGCTGACTCACTGGAAAAGACCCCAGTGCTAGGAAAGACTGAAGGCAGGAGGAGAAGGGGACAACAGAGGATAAGATGGTTGGATGGCATCACCGACTCAATGGACATGAGTTTGGGTAAACTCTGGGAGTTGGTGATGGACAGGGAGGCCTGGCGTGCTGCAGTCCATGGGGTCGCCAAGAGTCAGACATGACTGAGGGACTGGACTGAACTGAACTGATAATGTTCATGATTTGTTTATAAGTTAAGCCAGACATGTTTAAACCAATGTTAAGTTGAAAAATAATCAAAAGCAACTCAGTGCTTAATAGTGTTTAGTAGCTTAAATGAAGGTATGCTGAAGCCACAGGAGTCTCATTCTTAGCTGTGAGCCCTCCCTAGCCTTTCTCAGGGTTCATGCCATTCTTGTGACTTCCCAACACTAGAGTAAGGTTTTCTCCCAAAATGAGTATGGCTCTTCGCAACCTTTGGACTTCCTCCACATCCCAACATGGGAGAATTGTGAAACTTTTCACCAGAAAGTTGCTTCCCTGGTCCTTCCTGCCTTTGAATGTGTCCCTCTTGATGTCTGTTACTCTGGCTTTGATTCCAGTTCATGAGGTGTTTTGTAAGGCCCCAGTAGGCCTACTCTGTCTCCTGTCCAGCCCGTTTTAGTTAGACTGTGCCATGGTGAGGCTGCCAGTGCTTTTGTTTGAATTCTGTGACCCTCTACCTGGCCTACCTTTGGGTGAAGTCCAGAGAGTAGTGTCCTCTGCATTGGTTGTTTCCTGTGAAAAAGCTTGAGTTATGTATGATGAATAAATTCTAGAGATCTGCTATACAAAAATGTTGCCTACAGTTCAGATCAGATCAGTTGCTCAGTCGTGTCCGACTCTTTGTGACCCCATGAATCGCAGCACGCCAGGCCTCCCTGTCCATCACCAACTCCCGGAGGTCACTGAGACTCACATCCATCGAGTCAGTGATGCCATCCAGCCATCTCATCTTCTGGCATCCCCTTCTCCTCTTGCCCCCAATCCCTCTCAGCATCAGAGTCTTCTCCAATGAGGCAACTCTTTGCATGAGGTGGCCAAAGTACTGGAGTTTCAGCTTTAGCATCATTCCTTCCAAAGAAATCCCAGGGCTGATCTCCTTCAGAATGGACTGGTTGGATCTCCTTGCAGTCCAAGGGACTCTCAAGAGTCTTCTCCAACACCACAGTTCAAAAGCATCAATTCTTCGGCGCTTAGCCTTCTTCACAGTCCAACTCTCACATCCATACATGACCACAGGAAAAACCATAGCCTTGACTAGACGAACCTTTGTTGGTAAAGTAATGTTTCTGCTTTTGAATATGCTATCTGTAATGAACACTTAAAATACTTTTAAAAGGGTAGGTTTCATGGTGTTATTACCACAATAAAAAAAAAGAGACAGAGAAATTAAAATGGATGCTTACACTGGCATAAAGGCTGTATAGTAACTTTGAAAATCTTGGAAATGTTGACCTTAAACAGCTGTTGCAGCTTATAGAAGAAAGAAGATCTATAAAAAGAGGCTTAAGTGACTGGAGGAGGCTTCAGAACTGAAGAAGGTGTTTGATCAAAGTTATACATAATGTAATTTGTATATTTCTAAATCCTTTCTTTTTTTTTTTCTTCCCCAGTTTTAAGTATGGCATGCCTTTGTTATATTCTCTGCATTTTTGTTATTATTGAGTATTATTTATTTATTTTTATTAATTACTAACTGTAGGTGATTTACTAATTTCATCTTTAATTTCATCAAATTTGATTGTAAATATCAATGTCAGTTTCTTTCTTGAATTTATTATAGTTTTGGTATTTGCTACAGCAAACAATTGTGTACACATGTGATCACGGGTGATTAGGATCCTTCTGAGCTCTGAATGGTTGAATTTAGTTGTGTTGTTAGGAAAAGATGCATATATGTTCAGGAATAAAAGTAGAATAACCAGTTTTACAAAGATGCCTGATTACTCAGTAGACTCAATGGACATGAGTTTGAGTAAACTCTGGGAGTTGGTGATGGACAGGGAGGCCTGGTATGCTGCAGTCCATGGGGTTGCAAGAGCCGGACACGACTGAGTAACTGAACTGAACTGAAAGGTTACATGTATTTTAGATTTTATATAGTATTCTGTGAGACCTAGATATCTAGCACTGCCGTTACTACAATGACTAGCACTACTATTAAAGCAGCTAGCACCGAGGGAACATACACCGTGTGCCCAACGCTGCATACTTCATGTACTTTATCTCATTTAATCCTCCCAAGGAGCTCTAATTACTAAACTAATGCTACTTCCCTGAACACTCTATGTACTTTCTTGTCTCCATGGACAGGCTGTTTCCTGTGCCTGACTGTTTTCCTTGCTTGTGTCTATCTGGTTAGCAGGTACTGACTCTTTAAAATTCTATTTGGAAATCTCTTAGGGAAGTGTTCCGGTAAAGCACACTTTACCGTATTTTTGACAATTAAAAAATCATTGTTTATATCTTTAAGTTTTCCTACTACTTTAGCAGATCTTATGATGCTCATGAACAACCCATGACAAGAAAATGCTTGCTCAAAGTCATATAGCTCATCTAGTTATTTTTCCTTTTGCCCTTTCATATCATTACATTGACTTTTATTTTTATTCTATTTTGTATAATTTCATTTATTTACTTATTTTTGGTTGTGCTGGGTCTTCATTGCTGTACCCTTTTCTCTTGCAGCGAGTAGGAGTAACTCTTCAGTTGCGGTGCACAGGTTTCTCATGGTGATGGCGCCTCTTTGATGCAGAGCATGCGCTCTGGGGCACTCGGGCTTCAGTAGTTGCTGCACGTGGGCTCTGTAGCTGCGGCTCCCTGGCTCTAGGGCACAGGCTCTGTAGCTGTGGTGTTCAAGTTCAGTTGTTCCACTGCACGTGGGAACTTCCCAGATCAAGGATTGAACCCATGTGTCCTGCATTGGCTAGCAGATTCTTTACCACTGAGCTACCAGGAAAGCTTTAATAATTTTATTAATCTTTTAATATTTTATCTTTTTATTATTTTAGATTCTATAGGTTAATGAATCTGCTGATAGGTTTATTTTTTTCTTCTAAATATTAATATCTGCTTCTGCTGCTGCATCGCTTCAGGCGTGTCCGACTCTGTGTGACCCCACGGACTGCAGCCCTCCAGGCTTCTCTGTCCACAGGATTCTCCAGGTAAGAGTACTAGCTGCTAAGTCACTTCAGTCGTGTCCGACTCTGTGCGACCCCATAGATGGCAGCCCACCAGGCTACCCCGTCCCTGGGATTCTCCAGGCAAGAACACTGGAGTGGGTTGCCGTTTCCTTCTCCAAAGTACTAGAGGGGGTTGCCATTTCCTCCTCCAGGGGATCTTCTCAACCCAAGGATCAAACCCAGGTCTCCTGAATCGCAGGCAGATTCTTTACTGCTGAGCCACCAGGGAAGCCCAGTAATATCTACTTTCTTTTTCTTGACTTAGAGTTTTATCTAGAACATCAAATACCATATTAAATACTAGTGATTTAAGAATGGGTCTGTGTTCTGGTTTGCAACAGTGCAGGTATAAATGGTTGTCCCAAGAAAGGCCACTGTCTCAGTACAACAAATGATTTCACTTTATTTAATTTTCAGAAAATGTGCTGAGAAAAACTGAAAATTTTCATTTTCAGTTTAGAATTGTGGATATATAGAATACATCTTTCATTCCTGATTTAATGGGAATTCTGATATTTTTCTGTTAGTGTTATGTTGGCCATAGGTTTATAATAGAAATTTTTCATCTTACAAAAATTTCCTTTTATTTTTAGTTGTTGTTTTAATCAGAAATTGTTTACTTGATCAAATGTTTCTGTCTTATCTACTAGATAATTACATTTTAATGTAGCAAGCTATAGTAATTGATTTCCTAATATTGAGCAACATTTAAAATCCTAGTGTAAACTGTATTTAGTCATGAAGTATTATTAGTTTATTAAATTTCAAAATTTGATGTATGAATAGTTTATATGGGATTCTAAAACTGATGTTTATGGGAATAGTTTATAACTTTATGTCCTTGCTTGTCTGATTTGTGTACCAAAGTTATAAAAGCCTCATAAAATGAGCTATAGATATTTCCATGTATATCCATATTCTATATCATGATGAAACTAAAATGTTTAAGCATATTACACTTAGAGTTAAATATTTTAAAATTCCTTTTCATGATATTCTATCATTATTGGTTTATCTGCATTTTCTACTTGTTTTTGTTTCAATTTGATAATTTATATTTTCCTAGAATATTATTTCATCTACATTTTAAAATTTATTAATTGAAAACAAAGTTTTACTTAGTGTTTTCCTTTGCATATCTTCTCTAATGTTTAGCTATGTCTCTTTTCTCACAATAGTAATTGTGGTTTCTTTTTTACTAGATTAAGCTTGACAGATGTTTGTCAATGTGTTGGTCTTTTCAAGTTAAAAGATTTTGGTTTTAATGATCACTTAAAATTTTTTGTTAGATGTTTGTTTTCTTGTATTAATTTCAATTTATTCAATTTTTAAAATATTTTCTTTGTTTTTTTATCGATTGTTTTTCAACTCTTCAACTGAATGTCTAGTTAATTTATTTTTAGTTAATTTTTTAATGTATACATTTAGAGTAAAACATTTTCTTAGAGTACTGTGTGCAGGGTTTTCAGTAACTTCATTTCTATGTAAGATATAGTTAAGTTTTCCTCTTTAACCAAAAATGCTCTTATAAGAGAGATCCCAAGTTTTTTTGGGAGGGGAGTATCACTTTTTTTTAATTCAAAATTTTATGACTTTTAGTGAATGTAGTCTATATGATTTTTGCCTTTTGGAATGTGTTAAGGTCTTTTTTGTGGTCAAATTCAAGGTTAATGTTTATGAATGTTTCATGAAACATTCATGAAAACAATGTCTGTTCTCTGTTGAATAGGTATAAAGCTCTAAATAAATTTGATTTTTCATGGTTTTGTTACTTGATTCCTTTAAATTTTATTTTTTTGACTTCTTGATGTATTTGTGTTTTAAATATATTAGAGGTTCTTTATGATTGTGGAATTTGTATATGTTTGTGTATGTTTCTGTTAGTCTTGACTTTGTATGTTTTAAAGCCATATTTTAAAGCACATATTGGTTTATGCAGTATATGTTGTTCACCAATTTAAAATTGGCCATTTTAATACATTTTAATTTGTATTACTTCTTGCCAGACATCAATATTCCTATACCTACTTTTGTTTATCTTGCACTTACCTTTCCCAGTGTTTTGCATATACCAGAGCTAGGTTAACTGATGGTGTTGCTTCAGCAAATAACATCGCTGAGTAACACAACTGCATTATTCTTTCTTAGGGCCTCTCAATTTCCTTTAACTTATTCAGACTTTTTATCTATTTATTAGCCTAGTCATTCTTACTTGCATTTTTCTTGGATTACTGAATCCAAGAAAAATGCAAGTAAGAAGCATACAGGGAATTGAAAGGTGGAAATCATGGCTTTGAACAGGCTGAAGTAGGATCACATCAGTATGGTACATGTGTTAGATGTTGCCATGTAATTTTGATTACTTAGGTAAATTAGAAAACATGTGATAAGAGTTTCCAAAATAAGTTCTGGATAATACTCCCATAGCCTTTTACTGCTCTTGGAATACAGTTCACTGGCTACTTAACATCTACTACTGCTACTATTTCATGTATAGCTTCATCTGAGGCTGGCAGAGTTAAGGAAACCGTCCAACATGTTGATTGAAAAAGAAAAAGAAAATCTTCTGTTTGACTGCTGGGAGTAAGTAAAAAGTGCTGGTAGAGCTCTGAGAAATCAGAAGACAGGAGGCAAGTGGATAATAAAATGAAGAAAGACATTCCATGATTCAGTAGAATGGCCCTAAAAGTGATGATAGACTCTATATTTTCTTCTCTGAAATCCTTAAGAGAGCATCATGGAAATTGCAATTAATTTTAAAGATTGAAAGAAAAAGTTGTCTACAAATTATAAATTATATATCATAGCATTTTTGAAATTCATTCTATGAAGTTCTACTCTGAGACTACTCATAAAAAAATAAAAGTAAAAATACTTCCAAGGTTAATGCGTATTAGCATATTTAAAGAAGAGTGGCAAATTCTGAGGTAAAGGCAGCCATTAAACTTGGAGTTATTATGATTTCCAAACATTTAAAACTCTAAAAACTATTACCACTTAGCAGTTTAGAAAAGCCTATTTATATATTAAATCATAATTTTCATGGACATGTAATTCATAAATTTATTATATAATATCTATCCTGTTGGAGAAGGCAATGGCACCCCACTCCAGTACTCTTGCCTGGAAAATCCCATGGACGGAGGACCCTGGTAGGCCACAGTCCATGGGGTCGCTAAGAGTCGGACACGACTGAGCGACTTCACTTTCAATTTTCACTTTCATGCATTGGAGACGGAAATGGCACCCTACTTCAGTATTCTTGCCTGGAGAATCCCAGGGACAGGGGAGCCTGGTGGGCTGCCGTCTATGGGGTCTCACAGAGTCGGACACGACTGAAGTGACTTAGCAGCAGCAGCAGCAGCATCTATCCTGTTACAGAAACATGCTAGTTATGTAAGGCTTCGCTTTATGTCAGTGAGACAAAATACAAGTTATCTATAAATAAACCAAATGTGTCTGGTCTATATACCATATATTTGTATAAATGTTCATACAAAAAGACTGACATGTCATGACAAAAATAAGTGTGTTTGGTCTGGAGTTAAAGCTAATTTAAAATATTCCTGTGGAGGTTCAGCTAAGTTTTCTTGTAATACTTTTTGTTTAGGTGTTTAAACATGGCCAGGAAAACTGAGTCTGAAGTTCTCTTCTTAAAACTTATCTATTGAAATTATTATTAAAAGATGATGTAGTAACTGATTTCATATTTCAAAATACTTTGAGAAAAAAAATGAAGTTACTGTGTTGTTAAGGGGACAATTTCATTAATATAATCTTATTTACCTACCTATCGGGGGCTTCCCTGGTGGCTCATCAATAAAGAATCCCCCTGCAGCAGAGGAGCAGTGGGAGGCACCAGTTTGAACCCTCGATCAGGAAGATTCCCTGGAGGAGGGCATGGCAACTCACTGCAGTGTTCTTGCCTGGACAATCCCACGGACAGAAGAGCCTGGCAGGCTAAGGTCCACAGAGTCACAATGAGCTGGGCATGAATGAAGTGACTTAGCACGCACCTACCTATCTAGCTAGCTACCATAAAAAGTAAATGTTTTGAGAACTGTTAATTTTTACAAACTGATCATTTACATACTATAGCCCAAAACTGGCTAGCATTCAGCATAGACTATAACAGAAGAAAAACGTTCTTTCTGTGGTGCTTAAGATCAATTTACTAAGTCATCCTAGATGCACGGTTCCAACAAGTCCATCTTGTTGGATGGATGGACAAGTCCATAGGCTTTCCCCTCTAATGATATATGCCTTATGTTGGACAAGAATTTGTTACCACTCCACAAGTAATATTGGACTGAATATATCTAAGCTGCTTGCTGGATATTAACTGTATAAAAATACTATGTTGCCATTAATAGCTATCACCTATTAAGCATTTACCACATACCAGGAATGCTGGAAATGAAATAAATCTCACAGGTTATGGTTACTCATGTCTGCATTTAAATAAAAATGAACTGAGTTATAGAGATGTCAAGATTATTCATCCAAGATCATATGGGACAGGGCAATAGAGAGGGACTTTTAATCCTATTTAATGCTGTTTCTCGGAGAAGGCAACGGCAACCCACTCCAGTACTCTTGCCTGGAAAGTCCCATGGACGGAGAAGCCTGGTGGGCTGCGGTCCATGGGGTCGCTAAGAGTCGGACACGACTGAGGGACTTCACTTTCACTTTTCACTTTCATGCATTGGAGGAGGAAATGGCCACCCACTCCAGTGTTCTTGCCTGGAGAATCCCAGGGACGGCGGGGCCTGGTGGGCTGCCGTCTATGGGGTCGCACAGAGTTGGACACGACTGAAGAAGCGACTTAGCAGCAGCAGCAGCAGCAATGCTGTTTCTACTGCATCATCTGGTTTTATCTGACCTCCTGTGATTCTATGGAGTCTTACAAAACTCTTTTGATCTTTAGGAGATATTTCATATTAACCTTAAGTTCACAGAAACATGCCCATTTGGATTACTTAGAAGAGACTGAATTAGAGAGTCTGACAAAAAAAGGTTTTCTTTTGTAAATTCAGACATATTTTGTATCCACTTATATATGTATAAGAATAAATGTGTGTATACATATTAAATGTGTACAAATAATACAGGGGAGTAGAAAGAAGATATATTTAAAAAATTTACATTGATTTTCTTTTCCATACATCATTCATCTAGTCATACATTCATAATGTATTATGCTTTTAGGTTTTAGCTAATTTGTGTTCAGGGAGTGTAAATTTGCTTAAGAATCTATCAAAGCAAAAAGTGAGTTAATAAGTAATTTTTTCTAGAAAAATTATATAGATATGCCCATACATACACACATAAGCATACACATACAAAATTATAGAGATAGATTCAAAAGTAAAATATCTATGTTGATGTGTGTAAGTCTGTATACATATGCAGACACATATATGTATATATACACACACACATAATCAATATTATTTTTGTGATCTTCTATCAACACAGATAACTGTGGAACTACACCTATAATTTGTATTGGTATTTTCAGACACACACAAGACTTATTCCCTACATGCTTCCTTGTTTTAATATATGTATTTATTTATGTCTTGAAAGGTATTTGCAGGTGCCTTTGGGGACAGCATCTCTGGTTGTTTTGTGCTTAGTTTACATTTATGTTTTAATCTATTGCCCACAGGTTGCTTTGTAAAACCCATAACTCGAACGTACAGATTGTTCAGAATTTAAGGTGAACTAATAGTATGGCTCTTTGGGTCACAGAAAACACTATTAAGACAACAATCTAAACATTTAAGGGGAAGAATCTTAAAGTCATATCATAGTTTCTTTTTTAATATTTTTCAAAAAGTAACTGACTTCACAAATACCAGCTCTAACATGAGTTAGACAACTGAGAAACAGGCAAGTCTATTTTAAAGTACTAAAATAAAACACATTTATACAAGTACAAAGCAAAACAATGCTGATAGAAATGTTAAACTTTATGAAAAAATCATTTGCAATTCACATCAAAATAATTTAACATTCTCTATCATTTTAATAGCACAAGCTGCAACAACAGAAAAAAAATAAAAGAAAAACATACACGCACACCATCTTAAAACCAAATCAGTTAAAGTGCAGAAAAAAGTAAGTACAAGCACTTGTAGCCCACACAAATCTTTTAGGATTGGCACCATCTCTCTAAAACATCTATATTCTATATAGATATCTAATTACAACACCACCAGCAGCTGCCATTGAATTCTAGAAATACACACAATATACATAGTATATTTGTTCACATTGGGAAGATCAGTGAAATTCAGCCAACTATTTCATACATGCCTCATTCTTCAACAGATAGTAGAGCATCTCTCAAGCTTCAGGCCCTCTTTAAAGTGAATTCCAACTTATCTTTCGGTTTTCACTGATCTGTATATTTTTCACAGTATAAAATTGTAAATGGTAACTATAGAGATTCTGACAGCTTGAGGGTTATTAATAAGCTGTGGCTAAATGTGAACTCAGGTAATAACCTTTGAAGTCTCCGAAACACATACATTTTGCTGGGAGACTAGCACAGGAAATTTTTTTTTTTTTTTAAACAGTTTTATTCCTGGTTTGGAAGTCACAGAATTGCACAGAATTATACAATTCATTGACAGTCAGAAATAGTTCCTAGTCTTTCTGGTCACACGCTGTTAACAGCAGAAACTTGGGAAAGACTGTTACTAACAAGGATTAGCACATTCAGGGGTCTGCCTTTTTCTCTTTGCTTCAGTCAAATCTCACATGCTCTCCTTTCCACACTCCCTTTCTGTTCCCCACCCCTAACCCGGAGAGGTGGTTCTGCTTCTTCATGGTGCAGACGTGGTCTTCTCAGGTGGTCTCCACCGCTTCCCACAATAGAGAATGGGTGGACTGCTCAGATAGTCCGTACAACTTGATCGAACCAGGTTTTCTCTTCTTACTCCTGGGACCAAACTGTCCTTTAGGGTGGCTTTTCTGAAGCTCGGCATTTCACTGTACTTTCCCCTTCCCTTGAGTCATGCTGGTCCCACCTGAATTATCACTGGGCACCAGGAACAGATTGTTTTCTAGGAAATTCAATGAAAATAGGTACTCAAATGAATTGTGAAGTTCATATCCTAGCCCTAGAATGAATATTCAGTTCTCTTTTGTACTGTAGATTTAACTTGGAACCTGGTATTAGAATTGGCAAAGAGACAGAGTTAGTATCATTCCAAAATAAAAGATCCCAAGAATGCATTACCAATAATATTATATATTATACAATGTACTGAATGAAGTGGCAAAGGGTTATATAAATACACAGAAAAATACATCTTGTTCTCCTCTAATTAGATAAATTATTTTTATGTTGACTATTAATTCACATAGAATTATATGATGGTAATTTATTCACATTAAATTTTAATTTCTAATGAATTTTCTCATACGGTAGTATACTTTTAAAGGAAATGTTACTAAAAAAATAGAAAATTAATTTGATCATGGAGAAAGTTTTAAAAATGTTTTCCTGTTGGTCAACACAGTGAAACTTGCATTTGAGAATACAATGGAAATCAACATAACGGTTCTTTGAAACAAATTAAAAAACTTAGATAGAGCATACTTAGGAAGGTTTCCATGCCTAAGAAATCAAGACAGGAACCCCCAGGTGAATGCCACCCCTTTCATGAGAATCCAGGGATATTAATATTTACTTCAAAATATTTACATTTGTTTTTCAAGTAGAGGCAGACATTTGCTTTCAATGAAACCACAAAACTTAGCTAGATTGACTGTTTCAAGAGTCTCATAATATTTGGGATCAAGGGGCTCCAACGATGCTATTTTCAAATTTGCATGGGAGGTGTGATTTTTTAAACATTTCTATTTTAGTAAATTAATGTTAGCTTTTCATGTTTTATATGGGGAGATTTGATTTAATATAATTCAATATGAGAATAGTTATCAGGAAAGGTAAAACAGTGTATTATAATGTTTAAAAGTAGAGAATGATAAATTATGGTAATAGATATATTTTCATTTCTCAATTCCTTCTTTTAAGTAGATGTGAAATTAAAAATACCAAATAAGGATATTGAGCAAAAGGAAAAAGGTTTTTATTTTTCTCTCTGCTAAAAATATACCTCTGCCTTACAGCAAATCTTTCTCATAAGGCTATCTTTAGTATAAGGCTGGGTCAACTAGACTTTAAATTTATAGGATACCTCCTCCTTTTATTACTATCCTTATTTAAAAATCAAAAACATTTGGCACCTGAGGATAGCTGGAATGGGAGGAAGAAAGAAATGACAGTGGATGCAGGTCTTGAGCTGAATTCTATCTATAGGAGCCTATTAAAGCACAGATATGTCTATTAGAACGTTAAATCTCTTTTCTGCAGTTTTTAAAAAGTGACAGTATGAAGTGCACAAAATTATACTCATAATTATTTTAAAAAGGAAAATATTAATAATTGCTTTGCCTCTTTTTGGAATGGCTAAGAAAGATTGTGTGGTTTGTATCTGTTAAGGTTCCTCTGTTTTAGTTTTCCGTATTGCTTTGAAAAATCTACATGTGTCATAGTTCATAGCTGCCCTGTTTAAGCAGCCAAGGAAAGTTAAAATCACTGCTCACTGGCATAGCTAAATCTCTGCTAAGCCGACTTGACAGTTTAAAGTCTCCAGTGTATTAAGATCATGTTAATTTTTTGAACAGTCCCTCCAATCACGACAGTGTATTCATTGGGTCTACGGACCATTCTTCCAGTGGTGGGACTTGAAAAGAACAGAGGAGCTCTTTGTGCATCAGGTTCTCAAAAGAAATGAATGAAGAAGCCCAAATGCATATTTTAAATATTTTAGCTGGCAATGCATTCATAATGAGTGGCCACATTTCATGAAAGAGATAGCCAAGCTGGAGCTCAAGAATTATTATTAGAAAGAGAATTTCCAGCTACACAACGCACCCCAGTGAGGGAATTACAAAACAGTATTCCAGAAAATATTTTTTGCTACTCCAGTATTGATTGGCAACATGGTGAAATAGTCAAGAAATCTCCACTGGTTTTCTTGGTTAATGGAGGTGAACTGAAAGAACTAGGTGGAATCCAGGATGCAGGCTTTTGGAAGAGGAGGTCACAACCAAATTGGAAAGTATCTGGTAAAAGCCCTACATACATCAGCGTGGCCCTCATCACACAGTTGTGTGTTGCCCATGGGACACACTCATATCAACGCCTCAGCAAATACTGGGCCTAAGTCTGCTTCCCAAGGTCTTTAAAGGAAAGAAAAAGGAAAAAAAAAAAAAAAAGAGGAAGAGAAAGGTTGATGTTTTGGTCCCAGATTTTGTTAGAAAATGTACATTCATGTTTGGTGAATCAAAGAATCTTCTGGGAAAAGAATTAAAGTAAACAAACAAACAAAAAAAAAATTTTTTTTTACAGTAGCTTATTAACTATGTCTTTTCAACCCTCCATTTTGCTGTTTCACACTCTTTTTTTCCCTAGAGCAAAGCACTTGGGATGTAACTGGTTCAACAGACTCCTCGTGAGCCCTCAAAAGTAGAAGCGGTGTTTCTTAAAAGCCCGTATTTTCTAAGGCCACTAGAAGAAAATCTGCCGAAAGATTTGTGGTTGGTGTCTTCGTCGGTGGATGGTAGATAGCACTCTTGATCTCTTGTTTCCACTGCGGGTGTACGCGATGTCTTCCACCTCGGGGTCTTAAGCAGGCGCCCAGGCCTGTCCTTGCTGTCTGTGGGGACACCGGAGGGTCTCGGCTCCTTGGGGTGGGGGGGACCCCAGCGTGGTTTCCAAGGACATTCACAAGGACGAGGAGCTCTGGGTGTAATCTCTGACGATAAGCGTGTCGTACTTGGGAGATGACGGGATACACAGGGCCGACTCGGACACGGGCGAGTTGGGGGTGGTGCTCCCCGAGTCCACCGAGTCCCTGAAGGGGGACGGCGGTGTGAGCGCCACCAGCTCCTCCAGGTCCGCCTTGCCGGCCGCAGCATCGGGCCCGGCCGCCGCCGCCGAGGGGGAAGGCTCCCGGACCGCGCCCTCCGCCGGCGGGACCGCGCCGCCCGGGCCCTCGGCGGGCGGCGGCTGGATCTCGGCGAACGTGGTCATCACGGCGGCGGGCAGCTGCATCTCCGTGGGGATCAGGTAGGCTGAGCAGAGTGCGGCGCCCGCGCCGGGCGCCCCCGGGGAAGCCAACATCATGGAGTTGAGCTCGCTGATGTTGGCCGTGAAGCGGGTCACCACGCTGCTGATCTGCTCCAGCAGCGAGCCCTGCGACGAGCTGCTGCGCGCTGCGGGCTCCGAGCGCAGCGAGCGCGCGTCCTCGTCGTCTGGGCGGCCGCCCGCGTGCCGGCTCAGCGTGCTGATGGGCGACGGCGCGCGCTGCACGGCGAGGTGCTCCTCGGCTTCGGCCGCGGCGGGGCGCGCCTTGGGGCCGGTGTCCGGGGGCTCGGGCCCGCAGCTGCCCGCGCCCCCTGCGCCGCGGCCCTCCGTGCTTTTGGGGAAAGGCTTGATTACGGCCGTCTGGTTGGGGTTCTCCTTCTTGTTGATGTGCACCGACAGCCTCTGCCACAGGTGCTGCCCACGGCTGCTCTTCTCGTTCTGCGCCCAAGTGACCGACTTGCCGTTGGAGCTGCGGAGAGAAGGCAGACGAGAGGTGACTGCGCGCTCCTCCGTGGTGGTGGTGGGGCTGGGGGGGCTGTGGGACTCAAACTGGGGACAGGAGGCATCCAAGGACACCAGGGGAAGAGATTTGGGGACGGGCTTTTTGCTGCCTTTGAGTTCAAGGCTGCTTTCTTGTCTCTGGCCTTCCGTTCGTTCATCATTACCACGAAAGGATGTCAAAGGGGATACTAAAAAGGTTAAAGATGATGTTCATGGGAACCCTGGAGGAGGAAATGGACCGAGGAGCCTGGCGGGCTGCAGACCACCGGCTCGGAAAAACCATCCAAGAGGACCTGGCGACGAAACAATGTCAGTTCCGCCTACCCGGGAGTGTGGCAGCTGGTTAAGTTGCAAACCTAGAAGCAAGGGCTGGCGGTATTGTGCTTGTATGTAGATGTGCCCGGTATACAGCACGGGCTTCCTAAAGTTGGGAGCCTCTGAAAGGAAACGTTAAAACTAGGAGCACCCCTCAACCTGATCATCAGAGGGGACCGTAGAGGTAGGAGTTGGGGGTCACCAGAAAGGAACTAGTGGTTCCAATTCAGTTTTTATTCTGCAGGTCAGTGGTTGGTGCATTTAACTAGGGTTTATTGTAAGAACTGACTTGGAACACGATTTTACTTAGTCTGACTTATGGGGTGGAAAATACAAATTCAGTGAACACATACACTGATTTATAATTAGAAGTTTTTTACCTCCTAGAAACTTTCCTCACACATTTATTTTTAGGCCTAAAAGTCGAATAACAATTCTGCCAGGGAGCATCGCAGTATTATTGCCCTTGGCACCTGGCACACTAAGATCAAGTTAGGGTCTTGATGAGTAGTGCCTGATTGACATGATTTCTTAGAGTCTTTCTCCCGCCTTTCTTTCCCAAGTAGTCCTTTCTGGTCTACCCTCTGGGAGCTGAAATCTGCTCTGGTGAAGAAAGCCTGTAGTGAGTTGATGCTTCAGCCTTACAGACAGATGGCCTGTACCCTCCTTCCCTCTAAAAAAATGAGACAACTGCCTCTCAGAACACAATCAAGAAGTTCACCTATGTTTAGAGGATGTGGCCTGACCTTCAGGGAGGTGATATGGAGAGATCCTGGTGTGATTTACCCCCAGGAAGGAATGTGAAAGCTCTGTAACTAGGGGGTCTGTTATGTCCAGACAGCTCTGTTCTAGGTGCTGTGGACCAAGAGAGAGCCCTGCTGCTGCTACTGCTAAGTCACTTCAGTCGTGTCCGACTCTGTGCGACCCCAGAGACGGCAGCCCACCAGGCTCCCCCGTCCCTGGGATTCTCCAGGCAAGAACACTGGAGTGGGTTGCCATTTCCTTCTCCAATGCATGAAAGTGAAAAGCGAAAGTGAAGTCACTCAGTCGTGTCCAACCCTCAGCTATCCCATGGACTACAGCCCACCAGGCTCCTCCGCCCATGTGATTTTTCCAGGCAGAAGTACTGGAGTGGGGTGCCATTGCCTTCTCCAAGAGAGAGCCCTAGGCAGTGTCTAAATAAAGGCTTTAGCCATGCAATTTGATTATCTCAGCTGGTGGTTATTAAACTTAATAGCATATAGGACTCACCTGTGGTATTTGTCATATACCCGGGCGGGACCCCAGAGATTCTGATTGTCTAGATTGGATTCCATGGATCCATGCATTTGACAAGCACTCGGCTTCCCTAAAGTGATTCTGCAGTCGGTGTTTCACGGACTAAGAAACTCTAACAAGAAGGTATCCTTTTTCTCTGGGTCCCTGTTGTTCCCTTGACCTCCTGGCTGGCAGACTGGCCAGCCTTTGCCAGGCAAGGGACCGGATTGTGTTTGGAGCCCACCTGCCTTGAGACTGCCGACTGCAACTTTGAGAGCCTATCTTGCTTGAAATGTCCAAACAGACCACTGTTTTTACAGTGCCTAGAAGCTAGAAGTGTAGCTGGATTCACTGCAAGCTTTACCCTAGGGAAGCTCTCGCCCCCAGTACACAGAGATTTTGATGCACTATAACCCTAACAGTGACAGTAATCAGAATCCCAGGTAGTTGGGCTCCAAGACAGAAGAGCTGGTTGAAAAACCTTTGGGTGAATGTGTAAGAAGGAAACGGTCACAAGGAGTGTTGGGAAAGAGCAAATTAGCCAAGATGGGATGGTCAGACTCTCTCGCCCCACCCTCTCACCACGTTTTGTAAATAATGGTTATGTAACAGCTGAGCTCACTTAGGGCACTGTGCATGTGCCCTAAGTGTCCCGAGGCACTGGCTTGCCCACAGGCTGCTTTTGTTGTGTAGGAAAATAGAAAGTGAAAGTGAAGTCGTGTCCGACTTTGCGACCCCATGGACTGTAGCCCACCAGGCTCCTCTGTCCATGGGATTTTCGAGGCAAGAATTCTGGAGTGAGTTGCCATTTCCTCCTCCAGGGGATCTTCCTGACCCAGGGATCGAACCCAGGTCTCCCACATTGTAGGCAGATGCTTTACCGTCTAAGCCACCAGAGAAGCCCCAAGGTATACATAAGCTTCACCTTAAAAAGCCCTTGGGGTGGTGTTAGGGCTGTGAGAGTCCCTTGGACTGCAAGGAGATCCAACCAGTCCATTCTGAAGGAGATCAGCCCTGGGATTTCTTTGGAAGGAATGATGCTCAAGCTTAAACTCCAGTATTTTGGCCACCTCATGCGAAGAGTTGACTCATTGCAGAAGACTCTGATGCTGGGAGGGATTGGGGCAGGAGGAGAAGGGGACAACAGAGGATGAGATGGCTGGATGGCATCACTGACTCGATGGATGTGAGTCTGAGTGACCTCCGAGAGCTGGTGATGGATAGGGAGGCCTGGCGTGCTGCAGTTCATGGGGTCGCAAAGAGTTGGACACGACTGAGCGACTGATCTGATCTGATCTGATCTGATGGCTACGTTTGGAGAAGGCCATGGCACCCCACTCCAGTACTCTTGCCTGGAAAATCCCATGGATGGAGGAGCCTGGTAGGCTGCAGTCCATGGGGTCGCTAAGAGTCGGACATGACTGAGCGACTTCACTTTCATGCATTGGAGAAGGAAATGGCAACCCACTCCAGTGTTCTTGCCTGGAGAATCCCAGGGACGGGGGAGCCTGGTGGGCTGCTGTCTATGGGGTCGCACAAGTCGGACACGACTGAAGCGACTTAGCAGCAGCAGCAGCAGCAGTATGACTACGTTAGGCTGGTGAGGCTGCGGAAGGGCTGTGTCCACTGGGTCAACCAGGAGAGAATACAGCATGGCTGCTGCTACTACAGCCGAGGTGCCGGCCACCAGAGAATAAACGTATCTGCAGTTCCTAGGGCTCCTCCTCCCATTTTCTTCCAGCCTAATAGCTCGTGCCTTGCTCACCACAGGTTCAGTGAACAGTGCAAACAGTGTGATCAGCAAGACGGTTGGCATGGCTGGCAGGATCGGCCAGACACCAGGCAGCCCACACAGGGGACTGCCGCCTTTCCTGGCCGTGTCTTTGCTCACAGAGTGACGGAGCTTGTGGTCACACAGGAGAGAGCACACCAGGCAATCTAAATAACAGTGGAAATGAACACAGGAGACACTGGAGACATGGAGTCCCTAACTGAACACTTCATTGCCTTTCTTGGGTCATGGGATTTTATTTTCTCCAGAGCACATGGGAATTAAGAGAAAACTGACCTTACAACATTAGTCAGTTTATTAGTAGAATGTGGTTTCCATGAAGATAGGAACCTGTTCTGTCTTGTTCATTGGCACACAGCAAGATCTTAATAAGGGTTTGATGGAAGATTAGGATTTTTAAGCCAGCAGGGCCATTGTGTGGTGTCCTGGAAAGTACAGTGGACAAAGGATTCTAAAATCAGGGTTCTAATTCTGGATCTGTCATTCTGGATGTTTACAGAATAATAATCTCCTTAAGTCTCAATAAAAAAGCAGGTGGTATAGACTTCATTTGGTGAAGATTGTTGTAAGGATTAAAAGAAACAACGAAAGTAAGATATCTAAGGAGTTATTTTTTGCATTCTATGTGAATGCTGTTTCAAGAAACAAAAATAATACTACAGTTGGCCCTCTGTATCTGCAGTTTCCCGTCCGTGGCTACATCCCAAAGCAGTCAGGTCTGCTGTTGGTTGAATCTGTGGATGCGAAACCTGAGGATATGGAGTGCCAACTGCACCCATTTTACTGTGCCGTTTTTGTCAGGAGTGTGAGCAGCTGGGGCTTTCGTCTCCATCGGGACTCCTAGAATCAATGACCGGGAATATGGAGGGCCGACTGTTCCCTGTGCTGTCTTGAGCTCTGCTTGAGGAAGAGAGAATTCAGTGCAAAGTCAGTATTTATGGAAATGCCGTAACATATTTCTGGTTGTTCCTCCTTAACCTGACCGACTGTACCCAGCTGTGGAGTTACATGGGGTTTTATTTGCGGCATGCCTTTTCTCACCCTACCTGTCTCCTTGGGTGATCACCTCTACTCCACTAGATTCAACATTATTCTCCTTTCAAAGTTTACTTCTTCCTGCTCTTTCATTTGCACTCCGTCCTCTGCCTTTTTCTTCCTTTTGCCTAAATAGTCCCCCCTGCCACCTTTCTTTCTGGACTTTTCCTTAAGTGCTTTTTCTTGAAGAAAGTTTTCCTGACGCCATCCCTGACATGGTTAGATTCCTAGAGTCCCTGCCTTGGGCACTGAGTGACTCTGTGGTATGTCCATCACATCTGAGGGATGGTGTTTTGAAGACAGAGACAGAGGGTCCTTTGTTTCCTGTCATATGCATAATACCCAGTGCCTTGCTGTTGTTCAGGTGCTGCTGCTGCTGCTGCTAAGTCGCTTCAGTCGTGTCCGACTCTGTGCGACCCCAGAGACGGAAGCCCACCAGGCTCCCTCGTCCCTGGGATTCTCCAGGCAAGAATACTGGAGTGGGTTGCCATTTCCTTCCCCAATGCATGAAAATGAAAAGTGAAAGTGAAGTCGCTCAGTCATGTCCGAAAATGAAAAGTGAAAGTGAAGTCGCTCAGTCATGTCCGAAAATGAAAAGTGAAAGTGAAGTCGCTCAGTCATGTCCGACTCTTAGCGACCCCATGGACTGGAGCCTACTAGGATCCTCTGTCCATGGGATTTTCCAGGCAAAAGTACTGGGGTGGGGTGCCATTGTGTCAACTCTTAGCAACCCCATGGACTATAGCCCACCAGACTCCTCTGTCCAGGAAATTCTCCAGGCAAGAATACTACAGTGGGTTACCATTTCCTTCTCCAGCGGATCTTCCTGACCCAGGGATTAAACCTATGTCTCCAGCTTAGCAGGCAGATTCTTTACCATGGAGCCACTGTGGACGCTCCACTGTCTGCTCAGTAATATTTTTTGGCTCATAACTGAGTGGATAAATCCTTTCTGTTCTTAAAAAGTCATACATTCATAATTATTTTTGTTAGAATTAAGTTTTAAAAATTTAGTATTAATGAAATTTTATTTCTTTTGTCATATGGATTCATCTTTTTATATAACTCCGTGTAATTAGTACTCAGTGTATACAGAGAAAAGATTATTTCATAAATGAAGTAAAAAACACAGATCTTGATATCTGTCATGAAATACACAAAGGAAGTGTTGATTTCTTTTTTGTCCTTCTTATATCTGTCTTCTTATATCTTCTCAGTGATGAATGCTTATTGAGGCAGTATAAGTAGGGGACCCAAAATGTGGCTACAAGAGCTGGCCCTGATTGATGTTGGGCAAATCACTTAATACCTTTGAGCCTCTTTGCTTAGTGGTAAAAAATAGAAGAACCACTCTTTCTCATCTCATGTGATTTCTGGGAGGAACCAAAAGGGTAACTATATATTAGGGTACTTTATGAAGCAGAGCACCTCTGCAAGGGGTTAGCACCATCAAACCTTCCAGTCAATGGAGGTATATGGACACATGTGTGTGCATATATATATATATATATATATAAAGTATCAGGATTATATGTTTGTCCTAGTGTGTGAGGTAAGAGAAAGGACTGAGTTTTTCCTTACTTGTCTATAGCACTTCACTCTCTCAGGTGGTATTTTGGGTATTAGCAAAGGACGAAGAGGAGGGAGGATTGGAGGGAGAGACAGAACCAGTGTTTTGCTTGGGAAGAACACACTGGCCCAAAAAAAGAAGAGAAAACAAGGACCTTGCTCTTTGCAGGCCCCAGTTAGCCCTACTGCCATATGTAATACTGTCTAGTCTGTAGTCTGATGTTCTCTTTTTTATGATGATTTGGTCTTTACCTCTGGAAAAACAAAAACAGCAAAATTCAACATTTCAATAATGTTATTGCTGCTGCTGCTGCTAAGTCACTTCAGTCGTGTCTGACTCTGTGCGACCCCATAGACGGTAGCCCACCAGGCTCCTCTGTCCTTGGGATTCTCCAGGCAAGAACACTGGAGTGGGTTGCCATTTCCTTCTCCAATGCATGAAAGTGAAAAGTGAAAGTGAAGTCATTCAGTCGTGTCCAACTCTTAGCGACTCCTTGGACTGCAGCCTACCAGGCTCCTCTGTCCATGGGATTTTCCAGGCAAGAGTACTGGAGTGTGGATATTAGAGGGTTGGATTTTTTGTTTGCTTTCTTTTTGTTTACATTCTGGGACTGCCAAAATGACCCTTTTTACTTTTATTCTCAAAGTTTGTTCTCCCAACTTCTTCTCTTTCATGTGGGACCCTTGAATAATTTATTCATTTCAGGCAGGCTCTGAATGTCAGCTCAATGACCTCTCCTGATTCCTTGTTTCATCTGCCAAAACCTGCAGGAATTAAAGCACACTGCGATGGTACGCCATCATTAGGAAGCAAAAGTGAATAAAGAGAGAGTTTGCCTGTCAATAAGGTCCATGGAATTTAGAATTTTTGTGTTCATTTTAAATGGCTGTTGAATAGTTTGATTTTTTTCCCTCTCAGAACTCATTTAGTTTTATTAATGACATGTAAGCAATTAAAATTCTCAGACTATTTTATGAAATTTAAAAAACTAGGCCTTTATCCTCTCCTTTGTTATGTGGTTTATTAACACTTTCCTAAGTTGCACAGTTGTAGGGCATAAGAAAAATTAAATATTGACTATGCTGCTGCTAAGTCGCTTCAGTCGTGTCCGACTCTGTGCGACCCCATAGGCGGAAGCTCACCAGGCTCCCCCGTCCCTGGGATTCTCCAGGCAAGAACACTGGAGTGGGTTGCCATTTCCTTCTCCAATGCATGAAAGTGAAAAGTGAAAGTGAAGTCGCTCAGTCGTGTCCGACTCTTAGAGACCCCATGGACTGGAGCCTACCAGGATCCTCCATCCATGGGATTTTCCAGGCAAAAGCACTGGGGTGGGGTGCCATTGCTTTCCCCGAAATATTGACTATATCCTCTGAAAATCCAAAAATTCTTGTTATGAAAAAACTATCATTACTAACCTCTCTTGTTTGTGATTTTGAATTCAGGGGTAGCCAAGAGAGAGGTATAGTAAGGTTATGCTTACTATATATAAAAAATAACTTCCTAATATAAAAACGTATTTAAAAAATACAAAAACCTTATAACATCATTAGCAAATATGTCTTTAGAGTTACATTAGACAACAGATCAATAAAATAATTTCATTAATTAATATTATAAGCAGAAAATTTGCAATTACAGTTCCATTTGCTGAGTGTTTTCTTAAACTTTTAAAAATCAGTATTTTGCTTTCAATAGTTTTGAATTCGGAGAAGGCAATGGCACCCCATTCCAGTACTCTTGTCTGGAAAATACCATGGATGGAAGAGCCGCATGGGCTGCAATCCATGGGGTCATGAAGAGTTGGATACGACTGAACAACTTCACTTTCACTTCCCACTTTCATGCATTGGAGAAGGAAATGGCAACCCACTCCAGTGTTCTTGCCTGGAGAATCCGAGGGACGGGGGAGCCTGGTGTGCCACCGTACATTGGGTCGCATAGAGTTGGACACGACTGAAGTGACTTAGCAGCAGCAGTTTTGAATTACAAAGTATGGAAATAAAGTTTTTTAAAAATACTGAGGAATCTGATATTCTTTATATTCCGACACTCTAAATTAGATGGAAAAATTTCTTTCTGAGCTTTGCCTAAAACCTGACATCTTGATTTTGACAGTTACACTGAGAAACACACCATAATATATAAGAAAATGGCAGAATCATCTATATAAATTTTCCCAGTTACGGTATAAATGGATGTAAATAGCTGGCTTGCTGTCAAGAACAATTTAAATGGCCAGGATGATGTATGCATTAGAGATGCACGTATAGAGAAAAGCACTTGAGTAAATTGAAATGAAGTCAAGGACTAAATTACCTGATAGAGACATAATAATCAAAGCAACAACATCTATTTTCATAGTGCTTTATAAAGCACTTTTAGAAACACTGACTGTCAGAAGTTGATAGGATCAAAGTCTTTATCCTCCTTCCAAAAATAAGAAAATCAAGGCTCAATGAGATTAGGTGATTTACCCAAGGTTACACAGAAAGTGGCAAAATGTGTACTAATATGTCATGATTTTTCAATTCCATTTTCCATGACAATACATTGCTAGATTTGCTTTCTGAAGTGAACTTACTTTATTCCATGGAAGAGCGGCCTCAGATGTTATCTGGTGATGATGTGTGTTTTTAAGGAGATAAATTATTGATTTATATTCTCTTTTATTTACCCTGTATCTATTTACATTTCACATATTTTGCAATTTCAAGAAAACACCCTGCATATCTCTTTGGTTGATGACTCAAATAGCACAGGTTGATTGAGCACCTGTATTGGTCAAGGATAATGATGAAGGAATTTGAAGCTTGTAATCACATAAGTTAATATTATCAGCCTTTTTTTTCATGACGTGATTCAACAAAAGACAGTTGTCCTCTGTATGCATTCAGTTCAGTTCAGTCACTCAGTCGTGTCCGACTCTTTGTGACCCCGTGAATCACAGCACACCAGGCCTCCCTGTCCGTCACCAACTCCCGGAGTTTACTCAAATTCGTGTCCATCCAGTTGGTGATGCCATCCAGCCATCTCATCCTCTGTCGTACCCTTCTCCTCCTGCCCCCAATCCCTCCCAGCATCAGAGGCTTTTCCAATGAGTCAACTCTTCGCATGAGGTGGCCAAAGTATTGGAGTTTCAGCTTTAGCATCAGTCCTTCCAATGAAAACCCAGGACTGATCTCCTTCAGGATGGACTGGTTGGATCTCCTTTCAGTCCAAGGGACTCTCAAGAGTCTTTTCCAACACCACAGTTCAAAAGCATCAATTCTTCAGTGCTCAGCTTTCTTTTCAGTCCAACTCTCATATCCATACATGATCACTGGAAAAACCATAGCCTTGACTAGACGGACCTTTGTTAGCAAAGTAATGTCTTTGCTTTTCAATATGCTATCTAGGTTGGTCATAACTTTCCTTCTAAGGAGTAAGCGTCTTTTAATTTCATGGCGGCAATCACCATCTGCAGTGATTTTGGAGCCCCCCCAAAATAAAGTCTGACATTGTTTCCACTGTTTCTCCATCTATTTCCCATGAAGTGATGGGACCAGATGCCATTATCTTCGTTTTCTGAATGTTGAGCTTTAAGCCAACTTTTTCACTCTCCTCTTTCCCTTTCATCAATACGTGTTTTAGTTCCTCTTCACTTTCTGCCATAAGGGTGGTGTCATCTGCATATCTGATATTATTGATATTTCTCCCATAAATCTTGATTCCAGCTTGTGTTTCTTCCAGTCCAGCGTTTCTCATGATGTACTCTGCATATAAGTTAAATAAACAGGATGACAATATACAACCTTGACGTACTTCTTTTCCTATTTGGAACCAGTCTGTTGTTGTTCCATGTCCAGTTCTAACTGTTCTAACCTGCATATAGGTTTCCCAAGAGGCAGGTCAGGTGGTCTGGTATTCCCATCCCTTTGACTGATCCACACAGTCAAAGGCTTTGGCATAGTCAATAAAGCAGAATAGATGTTTTTCTGGAACTCTCTTGCTTTTTCCATGATCCAGTGGATGTTGGCAATTTGATCTCTGGATCCTCTGCCTTTTCCAAAACCAGCTTGAACATCTGAAAGTTCATGGTTCACATGTTACTGAAGCCTGGCTTGGAGATTCTGAGCATTACTTTACTAGCATGTGAGATGCGTGCAATTGTGCGGTAGTTTGAGCATTCTTGCCACCTCTTCTTAATATCTTCTGCTTCTATTAGGTCCATACCATTTTTGTCCTTTATCAAGCCCATCTTTGCATGAAATGTTCTCTTGGTATCTCTAATTTTCTTGAAGAGATCTCTAGTCTTTCCCATTCTGTTGTTTTCCTCTATTTCTTTGCATTGATTGCTGAGGAATGGTTTCTTATCTCTCCTTGCTATTCTTTGGAACTCTGCATTCAGATGCTTATATCTGTATGCATACATACATGCTAAGTCACTTTAGTCATGTTGGACTCTGTGTGACCCTATGGCCTATAGCCCACCAGGCTCCTCTGTCCACGGGATTCTCTAGGCAAGAATACTGGAGTGGGTAGCCATGCCCTCCTCCAGATGTCATCTCTATAGTACACTTATTTTCTCTCTGACTTATTTTGAAATACTTGTAAATGAGAGGGGCGTAATGTCAGATCAGATCAGTTTCTCAGTCGTCTGACTCTTCGTGACCTCATTAATCGCAGCACGCCAGGCCTCCCTGTCCATCACCAACTCCCAAAGTTGACTGAGACTCATGTCCATCGAGTCAGTGATGCCATCCAGCCATCTCATCCTCTGTGGTCCCCTTCTCCTCTTGCCCCCAATCCCTCCCAGCATCAGAGTCTTTTCCAATGAGTCAACTCTTCACATGAGGTGGCCGAAGTCCTGGAGTTTCAGCTTTAGCATCAGTCCTTCCAAAGAAATCCCAGGGGATAATCTTAAATCTTCACTGTTTTGAAAAATTTTGGTATTTCAAATACTAATATTGGTAATAAGATCTTTGTGACACATTTGCCAATAATTTTGATTCACCTGAGCTTTTTATATTGCGGTTGAGAGTTCTTGATATGAGACTTCCCTCAAAGAGGGTATAACTGAATTCAACAGAGAGCACACTTATGAAAGAAGGCTAGCACTGTGAGTTACAGGATTCTGATAGAGGTTGTTTTTCTTTTCCTAGGACCTTGAAATGAGGAAGCAGATGGACAGAAGGAAGGATGCTACGCATGAGGTGATTGAGGGATGGTGGAGCATGGGGACAAGTGGTCCCCATGTGCTATTAGAGGGTACAGATAGGGTTTACTGAGCTATTAGAGGGTACAAATCACAAGAGGTTCAAAACCTCACAGGAGGAAGAAACCATTTCCTGTGGGAGGGGATTGGCCAGGGAATGCTGCCTGCATACGTGAGACAGACTGCATCTAGGTGTTGAATAATTAGTAGCTTATAGCAAGATCCAAAGAGAGAATACCAGGCAGTGCTCTCCAGGAAGGTTCGCAGTGATGGAAGTCCAGGAATCCGCAAAGACCTTTCCAGGAGATAGCCAGTAGTCCAGTTTGAATGTGTGGGGATAGAGTTAAGAAGTTTAGGAATCAGAAGGTAATGTTTAGACTTTTTTGTCTGCTGTAAAAAGTCTTCTTGGCCATCCCAGACCTACAAGAATCTTCTTTCTTCTACTTTCTTTTTCTCTTTTAATAACTCAGTAGGAATCAGCCTTGGGCTTATTATTAGTAGCATCTGGGATAGATGGGTGGTCTCTTATATTAGACCAGAGAAGTGCTGTCACTGTTCGTGTGTGCATGCTCAGTCTCTTCAGCTGTGTCCAGTGTCTGAGAATATGGTATGTTGGGAAAGGAGGAAAGTAGAAAAGGTCTTAGCTTCTTTAAGCACTAGTTACAACGCTGGGTTTTTATGATGCTGCTGCTGCTGCTGTTTTGTCAACAACTCATGTCTGGCTCTCTGTGACCCCATGAACTGTAGCCCACCAGGCTCCTCTGTCCATGGGATTCTCCAGGCAAGAATACTGGAGTGAGTTGCTATTTCCTCCTTCAGGGGATCTTCCTGACCCAGGGGTCGAATCTGACTCTCCTGCATTGGCAGGTGGATTCTTTACCAGTGAGCCACCTGGGAAGCCCCTCATTATTAGATGCCCATGTAATCTACAGGACTGATCCATCAGTAAATGATTATATAAAGAAATACACATGGCTTTTCTATGTTAAACTTCAAGTGTAAGAATTCCCTTCTGTTCGTTAATATTTTATGCATTCGATCTTCTTTCTTGAGCTCAACTAAAACTGTTGAACACAGGAAGCGTGCATGCCGTTATCTTTTTTTAACCTTTACCACAGCTTCATCCATTGACCATACTCCTCATCTGATCCCTAGTCCTGGTCCTACTTCAGGAAAGTATTCAAGCCTATTTAGTATTTAACTTAGTCCTTCAGGCAATGAGAAGAAGATTGACATAAACAATAGTGGTGCCTGGGGTAGATTTAAGAGCTTGTTTTAAGAGGGTAGGATGCAGTTTGAAGATGCTAACAGGTGCGGCCAAAATGAGGATAGAAAGGAACATATGGGTGTGAAAACTATTGTGAAAAAAAAAAAAAGACATTTGTCCTTGTGCATTGAGTTTTCTTGTTGGTATTAGAGGAATTCAGAGAAAAGGTTGCTCACGGGTAAAGAAGCTCAAAGAAGGATTTGCAAATAAAGTGGAGCTTACGGAGGCCTGAAAGCCCAGGGAATGTTGAAATAACATGGATAAACAAAATCCAATTAATATGCGTCATGCATATATGGCGAAGAAAATAATTCCATGTGTTTAATCCTAAACAGCCCTTCCAAGAACCCCATGGTGGACTTTTGCCTCTCTTTTAAAGTAGCTGGAACAAGAGCAGTGGCTGCATGCTTCTAACACAGTTCTCTCGGAGGACGTCTCTTAGTAAGCATTTAGTCCCTAATAAAACCCTGGTGGGAGGAGAAGCTTTCAGCCCTATTTTAACTGTCTTTGGTCGAACAGCAGCAGGAGGCCTTTCCAGTACATCCCAGGTCCATTCAGGTGGGTTATTAACGTGCCTTATGGTCTTGTATTGCTGCTGCTTAAAAAAATATAAATATTTTAAATTACTTTTTATTTAAGTATAAATAGTTGATTTGCAATATTTTATGAGTTTCAGGTGAATACCAAAGTGATTCAAAATTTTTATAGATTATATTTCATTTAAAGTCACTACAAAATAATGGCTATTTTTTCCTGTACAATCTAGCCTTATAGCTTATTTATTTTCCCCCTCCCCCCAGCTTATTTATTTTATACATAGTATAGAATTGTTGGGACTAAACCACAAGATTTTATAAAGAGAAAGTATCCAATGAAGGACAGGGAGGAGTGTGTGCCAAGCAGAGGCAGTTTGTTGAATGATCACAGAGTTTTCTTTCTCAAGTTAAGCTGTTTCTTTTGATCCATAATTCAGTAACGTGGACTCTAAACTCCTCTTCATACTGAGATACGGGTTCTAGGCTTAGCTGAGGTGCTTCGGCTAAGATGAGAAGTTTTTTCCAAAATAGGAAATGATGTTTTTTTCCCTGAACAATCACCATAATGCCCAGATTGCAACTGCTATGCTAAGTCACTTCAGTCGTGTCTGACTCTGTGCGACCCCATAGACGGCAGCCCACCAGGCTCCCCCGTCCCTGGGATTCTCCAGGCAAGAACACTGGAGTGTGTTGCCATTTCCTTCTCCAGTGCATGAAAGTGAAAAGTAAAAGTGAAGTCGCTCAGTCGTGTCCAACTCTTAACGACTGCATGGACTGCAGCCTACCAGGCTCCTCCATCCATGGGATTTTCCAGGCAAGAGTACGGGAGTGGGGTGCCATGCAACTGAGGAGAGAACAAAAGAAGACACGGCTGTTTTGTGCCTCTGCTGCCCAGTGCAGCTGGGAAGACTTTGCGGAAGAATCCAGCTTGATGTAAGCCTTGAATAAAACATGGGATTGGGATTGGTAGCAAAGGAGAGTCCTGGAATAATAACAGCTACCATTTGAATAGAACTTTCTACTTCACAAGGTGTTTTTCCCTATATTGTTATATTTGACCTTCTCAACAGCAGTTTGACATGCACTTAGCAACATAGCATTTTTCATGATAAGTCTGTTCCTGCACTAAACGTGGAACCCTCCTTGGCAGCAACTGCACGCATGTCCTGTGCTTAGTATGGTACCTGGTACAGAGTAAGGGGCTGGGAGTATCAAGAAAAAGTGAAAGTGAACAACAGTGATTGAGCAACTTCTCAATCGTGCCTGACTCTTTGCAACCCCATGGACTGTAACCTACCAGGCTCCTCCTTCCGTGGGATTCTGGAGGCAAGAATACTGGAGTGGGTTGCCATTTCCTTCTCCCTTTCAATTCAAGAAGATGAAGTCAATTCTTTCACCTTGAATGCTTGGTATAGACAGGTTATAGATGCAAAAACTGAGGTTTATGAAACTTAACTAAATTGTCTAACTCAAAAGGCAGAACAGGACCTCAAATATGACCCTAAATGAAGATCACAGCCACCACACATATTGTCTCTGCGAAGGGCCAAGATGCACGCTGAACTGAGGGGCTGATAAGACATACCTTTGTGGAACAGCAAGGGCAATGGCAGCTCCAAAGTCTGTGTCTGTAGGACGACCTGCTGATAAATTCCAAAGCTCTGTATTGACATTCACCTGAACACGGCAGAGATGACTCCTGAGAGACCGTAGGATAAGAGAACTTCCCTGGAATTTTACAGCAGTTGCTGAAAACTAATTTCATATTTTTTTTTGGCCATTCACTGTGGCATGTAAGATCTTAATTCCCTGACCACGGAACAAATCCATGCCGCCTGCAGTGGAAGCATGGAGCCCTAACTACTGGGCTGCCAGGGAAGTCCCCCAGATGGTCTCCATTTAGACAAAAGATTCCTTTTGACCTTAGCTGAAGCACTTCAACTAACGCATGTAGCTTAAATCTGGTGTTTGAAGAGTACTTGAAGTTCGCCGCTTGAATCCCACTTGGACGTCTCACTGACCTGCTTATTGTTAACATCTATAAAAGAGCTCCTCATTTAAGAAGGCAATTTTTTGGATTACTTTTTCTTATTGCATAAAATGGACACAGACCACAGATGGGAGGCACTCAGTTCCGGTTCCATTCCCTTTGGGATGCTTCACATGCTTCATGTTATATCTCGGCAATCTTTGCTTCCTCTCTCCCTTCCTTCCTTCCTTGTATTATCATAAGGACACTTAAAATGAGACCTACTCTCTTAAATTTTTTTAGTGGACAACATAGTATTATCACATTATACCTGTTAGGATAACTATTAAACAACAACAACAAAAAAAACTTTTACAAAGGATAATAAATGTTGGTAAGGATGTGGAGAAATTGGAATCCTTGCACAGTGTTGGTGGGAATACAAAACATCTGTGGAAAACAGTATGGAAGTTCTTTAAAGAATTGAAAACACACTGCCACCTGATCCAGCAATCCTACTTCTGGGTTCAGTTCAGTTCAGAACCCATGAACTGCAGCACGCCAGGCCTCCCTGTCCATCACCAATTCCCAGAGTTTACCCAAACTCGTGTCGGTGATGCCATCCAACCATCTCATCCTCTGTCGTCCCCTTCTCCTCCTGCCCCCAATCCCTCCCAGCATCAGAGGCTTTTCCAATGAGTCAACTCTTCACATGCGGTGGCCAAAGTATTGGAGTTTCAGCTTTAGCATCAGTCCTTCCAGTGAACACCCAGGACTGATCTCCTTTAGGATGGACTGGTTGGATCTCCTTGTAGCCCAAGGGACTCTCAAGAGTCTTCTCCAACACCACAGTTCAAAAGCATCAATTCTTCGGTGCTCAGCTTTCTTCACAATCCAACTCTCACATCCATACATGATCACTGGAAAAACCATAGCCTTGACTAGACAGACCTTTGTTGACAAAGTAATGTCTTTGCTTTTGAATATACTATCTAGGTTGGTCATAACTTTCCTTCCAAGGAGTAAGTGTCTTTTAATTTCATGGCTGCAATCACCATCTGCAGTGATTTTGGAGCCCAGAAAAATAAAGTCTGACACTGTTTCCACTGTTTCCCCATCTATTTCCCATGAAGTGATGGGACTGGATCCCATGATCTTAGTTTTCTGAATGTTGAGCTTTAACCAATTTTTTCACTCTCCTCTTTCACTTTCATCAAGAGGCTTTTTAGTTCCTCTTTCTTTTCTGTCATAAGGGTGGTGTCATCTGCATATCTGAGGTTATTGATATTTCTCCCAGCAATCTTATATTAAAAAAAAATTGGAATTAGGATCTCAAAGAGGCATTAGTACCTCCATGTTCATTGAAGCATTATTCACAGTAGCCTAACAACCTTAATGTCCACTGATGGATAAATAGATAATGTGTCCTTTCTGAAGAGTCATTTCTCCAAAGAAGACATACAAATGGCCAACAGGTACATGAAAAGGTGCTTATCATTATTAATAATCAGGGAAATGCAAATCAAAACCACAATCACATCATGCCTGTTAGAATGGCCGCTACCAAAAAAAGAGAAGAAATGACAAGTCTTGACAAGGATAGGGAGAAGAGGGAACCCTTGTACACTTTGGTGGGTATATGAATGGATGCAGCCACTATGGAAAACAGTTTGGAGGTTCCTCAAAAAATTAAAAATCACACTACCGTGTGAATCCAGCAATTCCACTACTAGGTATTAATCCCAAAGAAATGAAATCAGTATCTTGAAAAGATATCTGTACCCCCATGTTCATTGCAGCAGTATTTACAATGGCCAAAATATGGAAGCAATGTAAGAGTCCATGGGCTTCCCAGGTGGTGGTAGTGGTAAAGAACTCCCCTGTGAAGGAGGTGTAAGAGATGTGGGTTCAATTCCTGGTTTAGGAAGATCCCCTGGAGGAGGAAATGGCAACCACTCCAGTATTCTTGCCTGGAGAATCCCAAGGACAGAGGAGCCTGGTGGGCTACCGTCCATGGGGTCGCAGAGTTGAACACAGCTGAAGTGACTTAGCACTAGCATTGAGTCCGTTGGTGGACAAATGGATGAAGGAAATGTGGTTAAAAAATATTATTCAGCTAATTCTATTTAGAAATAGAAGGAAATCCTGCCATTTGTGACAACATGGATGAAACTCGAGGGCATTATATTAAGTGAAATAAGCTAGAGAAAGACGAATACTGTTATGATCTCATATGTCCCATGGAAAGGAAAAATATCTTGTGCTTGTGAGAACTTGATGTATAACATTTATGAAGGGACGACCAGTGTCTGGTGCATAGTAATTACAATAATGGCAGCAACTGTTATTAGTTTTGTTGTAGAACATCTCTGAATATGTTAGAACGTTAATTTGAAGTTGATGCTGGAGAGGAATGAAGACAAGACTATTTCACCCAGCCTCACCTATTGCTCAGCAACCAGCTGGCCTCTGCTATGCTGCAAAGCTGGACTCTTTCTCTTCTGTGGACTTTGAAGGTTTTCCTTATGGCCTGTTTTGATATGGTCTGTTTTGTCTGATATGAGTATTGGAACCCTTGCTTTTTTGTCGTTTCCATTTGCATGAAATATTTTTTCTAACCCCTCACTTTCAATCTGTTTGTGTGCTTTGCCCCAAAGGGGGTCTCTTGTAGGCCACATACTGTAGGCTTTTCTTTTTTAAACAATCTGCAGCTCTATGTCTTTTGATTGGAGCGTTTTATGGACTCTGAATTTTGTATAACTGTGTGTCCGGCCATTTCTGAACATTTATTATATAGTTTCTATTATTTTTAATTCTGTTTGCACTGGCATAGGTTACTGCATATGATATTAAATGAGGAGTTAATCTGATAAATAATTATTCTATGGGATAAGAGTTCCACATTGCTTTGCAGTGATCTGTTTTTCTGACTCTGTTCCTCAATGGACAGTGGGTTTTCAGGGGCATTAGTCTTGGTCATGCATTCACCCTGGGTCTTGTCAGTGCTTGGCTCATAGTAGACGCTTAATAATGAGCATTACATGGAGGAAGAAGTAATTGAATGAATGAAAGGCAAAAGAATCCTAGTACAGATATCATGTTTTGGGCTTACTTTCAAATCTGAGTTCCTTATTCATTTAATAATGACTCTTATGACGTCACTGTTAACTGAATTCTCCAAGGAATTATTAAATATTTATACCCACTATAATTAGATGCTGCATCTACTAGGTGAAAATCAGTTAATCAACTGATTGGGGATTGATCTTTCTTTCACATAATTGATATCATGACATAGCAACAGTAAAAATCGCCCCTTACCACCCTCCTTCCGTCAAGCACTGAATGGGGGCTTTAGATCTATTTCATTTGTTGAAGGAGGGCCCTTTCTCAGAGACTGGGAGACTCAGAGCGGCTGTGCCTCTCCAGCACGGAGTCTAACGTGAGCACACTGGAATGCAGACTTAAGAAGCACAGAGGTGGAATCCCCCTGCTGAGACGGGCAGTGATGACATTCGTTGTTGAGGTTCTAGCCATTCCTGGGGGTGGATCATCTCTGTATGAACTCCCACGTTCCAGGGTTTAGAGAATTCCCATTTCTTAGAGCATCTTCCTGTTCAGGACTCTCTTTCACTCATCCTGCAATCAGGAAGACTACTCTGAAACACAGACTGTCCACTGTGAAAGTATGAACACATGACAAATTACGCTACAGTCAGACAGAAGAAGAAAGTTCCCCAAGGGAAAACAATGACATAGTGTTTCGGGAAGCTAGACTGTTATGGATACCTACAGTGTTCCGATTCCTTTCCAAGTGTGGAGGAGGAGGGAGAGGGGAGGGGGTGTCTCCAGGCCCTGCCAGCGCTGCTGCTAAGGTCACGCTGTTCTGCTGGGCTGTGACTGCATGCCTTGGACAGCTGCTGCTCCTCTCCTGCTAAGCAGTGTGGCTCACAAGGACCTCCCCAGGTGTAAATTCACAGGGTCCAGTCCACTCTGTAGTTTCATCATAGAAACCATGGGCAGTGAGGTGCAGGATGACGTTCCTGGATTTCTGTGGTGGCTTGAGCTTCCCTTAGTCCCTCCCTGGGACTGGTTGGACTTGATGAACCACCCTCAATGTTTGCAGAGTAAATATGATGCGTGCCTGTGACTCTGCGAAGCGATTGGAGGACCGAATGGGAGTGGATAAGAAAGAGGGCCTTATCAGCATATATGAAAAGTATCTACCTAAGTCTTGTGTAGGTATTCGGTTTCCAGCCCTTCCATTCTATTTCTGAGCAAGCAACTTGAGATTAACTACTCTAACCCCTTAATTTAGAAATAGTTTACACAGCAGTGGTCTCCCCTCTGATATCTTAATATCTTTCTCTTAATATTCACGTTAAGCTTATTTCTTTTGGATAAATATATTTGTGTGTGTATTGATATCAACAACTATAAGGACTCCTCCCATACAATTTCTCTCTTTTTGTCAGTTTTTACTTGATGCTAAATAAATGAGAAGACAAAGTAGGAAGGGAAGGTCATTTGTTTCTTCTTAACTGTTCTTATCTGTGGGGCTAAGGTGTTTGTGCCAACAGAATTCTCTTTGGTGCAGCGTACACTGTTCCCCTCTGCCTGCCAGGACATACCAGTGTAATAAGCCTCGCCATTACCGTGGCTACATACAAACAAATGCTAAATGATGTCTTCCTATTGTAGGGAAACAGACCATTCCAGTGTAGACATACTGCGTGGCTACCTTTGTAGATCTGGACCCGAACCAAGGGAGCTGGTGTCCCCATACTCATGCTCTGTCTTCTCACCTGTTTTCAGTCAAGGCAGCCTTGAACAAATCTAATTGCTAGGCTGATCAGACTTGAGAGTTCGAGGCGCTGACCAAACACTCTCGAGAATACTGCATGACAGCATTGAAATCTGATGTTTGCCATGAATAGCTCCATGTCATCTCCTACACAAATGGATTATTTCAAAATACAGGTTTATGGACTGACTAAATCAGAATGACCTTGGAAGCTTCTTACACTACAGATCCTAGGTTTTGCCTCAGTGTATGTGTGTGTATATATATATATTAAACTTTTTATTTTGTATTGTGGTAAAGCCGATTAACAATGTGGTGATGCTATGCTATGCTAAGTCACTTCAGTCGTGTCTGACTCTGTGTGACCCCATAGACAGCAGCCCACCAGGCTCCCCCGTCCCTGGGATTCTCCAGGCAAGAACACTGGAGTGGGTTGCCATTTCCTTCTCCAATGCATAAAAGTGAAAAGAGAAAGTGAAGTCGCTCAGTCATGTCTGACTCTTAGCGACCCCATGGACTGCAGCCTACTGGGCTCCTCCGTCTGTGGGATTTTCCAGGCAAGAGCACTGGAGTGGGGTGCCATTGCCTTCTCCAATGTGGTGATAGTTTCAGGTAAACAGTGAAGGGACTCAGCCATACATATACCTGTATCCACTCGGGCCCAAACTCCCCTCCCATCCAGGCTGCCACATAAAATGGAACAGCGTTAGATCCGTGTTATCCATTTTTGCCTTAGTATATTTGATAGGCAATCAGGTTTGCTAGGTTTGGGAAATCCAGAGACAGTGCTTCAATTCAGAAGTCACTTTGGACAGAGCCCCTGTTCTCATCTGGTGCACTCTTTTCACCTTGTCCTGTTAGCCCTAACACTGAATGATTTTCAAGTATAGGAATTATGCCACTTTCTCAAATCTGCATGGAAGGACACTAGGAGCCCCAGTAGCAGTCTGTTGAGTGACCCCCACAAAATGATGCATTGGTGGTTATCTTCCAGATACACTGGGATCTAAAGATGGCCACGTAAAGGGGCACAAGGCCATCAGATATACCCGTGTGCACACGTACGTGCCTACATGTACGCGTGGTCTCACTGTCTTGTGTCTGGGAGCAGTGGATGAAGTCTGTCAAGCTCTTGACCAGGCTGTGAGGAACAATGGCTCAGGCTACACACCGCACAGGTCGGACACCATTTTCACAGACTGCAATGTGAATGGCCTTCCGAAAGTTGTGCAGTGTCCTTGTAGAAACTTAGGCATTATTTTGGAAACCAAAAGAAACCCACCACTGTGGAATCGAACAGTATTGGGGAGTGAAAGTTCAGTGGGACTGGATTCTCTCATTGCTCTGCAGCAGGATCACAGCCTCTGCTCTCAGCACATGCACACACATGTGTGCACACTGCACTCTGCACCTTTCCTTTAACCCAGGCTGATTTGTGAGAGCTTCCCTTCCACACCTGTGTACGACAGATGGACTGGGAAATGCCAAAGCAAATTAGAGGTGGGGAGTTAGTTCATGGTGATCACTTTCCCAACTCAGGGTCCCTCCAGGCTCCTGGAACCATTTAATGCCAGCCTTGACAGTCTTTATCTCCAGAACCCTCTTCTTTGAAACCCAGTCCCATGCAATAAAGCACGATTATTTCATGCAACACAGCTCAGTTGATGCTCATAGTTCCAAGTATCCCCATTTCCTGGACACAGCTTGATTGGGAAGGCCTGGTAGGAAGGAACATGCACAGCGCAGCGACATGGGGTGTTCACCACCAAACACAGAGGAGGAAGGGAGCTGCAAAGCTACAGTAGCTAGAGGAGGACTAGCTTTCCTGGTGTCAGTTCACAAAAAGCCTCCGGCCTCTGAGGTTCACTTGTTTGGCCTGGTATTTGCCCTTGGCTGTGAGATGACTTTTCGTTCAATGCAAGTCAGATTAATTCCCAGGCTTGTGAGATCAGGGCTGAATCTTTCCCTTCATTGCAGTCCTTCCCTCAAAACCAGTCCTAGGCTTTTGCCCTTTAATTTTCGTCAAGTGACTGGATAGTTCTGAGTTTCCTCCCATCTCTTCCACTTTGCAAACTCCACAGAAGCGTTTGACCAGTAAGTTAAGATCCACAGGGACACTGACTGTGAGCTAAGGCTTCAGACATGCAAAGCGCACAGCCCTGGGGAACAGCAGCATCTGGGACAGGAGGCTCCCATCACTTCTCGTGAGGATGGTGTGGGTTTTGCAAATCAAACACACAAAGAAACCCAGCGGTGGCCCAGGTTGGACACACTGCCTGGGAGGCAGGGTTGAGTGAGGGCCTGGACCAGGGAGCCACCTGTGCCTACAGCTTGCAGACACTTAGTTCACACCACCTCAGGCCACTCACGTTTTGCTTACCTGCTCATGGTTGCTCTCCCACCATTCCCCATACTCCCTTTGGGGGTGAAACACTCTATTTCCGACTTGTGCTGGGCCAGTCTCCTGTCTTTGTACCTGGTGAGCGTGAACAAGGACAGGAGCAAACAGAAAGATGTGATTGTGGGCTTCACTGGCCGGGCTGAGGGGGAGCTGGGGCCTCGAGGGTGGCCCCGCGGCTGAACAGGGCCCCTGCTTTCTCTGTGGTGGCTGACCAGTGATGCTGTAGATAGTTGTGATGGCATGTGGATCACACTGCATGACAGTTTTGTTACTTCTTGGTTGAACCACGTGTGGTCTACCCTTTTAAGTTGGGTGTTGATCATATTTAATAATCTATGGTAAAAGGAGCGTAATTCATAGCATCTAAGGAAAAGATGAATGTCAATAAATTAGAATTATTTAATGTTTACCATGTGTCAGCCATGATACTGGCATTTGACCTAAATGGCATTTGACCTGGCACCAACTCGTGGCAGAGCCTCTGTTTTTATTATATCCATTTTACCGAAGCAGAAACCTGAGATTATAAGGATTGAGCAGACTGATCAAGGATTTGAACACAGGAAGCTAAATTCAGAACCTGCACTTTAGCTATTATAATGTGTTGCCTCCTAGTTTAAAAAGCCATTCATATCATTAATGAATCTTCACTGAGTAGCACTATGTCTGTGTGTTATATTGGAAATTGGTGATGCTAAAAGAGAAAAGAGATGTCCTTCGATGTAGGAGGTTTATATAACCGTTAAACTGACGTGTAACAGTCAGCACTGAGCTGCCTGGATTGTGGAGGGTGGCTCAAACAGCTTTTACCTGAGTTGGCAATTCAGCACTCCTGGAAGATACTAGAAGTTTCAATGGAAATATGTGATTTCCAACATTTGTCAGCTACGTGGTGCATCAAGATGAGCCCTTGTATTTGTATGCCAGTTTTCAGAGCCTACATGCTTTCACAGAAATAATCTCTTTTTCATTCATCAGTTTAAGTCTGCGGGGGTAATTAAAGAGGCATTGTGATCCCCATTGGCCAAATGAGGAAACAGACTTACTTAACTAACTTGACCAGAGTCACAAGCCTACCTAGTAGGGTGGAATCGTCCGTAGAGCTTGTAATCGTCCAAGACTCTTAAGGTTTATTGTGTTTATTATGTTTCCCTCCTAAATCAGGAGCCTGATCTGGTGCCACACCATCCAGGTTCCTGACATTCAGCAGGTCATGATAGAGTGACTTACTTTCCGAAGATTTGTTTGCCCTCGACATACTCACTTTTTAGAAAAGTTTCTTTTCCTTCTGTTTCAATATTAATATTAAATAAAACAAAAAGCAATAAAATGATAATCATTATTTGTCCTGGGATAAAGCCCTTCCTTATAACTTTGTTTTCTTCTAAGATGTTAAAAAGTATTTAGCATCTGAGTGAAAGTGAAATGGCTTTTTAAGTGAAGCAAAATGGATTAGCATCTTCGGTAGATGTTAGCTGAGCATCTGTTACATTCTAGACATTGGGCTTTGTCCTGGGGATAGAGAGACAATAACCCACAGGCGTTGCCTCATAGAGCTCACCGTCCTTGGGAGAAGGAAGGCAAGGAGGCATATGTACTCAGTAACTTTAGGTCTTGGCCATAAGGAGGAGAGGAAAAGAACTTAAAGACCAGATTGAGCAGCCTTTACTGCACCAAAGAAAACTCCTCAGAAAAGGATCCCTTGTGAAGTACCAGTCATTACATTGCAGTAGAAAACATGCTGTATTTATTTGTGAACTGAGTTACACTGCCAGGGCATGGCTTTAGAGATTAAGAGAATGTTAATAGAACAATAGAATTCTTCATGGTTCCTTACAAAGGGGTCCTGGAAGTATTTTTTAATATCTTCTGTTAGGCTAATTTCCAGTTAGTTTAAATATTTTAATAGATAATTTAGGACATCTACACTTCCAGTTCAAAAGCTTCTGTCTCTGTTTGTCTGTCTTGCTTTTGTACACACACACACACACACACACACACACACACACACACACACTGCCAAATAAGGAAAGTTATGACCAACCTAGATCACATATTCAAAAGCAGAGACATTACTTTGCCAACAAAGGTTCGTCTAGTCAAGGCTATGGTTTTTCCTGTGGTCATGTATGGATGTGAGAGCTGGACTGTGAAGAAGGCTGAGCACCGAAGAATTGATGCCTTTGAACTGTGGTGTTGGAGAAGACTCTTGAGAGTCCCTTGGACTACAAGGAGATCCAACCAGTCCATTCTGAAGGAGATCGGCCCTGGGATTTCTTTGGAAGGAATGATGCTAAAGCTGAAACTCCAGTATTTTGGCCCCCTCAGGCGAAGAGTTGACTCATTGGAGAAGACTCTGATGTTGGGAGGGATTGAGGGCAAGAGGAGAAGGGGATGACAGAGGATGAGATGGCTGGATGGCATCACTGACTTGATGGATGTGAGTCTGAGTGACCTCTGGGAGTTGGTGATGGACAGGGAGGCCTGGTGTGCTGCGATTCATGGGGTCGCAAAGAGTTGGACATGACTGAGCAACTGATCTGATCTGATGAAACAGATCCTAAACATTCTATTCTCTCATAACCCATTCTGTTTTGGTAAAAAAATTTATAAATAATATAGAAATACAAGTCCCAACTTAATTCTAGTAAAGCAAGAGATACATTAGACTTATTTGGAACTTCCAAATAGTTCTTGTTTTCAGAGTAAGGTGAATTTACAGACTGTCACTTACAGACTGGGAAGCTCATCTTTGCTATCAGATGGGAGCCTCCCTCTTCCTGTCTATAACCATAATTACAGCTTAAGCATGTTTACCAGATGCCTAAATAGACCACATTTTCATTCATTCACTTATGCATTATTCCATTCAACAATAATGTACAGTTTAAAGTAGCTAATAATGCTTTTATAGTCTCTGCTGCAGCTGCATAATTCTTTCTATTTGGGCTTATTTAAAAAACAAAAAAACATCAACTAAAAATAGTTGAAGCTCTTCAGAATGTATAATTAGTACAATGTCAGTGAAATTTATTTTTCATATGTAATAAGTTCATATATCTTTTAGGCATCTACTAAAACCTAGGTACACACGCACATATCCACATGTATCCACACACATGCACATACTTGTGAGGACTGTTTAAGTGTTTTACAAATGTTGACTCACTTTTCAAATAAAGTGCTTTGTAATTATTTTCAAGGCCACAATAAAAATAATAATAACTATATATATATATATATGTTAGTACCTTAATCACTTTGTTATACACAAGAGACTGATACAACATTGTAAATCAACTATACTTCCATTTTAAAAAGTCCTAAAAAAAAATAGTGATGACAGAATATTGAGTGTACCAGGTTCTTTTTGCTATATTATCCTCAGTTCTCAAAACTACCCTAAAGCGTGGATGCTATTATCATCCTAAAGAGGCAGGCATTGAGGATGAACATGAATAAACCCAGGCTCACATGGTTTATGCTTGGGGAACTCAGGATGAGAATTTGTGCCTCTGATTCCTAAGCTCATCTTATTTCCATTCAACTTCCATATAAGTAACAATGTCAATAATTGTAGAAACAAGACTATGACTTATTATGGACTGTGAAGAAAGCTGAGCACCGAAGAATTGATGCTTTTGAACTGTGGTGTTGGAGAAGACTCTTGAGAGTCCCTTGGTCTGCAAGAAGATCCAACCAGTCCATTCTAAAGGAGATCAGTCCTGGGTGTTCATTAGAAGGACTGATGCTTAAGCTGAAACTCCAATGCTTTGGCCACCTCATGTGAAGAGTTGACTCATTTGGAAAGACTCTGATGCTGGGAGGGATTGGGAGCAGGAGGAAAAGGGGATGACAAGAGGATGAGATGGCTGGATGGCATCACTGACTCGATGGACGTAAGTCTGGGTGAACTCTGGGAGTTGGTGATGGACAGGGAGGCCTGGCATGCTGTGATTCATGGGGTCACAAAGAGTCAGACACGACTGAGCAACTGAACTGAACTGATGACTTATTAACTTTAAATTGTGTTCTCTTGTTTGGGTTTAATTTACAGCATTCCTATTTACTGAATATTCTATGTGCAAGGTACTGTGATAAGGGTAACTCATTGATATGTTCACAATCTGGAGTGGGATGATGAACTGTAAACAGATAATTTTTAAAGAAAGTGAGAAGTAGAAACATTCAAGAAGGACTCTTAACCCATACTAGGAGGGCTAGAAAAACTTCAGCAAGATATGATCCTATGGTAAATCATCAAAGACGAGAAGGAATTGAGCATTAAGAGATTGGTAAGCAGGCAGAAAAAAACAATCAAGCATGAATAGGTGAGAGTCTTAGCAGCATGGTGTAGATGGGGAAACAATGCTTCCCCCGCACCCCGACTGTGATGGTGGTTTAACTGCCAAGACTTGTCCAATTCTTTGTGACCCTCTGGACTGCAGCCCACCAGACTCCTCTGTCCATGGGATTTCCCAAGCAAGAATCCTGGAGTGGATTGCCATCTCCTTCTCTGGGGATGTTCCCAACCCAGGGATCGAACCTGCGCTGGCAGGCAGATTCTTTACCACTGAGCCAATCAGGTGTAAAATAAGACAAAGTAAAATGCAGGGTGTAGATGGAGCAGGATATAAAACGTAGCTTATGGATGAATTTATCCTGTATGTTGTGAGATTCCACTGTGAGATCTTAAGGCTAAGGGAAAAAACGGAGGTGACATTTACATAAAATACTGTGGACTTGAGTACAAACTTGAGATAGACTACTTAAGATAGACTCATTCCACTGCAATAGTCATGTGAGAGATGATGAGATAATTCCTCGGGGTAGTGATGATATGGAGAAAGAGTAGATAACAGTTTCAAGAATATATGGGAAGTAAAATGAGTAGGATTATTGATGAATTTGGGCTTTCCTTGTGGCTCAGCTGGTAAAGAAATCACCTGCAATGCAGGAGACCTGTGTTCAATCCCTGGGTTGGGAAGATACCTTAGAGAAGGAAAAGGCTACCCACTCCAGTATTCTGGCCTGGAGAATTCCGTGGACTTTATAGTCCATGGGGTCGCAAAGAGTTGGACACGACTGAGCGACTTTCACTTTTCATTGATAAAGAGAGAAGTGTAGAATGCTACCTCAGTTACTGCCTTGCGTGGTGCACTTAACTAAGTTAAGAAAATTAGGAGAAGTTAGGAGAAGTTATATATTTGGAGGCAGAAATAAAAAGTTTCATTGTAGAATATGAGCTGGTGGACCATACAATTGGATACATTTAGTAGGCACGTGGATTTAATAATCCAGAAGTTAGGGGATTCTTACATAGTTAGGAGCCATCAGCATACAGATGATTGCAAATACCATGAGGATGGTTGAAAGTACCCACAGAAAGCAGATAAACTATGGGATGGTTGAGGGAAGGGAATTACATGCTAAGTCTACCTGTTCAAAAATGTCTATAACACTGTTTATGTAAGCATTCCTGATAAACACTTTTTGAGTGCCTACTATATGTTAGATGCTGAATTCAGGGTTCTTCAATCTGCTATTTTTTTCCCTTCATACTCTTTAGACTTGTAGATCTGTGCTACAGATCTCAGTATAGCTTTGACACTTTGGTTTCTATGCCATAACTCTGGTATGAAAAACTGTCATAATAGTTTTTAAACATTTAAGAATGAATTGTTCTGAAATTAGCTTTAGTTACCTTCTGTAAAGATTTTATATTTTTGTTCCTTTTGTATCTCCTTTGTTCAGAAAGCTCTAGTTCCTCTTAGTTCTACAAGAGACCATGTTTATCTGGTGATAAAATTAAAAATAAATAAATAAAATAAAAAAATACAGGGGTGGATAATAAATGTAATTTGCCCATAATGATTTGAATAAAAATTTCATTTCTTTATTTCCTTTCCCCTGTTTCTATCAGTGTCTACTAGACATTGGAAATTTTTAGAAATCTACTAGACATATTGAAACTTCTATACAGGCTATGTGGTTCAAACTGGGTAAATGAATGCAGAATGAGATGAAAGATTAGAATAAAATGAATATATTCAAACAAAAGTGTGTATGTTAGGTGAAATAGCAGATATTGTGGAGATGATGCCTAAAGCTAGAAGGAAAAGAGAATTTGATATTAGAAATAACTATTACTTATGTGAGGGAGATTCGGGTAATAAATTTATCAGAAGTAGAGTGACTAAAATGATGATTCTAATTGTATTAGAAGTTAATTATTACAACTGAGAAATGAGCCTATGATGATAGTTTGCCCTTTGTTGCTGTTTTGTTGCTAAAAAGTCATGCCTGACTCTTTGTGACCCCATGGGCTGTAGCCCTCCAGGCTCCCCTGTCCTTGGAATTCTCCAGGCAGGAATACTGGAGTGGGTTGCCACTTCCTTCTCCAGGGGATCTTGCCAACCCAGGGATTGAACCTGTGTCTCCTGCATTGGCAGATGGATTCTTTACCACTGAGTCACCTGGGAAGCCCTGGTTTGCCCTTTATATGGCCGTTAAAGTAACTCAGAATGGTAGCAGAGCTTAGAGTAGACAGAAATTCTTTACCCAGTAGATGGTACTTTTAAACAAAGTTGAAGGGTAGACGGATAACTAGATGTTAGGAGCCTCAAAGAAGGCGGTTTTTCACTTTCGCGTTTCTACATGACGTGTGGGATGTGTCTGGAGGCAGTATGGAGTCGCCGTGTGCGTTGAGGAATATGTGATGCTGAAGAATTAGTAATGTTCTATGAAAGGCCTATAGGGGGAGGCGTGTCCTTAGTATGAAAGGCCTATAGGGGGAGGCATGTCCTTAGTATGAAAGGCCTATAGGGGGAGGCATGTCCTTACATCCACCTTCATCTTCAGCCTCTTCACCAAACACACCATTTACTGTATTTTCTTTAACTCTCAAACCACACTAGGTATCATTCAGTTTAGTGAAATCCACAGGGACATAGTTTATCTGATGTGCAGAAACCACGGTACACATATTTTATTTTATTCTGCTGCTGCTGCTGCTAAGTTGCTTTAGTCGTGTCCGACTCTGTGCGACCCCATAGACGGCAGCCCACCAGGCTCCCTGGCCCTGGGATTCTCCAGCAAGAACATTGCCTAGTGGTTTACTCTACTTTCTTCAAATTAAATCTGAATTTTGCAATAAATAGACGATTATTTGAGCCACAGTCAGGTCTAGGTCTTAATGCTGAGTGGTTTGTTTTTGAGATTGCACCCAAGTACTGCATTTCAGACTCTTGTTGACTATGAGGCTATTCTATTTCTTCTTCTAAGGGCTTGCCCACAGTAGTAGATACAATGGCCATCTGAATTAAATTAAATTTCCCCATTACCATCCACTTTATTTCACTGATTTCTAAAATGTCCGTGTTTACTCTTGCCATCTCCTATTTGACCACTTGCATTTAACCACTCCCTTAATAATAATTTCCAAATGTCTTTAATCCAAAGAAAAGACTTAAAGCTTATTTCCCTGTCCTATACACACCTGAAAAACAGGATGTGCATGTTTTAGGGATAAACTGTTTAACCATCCCTTGGTCTATTTATGTATAAAGTTGCTTTTTGAAGGGCATATACATACATTATTTTAAATGATGCAGAAACTGAAGGCATTAATAAAATTAAAAAGTCAGTGAAAGGATCATGGAAAATGTTGGAAATTTCATGTATGTTTTATGTGTAAATTCCATATGAAATGGACATGAGTAGAGCAGGAGAGGAGCACTGTACAGTTAGTGTGTAGGAGAGTGTTCTTTAAGGAAATCTCTCATTTAAATGATCATAAATGCATCCCATTTACAAAGTAAATTTAAATCTTATTTTTCTTCATCTATTTACTCTTATTCAGGATAGACATATGTATGAGCTGTGCAAAATGATAGGAGAGAAAAGAGTCTTTTTGGCCAATAAAGTACAGAAAAAATAAGAATTATGGAAGTAGTTATAGAACAAATCACTTTGAATGTCAGATAACCCAAGAAATGATTTTCACACCAAAATTACTGTTAAGAAGGCAGAGTTTTGAGGCAAAGATTAAGAATAAATCTGGAAAACTGGAGAATTAAAAAAAATAATCAGAGTGAGTAAAACTTGTAAATGAGTCTGTGGATGAATAAATGAATAAAATGGAAAGGTAACTTGAGGGGTTATCAGATCTTCAAAGGGCTTTGTTGTTGTTCGTTTTGCTTGTTTTTTTTTTTTTCAATAAATGAAAACTGAAGCAAATTTGTAGACTTATGTTAAGAGACCAAGGAAAAGAGAACAAATGAAAGATGTTTGGGGAAAGAGAAAAACTAATATAGTGTTTTGAGATAATTACAGAAAAAAAGGAGGAAAGAACACACTGTTTTCACTTATAATTCATCATTAACCAGTTGGCATAAACCCCAGGCTTCATTTTCATACCCAGAATCTGGCCATTTTTAACCACCTCCTCTATTTACTACTCTGGTCCAAGCCACCATCACTTTTATTATGAAAATTACAATAGCTTCCCAAACTGGTCCCGCTTCTGTCCTTACTAATCCCCTCCTCTTACTCAACCCAAGCCAGCTCAGCCCAACCCAACCCAATCTCTACACAGCAACCAGCTTAATCCTTTCAAAACAAAGTTATTTTCATATTACTTCTCTGTTGAAAGCTCTCAAGTAGTTACCCATCTCCCTGCTGCTGCTGCTGCTAAGTCGCTTCAGTCGTGTCCGACTCTGTGCGATCCCATAGATGGCAGCCCATCAGGCTCCCCCATCCCTGGGATTCTCTAGGCAAGAACACTGAAGTGGTTGCCATTTCCTTCTCCAATGCATGAAAGTGAAAATTGAAAGTGAAGTCGCTCAGTTGTGTCTGACTCTTAGCGACCCCATGGACTGCAGCCTACCAGGCTCCTCCGTCCGTGGGATTTTCCAGGCAAAAGTACTGGAGTGGGGTGCCATTGCCTTCTCCCTGAATAAAATCTTAAATTTATTATCAGATCAGTCGCTCAGTCGTGTCCGACTCCTTGCGACCCCATGAACCGCAGCACGCCAGGCCTCCCTGTCCATTACCAGCTCCCGGAGGTCACTCAGACTCGCATCCATCGAGTCAGTGATGCCATCCAGCCATCTCATCCTCTGTCGTCCCCTTCTCCTCCTGCCCTCAATCCCTCCCAGCATCAGAGTCTTCTCCAATGAGTCAACTCTTCGCATGAGGTGGCCAAAATACTGGAGTTTCAGCTTTAGCATCATTCCTTCTAAAGAAATTCCAGGATTGATCTCCTTCAAAATGGACTGGTTGGATCTTCTTGCAGTCCAAGGGACTCTCAAGAGTCTTCTCCAACACCACAGTTCAAAAGCATCAATTCTTTGGCGCTCAGCCTTCTTCACAGTCCAGCTCTCACATCCATACGTGACCACAGGAAAGACCATAGCCTTGACTAGGCGAACCTTTGTTGGTAAAGTAATGTCTCTGCTTTTGAATATGCTATCTAGGTTGGTCATAACTTTCCTTCCAAGGAGCAAGCGTCTTTTAATTTCATGGCTGCAGTCACCATCTGCAGTGATTTTGGAGCCCAGAAAAACAAAGTCTGACACTGTTTCCACTGTTTCTCCATCTATTTCCCATGCAGTGATGGGACCAGATGCCATGATCTTCGTTTTCTGAATGTTGAGCTTTAAGCCAACCTTTTCACTCTCCACTTTCACTTTCATCAAGAGGCTTTTTAGCCCCTCTTCACTTTCTGCCATAAGAGTGGTGTCATCTGCATATCTGAGGTTATTGATATTTCTCCCAGCAATCTTGATTCCAACTTGTGTTTCTTCCAGTCCAGCATTTCTCATGATGTACTCTGCATATAAGTTAAATAAACATGGTGACAATATGCAGCCTTGACGTACTCCTTTTCCTATTTGGAACCAGTCTGTTGTTCCATGACCAGTTCTAACTGTTGCTTCCTGACCTGCATACAGATTTCTCAAGAGGCAGATCAGGTGGTCTGGTATTCCCATCTCTTTCAGAATTTTCCATAGTTTATTGTGATCCACACAGTCAAAGGCTTTGGCATAGTCAATACAGCAGAAATAGATGTTTTTCTGGAACTCTCTTGCTTTTTCCATGATCCAGCGGATGTTGGCAATTTGATCTCTGGTTCCTCTGCCTTTTCTAAAACCAGCTTGAACATCAGGAAGTATTATAATGGTTTACAAAGTTCTATACAGTTTTCTCTATTCCCTATTATTTTTCTGATCCCATAACTTATTCTTTCTCCCTTCTTGCTCACTTTCTTTTCCTTGAAGACCCTGGGCATCCTCCCACCAAAGTGCCTTTGCTATGGCCATTTCCTCTGCTTTCAGGGCTTTTCTCCCAAATGTCCTGAGAGAGGATCTCCCTTAAGTCTTTTCTCAAATGTTACTGTTGCAATATAGCCTGCCATGACTACTCAGTTTAAAAATGCAACTGTGACCTCGCTCTTCCTACCATTTCCTGATTTTCTCTTCTCCAGCATAATTTATATTTTTACTTATGTGTTTTATTTACTGTCTCTTTTTTCCCAGCAGAATCTTCAAAAGCATGTGAACTCTGTGAAGTCATGGATCTGAGACTGTTTTCTTCACTGCCATCCTTCCAGCACTGTGACCGTGCTGAGCGTATTCCAGGTGATTATGTTTGTTCAATGAATGCACACATGAATGAATGAATGGAACGAGAATCATGTTAAGGGAAAATGTTCAGCTGCGGAGGAGGAACGAGTAGCAAGTTCATAAGAAATGACGTTAGGTCTTTCAGAATTGGAGTGATAATAGGAGTAGAGTGGTTGAAACTGGAGGTTTGTGAAAGTATGGGTGGAAAAGTGAAAGAGCAACTTTGGGCAGGAAGCTTATGGAGTAAGCAAGAATGTAGGGAGAATGATGGTCAGGTGAAACACAGAAGATTGTGTAAAAGATCCTCATTTTTAAAAATATTTTTGCCTCTCTTTCATATCATCCCATTCTTCACACCAAGCTGTTCCATTCTTGCATTCGAGTTAGACTGAGATGATAACGGTAACCAATGTTGCTTGTCATTGTCAGCCAGTGATCATGAGAGGGGGTATTCTGGAGATTTCTAATGATTTTTTAGTCTTATCAATAAGACACTGGAAAACGTGGCCCCTTTTGCTGTGGACGGTTGTTTGGATGTTATATCTGACAATGTTACAATATGCTGTAAAGTGAGGGAAGTGAAGCCGACTTTTCAAAAAATGGCAGCATGGAAGATTAAATGAATGTAGGTTCTAGACAGTGTCTCTGAGCCACTGAATTAGCCTCTTGAGCCTCAGAACTTTCTTTAGGTGAGGTTAGTTTCCTTATGATGTAAGTGTGAATTATGTTTTAGGTACTCTGATGCCAGCAGCCTCCTACCGCTCACCTTGTTTCATTACTTTCTCTACTAAGGCTCAGTTCAAAATGTGTAAGGTTGTTTATGGCATTTATGTTAAGGTATTTATCAAGGAGTGTGTTTATATGTATTTATGAAAATCCTAAGGAAGCAAGTTACTACTAAATACTTTAGTCTTACCTAATCATGTGTTCAGTTCAGTTCATTTGCTCAGTCGTGTCTGACTCTTTGCGACCCCATGAATCGCAGCACGCCAGGCCTCCCTGTCCATCACTAACACCCAGAGTTCACTCAGACTCATGTCCATTGAGTCAGTGATGCCATCCAGCCATCTCATCCTCTGTCATCCCCTTCTCCTCCAATCCCTCCCAGCATCAGAGTCTTTTCCAATGAATCAACTCTTCGCATGAGGTGGCCAAAGTACTGGAGTTTCTGCTTTAGCACCATTCCTTCCAAAGAAATCCCAGGGCTGATCTCTTTCAGAATGGACTGGTTGGATTTCCTTGCAGTCCAAGGGACTCTCAAGCGTCTTCTCCAACACCACAGTTCCAAAGCATCAATTCTTTGGTGCTCAGCTTTCTTCACAGTCCAACTCTCACATCCATTCACGACCACTGGAAAAACCTTAACATGACCACTGAAAAAGCCTTGACTAGACGGATCTTTGTTGGCAAAGTAATATCTCCGCTTTTAAATAGTATTTTAAATATTGTTCCTTTTTATACATATTGCTGTATATAAAAAGTATGAGAGTCTTCATAGAGTTATTTGTATAGAAAACAAAAGCGGGAGATAGACTGAGTAAAAAGATGTATTGTGATCTCAGTAATCCAGATTTGGAAAATGCCTAAACAGTTGGCCCTTGTAACCATTGTACAAACACCACTGTTCACTTATCAGAAACTATGCTAATTACATTTATGACCAGTACAATATCATGATTTATAAGATTTCAGATCACCAAAATATGTGTTTCATAAATATTTGGTCTTCCTCCACTATTCCTGACTCACAGCTCTAAAACCTCTTGGAATTTCCTAAGTACTGAGAGTGATAAGTGTGTCCTCTGTGATGTTAATGAGGTGACTTTTGAAACTCAGCTAAGGATGGGGCTTGGTTGCCAGTGGATCCAACCATGTGATTAGAGGGTTAGAACTTCCAATTCCACCCTTTTGACCTCCGGGGGAGGGGAAAGGGGCCAGAGATTGATTTCAATTGCCAGTGGTTAGTGATTTAATCCATCAGGCCTATGTGATGAAGCCTCCATAAAAATCCAAAGGATGGGTGTGGAAACTTAGGTGTCTTGTAGAGATGATGGGAAATTGACTCTTCAGTTAGCCCCCACTTCCAAAGGCCCCTAAGCTGGACTGGTCCATAGAGAGGCCTGCTGACCTCAAACTCACCTTAAAACAATGCTCAAGCAGGAAACTACAGCACACTAGGAGGAGAAGAAGATGACATCAGAAGTAGACAGCTTGCTCAAGATGCTGATCTTACTTTTATGATCATTTATAATGTTTTCTTGATTCCTTGGACCTATGCCTATCAATCCCATGTTTTCTGTCATGGACATGATTCTATGCTAGTTTAAAACTCAATCCAATTGTTGGGTTGTGGCCAATTACCTGTGCCTATTCTGGGTTACCTTGGTGGATTTCTGTTCTTTAGGGCTCTGATTGGATACCCGCTAGGAAATTTGTTTTAGATGAGTGTTCAGTCCTGTTCTATCTATTCATAATAATTCTAGATGGGATCCTCTCACATGGCCAATTAAAAAATACCTGCTCTGAGGCTGGCCATAGATTTAAATTTTCTCTTAGGGTCATTTAAACTCAGAGTGATGAGCTAAGTCTCAATAAAAAATTAACTTCTCATCTATTAAAAGGAAAACTCCTACAATTATGGGGAGGATCTACATGGTTAACACCAGGCTATGGTCATTTAAGTTTAAAGGCTCCTCTATGTTGGGAATGGTTCAATTCAGTTCAGTTGCTCAGTCGTGTCCGACTCGAAAATCCTATGGACGGAGGAGCCTGGTAGGCTGCAGTCCATGGGGTCACAAAGAGTCGGACATGACTGAGTGTCTTCACTTTCACTTTTCACTTTCATGTATTGTAGAAGGAAATGGCAACCCACTCCAGTGTTCTTGCCTGGAGAATCCCAGGGATGGGGGAGCCTGGTGGGCTTCCACCTATGGGGTTGCACAGAGTCGGACATGACTGAAGTGACTTAGCAGCAGAGATGATGGGAGAATGCAGAGCCTGGAGAGGGAATGGAATCTCTGTGTCTCTGACCACATACCTTGCTCTCTGAATCTCTTCTGTCTGGCTGTTCTGAGTTCTGTCCTTGTACAGTAAATTAGTGATCTAGTAAGTACAGTGTTTCTCTGAGTCCTATGAGCCACTCTAGCAAATTTATCCAGCCAAGAAGGAGGTCATGTGAACCTCTGATTTACAGCCAGTCAGAGAGAAATACAGGTAACAGCTTGGACTTGGGACTGGCCCTGACATCCAAAGAAGGGGTGGGGCACCTCTAGTCTGTCATTGGTTGGTGATAGCTGTGAGGGAGAGGGCAGACTTGTGGGACTGAGCCCTTAGCCTGTGGGATCTGATGTTATCTTCAGGTAGGTAGGGATAGAATTGAGTTGAATTGCCAGACATCCAGTTGGTGTTCAAAGAATTGCTTGTTTGTGTGGGGGGACCACCCCATAATTGGAACTGAGTCCAGAAACCCAAAATAACCAGTCACTAACTATGTATTCATTGTTGCATTCTCAAACTGCTTTAACTAGTGGAACTACACAAGTCCAAGAACTTATAAATACTTAGATAAAGTTTTTGGTCACATATGTTTGCAGAATTGGCATTGCCAGGCAGGTATTTTTCAAATATTTCCCTCAGTTACCTTTCAAGTCACTAGACTAGGAAGGTATCAACAAACACAAAATGAAGAAAACGAAGCTTAGTGTTTCTGTGTGCTTAGCCTTTGCTTGGGCAGTTACACGTTCATGTAGAAGAGGGCTTGGCTTTGCTCAGTGATTATTTTGGAATTCTTTTCCAAGTGTGAAAGTTGCTCAGTCATGTCCAACTCTTTGTGACCCCATGGAATAGTCCATGAATTCTCCAGGCCGGAAAACTGGAACGGGTAGCCGTTCCCTTCTCTAGGAGATCTTCCCAACCCAGGGATCGAACCCAGGTCTCCTGCATTGCAGGCGGATTCTTTACCAGCTGAGCCACCAGGGAAGCCCTTTTCCAGGTACCGTCTTAATTGAGCCCGATTATAGTAAGTTTAGGAGCCAGTTTTATTTCTCTGTTCTTTCACTTTGCCTCCCTGGCTTTGGACGGGCTGTTTCTGCCTTCAGTTTTCAATTTTAACTTTGGTCCGGTCATTGTCCCCACTTCTCCTGTGTACCCACTTCTCCTGTGTACAACCTTTGTAACAGCTCTGGGCACATTCAACTCTCTTCCTATGTGGCCTCCTCAACCACCAGGCTAGATCTCAGCTTTTAGCCTCCAGGCAAAGTTTGGATCGATCCTACAGATATACGCTAGGAGATCTCTGTAGTGATCACCTGGAAACACAGTTTCTACTTCTATTTTATTTTGTAAAAATTTCTTTATTTTAAAATTTTTATTGGAGTGTAGTTAGTTGCTTTATAATGTCATGTTACATTCTGCTGTACAGCATTGTGAATCAGCTATACATATACATATATCCCCTATTTTTTAGACTTTCTCACAGTTTCTAATTTTAAAATGAATGAGGCAGAGTATAAAACTGCATTTTATTTTTCAGATTTATTGCCATGTTACCTTTAGGATCATCCTAATTTTGGATCCTGACAGGGATAAAGTAAGGAGAGAAACTATGATATACATTTGAATAGCATTTAAAATATTGCAGGAAGCTTCTCCTCTACCATCTAATTCTCTCAATAAACTAAAGTCATTATTATGCTCCTCCTTCAGATAAGGAATGTATGGCTCAGAAAGCTGCTCCAGTCTGGCCATGGCCCCATAAGTGGTAAGTCACAGAAATGGGGCTAGAAACCAGATGTCTTACCTCCAAACATCATGCTCCTTATTAACACCTCACTTTCTTCACTTTATGCTGGAAAAAATGCCCTTATCTAAATAATTTGATAACCCATTTGAGGAACTGAAAAGGTCACACATGAGAGCAACAGTGTGTATTCAGGAGAGGGAGGTTTTGAGCACAATATAAACATATTTTTCCAAAGGTCAGATTTGACTCCATAGTGGCCAGGCGGCATAAATCACCCTCCAGGGCCCTGGCCATCCCTTTGACAGGAGTTTGCAGACCCAGGACTACGCAGAAGTCTCAAACCTGTGACAGAGGCTTCCCTGAGAAGAGCATCAGTGTTGCTGCATGGGACGCTGTGTGACTGCAGAAACAGACAGGGAGGAGTGGGGAATACTGGAGAGAGCTGAAGCAAAAGCCCGAGCCATCCTTTCAAATCGCATTGATCAAAGGAGAATTTTAGATGTGAGTGAATGAGAGTTCTTATGAGTGAATCTTCCGAGGGGAAGGGGAAGGCCAAACCTGGCTCATTATCACCAAGTAATACTGCACAGTAATTCGCTACTTCAGTCTTATCCCTCTGCCCTCTGTGAGCTGCTACAGAAGTAAATACTTTGGAGTACTTTACTACGTGTTCCGGCAGATCTTGTGGTCTCCATCTGCAGAAAAACAGCATTTGCCCAGACTTGAAATGTCAGCTTGATCCATTCAGAGATTTCAGATTAAAAACAAAAATTGAGCATGATTAATAGGCCCGGAAAAGAATGTCAGAATTGAACATGCGTTGTGAAAGTATTTGAGAAGCTGCCAGGGAGCATATGGCTCTATCCTCTATTAAATAAAAGGAAGTAGAAGTTGGCAGGTGGGGAAGCAATGCAAATAAGCACTTAAAATGTAAAGAATCAGCCATCTTGACCCAGTAATTCTATTCAGAGGAATTCATTCTAAAGAAATAACAGAAGCTCGAAGGCTTCTTGCAAAGATTTCTCTCTTCAGTGATATAGAAAATGGCAAAAACAATACAGAAGAACACATAAACCGCTGGAGAACAGTGTAATAAATTACAGCAATATTATGGAAATGCGTTAAATTTTGTATTGGGTAAAGCCTTTCATTGAACTTCCAGAGAGTTCCCAAAGGATGTATTTTAATCGCACTTAAGATGAGAACTTGTTTTCAGTTATGAATCATCTTAAGTCATTGCCTTTTCATTGTGTACTTTCCTTTGATGTTGCTATTTGTTTCACAATCGGTATAAACTCGGGAATACACAGATTTTAAAACTAATTCTAATGTGCTTTACAGGTTTATGCAACATCCTCAAGAGGGAGGAGTTTGCCAGGAGGAGCAAAATGTTGACCAGAAGGAGGGTCTCCTTAGGAGAACAGGGTCAGCCAGAAGAAACTCACAGGAGTGTTAATTTAATATTGCTGGCTGCGATCTTCAGGGTGGGCTTCCCAGGTGGTGTTACTGGTAAAGAACCCACCTGCCAGTGCAGGAGACATAAGAGACACAGGTTTAATCCCTGGGCCAGGAAGATCCCCTGCAGTAGGAAACGGCCTCCCATTCCAGTATTCTTGCCTGGAAAATTCCATGGACAGAGGAGCCTAGTGGGCTATAGTCCATGGGGTCACAAAGAGTTGGACATGAATTAGTGACTGAGCACATATTTGGGTTGAGAAATTTTTAGACTAAATTATTTATTCTTTCTAAAGATAGATGAGTAACTTTCAAGGAGGCATTTTTCCTAACATTTTTGTGCATGGAAATTGGAAAAGCTTTGGAGTCAGACCAAGCTGGGTCGTAATGACAGTGAGAGCCAGTATTAACTGAGCATTTGGAATAGATCAGACACAGTCTATATCTAAATTTTCACTGATTTAATCATTGCAACAGCCACGTTTCTTATCTTTATTTTGCAAATGAGGAAGAACTAGAACACAGGGAGGTTAAGTAACTTGCCCAGGGTTACTGGATTGGTTAACCATGATGCATATTATCACTTAAATGCTGGTTATAGACACCGACTGGGCCATTTGTTGGGCTATTCTGTCTTTTAATTTTAAGTGGCTTAAGGTACTCAGGTAACTGTGCTGTGCTTCAAACCCTTTCACCTTTTTCCTGATCTCCTGGCTTGAGCCACTGCCTTGCACTTTTTTGACCATTACTACCCTAAAAGAGGGGCTTCCCAGGTGGCACTAGTGGTAAAGAACCCGCCTGCCAATGCAGGAGATGTAAGAGTCTCAGGTTTGATCCCTGGGTTGGAAAGATACCCTGGAGGAGGGTATGGCAACCCATTCCAGTATTCTGCTTGGAAATTCTGTCCCATGGACAGAGGACCCTGGCGGGCTACAGTCCATAGGATGGCAAAGAGTTGGGCATGACTGAAGCAACTTAGCATACACACATGAACCCTAGAAGGTTAGAAGCCTGATCCCTTTTCAGCACTGATCTCAGTTGCAATTTGCCCTTAGCAACTTGGTTTTCTCCATCTGGGGTCTGTAGGAGCCCACACCTCAGGGCGTCTCCATGGAAGCAGATTGCTCTGAAGCTGATGAAGGATCAGGGCCCCTCACATACAGCAGTCCCTTGCAAGGCCCTGTTCCTACTTGTGTATTCACATTTTTCAAACTTTTTCTTAAATAGAGTTCTCCCTCCCCCCCCAACCCCCGCCCCCTGCCCCTGGAATTGCATGAACTCTAAGTCTCACAAATACAGTGGAAGTGAAAAATAGATTCAAGGGATTAGATCTGATAGAGTACATCATGTAAAATGCCAGGCTGGATGAAGCACAAGCTGGAATCCAGATTGCTGGGAGAAATATTAATAACCTCAGATACACAGATGACACCACCCTTATGGCAGAAAGTGAAGAGGAACTAAAGGGTTTCTTGATGAAAGTGAAAGAGGAGAGTGAAAAAGTTGGCTTAAAACTCAACATTCAGAAAAGTAAGATCATGGCATCTGATCCCATCACTTCATGGCAAATAGGTGCGGAAACAATGGAAACAGTGAGAGACTTTATTTTGGGGGGAGGCTCTAAAATCACTACAGATGATGACTGCAGCCATGAAATTAAAGGACGCTTGCTCCTTGGAAGAAAAGTTCTAACCATTCTAGACAGCATATTAAAAAGCAGAGACATTAATTTGCTGACAAAGCTCCATCTAGTCAAAACTATGGGTTTTCCAGTAGTCATATATGGATGTGAGAGTTGTACCATAAAGAAAGCTGAGTGCCATAGAATTGATGCTTTTGAGCTATGGTGTTGGAAAATACTCTTGAGAGTCCCTTGGACTGCATGGAGATTCAGCCAGTCAATCCCAAAGGAAATCAGTCCTGAATATTCATTGGATGGACTGAGTGATGTTGAAGCTGAAGCTCCAATACTTTGGCCACCTGATGCGAAGAACTGACTCATTTGAAAAGGCCCTGATGCTGGGAAAGATTGAAAGCAGGAGGAGAAGGAGACTAATTGAGGATGAGCTGGTTGGATGGCATCATCAACTTGATGGACATGAGTTTGAGCAAGCTCCAGGAGTTGGTGATGGACAAGGAGGCCTGGCGTGCTGCAGTCCATGGGGGCACAAAGAGTCGGACACGACTGAGCAACTGAACTGATATGTATTCCTGTAGCTGATTCGCTTTGCTATACAGAAGAAATGAATACATTTTAACTAAAAAACAAACTCCTCCCTCTCACCCCTAAAAGACTTGCTGGATGCTTTCTGAGTTATAATTTCTGTATTTGTAAAATGGAAATGTTGGGGATCAGGTGAAATTCTTGTAAAATTCTTGATCTTAGCAGGTGCATATTAATGTTACTCTATCTGTCATTCTAGTAACTTCTGTGTCCAGGCAGGTTTTCCCCAGACAATTCTGATACAGAATACTTTGTCTTGTTTTCTCCACATGTTCTCCTAATACTTATGAAACCATTGACCCTTCTGCTGAGTATGACGTGTATCATCTCCACTATATCTTATGGTTTAATAAATCTTTGATTTTTAACAACATCCAGACCTTGTTCATGTGCTCCTTCACGCTCTAAGTTAGGCAGCTGTGATTTAGGCTGGATTTGAAAATGATCTGGAGACGGTTGATGGTCTCTTTATTGTATCGCAGCCTATCACCCCTGTTAATCTGTATGAGAACCCTATTCTCCTCCTTCATACCCTCATTTCAAGTTATAAACAGATATTAGTTTGCTTATTAGACTATGATGTGTGTTTCTCATTAGCCTGTAAGCTTCATGGAACCAAAAGCACCTTTTCACAGACACCTAGCATATGGCCAGGCTTATAGCAGCAACTCAACAAATGCTTTTTTGCATGCAGGTAGCCATGAAGTTGGTAAAGGCAAGAACATTTGCCAGAGGTGAGGCCATGCGATTCACCCAAACGTGGCTCCATCAGCACGGGCCCTCCCCTTCTGTTGTACACACATGTTCACCGGTCCTTCTATCTCAGCAGAGTTCTTCTGTTTGTCTCCCCCCTTTCTTCCTCTAGTCCGCTTCCTTCACCTTGGTTGTTCCCATCTCACATCCGCACACAACATGTCCTTCTTTTTTCTCTTCCTCTGGCTTCTATGGAGGAACACACAAAGTGTTTCCAAATATTGCAAAAAAAACACAAACAAAAACCTTACGTCCCATTTCACTCAGGTTTAAAGATTACTTGGTTTTTGACAAGACCAAGATGAAGTAGTGTGGTCAAGGGAGGCTGGGGAGTTCCCAGCCCCTGTAGGAATGTGAGGATGAGGATGGGAGAGGCATGCTTACCATACAGTTTCGGCGGCAGAGTGCGGACAGCACCCGCAGAGAGGGAGGCGGTCTCTCTGCAAGTCCCCGGCCAGCTGAGGGCGCTCTTACCTGAGCTTCAAGAGAACCATCTCTGCTCCATGTTACCGCGCAAGATACTGTTCACAGGTCTATGGCCAGGGACTGTCTGTCCACTTCCATTCTTCCTCCCACTGTTTTAATAGTATCATTTTAATAAAGGGAATTATGTTTCTTCTGGTTTTAGGATCATGTCTTTTGGTTTATTATAATCACGCCATTCCAACAGAAGTATTTACTAATTTTGCCCTTTCTAAGCAGGTTCCTCTGCAGAAGGCAATGGCACTCTACTCTAGTACTCTTGCCTGGAAAATCCCATGGACGGAGCAGCCTGGTAGGCTGTAGTCCATGGGGTCGCTAAGAGTCGGACACGACTGAGTGACTTCCCTTTTACTTTTCACTTTCATGCACTGGAGAAGGAAAAGGCACCCCACTCCAGTGTTCTTGCCTGGAGAATCCCAAGGATGGGGGAGCCTGGTAGGCTTCTGTCTCTGGGGTCGCACAGAGTCGGACACGACTGAAGTGACTTAGCAGCAGCAGCAGCAAGCAGGTTCCTCATTATTCATTGCCCAGTATCACAAAAACTCTAATTGAGATTGTTCTAATTTCATAATGGTAGATAAAGAAACATTACATAAAAACGATGCAATAAGGCCTTATCTGTAGAGTTTAGTCTCTTGTGTTTCTTAAGGACTTATGTACCAGATACTGAACTAGAAGTTGCATGGTGATCTAGAAATTCAGATAGAATGTAATAAAATAATTTATGCAATTATACAGCATTATTATACTACATGTATAACATATATACACATATTGCAATATATGCATACAAATACACATATCTCTATAAAATCATATACAAATACACACGAATAGATAGATATACAGAATTTCTCCAAATTTTTCTAAAGGCACTGGGCTTGTTTTCTTGAGATAGGCTATGAATGTATGTATGTAGATATGAGCGTATGTGCTCGGTCATGTCCGATTCTTTGTGACCCCAAGGACTGGCAACTGAATGTACTGGCTTTGGAGTAAATCAGCATGGTTTTGGTTCCTAGCAATACTTGCTATATGATTTCGCGTGACTTTTTTAGCTTTTCTTAAATTTCATCTTTGAATAATGAGAGCAGTGTTTCTTAACTCACAACACTGATGTTTTACATTGGATTTTAGCATTTATTTTCACAAAGACACTGTAAAGTTGGTACTGTTGTCATCCACGTTTTACAGATAAAGAAGCTGAGTCACAAAGTAGTTAAATGACTTGCTCAGAGGTCAGAGGGGGCAAAGTCAGACACATATCTGGGCTGTTGAACTATAATGCTTATACTCTATGGCATTAAATTAAAGAAAATAACTGAAATTGCCAAAGGGATGACTATAAGAGAAAATAAAACTCAATTAAAAGAATCAAGAAAAAGCCAAAGACCAGGAAAAGGAGAAAGAGCAAACATATGTGCCAGGCACCGTTAGGAGTTTTTAGACATTGTCTCAGATCAGATCAGATCCGATCAGTTGCTCATTCGTGTCCGACTCTTTGCGACCCCATGAACCGCAGCACGCCAGGCCTCCCTGTCCATCACCAGCTCCCGGAGGTCACTCAGACTCACACCCATCAAGTCAGTGACGCCATCCAGCCATCTCATCCTCTGTCGTCCCCTTCTCCTCCTGCCCTCAATCCCTCCCAGCATCAGAGTCTTCTCCAATGAGTCAACTCTTGGCATGAGGTGGCCAAAATACTGGAGTTTCAGCTTTAGCATCATTCCTTCCAAAGAAATCCCAGGATTGATCTCCTTCAGAATGGACTGGTTGGATCTCCTTGCAGTCCAAGGGACTCTCAAGAGTCTTCTCCAACACCACAGTTCAAAAGCATCAATTCTTCAGCACTCAGCCTTCTTCACAGTCCAGCTCTCACATCCATACATGACCACAGGAAAGACCATAGCCTTGACTAGGCGAACCTTTGTTGGCAAAGTAATGTCTCTGCTTTTGAATATGCTATCTGGGTTGGTCATAACTTTCCTTCCAAGGAGTAAGCGTCTTTTAATTTCATGGCTGCAGTCACCATCTGCAGTGATTCTGGAGCCCAGAAAAATAAATTCTGACACTGTTTCCACTGTTTCTCCATCTATTTCCCATGTAGTGATGGGACCAGATGCCACGATCTTCGTTTTCTGAATGTTGAGCTTTAAGCCAACCTTTTCACTCTCCACTTTCACTTTCATCAAGAGGCTTTTTAGCCCCTCTTCACTTTCTGCCATAAGGGTGGTATCATCTGCATATCTGAGGTTATTGATATTTCTCCCAGCAATCTTGATTCCAACTTGTGTTTCTTCCAGTCCAGCATTTCTCATGATGTACTCTGCATATAAGTTAAATAAACATGGTGACAATATACAGCCTTGATGTACTCCTTTTCCTATTTGGAACCAGTCTGTTGTTCCATGACCAGTTCTAACTGTTGCTTCCTGACCTGCATACAGATTTCTCAAGAGGCAGATCAGGTGGTCTGGTATTCCCATCTCTTTCAGAATTTTCCATAGTTTATTGTGATCTACACAGTCAAAGGCTTTGGCATAGTCAATACAGCAGAAATAGATGTTTTTCTGGAACTCTCTTGCTTTTTCCATGATCCAGCGGATGTTGGCAATTTGATCTCTGGTTCCTCTGCCTTTTCTAAAACCAGCTTGAACATCAGGAAGTTCACGGTTCACATATTGCTGAAGCCTGGCTTGGAGAATTTTGAGCATTACTTTACTAGCGTGTGAGATGAGTGCAATTGTTCGGTAGTTTGAGCATTCTTTGGCATTGCCTTTCTTTGGGATTGGGATGAAAACTGACCTTTTCCAATCTTGTGGCCACTGCTGAGTTTTCCAGATTTGCTGGCATATTGAGTGCAGCACTTTCACAGCATCATCTTTCAGGACTTGGAATAGCTCCACTGGAATTCCATCACCTCCACTAGCTTTGTTCGTAGTGATGCTTTCTAAGGCCCACTTGACTTCACATTCCAGGATGTCTGGCTCTAGGTCAGTGATCACACCATCATGATTATCTGGGTCGTGAAGCTCTTTTTTGTACAGTTCTTCTGTGTATTCTTGCCCCCTCTTCTTAATATCTTCTGCTTCTGTTAGGTCCATACCATTTCTGTCCTTTATCGTGCCCATCTTTGCATGAAATGTTCCTTTGGTATCTCTGATTTTCTTGAAGAGATCCCTAGTCTTTCCCATTCTGTTGTTTTCCTCTATTTCTTTGCATTGATCACTGAAGAAGGCTTTCTTATCTCTTCTTGCTATTCTTTGGAACTCTGCATTCAGATGTTTATATCTTTCCTTTTCTCTTTTGCTTTTTGCAAACTACTAGACCATTCAGGTATGACCTAAATCAAACCCCTTATGATTATACAGTGGAAGTGAGAAATAGATTTAAGGGCCTAGATCTGATAGATAGAGTGCCTGATGAACTATGGAATGAGGTTCGTGACATTGTACAGGAGACAGGGATCAAGACCATCCCCATGGAAAAGAAATGCAAAAAAGCAAAATGGCTGTCTGGAGAGGCCTTACAAATAACTGTGAAAAGAAGAGAAGCAAAAAGCAAAGGAGAAAAGGAAAGATATAAACATCTAAATGCAGACATTGTCTCAAACATCCTTAAAACCCTGGAATGGGGTCGTGATGACCTTTTAAAAAGAGAACTACAGTTCACAACTACAGCTGATGAAAGCTGATACTGGGATTCAATCTAGGTCCTTCTGATTATAAATGATATACTGAGATGCATCTTGTGCATCTAGGTACATAGCATGGTTCTGTAGTTGGCATTAGGAAAATACTTTTCACAGGCTCTGAGCTCAAGGATCTTAGAGTCTTAATGGGGATAACAGACATGGGAGCCACAAGCAAGGAAACACAACTTTCATGGTGAAGATAACAACACCCATTGTGTGGGTGGCTAGGACGGGAAAGACCCTAGAACTCAAATGGAAAATGTCATGGTGGACCTTGAACGTCACCTGGAGCGAGAGGCTGAAGCTTGGCATGTCATGTACAATCACTGTTTGTCCAATGCCTGAGTGATCAGGAGAGTTAAGAGAAAAGACACAGTTCTTTTCCAGTTACCTTCCTCCTCCCACAGGACCTATTAGCTTTCCCCTTCAACTCTAGAGAGAGGGCAGGAGGTGGGGTCCAGCAGGGGCATGCTCGCTGCCTTGCCAATTAATGTCAGGTCAGGGACCATGTCTGTATCAGTGCCCTCAACAGTGACTGCAGCCTGGTAGGGCTGCATGAAGAAATGTGCTGGATGAATGAATAAATGAATGAGACACACACACACAAAGAGATGGATTATTTCAGGGAAGACCTACAGAGATCAGAGAGGGGAGGGGAAAAAAAATCACGACCAGGATCCATACCATCATGTTATCCTTTCTTGGAGGTCTCTCCCTTCCCCGCTCACGTAATTATTTCCTTTTCTGTGCCCCTGCAGTCCTCCTACAAAGACTTAAACCTCCTCCAACCCTCTGCTGTCATTGTTGGCTTACATCCCTGGCTCTACTGACAGGAGAGGCGTTATCTAGAGGGAGGAAGGTATCGTATTCACCTTTATATCTCTAGTGCCTAAAATACCATCTAGCTCAGCAGACAACATGATGAATGATACATTCTCAGCAAATAATACCTATTTATAATTGCTGTTTGGGTAATAAACAGCACTGAGTGGAGAACCTTACTTTCCTGTGATTGACTTCTGCCCAAGTCTCCTCCTGCTAACTTGTTTTTGTTGCCTGATACACAACTTAACATTTTTCCACCTCTTGTATTACTGACTCCCTTTAATTCACTACATTTTCATTTTGATTCCATGCTCCATAAAAGTGTGTATTGCCCCCTTGTGTCTCCTTCAATGGAACTGCCCACAAGCATCCCCCGGTAGGCGTTTCTGCCCCCTTCTGCAGGACTCTGCTGCCCTCTAGGGGGCCTTGCTCATCACATACGTCTCCGGACCCTGTTTGCTCTGCGATTGACCATCCAGTCCTTGGTTGGGATTGCTGCCCTCATGGCAGGGCTGCCAGACTCTGAGGCTCCTTTATCTGCTCCTGCAGCCCCCAGTTTATAAACCTGTGGCTGTACAGTGTAATGGGATTAGGAATATGAGCCTGTGGCAAAAGCAACAAGGAAGCTGTCAAAAATTGAATCCCAAGAAGAGCTTTTGAGGTGGCAGCCACTGGGTCCCAGTGCTCTTGGTACCAACAGCATCCTCAACTGTGAGTATCCCACCTGTATCTTGGAGAAGTGAAGTGAAGTGAAGTCACTTCGTCGTGTCCCACTCTTTGCGACACCATGAACTGTAGCCTGTCAGGCTCCTCTGTCCATAGGATTTTCCAGGCAAGAATACTGGAGTGCATTGCCATTTCCCTCTCCAGGGGATCTTCCCAACCCATGGATCAAACCCGGGTCTCCTGCATTGCAGGCAGACTCCTTACTGGCTGAGCCACGAGGAAAGTATCTTGGTAGTATGCATATTATGTCAAAGTTTATTCTCTGGAATCCAGTATCAAGCTAATGAGAGTGTTCTACCTGGTAAATGAATGATGATTTCCATCTTTGCTTGGGCCTCTGTGATATAAAGAACTTCCTCAAAGAACGTGGGGCCTCAGTGTTTTCTTGGTTAAACCAAACCAACATCTGGTTACCATATCCAATGGTGATGGCTCGTAACTCTATCTAATTTGACTTCTTTGTAACACTGGAACTATTGATCACTCTTGGATCATTCTTCCGGCTTTTGTGTTATCAGTTGTGTCTAGGTCTCAGATTTACTTAATACTATTATTCAGGAGTTTTTTGTCTACTTATCAGACTTTCCTTTATCTAGTCTGGGCTCTTTATCTAGAGGACCCTGCCCTTTGCTTTTCCAAACTGTACTTCAGACACCAAACTCTCTAGTTTTGCAGGCCAGTTTTTCCAGCAGCTTCTTGGATGTATTCACTTAGATGTCTCTTAGGATTCTGAAATGTAACAGTTCCAACATGAAGCTCATTTTCCTTCCACCTTTCTCTCCTTTATCTTACCATCCTTTCTCCCAAATTTATGCTCATGTAGTCTGATTACCATCCAATGCAAATGATTCCCCAACCCTTTTATTTTAGTATCCATCCTGGACTTTTCTGAGCTCATCAGACATAGTATTAATATTGACAAAACTTCACACTTCATTTTATCCTTCAAGATTCTCCTCTCCAAGTCCGAATTATATAGATTCCAACTCCCCGATTTTGATACAGGTCAAAAACCTAGGACTCATCTTTTTCTCTTTCCTTCACATATACATAACAATGATTAAGTCCTATTATTGTACTTTGTATTTGAAACCATCATAATCTCTAAGCCTAGTCCATCACAATGGACATCGAGCTGATTTCTCTCTTCTCTTCTTTCCACTCTACATTCTGTTCTATCTATGGAAACCAGAAGGATCACTTTAACATACCAGTCTCATCATGTAACTTCTCAAACCTGCCAAAGAATCCCATGATATGTACAAAGTACAAAATCTGTATCTCATGCCGTCTGATCTCCACGTGCCGGTCCACCTGTTCCTCTGACCATCATTGCCCCTTCTTAGGCTACTCCACCCACAGTGGGTCTTGCTTGTCCCCCAAAATGATAATCTCACTCCTGCCTCAAAATCTTCTCACGTGTTCCCTCCACCTCCCCAATATTTATGTATTCTGTTTTCTCACTTCATTTTGCTCTCTATTCAACTTAGAGAGGCTATTCATGATACCATAATTTAAAATGTCTAAAATCACTCTCTATCCAGCACACTCTAGTTCTTCACTTTTCTTCATTATTTTTAATAGCAGTTATACAATGGTGATTGCAGCCATGAAATTAAAAGATGCTTACTCCTTGGAAGGAAAGTTATGACCAACCTAGACAGCATATTAAAGAGCAGAGACATTACTTTGCCAACAAAGGTCCATCTAGTCAAGGCTATGGTTTTTCCAGTGGTCATGTATGGATGTGAGAGTTGGACCGTGAAGAAAGCTGAGCACTGAAGAATTGATGCTTTTGAACTGTGGTGCTGGAGAAGACTCTTGAGAGTCCCTTGGACTGCAAGGAGATCCAACCAGTCCATTCTGAAGGAGATCAGTCCTAGGTGTTAATTGGAAGGACTGATGCTAAGGCTGAAACTCCAATACTTTGGCCACCTGATGCGAAGAGCTGACTCATTTGAAAAGACCCTGATGCTGGGAGGGATTGGGGGCAGGAGGAGAAAGGGACAACAGAGGAAAAGATGGCTGGATGGCATCATCAACTCGATGGACATGAGTTTGGGTGATCTCCAGGAGTTGGTGATGGACAGGGAGGCCTGGCATGCTGCGATTCATGGGGTCGCAAAGAGTCCGACACGACTGAGAGACTCAACTGAACTGATACCTATACAGAATTGTTTTATTTGTTTACTTTTTATTGTTATTCTCTCTGATTGCAATTGAACTTCTATGAGGGTTGAGATTTTGTTTTATCACTTTATCCTCAAAGAGAGGACAATTCCTGGTACACAGCACCTTGTCAGTGAATCATTGCTGGGTGTAGTGGTGAGCAAGTCAGGATATTGAAATGTATGCCAAGTTCTCTGTCACATAACTTTTGGTTTATCTTCAATGGGGACTATATATATATGCAATATATATCTGATGTATTATGTATTAGTATAATACTTTTATTGCAGTAGTTGAATGCTGTAGTTTTTATACAAACGTCTTTCTAAAAGCAAGAAAATTTTACTTAGACAAACTATAACCAAACTGCATTTTATTCCTTTTAGAAAGATGTTTGTATAAAAACTATAGCATTCAAAACTAAGATTTTTTTTCTATGTACTATGAAGAATTCATAAAATTGAAGGTATGGAAGAAATTTAAAATTGTTTTTTACTACAGAGATATCATACACATTATAATAGCTTAAATGATCTCTTATATATATATATATATATATATATATATATATATATATATCTCCATCTAAATGAATGGTGAAGTAATTAATAATGGGGTATATGTGTTTAGAACTTTTGTAGACTAGAGAAGGCAATGGCACCCCACTCCAGTACTCTTGCCTGGAAAATCCCATGGGTGGAGGAGCCTGGTAGGCTGCAGTCCATGGGGTCGCGAAGAGTTGGACACAACTGAGTGATTTCACTTTCACTTTTCACTTTCATGCATTGGAGAAGGAAATGGCAACCCACTCCAGTGTTCTTGCCTGGAGAATCCCGGGGGCGGGGAGCCTGGTGGGCTGCCATCTCTGGGGTCACACAGAGTCGGACATGACTGAAACAACTTAGCAGCAGCAGACTAGATGGTGAATAATGGCTTTATAAATGGCATAAGCTGGATCAGTAAATATGAGTGAGGGTGAATTAATTTCATGGTCAGTAAATAATGTATAGAAGCAGCGATGTAAAAAAAGTGTTTGGGGTCCATAGGTGAGGCAACTTGATTTATGCAGAAGACTAAAGCTCAGGAGGAACATGAAAGAAGGTTGGAAAGGTAAGAAGATAACCTGTAGACGTTCTGAAGAGACTTGAATTGTCTCTGGTGTATTTTTCAACATATAGGAACTGAGGAAACATTAACGGTTTTTGAGAAGGTAAAATGTATTGGATTTATCACCCTTGCAGTAATTCAGATGTACAGAGATAAAGTAATGGATTTGTGTAGCAGTTATGGAAATACAAATGAAGATAAAAAATGTTTGAAAAAACATTTTAAATAACATGTAATATCTCACCAGCATCTAATCTCTAATTAAATATGTTTCAGTTGAGGACAAAGACAAGTTAAGCATGGCTAGCATTTTGATAGTGGGAAGTAGCACTTGTTACATTTAACAGAAACACAGAAAAAAGAAATCATTAAAGAACTTATTTGATATAAAAGAGTGAGTTTCAGTATGTGTTGAGATGATGCTGGGTATGAAGATGGAACTATCCAGCTGCCATCTGGCTACTCACTACTTGACCTCAAGAAAGAACCCTTGAGATTTGAAGGTAGGATGATAGCTGAATTCTCTGGAGAACACAGGGACAAAGCAGCCAGGGGCCGTGGATTAACCTTAGTGACACAGAGAGCTGGGATACAAGAAGTGGCCCCAAACAGCCCTGACCTCTGAACCTTTGTGTCTGTCGTTATCTCTTGTTGGAACTTCTTTCCCCACCTAAGCAACTCAGACACTCCTACTTATCTTTCTTTTCAGTGTTATCTGCTTCCTGAGTCTCTTTAGCATGTTGCTGAGGGTAGAAAATTATGACCAACCTAGATAGCATATTGAAAAGCAGAGACATTACTTTGCCAACAAAGGTCCATCTAGTCAAGGCTATGGATTTTCCTGTGGTCACGTATGGATGTGAGATTTGGACTGTGAAGAAAGCTGAGCACCGAAGAATTGATGCTTTTGAACTGTGGTGTTGGAGAAGACTCTTGAGAGTCCCTTGGACTGCAAGGAGATCCAACCAGTCCATTCTGAAGGAGATCAGCCCTGGGATTTCTTTGGAAGGAATGATGCTAAAGCTGAAACTCCAGTACTTTGGCCACCTCATGCGAAGAGTTGACTCATTGGAAAAGACTCTGATGCTGGGAGGGATTGGGGGCAAGAGGAGAAGGGGACGACAGAGGATGAGATGGCTGGATGCCATCACTGACTCGATGGACGTGAGTTTGAGTGAACTCCGGGAGACGGTGATGGACAGAGAGGCCTGGCGTACTGTGATCCATGAGGTCGCAAAGAGTCGAACACAACTGACCGACTGAACTGAACTGAGGGTTGAAAGTCTATGACTGATTCTCCCTTTGCAGACCCACAGGAATCTTTTTCCGGCTTTGAGTAATGGAGAATATAATAAGGCATTATATATATATGTATGTGTATATATGTGTATATATATGTATATATATATATATAAATATATATATGTATAAAATAATATATGTAATAGGAGGAATGCCAGACAAATTGTGGGGGGAAGAGGGGACCAAACAACTCAGGAAAGGTAGAGAACTTATTTTCGCCAAGAAGTTAGAGAAAAGGACATTCCATCTTTACCAAGGGAATAGATTTAAGGGAGGAGAAGGAATTGTTAACTCACAGGTGTATGCCTGAGACATACTCTTTTTCTGGGTATGTTCTACAAGAGGTATGACTTACATGCCCAGATATATATGATGTAGTTAAGCCACACAGGGCTAATGCAAATAAAAGGAACATTTCTGGATACAGAATTTTGATAAAAATACTATTTACCCCACCACCCAACAATTTATATCAGTTAATCAAAAACATTTTAATCAAATTCAAGTAGTAACAAATGAGACTACCAACATCACATGCAAATTAAAATTCACTGTAATCACAGCATTCAAAATATCAATTCATTATACAAAGGGAGTGTTTTAGATGCGATTCATCAAAATCATCCAGACATAGTCTTTTATAGCTCCACAGATATACTTTAATTATTGCAGAGCCAAGCCATTTAATTAATCATTTCAAAGCATTTCTCTTCCCCCGAATTAAACACCTGAAACACGTTATTCATAACACTATAACCCACCAGATCTAAATCTTCTTAGCATTTGCTTTCTACATGCCCAGTGAAAGACAGAAGTACATTTGAATAGTATATTAGACAATGGTAGAGCGAGACTTAAAAAGTTGACTTATTTTTTTGGAAAATGAACTACCATTGAGTGTTTATTCACTATTAGGGAAAGGACTAGGTCTTCACCAGAGACTACAGAAGTGCATTTTTGCTGCCTATTCCTCACATTTTTACTGGTGAATCTGTTTAAAAAGGCATTGTGTTAGTTACTGGTGATGGAGACACAGAAGTCAGTGCCTACAAGAAACTTAGTCTAGCAGGGAGAAGAACACACAAACGACACGATAATACAACGTGAAGAGTTCGGTATGAGGACATCCAGAAAGTCCAGGGGAAATACAGTTTTTGAGGAGGTGTTGCATTTGGGTGAGAAACTGGAGGGTGAGAAGGTATTTTCCAGGTAAAAGGAAGAGAGGTGAATGCAGAGCTTTGTAGAGACAGAAAGAATAGAATAGACACAGCAGGAGTATGCCAAACAAAGGAATGACTAAGGTGTGGAGGATTGGGGAATTATGTGCAGTCTGGAGAAGCAAATGGCAACCCACTCCGGTGTTTTTGCCTGGAGAATCCCAGGGATGGGGGAGCCTGGTGGGCTGCCATCTATGGGGTCACACAGAGTTGGACACGACTGAAGTGACTTAGCAGCTTAGCAGTTGGCCTTGCTAGGATATGTCATATGTGTTGGGAGGAGCAATGTTGGGGTGGGGGAAACGTTGGGGGAATTGGTGGAACAGATTGGGGCCTCAGGTTGTGAAGGTCAAGTCTTCAAGGGCCAAGTCTTAAAGGGTTTTGTGAGCCATGGGCAAGAGTTTTTGATGTTTATATTTTAAGACATGTATACCTGCCAATTTAAAGGCTGAGTGATGTGATCGAATTTGTACGTTAGGAGGGCAGCTGTTGAGACAGTGTGTTGCATGTGTGCTCAGTCACCAATTGACTCTTTGCAACCTCATGGACTGTAACCTGCCAGGCTCCTCTGTTCGTGGATTCTCCAGGCAAGAGTACCAGAGTGGGTTGCCGTTTCCTTCTCCAGGGGATCTTCCCGACTCAGGGATCAAACCTGTATCTCCTGTGTCTCCTGCATTGGCAGGCTGAAAAATTCTTTACCACTGAGCCACATGGGAAGATTGTTGGGATGGGTGTACATCAATTATAGAGATTTAGGACATTTTGTTGGAAGTTCAGACTCTAGTTGATGGTGTCCTGATCTACAGTAGTATCATTAAGAATGCAAAAGATGAAGTAAAACAAGTAGAAAAAAATGGTTGAGGGAAGAGTCAAAAATGACACTGGGTTAGGCAACTAGGTTGAAGGTATAGCATTTATCTAGAGTGGAGGTATAAGAGGAAGAAGAACCTTCAATGATTACTCCTTTTCTCTTTTGAGAAGTGTTCATTTTATTCAATGTCAAGTTTTTGTTTTTTTTAAGTATGCAAGATAATCCAAAACTTCCCATTGGGGCAGTAAGAGTTAAGTATTAAACCTAGTAGCTAGAAGCTCCAGTATGGGCCACCTAATGTGAAGAGCTGATTCACTGAAAAAACCCCTGATGCTGGGAGAGATTGAGGGCAGGGGGAGAAGGGGGTGACAGAGGATGAGATGGTTGGATGGCATCACCCACTCAGTGGACATGAGTTTGAGTAAACTCCAGGAGATAGTGAAGGACAGGGATGCTGGAGTCCATGGGGTCACAAAGAGTTGGACATGACTTAATGACTGAACAACAAGTTGAAACTAGCACCTCGTCTCAAGTTGCAGAAATAATAGTGAAAAGAGCCATTTTTAAGGCAACGATAATTGTACCTAGTTTCTGACAAGTTCTTTCATTTAGTACTTTCACAAGTAATGATGAAATCATTATTTAATTTCTTGGTCAAAATAATACTTTCCTCTGATTACCTGTCTTACATGTTATAATTATCCAGGATGTTGAATACACTTAATTCTAAAAATTTGACTGAAATATTTGCATCAAGTAGGTGCTAGAGAAATCTCTGGTGAATTTCAACTATATCTAGCCATTTGTAAAAGAAACCTTCACCATCTCAAACATTTTTAAATGGACAACTTTAGGAATAATCTTTATTTGAAGAATAGGAAGACAAAGAAATCATAAAAGTAAATCATTATTTTTATATTTATAAATATATTATTTATAATATATAATTTTATATTTATAAATATATATTTTTATATTTAAAATGAATCATAACTAAGAAAAATGAAACCACATACTTAATCTGAATCTGCCTTTACAAGATATATCCCTTTCCCTGTAGTAATGTAGTTCAAGTCAGTGCTGTCTGCCTTATGCAGACATTTCTGCCAATACATTGAAATGTCCTTCTCTTGGGTGTTTGCTTTAATGACCAAACCGATTGGCTCTGGGCCTTAACTGGATTAACTAGAGTGCTCTAGACCAGGGTTCCCCAGCCCCGGGGCCACAGATTGGGACCTGTGCGTGGTCTGTTAGGAGCCAGGCCACACAGCAGGAGGTGAGTGAGGGAACTTTGCTGGGTGTTTGCAGCCACCCCCACCTGTGTTTATGGCATCACCTCCCGAGTGCCACCTTCTGCCAGAGTGGCGGCAGCTTTGGATTCTCATAGCAGCTCAGACCCTCCTGTAAACCAGGCATGCAAGGGGGCTAGGTTGAGTGCTCCTTATGAGAACCATCCCAAAACCATTTCCCCACCCCTGTCTGTGGGAAAATTGCCTTCCTCAGAACTGGTCACTGGTGCCAGAAAGGTTGGGGACTGGTGCTTCCGACAGGGGCTTTAAGACTTCCAGAAAGAAGGTGGGTGGGAGAGAGGCTCAACGGGGAGAGAATATGTGTATATATATATATATATATATATATACACGTATATATTATACATATAATATATATATATAGGACTGATCTGCATTGTTGTACAGCAGAAACCAACATACTGTAAAGCAATTATCCTCCAGCTAAAAAATAAAAAATAAAAAAAATCAAATTACGACGACGGTGACACATTCTCAAATGTCGTCTTTCTTGAGCCTGACCTTTCGTCCGTTCCTACTAACTCTTTACTACCCTTTCAAATACAGTCTTCACGTTTATAATTGCTGCTGGTGAAGGCCACGGACTGCTTGGATTAGAATTCAAGGTTCAGATCCTTTCCAGATATCTGTCCCTGGGCGGTGGGCTTTCGGGCTCTGTCTCTCAGTTCACTCATTGATAAAATGAGGCTGCTCACGTTGCCTCCTTCACGGGGTTGTCTCAAGGAGTCAATGAATGTTTGTGAGGAACTGATCCTAGTGCCTGCCACGTGCTAAGTGTTCATAAAAGTAGGCTGTCGTCATCAGTGTCATCACGGTGATTAGCCTTTTTCACATCCTACGCGGCACCTTCTCTTCTCTAGGTTCTGCCTGTTTAAACCTTGAGCTGGAGTGCCTCCAGGCTTGATTTCACGTCGGGCAGCAGTGATTGCCTCACCCCGCCCTCAGTGTGCCTTCTCACCCCTCCCACCCCATCCTCGTCTCACTTGCACTGAGCCCCAGATATGAAGTGCTGCATACAGAATCTAACTCATTAATTTTCACTCAGGTTGAAGGCTACATACAACCTGTCTCTTCACCATTCTTTGCTCCTCTCCAGAAACAGTGGGACTAAGCATGTGATACAGCAGACTGGCTTCTCAGGCTTTACATAAAGCCTTACATGTTGGTGTGTCTTATGGCTGAAGTTCTTCACTGCAGCAACTGAGTTCAAACCCTGAGGTAGCCGCTCACCCTGGTGGGCAAGTGTCTTTATCTCTCTAAGACTCATCAGCATAGTGGGCATACTGATCCTCCTGAACAGGGTTGCTGTAAGAAACATACTGGATGAAATAAATCGCATTCATGGGCATTTCGTGCATCCTCAGTAAATGGAAGCTCTTCATGGTAGTCAGTTTGATTCCTGAAGACTCAACACTGGTAACATGACCTATTGGATTTGAAAGGCATTTCTGGTGGAAAAGTGAGCGGCAGGAGAATATTTAGGCAAGGCTCCTCTGTGATGTGTGAGAATAATAAGCATGTTATAAAAATCTGGCATTCGTGTGCTAGGAAATAATGTTGATTTTTTTCCCCAGCTTTTATATGCTATATTACTTTGTGGGTATAGAAATATGATAGCCATGATGATGAGGAAACGAGCACGTTAGTATGAGGAATGTCCTTCAGTTGGTGCAGCCAGGAGTCAGAACATCTGCTGTTAGCAGTGCTTCCACAAGAGTTAGCATCTGGCTCTGTGCATCAGGCTCTTTGTACGAGCCCATGGTGGCGGTTCCTTATCCCTTGTACACAAGGTGAGAACTCCTACAGCAGAAACACACTGTCCCTTCTTAGATGCCTAGACTCCCTCCTGGCACCCAGTGCAGGCGAGGGACCTGGTCCGCTGACTGCTGGGGCTTGGGGACAAAGGTTGCAGGGCGAGAAAGGAGAGAAGGGGAGGGCGTCTGTAAACAGCTGACACCCAGAGTCTGGTCCTTCACCAGCATCTCTCAGGACAGTTAGAGATGCCCTGGAGTTTAGAGGCTGTCTGCTAGCTCGCGCTCTGTCTGGCACAGTTCTCCCTGGAGAAGGAGTCACAAAGCAGTGTCTGCACAGTGAATACAATTAAACAGAAGCCTCTGGAAATGTCCAAGGGGAAATTAGATAACCTGTGCCTTGATGCAGGGATCTGGCGTTTGAAGGTGAAAGAGACAGGCCAGACGCCCGAAGTCCGTGTCCGCTCGGCTCCCGTTCGGCACATTAGCATCCTGCCCAGGTGTCTTTGCAAGCTCTCCACTGAAGTCAGTGTGCTGAGTTTTTCTCAAGTATAATCAGATATTGCAAACATCCTTTAGATTAAAACAAATCCTGGAGTTAGACTCCAGTTGTGAGTGGAGGTTGGAATCGATTTTTCCTTAGATTTTCATTAGTGAACTATTGAAAGGGAAAAGTGCTTGCCAGACCGCTTGCAGGCTGGAACACTGGGTTCTCCACGTGCTGCCCTGGCAGCCGCCAGCTCTGTGCCCAGAGGAGCAGAGCCTGCTTTGCCCGGGCCCATCCTTCCAGTGAGGGGCTGCACACTTGGCTGTGCCTGGTGGCGGGAGAGTCCCTGCGAGACGTGTCCACGGTCACTCTGGACTCAGGTCTCCCCTTATTTCCCTCAGATGCCACTGCAATGTCAGCGTGTGCCTGTCCAGGTCGGAGCACACTGTCCGTGGTGCCAGGCTCGCCCCAGTGAGTCAAGTGGCCCTGCTCCCCTCAGCTGCTGACCAGGACTCCGCTGGGATCTGGAGTGCCGTGGACAGGACATAACCTTGGGAGAGGCTGAGATGGAAGGGTAGCACAGCGGACCCCATGGATACTCGGAGGAGCAAAGTCAGGGCTCAGTAGGGCTTGAATTCCGTTTATTTCCTCTGTGACCACAATAACAATTTACTGAGTTTCTGCTAGGGATGATGAGAAACCTGGGGATTGAATAACTCAACCTAGGGATGAATAAGAAAATGGTCTTGTCTCAGTGATCTCTAGTTGTGTGTGTGTGTCTCACACTGAACCAGAATAAAACCTTGGAGAATGTCATGGAACTACATAGGAGTTCTGTGTAAAGATGAAAATCTCCTCTCTGTCTGGTTGAATCAGGGTATCTTTTTGGGGGTTTTTGTGACCCCAATCTTACAGAAGGTGTGTATTTTCTCTTCCTTCTGTAACAAAAGACCACAAACTTAATGACTTAAATTTATTATCTTACAGTTCTATAGATCAGGTTTCCAAGAGAGCTTCCATTAAGTTAAAATCATGGTGTTAAGAGGACCTCATTCCTCTTGAGCCTCTCGAGGATGATCCATTTCCTTGCCTTTCCAGCTTCTAGAGGCTGCCTTGCCCTCCAGGCCCTTCCTCCATCCTTTAAGTCAGCATCTTCAGTTCTCTCCGACTCTGATATCCCTGCCTTCCTCTTGTAAGCCTGTGTACTCAGTCATGTCCGACCCTTTATGACCCTGTGGACTGTAGCCCACCAGGCTCCTCTGACCATGGGATTCTCCAGGCAAGAATACTGGAGTGGGTTGCCATGCCCTCCTCCAGGGAATCTTCCTGACCCAGGGAACAAAACAGCATCTCTTGTGCCTCCTGCATTGGCAGGCAGGTGCTCTACCACTAGTTCCAATAAGGACCCTTGTGATTACACTGGGCCCACTTGGATAATCCAGGATAATCTCGTCTCAAGATCCTGAACATAGGCACATCCTCAAAGTCTGTTTGCCATGGGAGATAGCATACTGACAGGTTCCAGGGAACGGGGCGCTACCATGTTTGGGAATCATTATTGTGCCCGTCACAGTGGGCATCCACACTCATACTGTAGCACTCCGTGTCTCCCTGGGTCTACCCGTGCCATCTGAGCCTGAAGAAAGTGTCTTCGCTTTTCGGCTTTTACTCCTGTTGCTCTGGCAGTGTTATGTGGTGACTACAGCCTGGGATTCTGGCCAGTGTGTGCCCCGAGGCCTGTTCACACTCCCGCTAGCTAACCACGGCCCCCAGCTGGCACTGAGGCACTTGCATATCTAGACCTGCGTGCAGAGGAGTGGGTCCTGATGTTGGACACTGGCACTGGGGGGCATGTGGGGAGGCCCCACCGTCAGAAGCGGGCAGACGGATGAGGAGCACGTTAGGGTCATTTCTGAGACTGCTATGGGCTTTGCCGTGTATGTGGAGAGCAGACTGTATGCTGAAGACTCCAGCCAATAGCCAGTCTCTTAGAGTTTCATGAGTCCACAGAGCGAAAGTCCTAATGGGGCTGGGGGGTGGGGTGGTGGGAGGTGGAGGGGCGGGCAGACAGGAAGGGGGGCAGTTACCCGCTTGATATATCCTCTTCAGGATTTATCAGTGATGCTGTTGTAGAAAAAACATGGTGTTTAGATTCAGAGGACCCTGGGTTTAAATACCATCTGTTTCCCTTAACAGCTGTGCCATCTTGGACAAAACAACCTCTTTGCACTTGAGTTCTCTCACTTTTAAAAGAATAAAAGTATAATACTATCTACTTAATGTGGTCACTGTGAGCTTAGCATATGGAACTTGGTGGTTCTCAAAGCATGAGGCCTGTGTTGGCAGCGTGTTAACTGATATCGACCACTATTATCTCTCAACGGTGGTTGAGATTTGCGTAACAGATGTGGATCATACCTTCCCTTATATTCTCGGGGAAGGCAATGGCACCCCACCCCAGTACTTTTGCCTGGAAAATCCCATGGACAGAGGAGCCTGGTAGGCTCCAGTCCATGGGGTCGCTAAGAGTCGAACACGACTGGCGACTTCACTTTCGCTTTTCACTTTCATACGTTGGAGAAGGAAATGGCAACCCACTCCAGTATTCTTGCCTGGAGAATCCCAGGGACAGGGGAGCCTGGTGGGCTTCTGTCTGTGGGGTCGCACAGAGTCGGACACGACTAAAGCGACTTAGCAGTTAGCAGTAGCAGTTATATTCTCCAGCAGCTTCGTTGGGTTTACCACGCTTTGTTTTCAGTCATTGTCTGATTTTTGGAAGAGGAAGGTCAGTGCCCCATCTGTTTGTTTCCCATCTCAGGGTCTTTCTTTTTCTCTCCAGTTTAAACAGCCATGTGAACAACAGATCAGAGAAAACAGTGATTAGTTTGCATTTTGGGCTCCACCATTTTAACTCAGCAGAGAGAGCTCTCTGGCAGCTCCTACCACCTGGGGTATCCGTTGTGTGCCCCAGAGCCAGCCGGGCAGCTCCCTTGTGCCCATCAGGGAGGTGGTAACTCTTCCCTTCTGCTGCTTTTTCTTTTCTGGTTAAACATAAGTGAATAATGTGAGCATGCACTTGCCTCACCAAACAGAGCTTCATATTATGTTATGTAGAAAATTCACCACAGGGGTTCGTCATCTCGTTTCTATACATTAGGTGAAGTGGAGCTGCGTGTTCTAGGCCAAGTTAAAAGTCAATTTTGTTTTTTTCATGAAGAAGTATAAATGCATTACCAAAACCACAAGGAGAATGACAAAAATGGCTAATTCCTACAAGTCACCTTGAAACTCTGAAGAAGACCTGACTTCTAAAAAGGTAGTTTAATGGAAATTTCTTAATACACCACTTAAGAATATGATGGAAATGTGGGACGGAGGAGCCCCCAGGATATAACAGTGATTGACCAGTAACTCAGGCCAGATTTGGGCCTCCTAGGTGGTGCTAATGGTAAAGAACTGGCCTGCCAGTGCAGAAGACCTAAGAGACTTGGATTCAATCCGCGGGTTGGGATGATTCCCTGGAGAAGGAAATGGCAACCCACTTCAGTATTCTTGCCTGGAGAATTCCATGGACAGAGGAGCCCGATGGGATATAGTCCATGGGGTTGCAAAGAGTTGGACACTACTGAAGCGATGGAGCACACACATCCAGGCCAGATTTACATGGTCAAACATTTCTAGTTCAGTAACTTTCCCAAAGAGTGATGTTATGGAGCCTCTTCATATTATGTGCCCAGAGCTGTGTATGGGGCCGACAGGAACTGAGAGGGCCCCATGATGAGGGGTCTCATCTCATGAACTTGGACGTGCTCTGTGTCATGCTCTCAGTGACCCTGTGAGTTGAATGCAGAGAGTGGTGTGTGTAACTGTCCTCACCAGCCAGAGGCTCTGGCTGAGACCCCAGCTCGGACACGGTAGAGCCACCAGGACTGGAATCCACGTCCCTGCTGACCAGGCTCACTTCTCCACACCATACTGCTTCTGCCAAGTTGGAAGGTAAGTGGCACCAAAGGCTACCTCGTTGCATGACGTCACCTCAACTGATCTGTCTCTGTATCAAAAAAGTCACCTTTGGGGTCAATTCCCTGGGTGTAAAATCAGAATCAAAATATGAATATTGTATGTGACAGAAATATGTTTATAGTGCCCTTATTTATTAACAACAATAACATGGGATACATGGTTGAGAAAATGAATGTTTAATTCATATTAGAATTAAAAAAAATGAAAAGCTATGGACTTGGGTTTGAATCCAAAACATCAGATCAGATCAGATCAGTCGCTCAGTCGTGTCCGACTCTTTGCGACCCCATGAACCGCAGCACGCCAGGCCTCCCTGTCCATCACCAGCTCCCGGAGGTCACTCAGACTCGCATCCATCGAGTCAGTGATGCCATCCAGCCATCTCATCCTCTGTCGTCCCCTTCTCCTCCTGCCCCCAATCCCTCCCAGCATCAGAGTTTTCTCCAATGAGTCAACTCTTCGCATGAGGTGGCCAAAATACTGGAGTTTCAGCTTTAGCATCATTCCTTCCAAAGAAATTCCAGGATTGATCTCCTTCAGAATGGACTGGTTGGATCTTCTTGCAGTCCAAGGGACTCTCAAGAGTCTTCTCCAACACCACAGTTCAAAAGCATCAATTCTTCGGCGCTCAGCCTTCTTCACAGTCCAGCTCTCACATCCATACATGACCACAGGAAAGACCATAGCCTTGACTAGGCGAACCTTTGTTGGTAAAGTAATGTCTCTGCTTTTGAATATGCTATCTAGGTTGGTCATAACTTTCCTTCCAAGGAGCAAGCGTCTTTTAATTTCATGGCTGCAGTCACCATCTGCAGTGATTCTGGAGCCCAGAAAAACAAAGTCTGACACTGTTTCCACTGTTTCCCCATCTATTTCCCATGCAGTGATGGGACCAGATGCCATGATCTTCGTTTTCTGAATGTTGAGCTTTAAGCCAACCTTTTCACTCTCCACTTTGACTTTCATCAAGAGGCTTTTTAGCCCCTCTTCACTTTCTGCCATAAGAGTCGTGTCATCTGCATATCTGAGGTTATTGATATTTCTCCCGGCAATCTTGATTCCAACTTGTGTTTCTTCCAGTCCAGCATTTCTCATGATGTACTCTGCATATAAGTTAAATAAACATGGTGACAATATGCAGCCTTGACGTACTCCTTTTCCTATTTGGAACCAGTCTGTTGTTCCATGACCAGTTCTAACTGTTGCTTCCTGACCTGCATACAGATTTCTTAAGAGGCAGATCAGGTGGTCTGGTATTCCCATCTCTTTCAGAATTTTCCATAGTTTATTGTGATCCACACAGTCAAAGGCTTTGGCATAGTCAATACAGCAGAAATAGATGTTTTTCTGGAACTCTCTTGCTTTTTCCATGATCCAGCGGATGTTGGCAATTTGATCTCTGGTTCCTCTGCCTTTTCTAAAACCAGCTTGAACATCAGGAAGTTCACGGTTCACATATTGCTGAAGCCTGGCTTGGAGAATTTTGAGCATTACTTTACTAGCGTGTGAGATGAGTGCAATTGTTCGGTAGTTTGAGCACTCCTTGGCATTGCCTTTCTTTGGGATTGGGATGAAAACTGACCTTTTCCAATCTTGTGGCCACTGCTGAGTTTTCCAAATTTGCTGGCATATTGAGTGTAGCACTTTCACAGCATCATCATTCAGGATTTGGAATAGCTCCACTGGAATTCCATCACCTCCACTAGCTTTGTTCGTAGTGATGCTTTCTAAGGCCCATTTGGCTTCACATTCCAAGATGTCTGGCTCTAGGTCAGTGATCACATCATCATGATTATCTGGGTCTTGAAGCTCTTTTTTGTACAGTTCTTTTGTGTATTCTTGCCACCTCTTCTTAATATCTTCTGCTTCTGTTAGGTCCACACCATCTCTGTCCTTTATTGTGCCCATCTTGGCATGAAATGTTCCTTTGGTATCTCTGATTTTCTTGAAGAGATCCCTAGTCTTTCCCATTCTGTTGTTTTCCTCTATTTCTTTGCATTGATCACTGAAGAAGGCTTTCTTATCTCTTCTTGCTATTCTTTGGAACTCTGCATTTAAATGTTTATATCTTTCCTTTTCTCCTTTGCTTTTCGCTTCTCTTCTTTTCACAGCTATTTGTAAGGCCTCCCCAGACAGCCATTTTGCTTTTTTGCATTTCTTTTCCATGGGGATGGTCTTGATCCCTGTCTCCTGTACAATGTCACGAACCTCATTCCATAGTTCATCAGGCACTCTATCTATCAGATCTAGGCCCTTAAATCTATTTCTCACTTCCACTGTATACTCATAAGGGATTTGATTTAGGTCATACCTGAATGGTCTAGTGGTTTTCCCTACTTTCTTCAATTTCAGTCTGAATTTGGCAATAAGGAGTTCATGGTCTGAGCCACAGTCAGCTCCTGGTCTTGTTTTTGCTGATTGTATAGAGCTTCTCCATCTTTGGCTGCAAAGAATATAATCGATCTGATTTCGGTGTTGACCATCTGGTGATGTCCATGTATAGAGTCTTCTCTTGTGTTGTTGGAAGAGGGTATTTGCTATGACCAGTGTATTTTCTTGGCAAAACTCTATTAGTCTTTGCCCTGCTTCATTCCGTATTCCAAGGCCAAACTTGCCTGTTACTCCAGGTGTTTCTTGACTTCCTACTTTTGCATTCCAGTCCCCTATAATGAAAAGGACATCTTTTTTGGGTGTTAGTTCTAAAAGGTCTTGTAGGTCTTCATAGAACCTTTCAACTTCAGCTTCTTCGGCGTTACTGGTTGGGGCATAGACTTGGATTACTGTGACATTGAATGGTTTGCCTTGGAAATGAACAGAGATCATTCTATCATTTTTGAGATTGCATCCAAGTACTGCATTTCGGACTCTTTTGTTGACCATGGTGGCCACTCCATTTCTTCTGAGGGATTCCTGCCCACAGTAGTAGATCCAAAACATACTGCTTATTAAATATGCACTAAATTAAAGTAGCTTCATCTGTACACATCTCAGTTTACTATGTTTTCTTACCCGTGGATGGAGATAATGCTTTCTATTTTATAATACTGTGTGAAGACCCAGTGAGACAATGCATGTCAAAGTGCCTGGCACAGTGTCTGTAGCAAAGTAGTTGCACAATAAGTGTTTGCTACATAAAGGATGAAGCAGGAAATCAGTCCTGAATATTCATTGGAGGGACTGATGCTAAAGCTGAAACTCCAATACTTTGGCTACCTGATGTGAAGAACTGACTCATTGGAAAAGACCCTAATGCTAGGAAAGACTGAAGGCAGGGGAGAAGGGGACGACAGAGGATGAGAGGGTTGGATGTCATCACTGACTCAATGGACATAAATTTGAGTAAGCTCTGGGAATTGGTGATGGACGGGAAAGCCTGGCGTGCTGCAGTCCTTGGAGTCACAAAGAGTCAGTCACGACTGAGTGACTGAACTGAACTGAGATCACTAGTAATCAGTATTGTAGAAGCGCAAATGAATGTGTCTATTGTCTAGCAGGGAGAAAGGGTGGGGAGGCGTCAAGCTGATGTTAGAAGGTGGCTGCAAGTGTGAGGAAATTAGATATCTAAGGTGGGTATTAGGTACTGCCCTGGTGGTCCAGTGGTTAAGAATCCACCTACCAGCGCAGGGGACACGGGTTTGATCCTCGGTCCGGAAAGATCCCACATGCTTTGGGGTAACTAAGCCTGGCACCCCAACTACTGAGCCTGCGCCCTAGAGCCCATGGTCCACAAGAAGAGAACCCTCCAGAGTGAGAAGACTGCACTGCAGCTAGAGCGTGGCCCCCACTTGCGGCAACTAGAGAAAGGCCACACACGGCAACAGAGACCCAGTGCAACCAAAAATAGAGCAGGTCAATAAATAAAATTATAAGAAGAAATGAAGTGGGTGTTAAACAAAGAGGTTGTTGGAGGGAAATCAAGAGAGCAGGGAGGTGGTGGGCAGAGAGTTCCTCCGGCTACACTTCTTCCCCGTCAGCCTCTCCAACCCACTTCCTGTAAAGCGTTGGCCCACGTTTCACACCCTCTGAGTCCCTGCACACACCGCTTGGCTCAAACCTCTGGGCTCTCATTCATACTCTTGCTCAGAACAGTGTGTCCCTAGGTTTTCACCTGACTTGTCTCATCTTCCATCCATCAGGATTCAACCCATATCACCCTTCTAGGAAGCCTTCCCGAGACCTTCAGATTGGGCAACGTCCCCTTAGCGACCTCTGCTTCTGTGTGCTTTCTTTCCTTTATTACTTCGTGAAAGTGAAAGTGAAGTCGTGTTCCACTCTTTGCAACCCCATGGATGTATGTAGCCCACCAGGCTCCTCTGTCCATGGGATTTTCCAGGCAGCAGTACTGGAGTGGGTAACTATTTCCTTCTCCAGGGAATCTTTCCAACCCAGAGATTGAACCCCGGTCTCCCAAATTGCAGACAGATGCTTTACCAGGGAGGCCCCTTATTCATATACTATAAAAATTAATTATTTGTGTATGAGTTGGTCTTCTTCACTACTCTGTGAGCTGCTCCTAGGGTCAGAGTTTGTGACTTATTTATCTTTATACTCCTAGCTAGAACTCAGCAATATGCCTGGTATTAAGGCATTACTTTAAAAACACTGGTTGGAATTAAACTGAACTGGACCAAGGTGGGAAACATCAGGATTCCTCACCTGTTTAATGAGATCTTATATGAGATTGTGTGCATGCGTGTTCAGTTGTGGCTGACTCTTCGCTACCCCAGGGCCTGTAGCCCTCCAGGCTCCTCTGTCCATGGGATTTCCCAGGTAAGAATTCTGGAGTGGGTTGCTATCCCCTTCTCCAGGGGATCTTCCTAACCCAGGGACTGAACCCACATCTCCTGTGTCTCCTGAATTGGCAGGTGGATGCTTTACACTGAGCCACCTGGGAAGCCTTTATATGAGATTAGACAGAGGAAAAGGAGGAGGAGGGGGAGAAAGGAGGAGAGGAAGAAGAATTATTATTATACATGAAGGTAGTATAAATACTCGTAATTCCTAGTTATAATGATATTATTAATAAGCATAATAAGTAGTACAAATGGGTCAGCCAGATTTTTTTCCCTCACAAGCAGAATCTATACAGAAATTTTAACATCCCCACTCATCGAGAAGATTTCAAGCAGCCCTTAAAGTTCAGATTTTATCTCACAAGCCTCTGTGTACATTATTCATATGTGGCATAAAAGTAAATCATGTCAGGCTCAGCTGAAGGTATGACCACATCCAAAAAATACAGTACAGAAAAAAACCAGAGAGCAGTTCTCAGGGAAACTCTTTTAAGGAGAGTCCTTTTCCACGCCCATGTGGTCTTGTTTTTCCTAAGTTCAGGCCACAGTGTATAAGAGCTGGAATGGGGAATATCCGTTTAGTAGTTAACACGCATGGGCTCTGAAACTAGCCTGCCTTTCTCCTACTTAGTCTGTATGGATGAGAGCAGATAAATTCACCTCTGCTTGCCTCAGTTTCCTCATCTGTAAAATAAGGGTTAGCAGAGTTACTACTTGTAAGGGGTTCAGAGCAGTACCTGGCCCATAGCAAGTGCTCAATAAATGCAATTATCCACTATCTTTAGTGCTTCTTTTTTCATTGTCAAATGCCAGTGTAGCTTAGACATCATTTTTTGTTATCTGTCCAGCCAGCCAGCCATTCATCCATTCATTTAACAAGTATGTTTGCACACTGACTATGTGTCTGGTACTGTGCTGGGTGTCAACTACGCAGAAAAAGAGTAAGACATGGCTCCTGTGCTTAGTAAATTCATGGCATTGTGTGTATGTGTGCACATGTGCATGTGGGGAGGGGGTCACAGTTAAGCAGGTAATAACAACAAAGATGATAAATTCTGTGTAGGGAGAAGCTCATGTGGACTGTGAGGAGAGAGACCCAATGCCCCTATAATGTCCCAGATGGTCAGGACAGAATTTCCAGTAGAAATGATGTTAAAAATGGGTCTGAGTTGGCCAAGTTAGAGCTGAAGGTGAGTGGGCCAAGTATATTTAATACCAATGGAGCCACCTTGATAGAGGCCTCAAAGCTGAAAACTTGTGAGCAGGTTGGTATGAAAAGTCAAGCAGGGAGGGACGAGATGCAAGAATGGCCAGGGAAGGGGTTGTCATATTATCAGGGGCCTTCCCTGCCAGGAAGAGAGAGCTCTTCTCTGTTCTATCTTAGCCAGTAAAGAAGTCCTGAGGACATCTAAGTAGACATTGAAATGTTTAAATAATTTTTATCATTTGAATTGGTTCCTTTGAAAAGTTTTGCTAATTCTTAACATGTACAGCTTACTGCTTCTACGTTTGGGCCCCTCTATTCCCCTGTAGACTCTTAATAAGTATCCTGTATACCTGTACTAAACTTCAGTCTACTCAGTTCAGTCGCTCATTCATGTCCGACTCTTTGTGACCCCATGGACTGCAGCACGCCAGGCCTCCCTGTCCATCACCAACTCCTGGAGTTTGCTCAAATGTATGTCCATTGAGTTGTTGATTCCATCTAACCATCTCATCCTCTATTGTCCCCTTCTCTGAGCCTTCACCTGCATCAGCATCTTTTCCAATGAGTCAGCTCTTCGCGTGAGGTGGCTAAAGTTTTACCGTTTCAGCTTCAGCATCAGTTCTTCCAATGAATATTCAGGAAATATTGATTTCCTTTAGGATTTGACTGGTTTGATCTCCTTGAAGTCAAAGGGATTTCCAGAAGTCTTGTCCGGCACTACAGTTTGAAAGCATCAATTCTTCAGTACTCAGCTTTCTTTATAGTCCAACTCTCACATCCATACTTGAATACTGGAAAAACCATAGTTTTGATCAGACAGATCTTTGTCAGCAATGTGATATATGCTTTTTAATATGCTGTCTAGGTTTGTCATAGCTTTTCTTTTAATTTCATGGCTGCAGTCATCATCCACAGTGATTTTGAAGCCAAAGAAAATAAAGTCTGCCATTGTTACCCTTTTTTCCCCTTCTGTTTTCATGAAGTGATGGGATAGGATGTCATGGTCTTAGTTTTTTGAATGTTGAATTTTAAGCCAGCTTTTTCACTCTCCTTGCCCTCATCAAGAAACTCTTTGGTTCCTCTTTGCTTTCTGCCATTAGGGTAGTATCATCTGCATTTCTGAGATTATTGATATTTCTTCTGGCAATCTTGATTCCAGCTTGGGATTCATCTAGCCTGGCATTTCACATGATGTACCTGCATAGAAGTTAAATAGGCAGGGTGACAATATACAGCCTTGAAGTCCTCCTTTCCCTATTTTGAACCTGTCCATTGTTCCATGTCTGGTTCTAACTGCTGTTTCTTGACCTGCATACAGGTTTCACAGGAGGCAGATAAGGTGGCCTAGTATTCCCATCTCTTAAAGAATTTTCCACAGTTTGTTGTGATCCACACAGTCAAAGGCTTTAATGTAGTCAATGAAGCAGAAGTAGATATTATTCTGGAATTCCCTTGCTTTTTATATGATCCAGCGGATGTTGGCAATTTGATCTCTTGCTTCTCTGTCTTTTCTAAAATCCAGTTCATACATCTGAAAGTTCTTGATTCACATATAATTGAAGCCTAGCTTGAAGGATTTTGAGCATTACCTTGCTAGCATGTAAAATGAGTGCAATTGTGCAGTAGTCTTAACATTCTTTGGCATTGCCCTTCTTTGGAATTGGAATGAAAACTGCCCTTTTCCAGTCCTGTGGCCACTGCTGAGTTTTCCATATTTGCTGGCATATTGAGTGCAATACTTTAACAGCATCATTTTTTAGGATTTAAAATAGTTCAGCTGGAATTCCATCACTTCCACTAGCTTTGTTTTTAGTAATGCTTCCTAAGGCTCACTTGGCTTCACACTCCAGGATATTGACTCTAGGTGAGTGACCACACCATTGTGGTTATCCATGTCATTAACACCTTAAAAAAAGTTTTTCTGTTTATTCTTTCCACCTTTTCTTAATCTCTCCTGCTTCTGTTAGGTTCTTGCTCTTTCTGTTCTTTATTGTCCCCATCTTTGCATGAAGTATTTCCTTGGCATCTCTAATTTTCTTGAAGAAATCTCCAATCTTCCCCATTTTATTGTTTTCCTCTTATTTATTTGCATTGTTCCCTTAAGAAGGCTTTCTTAACTCTCCTTGCTATTCTTTGGAACTCTGCATTCAGTTGGATATATCTTTCCCTTTCTTCTTTGCCTTTTGCATCTCTTTTTTTCTCAGCTGTTTGTAAGGTCTCCTCTGATAACCATTTTGCCTTCTTGCATTTCTTTTTCTTTTAAATGATTCTGGTCACTGCCTCCTGTACAATGTTATAGATCTCCATCCTTAGTTCTTTAGGCACTTTGTCTATCAGATCTAATCTCTTGAAACTATTTGTTACTTCCACTGTATAATCATAGCAGATTTGATTTATATCATACATGAATGCCTTTCCCTATTTTCTTCAATTTGTCTGAATTTTGCAGTACAGAGTTCATGATCTGAGCAACAGTCAACTCTAGGTCTTGTTTTTGCTGACTCTATAGAGCTTCTCAATCTTCAGTTGCAGAGAATATAATCAGTCTGATTCCAGTGTTGTCTGTCTCATGATGTCCATGTGTAGAGTCTTCTCTTGTGTTGTTGGAAGAGGGTTTTGCTAAGACCAGTGCGTTCTCTTGGCAAAATTCTGTTAGTCTTTGCCTGCTTCATTTTGTACTCCAAGGCAAAATTTGCCAGCTACTCCACATATCTATTGACTTCCTACTTTCGCATTCCAGCCCCCTAAGATGGAAAGGACATCTCTTTTGGTGTTAGTTCTAGAAGGTCTTGTAGGTCTTCATGCTACCCCTAAGTCACTTCAGTCGTGTCTGACTCTGCGACTCAATAGACGGCAGCCCACCAGGCTCCCCAGTCCCTGGGATTCTCCAGGCAAGAACACTGGAGTGAGTTGCCATTTCCTTCCCCAATGCATGAAAGTGAAAAGTGAAAGTGAAGTCGCTCGGTCATGTCCAACCCTGAGCGACCCCATGCACTGCAGCTTTCCAGGCTCCTCTGTCCATGGGATTTTCCAGGCAAGAGTACTGGAGTTGGGTGCCATTGCCTTCTCCATGTAGGTCTTCATAGAATTGTTCAATTTCAGCTTCTTCAGCATTAGTGGTTTGGGCATAGACTTGGATTACTGTGATGTAGAATAATTTACCTTGGAAATGCACCAATTTCATCTGTCATTTTTGAGATCACTCCCAATTATTGCATTTCAGGCTCTTCTGTTGACTATGAGAGCTACACCATTTCTTCTAAGGAATTCTTGCCCACAGTAGTAGATACAATAGTCACCTGAATTACATTCGCCCAGGGCTCTCAGGTGATGCTAGTGGTAAGGAATCTCCCTGCCAATGCAGGAGACATAAGAGATGTGGGTTTGACCCCTGAGTTGGGAAGATCCCCGGGAGGAGGAAATAGCAACTCACTCTAGTATCTTTGCCTGGGAAATACCATGAACAGAGAAGCCTGGTGGTCTACAGTCCATGGGGTCACAAAGAGTCCACCTGAGCAACTTAGTACACACACATGTACCTCTTAAAATATATATATGTGTATGTTCCTTTTTAGATTCTTTTCTGTTGTCGGTTATTACAAAATATTGAATAGAGTTCCCTGTGCTATACAGTAGCTACTTGTTGGTTATCTGTTTTATACAGTGTTTATACGTTAATCCAGATACTTTTAATATCTCATTAGCTAGGTTGTGAAACTATTGTGTACATACACAAAATAACCCTCAGATCCCCAAGACCTAGTACAGTGCCTGGCAATCCTCAGTTCTCAGTAATTGCTTGTGAATAAATAATAAATGAAGAAGGCATGAGGAATGCAGGAATGCATGCTAAATGTTCTGAGTCCAGATGAGGGAAAGTCTAAGAGGTGGTTTAATCTCATAGAGTTTCATTGAGGAACCTGGGCCTTGGAAGATAAAAAAGATCTGGAGAGAGAGAAGGAAGAGGCAGACAATTCTAGAGAGGGACAATTAGCATGCAAATCACTTCATCTAGACGAATCACCACTTAATGAAATCTAAGCAATTGGAAATCTTCAAAGCTCTAATAGTTGGATATATTGGAATTCACACAAGAGAGCCAATTTTCCGGGCAGATTGTAATTCGGGCGATGAATGTGAAAGGCTTAGCCAGTTGCTTTAGAAAATAGCCCAAAGTGGGCCTTCACGACAATGTTAATTAGACCAAAGTTAATTAGTTAATTAAAACAAAAGTGGCAAATGATAGTTTCTAAAATTAAGGTGGAGACAATGCTAATGTCTCTGCCACCTGACCAGAATCCCCGGGGAGGGTTTTACCTTCTGAGAAAATTGATCATTTAGGGCTCTAGGCCTCTGCCATTCATTTAACCACAAAAGGCCCACTGTTGCTCACAACCTCAGCCCCATGACCCTGGCATTTCTGACTGTTGAAGGGCTAGAACCTTAGACTCATCAAATTCAATGCTTTATTTAGGTCAGAACTGGCTTTGTGTTCATTTGTCAATTTGCAGCTGAAGTGAAGGCCCTAAACAGAAGCATGGCATTATCTTCCTGATAGTGATTTGACGCTCACCATGTCATGCTGGAAAATTAGGGTCTAGAACCAAAATGTTAATCACAGGGACCTCTATACATTGACGGCACAAATAATACATTTCTATATATATATATAAAAATCTGTTGTGACTCACTCTCTTTTAAATAAAATTCTCCCCTTGCTATTTCAGTGAACTGAATGACTGACTCCAGGCACTTTTGTTTTTTGTGCTCTAGGATGAGCCTATATAACGTCTCAGGAAACTTTTCGATATGTTAGAATTAGGCATTGTGCGTCCCTTCGGTGGTCAGAGAAGAAAAGTGATTCTCTCCATGATCGGAGGTGGAATTGGCTCTTTCTAGCCTCAATGGCACCCCACCCCAGTACTTTTGCTTGGAAAATCCCATGGACGGAGGATCCTGGTAGGCTCCAGTCCATGAGATCGCTAAGAGTCGGACATGACTGAGCGACTTCACTTTCACTTTTCACTTTCATGCATTGGAGAAGGAAATGGCAACCCACTCCAGTATTCTTGCCTGGAGAATCCCAGGGACGGGGGAGCCTGGTGAGCTTCCGTCTATGGGGTCGCACAGAGTCGGACACGACTGAAGCGACTTAGCAGTAGCAGTAGCAGCCTCCTTCTCACTGAAGATAGCAACTATTCTTCAGGCCCCCTGAACTGTTTCTTCTTTTTTGGCTATGGTGATGGTTTCCAAAGAGAATCCTGCTTGTAGTATCAACTCTCCAGAATGTTAGGAGGGTTACTTGAAAAAGTAGTGTTATGCTCAGCGAGCTTGGGAAGAGTTGGAAAAGAATTCACAAATGAATGATTGGTGTATACACTGCAAGTCTTCTCAATGTTTATCTCCAGTAATAGAGTTTTGTCAAGCTTGTTTGACCAAATAACTTTTTTTAAGGAACGGTTTGTGACACTAGCTTACCAAAGAATATATTCTGGGAAATGCTCTGCTCCAAAGCCAAAAAGCTAAGGCCTGAGTAAAAAGCTGCTCCATAACTTACTAGTCATGAGACTATGGGCAAGTGTTCTACCCACTCTGGACCTCAAACCCTTCATTTGAAAAATGGGAATAATTATTGCTTCTACTTTAAAAATTTTGTGTTGTTGTTGCTCAATTACTCAGTTGTGTCCAACTCTTCATGACCTCATAGATTGCAGCATGCCAGGCTTCCTGTCCTTCACTGTCTCCTGGAGTTTGCTCAGACTCATGTCCATTGAGTCAGTGATGCCATCCAAACATCTCATCCTCTTTTGCCCCCTTTTCCTCCAGCCTTCAAATCTTTCCCAGCATCAAGGTCTTTTCCAGTGAGTCAGCTCTTTGCATCAGTCAGGTGGCCAAAGTATTCTGTGATCACTAGACAATTCTATTTGTGTGTGTGTGTGTGTGTGTGCTCAGTCACGTCTGACTTTTGTGACCCAATGGATGTAGCCTGCCAGGCTCCTCTGTCAATTTCCCAGGATTTCCCAGGCAAAAATACTGGAGTGGGTTGCCATTTTCTCCTGCAAGGGGATTTTTCCTGACCCAGGGATTGAACCTGCAACTCCTCCATTGGCAGGTGGGTTCTTTACTCCTGAGCCACCTGGGAAGCCCACGAGTATTACTACTACTGCTAAACTGCTAAGTGCTGCCACTGTCCAGGCAGACACTACTCTTTGAGTATCCAACAAGCACCTGACACCCTCCCTTTCAGTTTCCATAATAGAAGATGTGAAAACTAAACGAAATGCATGCTTTCTTACACTCTCTTGCAGCTAGGGGTATCTATTATATGATGTGCTCTGGGCCAATAAGACCTAAAGGCAATTCTTAGGGGACTCTTAGAAGAATACTGCTTTCCCTCAAAAGGGGGTGCCATGCATGGAGCTCTTGCATATAAGACGCCTGAGAAAGTTGCCTCCGGCATAGGTGAGCACTGGAGGAATGCCAGGAACAGTCTATGTGCATACTTTTTGTAACACGTGGAAGTGAAAAGCAAACAAGTCATATAAGTCTCTGAAAAGCAAGTTTACTTGCAGCTGAACACTATTCTAAAAGATCTAATAAATCTACCATCTATTGAGTGGTTTCCTTGTGTTCCTAGGGAGCATTTAATACATATGAATTCGGCCACTCCTCACAACACTGTAATACCATTTCACAGGTGAGGAAGCAGACCTTGTTCAAATTCACACAAAGGATGGACTAACCTTTGGAAATGTAGTTACTATAACCTCGGAAGTTATTAATATTTCTCATTTTAAATTAGGCAGTTAGTGTCCTCTTTTAAAATGGAGCCCTCACCGTCTGCCATGAAATGTGGAAGAGACATGTATAAGCCTTTTCAGAGAGAGGGCCCGCACCCAGTGCAGATTTACAGCAACCAGTCTGGGTTTACGGCAGCCAGTGCGGATTTACGACACCCAGGATGGGTTTATGGCACCCAGTGCGGGTTTACAGCAGCCTGCCTCTCCATACACCGCATAGAGGGGAGCAGAGCCAGGCAAGCAAGGCAGCTTCTCCCCAGAGACTGACATCCTCAGACTTAGGTTACACCGTTAAGTTCATCCTAGATCCCAGTAGTGGGCCCATTGGCATATTACAGGATGCAAACCGGAGAAGCGCAACTAATGAAGGTAATTCAGACTAAAATGTGAAAATATTTGGAGCACCCAAGTCCACTTGTTTGCCTTTAAATAAGCCCCAGAGTGACAGGTAAGGTGATATACACTGGCCTCTAGAAAGCTATAAAAGGAGACAGAAATCCATACACGAGCAGTTATGTCTACAATGTTCTGAACTTTTTGATTTTGGACCACAGAGAAGGAATACTTAGTTCGAGGGCTCATGGTAGGTATAGAGGAATTTTTGTTGTTGTTTAGTTGCTAAGTCGTGTCCAACTCTTTGTGACCCCATGGACTGTAGCCCACCAGTCTCCTCTGTCCATGGAGTTTCCCAGGCAAAAATACTGGAGTGGGTAGCCATTCCCTTCTCCAGGGGATCTTCCCGACCCAGGGATGGAACCCATGTCCCTGCATTAGCAGGTGGATGCTTTACCAATGAGCCACCAGGGACGTGCTATAAGAAGAATTTTAATTTGGATCTAATTTATTTCTTAGAATTATAGCTTCAAAATGAGGAGTTGCTGTGGACTATATGTGATGCAAGGGTATGCTAGCTTTCTCTGATCTTTCGTCTTCTTTATGTCAAAAGCAGATTCCAGCCTGAATATCTTGGTTAATGGCAGAAGTTTCTATATAATCAGAGTGTAGCCTATCTCAGCTATAATCACATAGACAGACCAGCATTTGCCAACACTGCATACAGAAAAGCCAACACTAGCCAAAGTTCCCTCTGGAACTTCTTTGATATTCTAATACCCAGATGTACTGACTGCAAAATCTAATCATGAATAACTACATGACCCCATAGGGGAAACAAGTTAAAATACTGCCCCAAATCTTGAGAACTCCTGTTTTGTATAGACTATCAGGTGGCGTTATGGTAAAGAACCAGTGCAGGCAAGAAAGAGATGTGGGTTTGATCCCCTAGAGGAGGGCATGGCAACCCACTCCAGTATTCTTGCGTGCAAAATCCTACGGACAGAGGAGGCTGGCGGGCTACAATCCATGGGGTCGCAAGAGTCAGATACGACTGAAGCAATTTAGCATACGTGCATGCCTTAGCATTATCAGTGAATTTTGTTGCTTATGTTGCCATTAGAAATGAGATAGTTGAAAACAGTAATTTAATATTACTAGAGGAATGTTGCTGCTGCTACTGCTGCTAAGTCGCAGTAGCACTTAGCAGCTACTAAGTGCTTCAGTAGCTTCAGTTGTGTCCGACTCTTAGCGACCCCATGGACTGTAGCCCACTAGGCTCCTCCATCCATGGGATTTTCCAGTCAAGAGTACTGGAGTGGGGTGCCATTGCCTTCTCCGTTAGAATTATAGCAAAACATGAGATCTGTCGATGGGATTAATGATCCCAATCTTGAGCAGAAACTGATGACCCCAGGAGTGAGTACAGAGGGTATCTGTAATACAGATCACTGCAGGCTTGATCTTATGAAAGAACCACTAGGGGGCAGTAGTGTGAACACTTGAAGACAAGCAAAAAATAGCTACCACATTACTACCTTCTCCAGTCCATTCATTCAACAGACATACCAACGATGATTGCTGAGTGTCATCTATGTGTCAAGCACCCTTCTCAGTACTTCTAGGCGGTGATGAACAAGGTAGACAAGGCCTCCACTCCCAAGCTTACCCTGCAAAGGCTGTGCTCTTTACTTGGGCATATAGCTAGACAAGGTGAAAAGAGATACTCCATCAGGCCCAGGCTATATAATCAATATATCTATAGGTTTGTCCTGCCTTTTATGATGCTCTCTTTGTTAAGATCGTCCTTATTGCATACCCGACATAGACACTTCCAGGTGTGAGAAAAGATGGACAGTTGTTAAGTTAGCACACACCAGCAAAGTAATGCTGAAAATTCTCCAAGCCAGGCTTCAACAGTACATGAACCAAGAACTTGCAGATGTTCAAGCTGGATTTAGAAAAGGCAGAGGAACCAGAGATCAAATTACCAACATCTGCTGGATCATAGAAAAAGCAAGAGAATTCCAGAAAACCATCTACTTCTGCTTTATTGATTATGCCAAAGCCTTTGACTGTGTAGATCACAACAAACTGTGGAAAATTCTTCAAGAGATGGAAAAACCAGACCACCTTACCTGCCTCCTGAGAAATCTGTATGCAGGTCAAGAAGCAACAGTTAGAACTGGACCTGGAACAACAGACTGCTTCCAAATCAGGAAAGGAGTACGTAAAAGCTGTATATTGTCACCTGCTTATTTAACTTATATGCAAAATACATCATGTGAAATGCTGGGATTTCACTGGAATAAAGTTAGAATAAAGATTGCTGGGAGAAATATCAATAACCTCAGGTACGCAGATGGCACCACCCTTATGGCAGAAAGTGAAGAAGAACTCAAGAGCCTCTGGATGAAAGTGAAAGAGGAGAGTGAAAAGCTGGCTTAAAACTCAACATTCAAAAAACTAAGATCATGGCATCCGGTCCCATCACTTCATGGCAAATAGATAGTGAAACAATGGAAACAGTAAGGGACTTTATATTTTGGGGCTCCAAAATCACTGCAGATGGTGACTGCATCCATGAAATTAAAAAATGCTTGCTCCTTGGAAGAAAAGCTATAACCAACCTAGACAGCATATTAAAAAGCAGACACATTACTTTGCCAAAAAGGTCGTCTAGTCAAAGCTATGGTTTTTCCAGTAGTCATGTATGGATGTGAGAGTTGGGCCATAAAGAAAGCTGAACACCGAAGAATTGATGTTTTTGAACTGTGGTGTTGGAGAAGACTCTTGAGAGGCCCTTGGACTGCAAGGAGATCCAACCAGTCCATCCTAAAAGAAATCAATCCTGAATATTCATTGGAAGGAAGCTGAAACTCTTAATACTGATGGGAAGAACTGACTGGAAAAAACCCTGATGCTAGAAAAGATTGAAGGTGGGAGGAGAAGGGGACAACAGAGGATGAGATGGTTGGATGATATCACCAACTTGATGGACATGAGTTTGAGTAAGCTCTGGGAGTTGGTGAAGGACAGGGAAGCCTGGCACGCTGCAGTCCATGGGGTTGCAAAGAGTCAGACACGACTGAGCGATTGAATTGAATAATAATAGCAAACACTTCAGTAGTACTTGCTGTTGTCATTTAGTCACTAAGTCATGTCCGACTCTTTGCGATCCCATGGACTGTAGCCCTCCTATGTCCCTGGACTTACTATGTGGCAAGCACTTATGTATATTTACTCATTTAGTCTTATAATCACTATATTGTAATATGTGTTTCATTCATCAGAGGAGGAAATCGAGGTATAGAGAGGTCACATAACTTGCCTATGGTTGGTCATACAGCTGGTGAGTGCTGCTGCTGCTGCTGTTCAATTCCATGCTGCCCAGCTCTGCACTCCGCTACCTCCACTAACATGTCTACTGTCTGCCTGGCCTTTGCACACACTATTTCTTTCACTCCTGACAATCCTGTGAGGTAGGTGATAGAATCTCAATATGGCAGAGGAAGAAACTAAGGCTCAGAGAGAAGAAATGGCAGTGCTAGTGTTCAAACTCAGGACAAGCTGGCTTCAAGGTCGGTGCTCTTCACCACTGCTGCATCCTCTAAGGAGCCTACCCCGGTGAGTTTTGGGGTACTTAGGTACAGACTCACAACTTTCCCTCCGGCAACCCATTTCTTTTATCTATCAGGATGCCCTGGAAGATTATATTTGAAGAGAGAGTTTAAAGAAAAGCTGATAAAATGAAAGCTTGGAAAAATAAATTTTCTTAGACAAAATAAAAGGCTGATCATGCAGAGTTACAGAAAAAGAATGTTTGAGAGTGGTGTCAGGAAGGTAGACAGAAAGTATGCCTGCAGTTAGGTATATGGAAGGTCTTCTGTGTATAGACCATGGCATTTCCAGGATTTATTGAAGAAGTAGAAGAGGTTATTTTTACCAAGGCTTACAAGTTAGTTCAATACCTTTCATGGTATACACGGAAAGAGATGAGAGGCATACAGGAATCAGAAGAGAATTGAAAGAGGCAAGGAGGCAAGGTAACAATGCAAATGAGTTGGGCCGTGTAGATAAACTCCATGCATTTTGTGAAATCTGTTTTAGTCCTCAGCAGACACAGTACCTTTACCATCACCCATCATCGAGGCTTTGATGAATTAGGGCTGACTGGAAAGTAGGACTTTTCATGCTGGCTAAATGATGGGGTAAGAGAATTGTTCAGGGATTCGTGTTTAGCTTTTTATCTTCCGTTTGAAAAGTATTTCTCTCCCACTTGTCTATCCAGATTTTCGGAAAATTCTCAAATCTCTGTAAGAGTTAGCGGATGATATTCTGACTGGTTCTTTTGAGATGTATTCTTAAATGTTATTCCCACTAACAGTCTATGTAGCCTTTTTGACACTTCCAAAATGGTTCTCAAGCCACTAAGATGATCTCATTGCCTTTTGAAGTGCTTTGGTCCCTCATATGGTGGGGAGGGGGTGAGTGGCCTTGGATGTTGGCTTCAGATTTTTTTCTGATGGTGGTTGGCCAAAAACTGTTACCTGGGACACTGACCTTGGTGGGTGGGGCGGGACAGCAGAGAGCATGGGGAACTGGCTGCTTGTTAAGGCTGATTATAGGCAAAACCACTCTGTTGTTCTAGCCCATTTCAGCTCCTTAGACATGTCCCAGGAGTTCAAGTTGCCCCTTAAGAATGAAAAGACCAATTCTACATTCTTGCCTCTCTATGGCACAGGCAATCAAAGGTTTGTCCGGGCTCAAGAAAGAGTCAGACCCATGTGAGTGCAGACGGGTAAGGCTCTTGGTGCTCTGCTCTCTACACACTCTTTTCTGCTCCATTCTAGTGAGTCAGAATTTAGTCCACAGTGGATCTCTGTCCCCCTCAGGACCCAGACACCCTGCCTTGCCTTAGTGACTTGGCTGTGCCCTCCCAGTCCTTCTGACCTCACTTCCCTTTGCCCTAAGTCTTTGCCTTTTTTTTTTTTTTTCCTTTATCTCAACTTTTAAGTTTCTAGGTTTAGGTTAAGTCACTAGGTCCCATATCCACTTATAGGTATGTATCCAAGTCTTTCCATGAAAATCATTCAAGGCTGATGTCCGAAACCCTTAGCCAGCACCCCACCTCCCCTAGTTGTAGTTCCTCAGCTATTTTCCATGTAAAAGCCCCGGGAAACAAAGGCCACTGCTTTGGCCACAGGTCCCAGGCATCCCCTCCCCTGACAGCCCCCACACCCCCCACAAGCTTTACCTTAGAGTTTCTCCAGAGGAGCCCCTCCTCTTCCACAGGTTGACCAGGCTGCTGGACCTGCTGGCGGCCGAGGAGGACTTGCCGTCGCCCACGTGCATGCGCACCACGGTGGACGTGGTGAAGGCGCTGCGCACGTTCCTCTCAGGTTTGGCCAGGATGATGTACACCTTGGGCACGAACATGCAGCCCAACGCCACCGTGGCGCTGAGGCTGACAGAGAAGCACATTGTGATGATCTTGTAGTTGCTGCCAAAGTAGATGGGCACAAAGGCCAGCCAAATGATGCAGGTGGTATACATCGTGAAGGCGATGTACTTGGCCTCGTTGAAGTTCGCCGGAACGTTTCTGGTCTTGAAGGCGTAGAAGGTGCAGCTCAGGATCAGCAGTCCATTGTATCCCAGAGGGGTGACGACCCCTAGGTTGGTGGTGTTACAGATCAGGTAGACCTCTCGAATGCTTGGGTAGTCATGCATTATATCTGGAGGCTCCATGATAAACAGGGCGACGATGATGCCCAGCTGAATGCATATGAGGATGAACGCGATCACCAGCTGGGCGCAGGCACTCATGAATCGGGGCTTTTTGGTACAGATCTTCTTCTTGCTCCCAGCCAGGATTCTGGCAATCCGATTGGTCTTGGTGACCAGAGCCGAGTAGCTCATGGCTGGGGAGAGACCAATGCCTATTCTTTGCAGGTAGCAATAAATCTGTTTGGGCTTTGCAATGAGGCAGAAGGTACACAGGTAGCCCAGGCAGATGCCAGCAAGGATAATGTAGCAGAGTTCCCTGCTGGAGGACTTGACTACCGGCGTATCTCGGTAGATGATGAAGATCGCAGTGACAAACAGGGTGGCCAGCAGGCCAAGGCAGGCAAACACCACGGCTGCGATGGGCTCGGGGTCACCCCAGCGGAGATACTGCACTGGGATCAAGTCACAGCCTGCAGAGACACAGACACACATTGAAGAAGAGGGAAGAAATGTGGATGTGGGTCACCTGTGCTAAGGTACAAGCAGATGCTTGTGACTCTCTCAGTTGGTCTCCAGTCCACCCTTTTAACTTCAGTATCCCATACTAGTCCTTTCCTCAGATATTCAGGGCACTTTTAAAGACTCACTGGTGGGATAAGGACCATGTTGACACACAGCAAGGATCTTGACTCCATTTGCGGATAGTGAAGCCTCCTTCAATAGGAATGAGCAAATGCAAGAGCTGAGGTTTAGCTTCGTTGGTGGATTTGGTTGGTTTGGCAAACAAATCAATTGTACAGAAAGAGTTTGGGGGCATGGGAGGAGGTCACATACAGTAATGTGATGAGTGGCCCAAGATAAGCCCTGGATGTAGGCAGGAGGGGATCTTGCCGGGCAGAGTCTTAGATCGATGGGAAGTCATTGGAGCGATCTATACAGAGTAGAGGAATGAGGTGGTCAGATTTGCGTGTGTGTGTTTTAAACATTGTTTGGATTGCTGTGTGGATTTTGGATGAGATAAAGGTGTAGAGAGATTTGAGAACTATTTGAAATGATAGACTGTTTGGGTGGATGAGATGGTATGTGAAAAGTAAAGGCATGGAGGATGACCAGCGTTGGATCCATCTATTCTGCCTTTGACTCTACCACAAAAAAAAACCACAGCAATGTGGCAACATTTGGGTTATGTGCCTTCTTTTAAAATGTCTTTAGGACAGTGATTCTCAAGCTTGACTACACACTGTAATCACTTAGGTATTTTTTAAGAATACTGTGGCTTAGGTTTTACTGCCAGACTTTATGATTTCACTGGCCTAGGCATCAGGATTTTTAAAAGGCACTCCAAGGGCTTCTAAGTGTGCAGCCAGAGTTGAGAACCATTGCTTTCGAAGGATCATTCCTGTCAATTAGATTTTTAAAACAGAATTGAGATATCTTTATTGAGTGAGCAGGAGAGGAGTTGGTTTTCCCTGATGGCTCAGTGGTAAAGAATCTGCCTGCAGTTCAGGAGACTGGGGTTTGATCCCTGGTTTGGGGAGATCCCCTGGAGGAGAGCATGGGAACCCACTGCAGTATTCTTGCCTGGAGAATCTCACGGACAGAGGAGCCTGCTGGGCTACAGTCCTTGGGGTCGTAAAAGAGTCAGACATAACTGAGAGACTAAACAACAACAATGCAGCCAGACCAGATCTAACTGATATAGGTGTAACTTCCTATATCCCATGGTCAAGGGTGTTGTAGTAAGTGACTGAATGTCAGTGGTTAATTGGAGCTAAGGGAGGCAGCAATAACAGTATGTAATGATGGTATAGGGGCGCAGAATGTGCTACCCCAAAATATATCTTTGACATATTAATTATTTTAGGCTGGTTATTTTCTAAGAAACAGCAGACAAAGGAAAAACTCTGAAAACCAAATAGACGCCTTTTTGTCAGAAATGTTTGCATTTATAAGGGAAATTTCTTTTTGTAAGGGGATCTCCCTCACCGGGGAAGGCAGTGGCACCCCACCCCAGTACTCTTGCCTGGAAAATCCCATGGACAGAGGACCCTGGTGGGCCGCAGTCCATGGGGTCACTAAGAGTTGGACACGACTGAGTGACTTCACTTTCACTTTTCACTTTCATGCATTGGAGAAGGAAATGGCAACCCACTCCAGTGTTCTTGCCTAGAGAATCCCAGGGACGGGGGAGCCTGGTGGGCTGCCATCTATGGGGTCACACAGAGTCGGACACGACTGAAGCGACTTAGCAGCAGTAGCAGCAGCTCCCTCACTGTGTAGAAGAGGAGGATGAACAGTATCGCTAGAAATTCTGATTGGTGGAGAAGGCAAAGACTTAAATCTGCATAATGATCTTTGTTCCCCTTACTGCTGTGCTTTTTCTCACCCTTGCTGACTGTCACCACCCTTAACATCTTTTGTCTTTAACTGAGGATTGTATTTAAGGTAAGGGCTTTGGCCATTTTGGTGAGTTTCTCATTTTTCCTGAGTCTCTCCCCTGTCTACAGGTTATTAAGCTCTTCGATTTCTCTTCTTGTTGTCTCGTGTCAATTTAATTCTTAGACCAGCCAGAAGAACCTAGAAGGGCAGAGGAAAAATTCTTTATCCCTGATAGTGACAAAGAAGTGTATGGTTCTTTCTTTCTTTTTTTTTTTTAATTTTATTTTATTTAACTTTACAATATTGTATTGGTTTTGCCATATATCAAAATGAATCTGCCACAGGTATACATGTGTTTTCAAAATATGTTTAAGGGCAGCTCTCTTGTAAAAAGGAATGGAAACATTCTTTTTCCTTTCCCTTATTTCTGACTTGCCAGTCTCTTTCTTCAAGATCTTAGATTTCAAATAGTATTATTAGTTTCTAATAAGATTCATTATGGGCTTAATAGGATTTGTGAGTTAGCTTAGGATCCCCAGCACACTTTACAAAATAGTTTCTGTGAGAAAATATATGCTTATTTAAAACACCTGTGCTTTTAACTTTAAAAAGTGTGTATGTGGATAGCCCAGAGAAAATATGAGTTATTTTATATAGTGTATAGAATTATAAATAAATGCATATCTCATTGCTGATGAATATGTGTGTTAGTTGCTCAGTCGTGTCTGACTCTTTGTGACCCCATGGACTGTAGCCTGTCAGGTTCCTCTGTCCATGGAATTCTCCAGGCAAGAATACTGCAATGGGCCATTCCCTTCTCCGGGGGATCTCCCGACCCAGAGACTGAACCTGGGTCTCCTGAATAGAAAGCAGATTCTTTACCATCTGAGCCACCAGGGATGCCCGCTAATGACTATACCTGTATCCATAGTTTAAGCAACTGTGTTCACATATGCTGTTTATATGTAGGAATTCAGCTTCTGAAACTTTAGTATACCATAGGGTTAAGGTTCATATTTACAAATTTGTTCCTCATAGAGACTATTTTACAACAAGAAAATAGGGACCAATCATTTCTATCATTCTTCCATAACAGTTTATAATAGTGATATGACAGTGAAATTTATCATATACTGTAGTTAATTCTCTAGGAGTCTATTTCCCCTGCTAGATCCTGAGCTATTAAATGACCATAGTAATTTACTTATAGAGGAAAGATATTTTGTGGTACATGAAGCAGGAGTCCCTTCATTAGCTAAAGAGAATCACTGTGTTTATATAATTACATATATATTTCCCTAATGGCTCAGTGGTAGACTCCACCTGCCAATGAGGGAGACACAGTTTCAGCCCCTGGTTTGGGAACATCTCCTGGAGAAGGAAACAACAATGCACTCCAGTATTCTTGCCTCAGAAACGCCATGGACAAAGGACCTAGAGGGCTATAGTCCATGGACTTGCAAAGAGCTGGACGCGACTTAGCGATGAAACAACAACAAGAAAGGCTTTCCCTCCACTCGCTTCTTTTTGTTACCCCATACTGTTTTACTGAATCTTAACTGTTTTTGTATAAATGTAATTAGCATACCAATTACTAAATGCTTTCTATATGATAAGATTCACCACTATTTTTATGACAAATATATTCTGAACTCTTCATGTACAACCTATTAACATCATGTGTGAACCTAAAGAAAGCTCCACTAGATATGTGTTGGTCTAATAAGTTGTGACTATTTTCACAAACTTGTCAGAATTTATACATTCAAATGAGTGTTTTTTTTTTTCATTTGACATGAACCACTCCAAAGACTTTATGTTGAGTTTAATGATGTTACCATTGCACAAAATACTTTTGAAGCTATTCTCTTGGAATAGCAAATTGGATTCTGATTAGAGTGTTATAATCACTGAATCTTATAATTGGATAAGATCTTAGAGTTTCCAAAAATGAATGTGCATCACAGTCACTGGGAGAGTCTATAAAAGTACAACTCAAAAGTCTAAACTCAAGAGATTTCAAATCAGTACATGGAGGTGGGACAAAGGATTCTTTTTAATAAGAAGGCTGAATAATGAACGTGAGAGGTGGATCATAAAGAAGGCTGAGCGCTGAAGAATTGATGCTTTCAGACTGTGGTGTTGGAGAAAACTCTTGAGAGTCCCTTGGACAGCAAGGAAATCAAACCAGTCAGTCCTAAAGGAAATCAACCCTGAATATTCACTGGAAGGACTCATGCTGAACCTGAAGCTCCAATACTTTGGCCACCTGATGAGAAGAGCTGACTCATTGGAAAAGATCCTCATGCTAGGAAAGATTGAGGGCAGGAGAAGGGGGCAACAAAAAATGAGATGGTTGGATCGCAACACCAACTCAGTGGACACGAAACTGAGCAAACTGGGAGAGAATGAAGGACAGGGAAGCCTGGCACCCTGCAGTCCATGGGGTCACAAAGAATGAGACACAACTGAGTGACTGAACAACAACAGCAAAGTTCAATGACTGTACAACTGGCCCTGGGTTGGCAGCCCAACCACAGAGATCATCAAGCTGACTTCTCATCCAGTATGTGAATGTCTTATATGACAATTCCCTAACCCTACCTCAGGCTTTCCATGAACTATAGTGTCTCAGGGCCAGGACTAGTAGTAGGAGGAAGATAGATTGGAAATTCAGGAGGTCTGGATGGCAGGTAGAGACTAGAGGTGAACTAAATGGTTAGAAAGCTATCACATAGAACTGTCAAGGGGTGATAGGGTGACAGCTAAAAGCCACTGTCCTGAGGACATTCAGCTGGTAAAGATACTCCAGGGCTAGTACTGAAAGAAATGATGATGTAGATAGATAGCAGAGTCAGGATGCTGCTGCTGCTGCTAAGTCACTTCAGTTGTGTCCGACTCTATGTGACCCCATAGACGGCAGCCCACCAGGCTCCCCTGTCCCTGGGATTCTCAAGGCAAGAACACTGGAGTCAAGATAGAGGCTTCCAACCAAGCCAATGGCAGTGCTATTAACTGCGAAGAGGGCTGTTGGAAGAAAACGGTCACAGTTAATAGGAATGACATCTAGTCCCAGTTTGGACATGTTGTATTTGAAATGTTTATGACCAGTGGAGCAGACAGAAGCAGAAGCTTAGGAGAGATATCAGGGTGGAAGGTATAGCTTTAGGCATCATCTGTGAGTAGAAATTAGAGACATAGAAATGAATGTAATCAACAAGGAAATTCATGGATATAGATTAAAATTCTGAGGAGCCTACACGTCTGATGTGACACTGACCTCAAGGAATGGCAGTGGAAGATGACATGTCAGGGAAGACATAAGCTAGATCAGCTAGAAAGAAGGAAGGATGTCAGAGGCCAAAGGAAAGTGGTTCCCTGGATGACCCACCACACCCCTCCTCTAAAAATACAGTTTAAATTTTTCTTTTCTTTTTCCTTCTTAAATCCTCACCCACAGAACTTGCACAGGTTTTTGAGCTTCAGTTTCTAGATCTCTTTCCTGGTGGTGTATTGCTCTCATATGTACCCGTTTCCTATTCATGCCCGTGCTCAGTTGCTTCAGTTGTGCCCCACTCTTTGCGACCCATGGACTGTAGCCCACCAGGCTCCTCTGTCTTCCCTGGCCTGTCATCTTCCGCTGCCATTCCTTGAGGTCAGTTGTCACATCAGACTTGCAGGCTCCTCAGAATTCAAATCTATATCCATGAATTTCCTTGTTGATTACATAGAATTCTCCAGGCAAGAAAACTGGATGTGTTGCCATTTCCTTCTCTAGGAGATCCTCCGGACCCAGGGATTGAACCTTCGTCTCTTACGTCTCCTTCACTGGCAGGTGGGTTCTTGACCTCTAGTGCCACTTGGGAAGCCCCCTGCTTTCCCTACTATTACATCTAATTCCTTTGAGCAAGGGGTGGTATCCTTCCATTGCTGTATTCCTGTCATGGGACATGTTCTATCCCATCTCAGAATCTTGAGATACTGTTAACATTATTTAGATTTTCAATGATTACTATCCCCACTTTGCATTGGTTTACAAACATCCGGATGCCCTGTTATTCTTCCTAAATCTCTTCCTTATCAGATCAGATCAGTCGCTCAGTCGTGTCCGACTCTTTGCGACCCCATGAACCGCAGCACGCCAGGCCTCCCTGTCCATCACCAGCTCCCGGAGGTCACTCAGACTCGCATCCATTGAGTCAGTGATGCCATCCAGCCATCTCATCCTCTGTCGTCCCCTTCTCCTCCTGCCCTCAATCCCTCCCAGCATCAGAGTCTTCTCCAATGAGTCAACTCTTCGCATGAGGTGGCCAAAATACTGGAGTTTCAGCTTTAGCATCATTCCTTCCAAAGAAATTCCAGGGCTGATCTCCTTCAGAATGGACTGGTTGGATCTTCTTGCAGTCCAAGGGACTCTCAAGAGTCTTCTCCAACACCACAGTTCAAAAGCATCAATTCTTCGGCGTTCAGCCTTCCTCACAGTCCAGCTCTCACATCCATACATGACCACAGGAAAGACCATAGCCTTGACTAGGCGAACCTTTGTTGGTAAAGTAATGTCTCTGCTTTTGAATATGCTATCTAGGTTGGTCATAACTTTCCTTCCAAGGAGTAAGCGTCTTTTAATTTCATGGCTGCAGTCACCATCTGCAGTGATTTTGGAGCCCAGAAAAACAAAGTCTGACACTGTTTCCACTGTTTCCCCATCTATTTCCCATGCAGTGATGGGACCAGATGCCATGATCTTCGTTTTCTGAATGTTGAGCTTTAAGCCAACCCTTTCACTCTCCACTTTCACTTTCATCAAGCGGCTTTTTAGCCCCTCTTCACTTTCTGCCATAAGAGTGGTGTCATCTGCATATCTGAGGTTATTGATATTTCTCCCGGCAATCTTGATTCCAACTTGTGTTTCTTCCAGTCCAGCATTTCTCATGATGTACTCTGCATATAAGTTAAATAAACATGGTGACAATATGCAGCCTTGACGTACTCCTTTTCCTATTTGGAACCAGTCTGTTGTTCCATGACCAGTTCTAACTGTTGCTTCCTGACCTGCATACAGATTTCTCAAGAGGCAGATCAGGTGGTCTGGTATTCCCATCTCTTTCAGAATTTTCCATAGTTTATTGTGATCCACACAGTCAAAGGCTTTGGCATAGTCAATAAAGCAGAAATAGATGTTTTTCTGGAACTCTCTTGCTTTTTCCATGATCCAGCGGATGTTGGCAATTTGATCTCTGGTTCCTCTGCCTTTTCTAAAGCCAGCTTGAACATCAGGAAGTTCACGGTTCACATATTGCTGAAGCCTGGCTTGGAGAATTTTGAGCATTACTTTACTAGCGTGTGAGATGAGTGCAATTGTTCGGTAGTTTGAGCACTCCTTGGCATTGCCTTTCTTTGGGATTGGGATGAAAACTGACCTTTTCCAGTCCTGTGGCCACTGCTGAGTTTTCCAAATTTGCTGGCATATTGAGTGCAGCACTTTCACAGCATCATCTTTCAGGACTTGGAATAGCTCCACTGGAATTCCATCACCTCCACTAGCTTTGTTCGTAGTGATGCTTTCTAAGGCCCATTTGACTTCACATTCCAAGATGTCTGGCTCTAGGTCAGTGATCACATCATCATGATTGTCTAGGTCTTGAAGATCTTTTTTGTACAGTTCTGTGTATTCTTGCCACCTCTTCTTAATATCTTCTGCTTCTGTTAGGTCCACACCATCTCTGTCCTTTATCGTGCCCATCTTTGCATGAAATGTTCCTTTGGTATCTCTGATTTTCTTGAAGAGATCCCTAGTCTTTCCCATTCTGTTGTTTTCCTCTATTTCTTTGCATTGATCACTGAAGAAGGCTTTCTTATCTCTTCTTGCTATTCTTTGGAACTCTGCATTTAGATGTTTATATCTTTCCTTTTCTCCTTTGCTTTTCGCTTCTCTTCTTTTCACAGCTATTTGTAAGGCCTCCCCAGACAGCCATTTTGCTTTTTTGCATTTCTTTTCCATGGGGATGGTCTTGATCCCTGTCTCCTGTAGAATGTCCGAACCTCATTCCATAGTTCATCAGGCACTCTATCTATCAGATCTAGGCCCTTAAATCTATTTCTCACTTCCACTGTATAATCATAAGGGATTTGATTTAGGTCATACCTGAATGGTCTAGTAGTTTTCCCTACTTTCTTCAATTTCAGTCTGAATTTGGCAATAAGGAGTTCATGGTCCGAGCCAGAGTCAGCTCCTGGTCTTGTTTTTGCTGATTGTATAGAGCTTCTCCATCTTTGGCTGCAAAGAATATAATCGATCTGATTTCGGTGTTGACCATCTGGTGATGTCCATGTACAGAGTCTTCTCTTGTGTTGTTGGAAGAGGGTATTTGCTATGACCAGTGCATTTTCTTGGCAAAACTCTATTAGTCTTTGCCCTGCTTCATTCCGTATTCCAAGGCCAAATTTGCCTGTTACTCCAGGTGTTTCTTGACTTCCTACTTTTGCATTCCAGTCCCCTATAATGAAAAGGACATCTTTTTTGGGTGTTAGTTCTAAAAGGTCTTGTAGGTCTTCATAGAACCTTTCAACTTCAGCTTCTTCGGTGTTACTGGTTGGGGCATAGACTTGGATTACTGTGACATTGAATGGTTTGCCTTGGATACGAACAGAGATCATTCTGTCATTTTTGAGATTGCATCCAAGTACTGCATTTTGGACTCTTTTGTTGACTATGATGGCTACTCCATTTCTTCTGAGGGATTCCTGCCCACAGTAGTAGATATAATGGTCATCCGAGTTAAATTCACCCATTCCAGTCCATTTTAGTTCGCTAATTCCTAGAATGTCGACATTCACTCTTGCCATCTCTTGTTTGACCACTTCCAATTTGCCTTGATTCATGGACCTGACATTCCAGGTTCCTATGCAATATTGCTCTTTACAGCATCGGACTTTGCTTCTATCACCAGACATATCCACAGCTGGGTATTCTTTTTGTTTTGGCTCCATCCTTTCATTCTTTCTGGAGTTATTTCTCCACTGATCTCCAGTAGCATATTGGGCCCTTACTGACCTGGGGAGTTTCTCTTTCAGTATCCTATCATTTTGTCTTTTCATACTGTTCATGGGGTTCTCAAGGCAAGAATACTGAAGTGGTTTGCCATTCCCTTCTCCAGAAATCTCTTCCTTATAGTCTGTGAATTACTGGGCCTTTTCTCCATTAATAGTTTTTTTTTTCTTTTTTCTTTTAATCCCTGTTTCATTCTTAGTATAATGGTAAATTATTGGCAGTACTCAGTGTACTGGTAAGTCACGACTAGAAGGGTTTGTAGAAGTTAACTAAGAATGTATGGAATGTGCACTGTATATTTTATTATACATTTAATCAGTTTAGCATATGCTTTCATATTTTAGATTAAAGAATCTTGATCATATCAGTAAAGTTCCCTCCTAACAAGCATATTAGAGTTTCTCAGAAGATGCACAAGTATTTCCTCTCTGAAAAGCACAGGAGGCATAAATTACAAAACCAAGGCCTGTTTTCTGATATTTATTAAGAAAGGTCTCCATTTCTCACTTTCCTCCCTGCCCTCACTTTCATGTCTGATCTGTATTCTGTGATTCTCTAGTATAATCCATCCTTTCATAGCATACAGTGACATATATTGGAGATAACAGGAGTTTTTTTCTTTTCCATTACAGTTTATTTCAAGATACTGAATATAGTTCCTTGTGCTGTGCATAGCATCTTGTTGTGTATCTGTTTCTGTATAGTAGTTTGTATCTGCTCACCCCTAAATCCTAGTTTATCCCTCCCCACCGCCTTTCCCCTTTGGTAACTATACGTTTGTTTTCTATGTCAATGGGTCTGTTTCTGTTTTGAAAATAAGTGCATTTGTATCTTTTTTTTTTTTTTTTTAAATTCCAAATATAAGTGATCATATGATATTTGCTTTTCTCTGACATACTTCACTTGGTATGATAATCTCTAGGTCCATCCATGTTGCAGAAAATGGCATTATTTTATTTTTTATGGCCCAATAATATTCCATGATACATATGTATGTATACATGCCCATATATATGTGTACATCTGTGTCACGTCTTTTATCCACTCATCTGTCAATGGACGTTTAGGTCACTCCCATGTCTTGGCTATTGTGAATAGTGCTGCTGTGAATATGGGTTCATAAATCTTTTTGAATTAGAGTTTTCCCCAGATAGATACCAAGGAGTGGGATTATAGGAATCATTTGGTAACTCTATTTTTGGTTTTATAAGGACCCTCCATACTGTTCTTCATAGTGGCTGTACCACTTTACATTCCCAGCAACAATGTAGGAGAGTTCCCTTTTCTCTATACCTTCTCCAGCAGAAAATACACTTTTTTTTTAAGGGATAGCGAAGTGCCAAAACTGTATTATGCACATTATCCTGTGGTTCCCCTGTGTGCTGCTCATACATCTGATGAGAGATGGATGGCTCACTGATTTCCTGGACACCTAAAAACAATGTGACTGCTTAGCAATAATTGTTACTCATGCTTACTGTTTGGGTATCAGTCTTACAGGGTTCCTAGACTGTTGGGTTTTCAAACCCTCTTCCAAGTCTTTGTTCAAGCAGAATGAATGAGGAGTTAAAGATCCTAGAACATGTGCCTGATGGTCTGTATGGTGACTTGGCAGGGACTCCTTGCTGAGCTCCACACTTCCTGTATGATTTTAGAGGAAAGGAAGATCCTGCTGAGAATATCTGAGAGTCAGATTGTGTGTCCTTTGCTGTCAGTCAGGGCATTTCAGGTATACAAAGCTCATGTGGGGCTCTTGTGGGACTCTCCTTTGGCACATGAACAACAGACATGCCCAGAGTGCAAGGGGCTGCCTGGAACCAACATCGTCACGCCTGCTTTCAGTTGGTTCCACCAATAGACCATGGGTCTGCCTTTTCTTCTTTCTTTACGTGTCTGGATTTGGGTCTCTAGGTTTCTGGCTTGAGATCACAGGATGATGCAGACTCAGAATTCTTTCTGCCTTGTTCATAACCCTGATCATTTAATATCTTCTCATCACTTAGCCTAAGCTGATTTTTTTCTGCTTTGATATTTGAGAAGAATTGGAAGTGGTGTGTGTGTCTGTGTTATATTTAGTGTTGTTTAGTTGCTAAGTTCGGGGAAGGCAATGGCACCCCACCCCGGTACTTTTGCCTGGAAAATCCCATGGACGGAGGAGCCTGGTAGGCTCCAGTCCGTGGGGTCGCTAAGAGTTGGACACGACTGAGCGACTTCACTTTGACTTTTCACTTTCGTGCATTGGAGAAGGAAATGGCAACCCACTCCAGTGTTCTTGCCTGGAGAATCCCAGGGACAGGGGAGCCTAGTGAGCTTCCGTCTATGGGGTCGCACAGAGTCGGACACGACTGAAGCAACTTAGCAGCAGCAGCAGCAGCAGTTGCTAAGTTGTGTCCAGGTCTTTGCAACCCCATGGACTGTAGCCTGCCAGGCTTCTCTGTTCATGGGTGTTCCCAGGCCAGAATACTGGAAAAGGTTGCCATTTCCTTCCCCGGGGAATCTTTTTGACCCAAGGATCAAACCCATGTCTCCTGCATTGGCAGACAGATTCTTTACCACTGAGCCACCTGGGAAGCCCATGTTCTATTGTATTACTGTAAATACAATCTGTTTTGTGTGTATATATGTGCATATGTGAGGGGGTGTGAGAGAGAGGTCATATTGTTTAGGTCTATCAGCAAGGAAGGGGGACCCTGGTGGGCTGCCGTCTATGGGGTCACACAGAGTTGGACACGACTAAAGTAACTTAGCAGCAGCAGCAGCAGCTCTACTTTACTATAAGCACCCTGATGTCAGAGACTACTCTGCCTCTTTTGCTCACAAATGGAACCCTGTCCTGAGCACAGTGCTTCACTCATATGGTTAGCATAGAATTTACAAATTAATATACAGTACCTACTATATAATTAAAGTATGTAATTATCATCTTGGTATATAGATCAAGTCATTCTCAGCAAACCTTTTTGTTGCCTTTAGGAAGTCCCAAGTTACAGAACTGTTATGTACTGTTGTAGAAAGAAATTTAAATTTGGTGTTTTACACCTGAATCTTAGAGTAAGGATTCTAAACCAGAGAGGGCAAAACTAAATAAACACCTAAGAGGCTTCCCTCTGCCTAGTGGCGTGACGCGTCTCACATTAGAAATGTTCTGGGTACTGACTTGGCAGTGATCAATATTTGTGCTTGACTGATTAATTCTGAGTAATTCACTGGATCTGGGAATTATGAGTAGAAGAAAGAGGGTGGCAGTCACAGAAGTCATTTTCTTTAACAAGTATAATTTACTGTAAAGTTCAGATACACTGTTGCCCAAAAGGCTGTTGTTAATTGCAACATTTTTACTCTAGGCCAGAACAAAAGCCTCCAGGTCCTCTTCAGGAAAAGCATATTCTAGAGTTGATTGATTTTCCCTTTCCCTTAGATGAAACAAACATACCATGAACACTCCCTCAAATAAAAAGTTAGTCTCTATTCAAAATGTTAGGTTTTATGGACAGTCACTCAATGGGAAGCCACTTTATTCTTGTTTATGCCAGCACTAAAAAAAGGAGAAACTAACATTTATTGAGTGCCTACTAAATGTCAGGTGTTAACCTAGATATTTTAGGTAATTTTCATAATAAACAAGTCAGGTAAGCATCATTAACTTTATTTTACAAAGAGACAAAATGAGGTTTAATCTGACTTGGTGCTGAGATGAAAACCCTGTGAAAGTTTTGATTGGTTAACTGATTGACTTAGCTATTCCCTTCTCCAGGGGAATCTTCCAACCCAGTGATCAAACCCAAGTCTCCTGCACTGCAGGCAGATTCTTTACCATCTGAGCCACCAGAGAAGCTTATGTTACATCAGGGGAGCCAGACTGATCAAAGTGTTCCTTTCAAAGGGCCCCTGAGGTTAATTAGTAGGAGGGAGAATCATGAATTATCAGCAGTGTCTGCCATGGGCAAGGAGGGGTTAATGGTGACATAGGTATTTGATGTTTGTTAGTAGTAGTGTTAGCCACTCAGTCGTGTTCAACTCTTGGCAACCCCATGGGCTGCAGCCCCTCAGGGTCCTCTGTCCATGGGATTCTCCAAGCAAGAATATTGGAGTGGGTTGCCATTCCCTTCTCCAAGGGATCTTCCAGACCCAGAGATGGAGCCCAGGTCTCGTACATTGCAGGTAGTTTCTTTACCATCTGAGACATTGATATTTGTTATCCTGATATAAATCCATGCTCCCATCTGAGAAATCTCATTGGTTCAGAGTCTTCAGCAAGGTTCTCATCCTGGCTTATATGTTGTACTGAGGGTTGCTAGGTAGACACAGATTAGTAAGTTAGTCCTTTTGTGTCCCTAAAGTTTTCTAGTGTGGACATTTTTTTTCTGAATGCACACCTAGTATCCATAGCACATGGGGACAAGAACTGTTGGTAGGACACGGCTAACATAGGGGACTCCCAGCTACCCATTTGTCATTGGATCCAGCCTATTTCACGCCCTTCAAAGTTTAGTACATATTTTTTGTTTTAGATTCCCTTAAATAAAATTCCCTCAGAGAAATGGCAACTCAGGGCTATAGTTTTTATTTATTTATTTTTTGCTGGTTTATTTTATAGGGTAATTTGAAATTGTATGCATAGATTTATTTCACAATTAAGACAATAAAGAATGATGTAATAGTTCTGCAGAGTGCTGAGAGGGGGGATTATCAAAGATGCACATTGGTAGGGAACAGCTTTGCAAAATATGACTTCTGGTCATACTGCAGATGAATAAGAGAGGGAAAACAGCATATGAATTTAAGTAATAATAAAATGTGCTGGCTGGGATACTTCGCTCCATCTTTACCTTTCCTCTCTCCCTCATTAGCTGACTCATTACTCTTTCATTTTCTGGCTCTTGTTTGAGCATGGCTTTTCTGATTCCTGGAGCGACAGGTTCCTCCCCTGTGGTCAGACAGCTCCTCCTGCCTGTCATGTCTCTTGCACACTTTTTTTTGCACATGATAGCACAACTGTGATGCTCATAGTGAGCTTGTCAGTTTCATGCAGTAGGCAGAGAGATTGAGCAACAGGAGACTGCATTTTGCTCTGCTGTGCCAGGCACTGCAGCCAGCACACAATAGGCCGTTAAACAGGTTGAACAAATGAAAGATTCTGCCAATGGCAGGGAGACCAGCTGAGGACTCCGGAGACACACACTTCACTTCTGGCTGGCGTGCAAATACTTTCTGTGATTATGGGGGTCTTCCTCCGCGCATCTGCGTCTCCATTTTTCTATACAAAAAATGGAAATAAGGCAAACTTCTCTTTCCTAATGAAGATTTTAATATAGAAAACCCTTGTAGAAAAGTCTGCATACGAGAAATTTAAGACTGATTGCCTGAAAAGCCCAGTGAAGCAATTATTCAGGACTGAGAAAATAAAACACTTAAGACTGTTTTTGTATTTTACTGGAATAAAACATTGAAGTCATCAATTTTAAACCAACAGATAATGAATGGAATTTTACAGACATGATTTGAGCTATAATGAGTGTTTTACAATTAATTTCTCTTTATTTCTGTTAATTTTCTGGCTTGCCAGACTCTTTTTCAGGCTCCCTTTCTTCTGCTTTCAGTCTTTTTTTTTTTTTTTTAAACTTTTTACAAATAATCTGCATAGACAGTAAAAAGCCTTTTCCTCTTGTGATTGTTCTTCTATCCAAATGTTCAAAGGGTTTCCGATTTTGTGACTCAGAATTTTGGCTGCCACTCCCTAGGTTTGATGGTACTCCTGTATTTCCATAGTCCCGGTTACACAGTCTTGATTTTTTTATTTTTTCCTTTGAGATACACCAGACTGTTCTAGGGCTTGGGTTTACATTACCTTTCCTAAGATTGGCTGCAAAAATTCAGTGCATACCCTGCCATGGATTTTTACTTCCTGTTTCTCCTTCTCAGAACGCCAGTTTCTGAATTTTAAGTATTGTCATATTATAAGGATTCCTCAGGTAAGCTACTGGTATATATTTAAGTAACAACAATATTCATGTTCATTATAAAATGAAAATATGAGAAACAAAGTCCCTATGTGAAAGTGCACTGAAAATTGTTCACTGAGCAAATCTAGTGTGTTACACTCCCCTCTTAGTTCAGTTCACATTATTGAGTGCCTGTTCTACCCAAGGTCCTGAGTCTGCACTGTGTCTATACAAAGGCAATTGTTTATTCCTTTAAAATAGTCTGCTGGTCCAGTGCTCAGGCTCTCTGCTCTGCTGGGCACCACCCTGAGCACTGTACCCTTATTTCTCCTTTACGATCCACAACCTTCTGTGAAGTGGGCCCCGTTGTTTCATGCATTTTCAATCAAGGAAACCGAGGTAGTAGGATTGTAATTGAGGAGCATTTGAAAAGGAACCAGAGGAGGAGAAGAAGAGAGAAGGGGGAGAGAAAAAGAAGAAATGTAAAGGAAACAGCCAAAATTACAAGTCAGATATACAGAGGAAGCCCTCTACAGCACAGTGATAGAATGTCATGAGAGAATTACAATATTTCTGGGAATTACTACTGAGAGTTCAGGTGGGAAATCAGTTAAAGGTTTAGGAGGGAAGATAATAATGCCTTCCTGCCTACATCTCAAGGATTAAAGTGAGGACCATATAAAATAACACGTGACTTGAACAGTGGTGTAATAATTATGAAGTGTGAAAAAGGGGGAAAAGAAGTATATACATAAAACAATACTGAGTCAACATCTGCTAAATTGCTTGTGTGTTTTATTGGATTGTGCTATGTTTTTCTGGGGAAAAGCCAGGCCTATTTTATCTTTCTAGCTGGTTTATAAATACACGACCCAAGTAAATGGTATTGTATTGTCTTAAGTTGCTTGTAAGTACAAGGCAGCACATATGCTCTCTGAATTTTTCACTCAAAGTGATTTTTTAAGAGGTGGCAAGATAGGAGACATTTATCTACTTCATATTACTCATGTAATACACCAGTGCTTTATGAAGCATTTTCCAAGTAGGTTAGATAATGTAGTGGTAGGCACTGTGTTATAATGTTTTATGTTCCCTGGGGTGGGGGAGGGAACGTGAGAATTTATTTCTGCTAAGCTATATTTATCAAAAGCTGAAATCACTGAAACCACAGCATTTCCTTCAGTCTGGTTATATCAGAGTGGTTTTTGACCATGATGACATTGTTTTTAGCCAGACCACAAATTTATCATTTTGAAGAGGAATATAATGTACATTTTTCATTGCTCAGTTTCCAGCAAGATGCAAAGTAGTTTATGTTCTCTTTGAGGACCTGTTTTGAGAAGGTCCATTGAGAGAAGGCATTTTAACATTTATTTTTGCTGAAGGAAATGGTGTTTACATTTACAAGGATACCATCTTTTTGACTGGTTTGGTGGGATACATAACTTTATAAGTTACTGAGAAATGAGAATAGTAAGGAGCCATTTTATAATTTATCAGTATACGAGCCCCGGCACCTCACTGAAAAAGTGTTGTTCTTTTCAGCAGTGACTGAAACAACTTCATCAAATTCATTTATTTGAAAAAGACCACTGCACAAAATTTTTCACAGCATTTTAGAGATTCTTTTAGAGAGAATCCAGCAATTAACGGTCATTTTGTTGTTGCCTACAGCTTCTGATTATCAAGGATAAAAACATGATTTTTCAAGGAAGACTTTCATACTAAGGCTTGAGCCTTACTCCTGCTACTTATGTGTGATCACAAGTATGGATATTTTACATTTTCAACTCAGTTTTCTGTAAAATGGAGATAGTGATTCCAACTTTTCTGGATAAGATATAAGGAGGACTGGGGGCAGAACATGAAGTTCCTATTATAGTGGGTGACAGGCACTTAATACATGAGGATTTGTTGCCTTTCTTCTATTCTGTAATTTATTTCTTAGCAAATATTTATTGAGTGTCTGCTGTGTTCTAGAAGCCTGTTTTTCCCAAGTGGACAAAACATGCAACCCCCACACCCCTCTTTAGCTTGTATTCTAATTGGGGAGACTGACAATATGTGATCAGCAAAAATAAATGAACACATTAGCAACAGAATAGAATAAAAGGTTATGTGTGAAGTGGGGAAAATCAGAGGTGGAAGAGGCTGAAGAGGGACAACTGGTAGTCGTAAGCAAGTTGGTCAAGGTAGATATGTGAGCAAGGACTTGAAGGAGGAAAGTCTAATAGCAGTATGGATGTCTAGGGTGGAGCATTCTAGGCAGAGACCCTGGGATAAGAGCTTCCGGATATTTAACAGAAGAATAAAAGGACCAGTGTATTGGGGGACAGAGAGAGATGAAGTGAAAGGGAAAATAGTCCAGATCCATAACAAAGGGCCAGGTCTTATAGAACATAAATGTGACTTTGAATGAGGGGGAACTATTGTATATTCTTGGACCATGGACTAACATGATCTGGCTTAGTTTTTAAAAAGGTATCTTTTCCCAGGTTATTGAGAAAGGGGCTTTAGGTCAGGGCAAGAGTAGAATCAGGATGATTAGTTAGGAGGTTATTTCACTAGTAAAGGTGATTAATCATGATTACTAGGGCCTGGATCTATTTCTCCCCTGGGGAGGTAGTGAGACGTGGTGGACTTCTATATTTGAAGGAAGAGTCAATGGAACTTCCTGACCAGTTGACCAAAAGATAAGAGAAAATTCAAAAGATGATTCCAAAGTTACTGGCCTGAGCTACTGAAAGAATGAATTTGCCATCCCATGAAATACAGAATGCTAAGGATGGAGCAGCCTTGGGGAACGAGAAGGTAAAGACCTGGATTTCAGTTTTGGAAATGTAAAATGAAATATCTATTGCACATTCAAATAAATATGTCAAGTAGGCAGTTGAATATTCAAGTCTGGAGGTTTATGAGAAGTCTGGGCTATATATTTAAATTCAGAAATTTGCAGTGTATACCCGAGAATGAGACTAAGAAAACCAGTGAAGCAAATGTAGATAGAAGAGGATGAAGACTGAAGCCCAGGACACCCCAGAACTCTATCCTTACTTCTATTTCCACCACACAGTTAGATGTAAATGTAAAAATACTGAAAGCAGTAGATGCTAGATCTCACCTGAGAAGGTTCATTTTTTTTGTTATTGAGGAAAACAGAAAAAGTGAATAATGATTCCATTATTATCCACTGAAACCAGAAAAACTTTTGTTCAGAGAGAGTGATTAAAAAAATAGATAGCAGGGGGAAAAAATAATCTAGTTTCAAGCATAAGAGGAATCAAAGCATCAGTCTTGGGAATAGATTTCAGTCTAGAATGGAAGACAAAAACAGGCACATGTATGAAAATTTGTGAATTTTAGTGTTCACATGATATTTTTTTAATGTACTTTGGCAAACTGGAAACAACCAACATTAACACAAAATAATAAATGTGGTTTATGTGTCCAGTTGTTAATGTACAGGCAGTAATTATTGTACTCCTTGTCATTCATGCATTGATAATGAAATAGCAGCAAAATATATTAACTAAAGAAAAAAACAGTAGAGACTGGGCACTGTAGCTGAGTTAATCAGCACCCCAGAACCTAAAAGAAATAAATAGGAAACAACAAGAAATTAAAAATAGAAAGATGCCATATGCTGTTTAGATTTCTTGTAGTTCATGACTATGATATCTTTATGGAGCTTCCAAATTACATTAACCTTGTGTGATCCATTCATTTGGAATCAGAAATCATTTGGAATCTTATTATAAGAAGGTAATCTAAGTGAGGTTAAAAGAGAAGTTTATAATAGTTCAACAAATTCAAATTCATTGCCTATTCTGTGCCATTTGCTGGGCTAGACAATCATTGACTTAGAGGATATTACTTTAAAATGTGAAAGACATTCGATAGAGGTTGGAACTTTTCCCAGATTTTCTCATTTATTTTTAAATCAGTCTATCTCTATATTCATTTTTCGTCACTATGTTTTTCAACTTAATTAACACTAGTCAATTAAGTGATGCTAGTGGTAAATAACCCATCTGCCAGTGCAGGAGAGGCAAGAGAAGCAGGTTCAGCCCCTGGGTTGGGAAGATCCCCTGGAGAAAGAAAGGGCAACCCACTCCAGTATTCTTGCCTGGAAAATTCCATGGACAGAGAAGTGTGGCAGGCTACAGACCACATGGTAGCAAGGAGTTGGTCCCCACTTAGTGACTAAACAACAACCACCATAAAAGAGTGATAATCACTAACATAATTGAATTGTTAACAGGTACCAAACTATTTGTGTGCTATTTAATCTCTCCAGTAATTCTATGAGCTAATTACTACTGTTACTTAAATTTTTTAGGTAAGAGGAAGCTCAGGGAAGGGAAATTTACATTTTCTTAAAGTCACACAGTGAGTCATTGATGGCGTGTGGATTTCAACAGGGATGTGTCTGACTCCAAGCCTTTTGATTTAAGCCACTGTTATTGGAAGATAATAAAGATGAATTGTTCAAGACATGTTTCACAGGCAGTTAGAAATCTCAGCTTTATTTTTTTGCACTATGTTGTCATAAATTTTGCCTTTCTTAGATAGCACTGGTGAGTCTATGTAACAAAAGTAAGGGAAATCTATTAATAGAAAGTGCTTAGGGATCCAGGAACTCTATTGTTAAAAGTATTTTTTTTTTTTTTTTACAACTGGTCACCTTTATAATGTCTGATATTTAGAAAAGGATATTTTCCATACGTAGGCTTTGATAGGAAACTAAATGTGAAATAGTGATTCAGTTGCTTTGAAATAGCTTGGTTATATTCAAAAAAATATTTATGAATACACATTCCATAGAAATATTCCTTAGAGTTTTGCTTTCTCCTTAAAAATTCTTCTCCTTTTACCTGGTTAATCTCTCATTTAGACATGAACTTGGATTTGGACATGAAATTTGATTCCATTCCATGATCTGGTTCATTTTTTTCTCCTCAATGTAATCAGCACTTACTCTCATCAGATCAGATCAGATCAGATCAGTCGCTCAGTCATGTCCGACTCTTTGCAACCCCATGAATCGCAGCACACCAGGCCTCCCTGTCCATCACCAACTCCCAGAGTTCACTCAGACTCATGTCCATCGAGTCAGTGATGCCATCCAGCCATCTCATCCTCTGTCGTCCCCTTCTCCTCTTGCCCACAATCCTTCCCAGCATCAGAGTCTTCTCCAATGAGTCAACTCTTCGCATGAGGTGGCCAAAATACTGGAGTTTCAGCTTGAGCATCATTCCTTCCAAAGAAATCCCAGGGCTGATCTCATTTAGAATGGACTGGTTGCATCTCCTTGCAGTCCAAGGGACTCTCAAGAGTCTTCTCCAACACCACAGTTCAAAAGCATCAATTCTTCAGCGCTCAGCCTTCTTCACAGTCCAACTCTCACATCCATACATGACCACAGGAAAGACCATAGCCTTGACTAGGCGAACCTTTGTTGGCAAAGTGATGTCTCTGCTTTTGAATATGCCATCTAGGTTGGTCATAACTTTCCTTCCAAGGAGTAAGCGTCTTTTAATTTCATGGCTGCAGTCACCATCTCTAGTGATTTTGGAGCCCAGAAAAATAAATCTGACACTGTTTCCACTGTTTCTCCATCTATTTCCCATGAAGTGATGGGACCAGATGCCATGCTCTTCGTTTTCTGAATGTTGAGCTTTAAGCCAACTTTTTCACTCTCCACTTCCACCTTCATCAAGAGGCTTTTGAGTTCCTCTTCACTTTCTGCCATAAGGGTGGTGTCATCTGCATATCTGAGGTTATTGATATTTCTCCTGGCAATCTTGATTCCAGCTTGTGTTTCTCCAGTCCAGCATTTCTCATGATGTACTCGCATATAAATTAACTAAACAGGGTGACAATATACAGCCTTGATGAACTCCTTTTCTTATTTGGAACCAGTCTGTTGTTCCATGTCCAGTTCTAACTGTTGCTTCCTGACCTGCATACACATTTCTCAAGAGGCAGATCAGGTGGTCTGGTATTCCCATCTCTTTCAGAATTTTCCTCAGTTGATTGTGATCCACATAGTCAAAGGCTTTGGCATAGTCAATAAAGCAGAAATAGATGTTTTTCTGGAACTCCCTTGCTTTTTCGATGATCCAGCGGATGTTGGCAATTTGATCTTTGGTTCCTCTGCCTTTTCTAAAACCAGCTTGAACATCAGGAAGTTCATGATTCACATATTGCTGAAGCCTGGCTTGGAGAATTTTGGGCATTACTTCACTAGCGTGGGAGATGAGTGCAATTGTGCGGTAGTTTGAGCATTCTGTGGCATTGCCTTTCTTTGGGATTGGGATGAAAACTGACCTTTTCTAGTCCTGTGGCCACTGCTGAGTTTTCCAAATTTGCTGGCATATTGAGTGCAGCACTTTCACAGCATCATGTTTCAGGATTTGGAATAGCTCCACTGGAATTCCATCACCTCCACTAGCTTTGTTCGTAGTGATGCTTTCTTTCTTTCTTTCTCTTTTTTTTTCATAGAGACAGAAATACAGGTTACCATGGGTTGTGGGAGGAGAGGGAATGAACAGATATTGTTTAATGGGAACAAAGTTTCTTTTTTCAGGGGAAAATGGACAAAGGAAAGGATCAATGAGGGTGGGAGGGAAATGGGAAGGAAAAGGGGGAGTGATGGTGGGGAAGAATATATGTAATTTCTTAACTAATGGCTTTCTGGTTTTGATCACAAAGAACATTTTAAAAAATTGTATTAAATTCATCTTATATTAGGAAGTTTGGTCTGGAAATGAAAAGTTCAAGAAACTAAAAGTCCAGTTTGGTTGTCCTCATCTTAGGCACATCTTGGTATTTTGTATTGTTAGGTCTATCTTTACAACAATATGTTATTTAGGACAGGATCACATTTGTCACTTCTTCCTCCCTAATACCCAAATTGGTACCAGACCCATAAAATAGTCAATAAACATTTACAGAATGAACAAATAAGTCTTTTTTTTTTTTTTTTAATTTTTTTAAAAAAACTCTCCTGAGTGAATTGAATTTTTTAAGGCTCATAAGTGAATATGTTTTCCTCTTTACTTTGTCTATTACAGCCAGATTGTATGAGTCGGGTATTAAAGTCTCCCACTATTATTGTGTTGTTGTATATTTCTTCTATCGTACTAATTAGTTTTTGTCTTAGATATATCAATGCTCCAATGTTGGGTGCATATATATTTATAATTGTTATAACTTCTTTTTGGATTGTTCCTTTAAGTCGTTATGTGTAACCTTCATTGTCTCCTTTTCAGGACCTTTATTTTAAAGTCAATTTTATCTGATATGAGTATTGCTACTCCTGTTTTCTTTTGGTCCGTATTTGCATAGAAAATCTTTTTCCAGCCATTCATTTTCAGTCAGTATATATCCCCTATTTTAAGATGTTTCTCTTGTAGACAACATATATAGGGTTCTAATTTTTGTATCCATTTGACCCATTTTAATCTTTTGGTTATCTCTTGTAGGCAAGGTACGTAGGGCTCTTGTTTTTGTATCAATTCAGCCAATCTTTGTCTGTTGATTAGGGCATTCAGCCCATTAATGTTTAAAGTAATTATTAATTAGTAAGATTTACTTTGTTGTTTTGGGTTCAAATTTATACACCCTTTTAGTGATTCCTATCTAAACAATGTTCTTTAATTTTTGTTGGAGAAATGGTTTAGTGGTGCAAAATTCTCTCAACTTTTGCTTATCTGTGAAGCTTTTGATTTCTCCTTCATATTTGAATGAGATCCTTGCTGGATATAATAATCTGGGCTGTAAGTTATTTTCTTTCATCACTTTAATTATGTCTTGCCATTCATTCTCTCCTGGCTTGGAGAGTTTCTGTTGAAAAATCAGCTGTTATCCTTATGGGAATTCCCTTGTGAGTTATTTGATGTTTTTCCCATGCTGCTTTTAATATTTGTTCTTTATATTTAATCTTTGTTAATTTGTTTAATATGTGTTTTGGGGTTTTTCGCCTTGGGTTTATCCTGTTAGGGACTCTCTGGATTTCTTGAACTTGAGTGGTAATTTCCTTCTCCATTTTAGGGAAGTTTTCAACTATTATCTCCTCAAGTATTTTCTCGTGGTCTTTCTTTTTATCTTCTTCTTCTGAACTCCTATGATTCAAATGTTGTAGCTTTTAATGTTATCCTGGAGGTCTCTGAGAATATCCTCATTTCTTTTGATTCGTTTTTCTTTTTTCTCCTCTGATTCATTTATTTCTAGGATTCTATCTTCTAATTCACTAATCTTATCTTCTGCCTCTGTTATTCTACTATTTGTTGCCTCCAGGGTGTTTTGGATCTCATTTATTGCATTATTCATTATGAGTTGACTCTTTTTTATTTCTTCTAGGTCCTTGTTAAACCTTTCTTGCATCCTGTCAATCCTTGTCTCCAGACTATTTAACTGTGATTCCATTTTGATTTCAAGGTTTTGGATTAATTTCACTATCATTATTCGGAATTCTTTATCAGGTAGATTCCCTATCTCTTCGTCTTTGGTTTGGTTTGGTGGGCATTTATCCTGTTCCTTTAGCTGCTGGGTATTCCTCTGTCTCCTCATCTTGTTAAATTTGCCAGGTTTAGAGTGTCCTTACTATATTCTGGTAGTTTGTTGAATTCTCTTTATTGAGATAGTTTACTGGTTTTTCAATATCTGATCTCTGCCCTGTTACAGAGGGGGTGGACATGAACACCCAAATCTAAGCCAGCCAGGTTCAGGCACTCGGATAGTCCTCAGAAGCACAGACTCGGTTAAGTCTACATTTTGAGCCCTTCCCAGGTCCAAGTAGCGCAGGTGATGAAGTGTTTAGCGAGTGCAGCTGCTGCGACTTATCACCTCCCTGCTGCTCAGTTTTCTGGGTATACAATCGGCGCACCTTCTCAGGCGGATGTTGATCGTCCAGAGCCCCAAGAAGCGTTAGTTAACACAGAAACCTGCTTACAGTTTTGTGGATAATTCTCTAGGGCTGTGATTGCCTGCTTCGGCTCTAGCTGCCTGTCACCGGAGTGGGACGGCCCACAGTCGGCTATCTCTGTGCAGTCCTTTGTTCCTTAAGTAGTCCTGGTGGTGTCTTAGATTAGGGCTGGCTTTTGATGTAGTAGATATCTGACAGTCTGGTTATTTCGCTCAAGTAGCGCTCGGGATAGCCAGGCCAAAGCCTTACTCAAAGCGATACAGGCCGTGCCGCTCCTCCTTGCCCAATCCCCGCTTGCTAATAGCAAATGCTGGTGTCCGCACCGCTTCTCCACAAAAGGAGTTACCTGCAGGGCTCGTAATCTCCTTTCAAGAGACAATGAATTGTCTTTCTAAGTGCCTGATGTCCTCTGCCGGCATTCAGAAGTTGTTTTGTAGAATTTGCTTAGTGTTCAAATGTTCTTTTAACGAATTTGTGGAGGAGAAAGTATTCTCCCTGTCCTACTCGTCTGCCATCTTAGCTCCTCCCTCATAGTGATGCTTTCTAAGGCCCACTTGACTTCACATTCCAGGATGTCTGGCTCTAGGTGAATGATCACACCATCGTGATTATCTGGGTTGTGAAGATCTTTTTGTACAGTTCTTCTGTGTATTCCTGCCACCTCTTCTTAATATCTTCTGCTTCTGTTAGGTCCATACCATTTCTGTCCTTTATCAAGCCCATCTTTGCATGATGCAAGCAGTTTTTTTTTTTTTTCCTTCCATGTTCCTTCCTTTGTTGTTCTGTTCATTCATTCATTCTTTCCCTTATTCCTTCTCTCTCTCATTATTAGACAAACATTAGATTAGTTTCCATATATGCATGGCATACTTAATGTATTGAAATTGCTCTTTATTTGTGTGTGTGTCTGCCCAGGCCCTGGAATACTCAAGGGTAGGAATTGTGACTCCATGATCACTGTGTGTCCAGTGTCCAGTGCTTTGTTTGAGCCACACTGGAGCTATTTGCTAATGAGTGTTTCTGTCCTTGGTGCCACCAATGCAAATTTAATTATTGTATGTATTATATGTTGTACTCTTAGTGCGGTTATTTAAGTCAACCTTCTTCTACTGTGGACATCTGATGCATAAAATGGAAGGTCAGACACTTTACATATTTATTTTAATCAAAAGAACCTAGCACAGTGTTAAAATAGTGTAGAAAGTTGATTAACAAAAAGAACTTTTGCTGAACGAATGAGTGATAGGATAGACAGCTTGTAGAGCATGTGTTTCCATTCAGATTATTACCTAACTTAGAAGCCAAGAAATTAGAGGTCGCATTATGAAAAACTCTTCCATTTAAAATACTAACAGGAACTATTTATTACCACTGTAATTATAAAAAATAAGCATATTTCTTATCTAAACTTGTAACAAATTTCCTCTAAAGAACCAGAAACACATAATAAATGGAAAGAGGTTTTTTTTTTTTTTACTCTTTCCTCATTCAGATTGAATTGTAATAATCAAACAGGCAGCACTTTTTACAAACATTTCAAATGAAAAATATCAGAGCAACCTGGAGATAATTAACATGTAACCAGTTTGAAAGCTGAATTTTTTTCTCTTTCTATAATTTCCTGAAAATACGGGGCTCCCAAATGTAATTGTGAAGAGAGACATGTGGTGTAGCATAAAATGTGGAATCATAGTGCCTGGGCTTGATTTTCCACTAGCTTTGTGACCTTGAGCAATTTAGAGAATCTTCCTGGGTCTTAATTAATTCAATTGTAAAATGAATATGTACCTCATAGGATTCAAAAGGATAATGCTTAAGATAATTAAAAAATATTGGTGATGAAAAGCAATTCTTCCCATGTGTCTATTTACTTGTTAAAAGGTAAAAAAAATAATAATAAAGTTCCAAGAAAAGTAGGGCAAACCGAGGACCATAGATGAAGGCCACATTTGTAAGAAGAGAGTAACTCAAATGCCAGAGCTGTGAAACTTGTCAGGAGTTCTGCCTCTTTGGAGCTCATCCCCCCTCCACCCTGCCAGGGTTCCCACTAACTCCCTTTTGTTTGACTCTGTTCTCTTTTTTTCCCCTGAAGTGAAGATACAAAGGTTCCAAAGCAATTAGGTAACTTAGGGAACCACAGGACTTCCTAGAGAATGTTCCTACTGACATTAAAATGTAGATGGGCACTGCCCTTCTTCCATTTTACAACGTTGCACTTTAAGTTACAGTTCTTTCTGAGTGAAAAGCAGGGAATCATTCTTTCTGTCATAAAGCTTCCCACCAACTTACTTCTTGAAAGTCATGTTGTTGTTTTATGCTTTTTCCTTTGACTTGGGTTTGTTGGAAGGTTGCCAGAGTTGGCATACCCACCTGAAAGTGTTTCCCTGGTTTTGGCTTTGGCCTGGGCAGCTCATGATCTGCTACTTATAACCCATCCTAAATTCTTTGAAGGAAAACAAAGACGCTTTCTAGTACAATATTTGTATGTATTGGTGGGGAGTTGTGTTCAGTGAAAAAGTTGTCTTGGCAGAAAACTGAAGGGAATTTTCTCAGTGCCTAGCCCAATTGTTGCCTTCCACTATTTCTTCCTCCTTCCTCTTTCAAACCAGATCTCACTGAAGTTACATTCTTGTCTCAGAGCAACAGTGACCTCCTCCTATTGACTGTAATTTCTGATCTCTTCATTGCCCTTTATTCTCACTGCATCGTCACAGTCCAAACCACCAACAGATTCACGCTGTGACTTGCAACATTTCATTCCCATGGTTTTCTCTCCTCCTCCTTTCAAAGTCCCCAGATGGAGTCTTTATTTTAAAATTTTATCTCTTAATATTCAATTATTTAAATAGCTCAAATTGTATAAAGTATTTTAAACACGCAGGGAAGTGTAGAACAAACATAAACATCTGGATTCAACAGATATTGATATTATGTCATTTGTTTCAAATTACATACACATAAAACTTATAGATATAATTAAAATCTCTCTTATAAATCCTACCAGACTCCCTTCCATCTGTTACCAGATGAAACCACTATTCCGAAATCAATATCCTTTCTATTCATGTTTTTAAACAATACTAACACTTTACATTGACTATATGAGTGATATTTATAAAGTAGTCCATCATGATTGCAGGTTTCTCTGGTGGCTCAGTGGTAAAGAATCTGCCTGCCAATGTAGGAGACTGGGGTTCAATCCCTGGGTCAGAAGATCCCCTGGAGAAGGAAATGACAACCCATTCTGGTAGTCTTACATGGGAAATCCCACAGACAGAGGAGCCTGGTGGGCTTACGTGGGAAATCCCATGGACAGAGGAGCCTGGTGGGCTTACGTGGGAAATCCCATGGACAGAGGAGCCTGGTGGGCTTATGTGGGAAATCCCATGGACAGAGGAGCCTGGTGGGCTTACGTGGGAAATCCCATGGACAGAGGAGCCTGGTGGGCTTACGTGGGAAATCCCATGGACAGAGGAGCCTGGTGGGCTTACGTGGGAAATCCCATGGACAGAGGAGCCTGGTGGGCTTACGTGGGAAATCCCATGGACAGAGGAGCCTGGTGGGCTTACGTGGGAAATCCCATGGACAGAGGAGCCTGGTGGGCTTACGTGGGAAATCCCACGGAGAGAGGAACCTGGTGGGCTTATGTGGGAAATCCCATGGACAGAGGAGCCTGGTGGGCTTACGTGGGAAATCCCACGGACAGAGGTGTTTGGTGGGCTATAATCCACAGGGTTGCAAAAGAGTCAGATAAGACTGAGCGGCTAAACAACAACAGTAACAACTATCATGATTGCACTTCCTTTTCTTATTCAATTTTTGGATAGTCCTGAAAATACTTGCTCTGTTTCAAACTATTCTCTCTGCTCCAATGTAGATATAAGGTCAGAGAATTTTATGTTTTGGTCAGAGAAATGTTGACATTTTCGGTACTTAGAACATTGCCTGAGATAAAGGAATTGCTAGTTATATCACTGTTGAATGAATGACTACATGACTGAATGAATATATATATATATATATATATATAATGAATCTTAATTTCCTGTAGAATAAACTATAAAATAGTTTCCATGCCTTATGAAGCCCTGCAAGAGCTGGCCTTGGCTTGGCTTACCTGTCTCATTCCCCCAGGCTCTCAGTTCCTCCTCAGTTTTTATATTCTAGGCCCCAGACACTCTTCCCTTTCATTTGAATTTGGCCAACTTCCATCTTTAATTCTTACATGGATATGCAGTTCATTGAGAAGGCAACTCTAAACCTCATCCAAGTAGCCTCCAATGATATATGCTCCTACACCATTCTAGTCTTCTCTAGTCTTCTTTCCTTAATCACTATAAGGGCAGTTGATTCTGTTTATCCTTTTCACTGCCAACATGGATACCTGAAGATAGTTAGATAAACTACTTGCTGTCCTTGAAAGTGACTTGAATTAGGAATATTGTCTATGTTCTGCCCTCATCCTCCATTTAAAATCTTTGTTTTCTTTCTCGTTTTCTTGCCAGGTTTCCTTTCTTTCTCTTTCTAATTCTTGGTTCCTGGTTACTTTCAGTTTATGATGGCTATTAAAAACATTGCTGGCCTTATATTGGGGCTTCCTCAGTGGCATTAGTGGTAAAGAATCTGCCTGGACCAAGAGATGCGGGTTCGATTCCTAGGTAAGGAGGATCCCCTAGAGTAGTGAATGGCAACCTACTCCAGTATTCTTACCTGGAAAATTCCATGGACAGAAAGGCCTGGTGGGAGCTACAGTCCATGGGATTGCAAAGAGTCAGACACGACTGAGGGTGCATGCACACACCAACACACACATTTATTTTAATGGAGTTATTGATGAAAATACATTCTCATAATACAATATTATATGCATCTGTATGTGTGTGTGCGCGCAAACAAGTAACCCACAATCCTACCTCTCATGAACATTTTTTCTTAACAATAGATAATGTTCATTTCAAACATCTTTCTGGGAATATATACAAGGAAATGGCTAAATATAATATAGATATTAATGTCAGTTGACTGCCTATCCTACTTGTTTTTGCAGTTATTTAATCCTAAGATCTCTAACTGTGCTAACAATCTTACAGAGTTGTATTGGAATTAAACAAATTAACATTTGTATGAGGCTTCAGCCAGTTCCTGGCACACAGGAAACATTATGTGTGTGTTAGTTGCCATTACCACAGTGAGGGCACTGATCCAGAGTGACCGGAGCTGTCATGTTCTGAAGTGGGGCAACTGTAAGCCAAGTAGATATAAGAAAGACCCAAGCATCTCTGTATCAAGCTTTGGAATAGCCAAAGCCATCAGAGCAGTCTTCTGGCTTAGCTAGCAGAACCAGGTGCCAAGTGACTTTGAATCAGAGTCAATGAGATAGCTGCAAATAGCCAAAAGCTCTTTGAAAAAGTGCTGTAGATCTTAATTGAAAGTTAAACTTCATGTACTGTCAGTGTGGAGACCTTTCCAGGTTTAGCACTTATTTGCCTTTCTCCCCTCTCACTTTCTTCCCCCTATCCCTGCATATACACACATGCTCACACATATGCATGGAGCAAGAGGAAGGTCATTTCATTCTTCTGCTTGAAAAACTTCCCTGGCCCCACACAGTCTATAGGATAAGGTCCACACTCCTTAGATAAAGCTGTCTTCAGAGGATGGCCCTAATACTTCCATCTTCTTCTTTTTTTTTTTTAACATTCCCCATCATTTATTGCAGATTGACACACACTTACTGAGGGCCTGCTCTGTGTCAGGCATGGCGTTAGATGCTAGGGATGCAAAGATGAGTGAGATACAGTTATGTCCTTGAGAAACTAAATGATTCAGCAGTGGCGGGGGGAGATAAGGATATAGGACCTTAAAATCCAGTTTGAAAATGTAAAGAGGGAAGCAGAATTTGGTTTAGAAATACAGAATAAGGGACTTATCAGTGTCTAAGTACAGCAAAGAAAGTATCAGAGAGAAGGTGACATCTAGGCAGAGATGAACATGAATTATTCAAGTAAATAAGGCAGGGAAGGTAACACATGTATGGACATGGAGGAATAAAATAGTGTTGTGTGTAGATGAGAATTCTAAGCAGCCCTTGATACTAGAATGTAAAATAAGAATCGTAAAGTGGTGGTGAATGAAATTAGAAAGATCATAGGAGGGTAAGGGAACTCTGTATGCCAGGCTAAGAAACTTGGATATATCCCTTAGAGTTATGAAAACACTGGTAAGTGTTGAACAATGAAATAAAATGGACAGATCTGTATTTGGATACATTATGTACTAGCGAGATGAAAAAACAGAGGCATGTAGCATAAACTTGGGAGTAGAGAAATAAACTGGGAGATGACTGCAATAGTCAAATGTGAGATAACTTAGCCAAGGGAAAAGTTTTACAAGTAAATGGAGAGGAGAGATAAAAATATTTAGCAGTGCCAATAGGAGAACTTGCTGAGTGACTGGATAGGGGTGGCCAAGGAGAGGGGAGAGTTTATATGACTCACTTCTTTTTGTTTGGAGAAATGAGGAGAATGATGGTCCCATTCAGAGCCTCAATGCTGCATACTCTTTCCAATATGATCTTCTTCACTTTAAAAATCTTTAATTTTCTTTTTCTTTTTCTTTTGTGGCCACACCATGCAGCATGTAGGATCTTAGTTCCCTGAATTAAGGGGGAATTGAACAGGAATTGAACCTGTGCCCCCCTGCTTTTGAAGCCTGAAGTCTTAACCACTGGACTACCAAGGAGGTCCTCTTCTTCACTGTTTTAAAAGTGAACTTAAAGACTATGCCTCAAGACTAAACCTTCTTAAATTTCCCCAGGGTTAGGTGTGCCCTTCTCCATTTTTCTATAATACTTTGCTCATTCCTCCCCTATAGCACTTGGTCATGAATACACAAATGTAATTTTTTTGTCCTATGTTTTGTAAAACTATCACAATGAACATGGTCTACTTTTTCATTCAACAGAAAAGAATTTTATTATTACTATTTGGACTATAATAATGTGCTGGGAAAACTGGGGTTAAAAAACAGACATAATTCTTATATAATTTACCATATTGTTGGGAGAGAGATAAGACTCTTTCCCTCTCCCAGGAGAAGTGGTTATTGTTTACATGCTTTTCTCCCACTAAATTATTAAGTTTCTTGGAAACTTAGACTAATTTTTATATTTTACGTTTTTCTATTTTCTATTACATTTTCTGGCACACACTAAGGCCTTAATTTGTTAAATTAATTCATACTTGAAAATCTCAAAGACATCTCCAGCTGATCTTATCTAAAACCAAACTACTGATCTTTATATAAAAAAAAAAGTATTTCTCCAGTCCTCAAGGCAGAAAATTGGGCAGCCTTATTTAATATCCATTGCAACCAATCATCTGTATGTACCGTTGATTCTACTCCAAAGTGCATCTGAAATCCCCAATGCACTGTTCAGCCCAAGACACCAAGAACTTTTGGTACCTGCAGTGACAACCAGCGGTAACCACCCCATCTATCTCCCTGGTTCCACTTTTCCATTTATCTCCAAATTATTCTCCCCCACAGCAAACAGAATAATATTTTAGAAATATGCATCCAATCATGTTTTCTTCTTCTACTATACTCCCTCCAAAGGTTTCTCAATGCACTTAGTATTAAACATGCAAATCCTGAACCTGTTCTATAAGGCTGTATGTGAACCAGCCCCTGCTATCTTTATGATCTCTTATCACATCATTTTCCACTGGCTTATCCATAAATAGACCTTTTATCTTAGCCAGAAATGCCCGTCTCATCATTTTTTGATAGCTACATCTGTATTTATCACTTAGGTCTTTGCTAATTTTCACTTCTTTAGAGAGCTCTTTTATGATCACAAATTTAAATTATGTCTCCCCTACTACATTCATTTTCTAAAAACGCTTATTCTTTTGCTTCATACTCCTTAACACAATTTGTCTGTGCCTGTGTATGTGGGACAGGGGGAGGGAGGAAGAGGGAGAGAGTCATATCTCTCTCCCAACAAGAGGGTAAATTACATAAGAACCATGTATATTTTTCAATCCTAGTTTTATACAGCACATTATTCTAGTGCAAATGGTAATAATAAAATACTTTTCTATTGAATGAATGAAAAAACCATGTTTCATTGTGATAGTTTTACAAAATATAGGACAAAAGTTTACATCAGTATACTCATTTTCAAGGTGCTTAGCCATGTAGATAGTTGAATCTGTGAAATAGTTGTTCAATTTAATGATAATCCATATTGAAATTAGAAGTTATGAATAGAAAAAAAGTAAAGAAATAATATAAAGGAAAAGATCACCAACACTGATTTTTATTTCCCTCACAAGAGAACCAATTGTATTTTTTTCTTTCTTATATTTTTACTGTATGTGTGTGTGTGTGTGTGTGTGTGTGTGTGTGCTTTATTTCATCTGTTTAGCTAAATTTAATAAAAACTTTGTGTTCAGCCCTGACTTGGCTCTGGGTACACCGGGATTTATGAGTATCAGAAAGCTGATCATCTGTGGTGAAAATAGGACTCAAATGCTGTCACAAGGTATTTGGGTGTTTTATTAAATCATAATTTTTAATGTTTTTTAAGAAAAGGAAACTTTTCTGCATAAATACCACTCACTGAAAACAAAGTCTTAATGTGAGCTGGTCTCAGAGGGCCCAAAATCGCAGGATTTTTAGAACCAGGCTTTTGCAATAAGCTAACACAGCTACCATGGATAATCTCTTGTCCTGTGAGGGATTGAGTGTAACACCAATGACGATGTAATCTAGCCTCTAGGAGTTTGTGTTAAATCCATCTTAATTGTAAAATGACTAGATGACCTAACCTACCAGGTGGGCCCTCTGCCTGGAATGTCTTTTTCTTTTATTTTCCTGAAAAACTTAGTTTCACAGGTCCCCTTCTCATACTTTCTGTTCACAAATCTGTATCCTTTACTTTATTGTAATCACACTTTTACTTTTTGCCTCTCTCATTAACTTCTTGAGAATAGAGTGGCATATCTTTATTTTTATATATTTCAGTGGTAGGCAAAAAGGTGCATAAAATGCATTTACTAAAGGTCTATTGAATCAATCGGAAGGAAAGATGGAAGGTATCATTCTGTTTTCATATTGTAAAAATTAGAAACAACTATAAAATACCATTTTGAGAAGATAATGACAATCATTTCCTAACATTTTTGGAGGAAAAACTCCTAAACCAAAACATCACGAAAACAACAACAAAAAAACCTCCCAAAGTACCCCCCAGATCAGGGAGAGATGAGTCTTAGTCTGTGTTGACATTATTTGAAAACTCTGATGACTTAGAGGTTTCTGGTTTAGGTTAGGATAAGCACTAAGAGAAAGAGTTTTAGACCAAATCCTACCTAATTCTGTGCTATCCTTTAGTCCTTGGACATGTCATGACATATTTTAGTCTCGTCCTGGCCAATGTTTCTCTCTCTACTCCTCTCTACGCCTCCACAGTTAACTGGGGTCCTTCCTAGTGACTTCTGGGAATATCCTGAAGATGGGCTGAAATGCTCAGTAGACAACCTAAGGATTCTGGTCCAGTTTAGCAGTGAAGGCAGGAATGTAGGCTGATTTCTCTCTGAGATGCAACATTTTCATGATTAGCCCGGGTGTTGGGAAGCCTTCTGTTCCTAAGGGAACTCTTTGTTGCATAAACAGTTCCACTAAGGTGAGGACCGCTTGGAGATGGAACCCCCTCCCACGTCTGTGTCCTTTCGGAGTTTGGAGAGCGGTGCCTGTGCTGACACGGCGCTGCGTGTACCTGTGAGGTCGTCGGTGGGCCAGGACCCTAGCTGGCACGCCTTGCAGGTGTACTCGTCAAAGACGTACTCGTTCTCCTTGCACGGTGTGCAGGTCCAGCAGCAGCTCACCTCTCCCTTCCGGATCACCTACGGCAAATATCCACATTTTTGATTATTTTTTTCTCACAGAGATAAAAATACAGCAATCTTCTATTCAAATGTACTGCTTTACAAAGACGAAAGGGGCTTTCACATAAATTATTTCAAATGTTTTTGGTTAGGCAGTATGAATATGGACATTCTCATTTTATAATTAAAGAAACAGGCTGAGTTTAAGCAAACAGTCCAACATCATAAAACTGGTTGGAGACAGGGTCAAGAATGAAATTAAGTGTAAATCTCTGGATAATTAGCTTTAGCTACCTGTATTAATGAAGTGACTGTATTTGTACTCACAAGTAAATATGTTTACATTTCCATATGTAACTGAATTTCCCCCAGAGTTTGTGCCTTTCTTTGCTTCAAATTACGAATTTTTGCTTTCTGGATTTCCCTTGGCTTCCCGCCACTAGCTGAATAATTGTTAGGGGGAAAAAAAAAGCCCCTCATGGTATGTCTATTAAAGTGTAATAAAAAAATCTATCTATATTGATAAAGCAATTAAGAATTTGTTTTGAATTCGGAGGCAGAAGATGCTTTTTCTGGAGATCACTTCTTAGACTGTTTCTACTAAAAATCTGGCTCAGCAATTCATCCCATTCCTTCCTATTCTAGTAGTTTATATTTGCTTGGGAGGAAGAGGGATAAGGTCATTGAGACTATTATATTCCTCTTCATCTGTTTCATTTTTTAAAAAGGCAATGGAAAATAATTGAAATAATTTAAAAGCTGAAAGAGTCCCAGATGTTATTCTTTAGAAATGGGTCTCTTTTTTTTTTTTTCCCCACCAACTGATACATGAATAGCCTCTGTGGAATAGAGACAGCATTCATTAAACATTCCTATAAATAATTAAATCTGTGATTAAAAACTAGACACAGAAGTGATTATACTTCGGATTCCTTGTCTGAGATGCTAACTCTGTTAACGACCTTTGATAACAATGTCTGGATTTCTGTAGCTAAACACAGTTGTATGCTGGCATGCCTTTCTTCTATTCTGTACTGTCCCTCGTGCTGACTTTTGGCACTCCAGCAATACAAGTAGGAAACGATGACAAAAGGACCTGAAACATCCTTTCCCTAAAATAACAAGATAAATGAGGCAAAATTGCTAATCACATCTGCTTCATCTATCTAAAGCTTCCTTCATAAGAATATTGACTGTTTACAGGTAATTTAGTGCATGCCATATGGTATCATCTCATTGAAACTTTGGAATAGCTCTGTATAAGGTAGCTAGTTTTATTTTATTCATTTTTTGGGGGGTGGGGGAGAAAACTAAAGCTTAGAGAGTTCGCACAAAACATGGGTAAATGAGAGATCAAATAATGCCTGTTGGACTTTGAGGTCATACTCATAAATATTGAGCCTCATTGGTTTATATCAAGATAGGGTTCGTGATAGTTTGAAATAGGTGGAGGAAAGAGAATCAAGGGGTACCAAAGTTCCAGTCTTATGGTGTTGTTCATTCGCTCATTTGTTCCAACTCTTTGTGACCCCACAGAGCAGTAGCTCACTAGGCTCCTCCATCCATGTGATTCTCCAGACAAGAATACAGGGTTGCCATTGCCTCCTGCAGGGGATTTTTCCAACCCAGATTTTGAACCCAAGTCTCTTGCATTGGCAGGCACATTCTTACCAATGAGCCACCAGGGAAGCCATCTTACTTAGAGCCACTAAATAATTGTGTAGCCTGGAGCAGTCTCCCAGCTGATTCTCTTTCTTCCAACCAAGACTAATACTTTTGAAATAAAACCTGTGTTTAGAGTCCCCTGAGGATTAAATCTAAGGAGAAGGGAATGGCAACCCACTCCGGTATTCTTGCCTAGAAAATTCAGTGGACAGAGAAGCTTGATGGTCTATAGTCCGTGGGGTTGTAAGGAGTCAAACACAGCTGAGTGAATCGAGTGTCATGATGATTTGTAAACTCTGTGTGTGTTAGTTGCTCAGTTGCGCCTGACTCTTGCGACCCCATGGACTGTAACCTGCCAGGCTCCTCTGTCCATGGAATTCTCCAGGCCAGAATTCTGGAGTGGGGAGCCATTCCCTTCTCCAGGGGATCTTCCTGACCCAGGGATGAAACCCAGGTCTCCTTCATTGCAGGCAGATTCTTTACCATCTGAGACACCAGGGAAGCCCTTGTAAACTGTAGAATACTTTTAAATATTAACTACTTTATTAGTAATATACATATACATACCCACATAGAGATATAGATTTCATTTTCAGGGTATTTTCAACCACACATGGTAAAAAACTATCATTGGGACAGTTACTAGATTTTGTAATGCAAGAAGGCACATTTCAAATGCTGAAGGATTCTTTCTTAGCAGCCTGGCAAACAAAAGCACTTGTATTTGTCCTCTTAGAAATATACTGACTTTCTGTGATTCAACTTGTATGGCTTTATAAATTTCAGTTTTTTACCATAAAAGCTCATGACCTTTTCCAAGATTAATTCCGATTATTATGATCTTTTTTGAATTGATAGGGACAACATAATGTCTTCCAATCATTAAGAACTGATTTGTTTTACCTTTTTTCACTTGTTATATATGTTCTGTTTCACATTCATTTTGAATACAAGAGGTGCTGACAATTCTCTTTCAGACTAATTGCCAGTCTTTTTGAACAACCTGGAAGTAGTATGCTTTCCTTATGAATGCTGCTGCCAAGTCACTTCAGTCGTGTCCGACTCTGTGTGACCCCATGGACGGCAGCCCACCAGGCTCCCCTGTCCCTGGGATTCTCCAGGCAAGAACACTGGAGTGGGTTGTTCCTTATGAATAACAATATGTAAAATATTTGACCCTTTGCCAGACTAAGTGTCCTTTCATGGACCCTAAATTAACAAATCTGATCAATGCTATGAGGTCTTGATATCATTAGGGAAGCTGTTCAGAGACCATTTTAAGCCATATCAAGGAAGTGTAGTCAGTTATATATTTCAGTTCAGTTCAGTCGCTCAGCAGTGTCTGACTCTTTGCGATCCCATGAACCGCAGCACACCAGGCCTCCCTGTCCATCACCAACTCCCGGCGTCCACCCAGACCCATGTCCATTGAGTCGGTGATGCCATCCAACCATCTCATCCTCGATCGTCTCCTTCTACTCCTGCCCTCAACGTTTCCCAGTATCAGGGTCTTTTCAAATGAGTCAGCTCTTCGCATCAGGTGGCCAAAGTATTGGAGTTTCAGCTTTAGCATCAGTCCTTCCAATGAACATCCAGGACTGATCTCCTTCAAAATGGACTGGTTGGATCTCGTTGCAGTTCAGGGGACTCTCAAGAGTCTTCTCCAACATCACAGTTCAAAAGCATCAACTCTTTGGCACTCAGCTTTCTTTATAGTCCAACTCTCACATCCATACAAGACCACTGTAAAAACCATAGCCTTGACTAGACTGACGTTTTTTGACAAAGTAATGTCTCTGCTTTTGAATATGCTATCTAGGTTGGTCATAACTTTCCTCCCAAAGAGTAAGCATCTTTTAATTTCATGGCTACAATCACCATCTGCAGTAATTTTGGAGCCCAGAAAAATAAAGTCAGCCACTGTTTCCCCATCTATTTGGCATGAAATGATGGGACCAGATGCCATGATCTTAGTTTTCTGAATGTTGAGCTTTAAGCCAACTTTTACACTCTCCTTTTCACTTTTATCAAAAGGCTCTTTAGTTCTTCTTCACTTTCTGCCATAAGGGTGGTGTTATCTGCATATCTGAGGTTATTGATATTTCTCCCAGCAATCTTGATTCCAGCTTGTGCTTCTTCCAGCCCAGCGTTTCTAATGATGTACTCTGCATATAAGTTAAATAAGCAGGCTGACAATATACAGCCTTGACGTACTCCTTTTCCTATTTGGAACCAGTCTGTTGTTCCATGTCCAGTTCTAACTGTTGCTTCCTAATGTGCATACAGGTTTCTCAAGAGGCAGGTCAGGTGGTCTGGTATTCCCAACTCTTTCAGAATTTTCCACAGTTTATTGTCATCCACACAGTCAAAGGCTTTGGCATAGTCAATAAAGCAGAAATAGATGTTTTTCTGGAACTCTCTTGCTTTTTCCATGATCCAGCGTATGTTGGCAATTTGATCTCTGGTTCCTCTGCCTTTTCTAAATCTAGCTTGAACATCTGGGAGTTCACAGTTCCCAAATTGCTAAAGCCTGGCTTGGAGAATTTTGAGCATTACTTTACTAGCATGTGAGATGAGTGCAATTGTGTGGTAGTCAGAACATTCTTTGGCATTGCCTTTATTTGGGATTGGAAGGAAAACTGACCTTTTCTAAGCCTGTGGCCACTGCTGAGTTTTCCAAATTTGCTGGCATATTGAGTGCAGCACTTTCAACTGGAATTCCATCACCTCCACTAGCTTTGTTCATAGTGATGCTTCCTAAGGCCCAATTGACTTCACATTCCAGGATGTCTGGCTCTAGGTGAGAGTGATCACACCATCATAATTATCTGGGTCATGAAGATCTTTTTTGTACAGTTCTTCTGTGTATTGTTGCCGCCTCTTCTTAATATCTTCTGCTTCTGTTAGATCCATACCATTTCTGTCCTTTATTGAGCCCATCTTTGCATGAAATGTTCCCTGCTGCTGCTGCTAAGTCGCTTCAGTCATGTCTGACTCTGTGCGACCCCACAGACAGCAGCCCACCAGGCTTCCTTGTCCCTGGGATTCTCCAGGCAAGAACACTGGAGTGGGTTGCCGTTTCCTTCTCCAGTGCAAGGAAGTAAAAAGTGAAAGTGAAGTCTCTCAGTCGTGTCCGACTCTAGCAACCCCATGGACTGCAGCCTACCAGGCTCCTCCATCCATGGAATTTTCTAGGCAAAAGTACTGGAGTGGGGCGCCATTGCCTTCTCTGAAATGTTCCCTAGGTATCTCTAATTTTCTTGAAGAGATCTCTAGTCTTTCCCATTCTATTTTTTCCCTCTATTTCTTTGCTCTGATCACTGAAGAAGGCTTTCTTATCTCTCCTTGCTATTCTCTGTAACTCTGCATTCAAATGGGTATACTTTTCTTTTTCTCCTTTGCTTTTCACTTTCCTTCTTTGCACAGGTATTTCTAAGGCCTCCTCAGACAGCCATTTTACTTTTTTGCATTTCTTTTTCTTGGGGATGGTCTTGATTCCTGCCTCCTCTACAATGTCACGAACCTCTGTTATATATTTAATGGAGTGAAAATGAGATCTGGTTGGGAAAATAGAATTTGGGATTAAAAAAGACTATATAAACATTACAACAAATTAACTAGTATTGAAAATATGGTAACAGGGAGTTAAGTTCTTCCACTAAGTAAGTTATTCCCAGGAGAAATATATAAAGAAATCTCTCGAAACAAGCATTCAACATTTTGAAGTTACAGGTTCAAACTGTATTGCTGTGAAGGGTCAAAACAGACCATTTCCATGTGGTAATTTATACAAGCTAATCTTTATATGGGAAGGGCTGGAAATTATGGACAGTTGATATTTTAAGTGAGTCTAAAAAGAGTTTCACATGAAGAGTTTAACTGCAAGGTGATTGGCCAAGATGCAGATGGTCACTGAATATTAGGAGTTGGCAACCTTTTTCTACAAAAGACCAGAGAGTAAAGACTTTTGGCTTATGGTTGATATCCAGGGCTGAACAAGGCTACCTCTCTAATGTTTCTTTCAAATACCTCCCCACCCACTTTCCACTCTCACTGTTGCTTCCATGATTCAGGGCCCTTGTCATCACTGTTACAGTGTCCTTTTAACTTGTCTCTTCGTTCTTTATTCATTTCTCATAACTCTTCTCATGAATTTTCACTCCTCAGATGGTAAAGAATCTGCCTGCAATTCAGCAGATCCCTGGGTCCAGAAGATTCCCTGGATCTCCAGTATTCCTGCTTGGAGAATCCCATGGACAGAGGAGCCTGGTGGGCCACAGTCCACGGGTTCGCAAAGAGTTGGACATGACTGAGTGACTAACACTTTCGCCTTCATATGTCAGCATCTTGGACAAAATTTTTTCAGACTCCTGGTTAAAAATAAGTTCAACCTGTTTAGTATGGTATCCAAAACTCTCCACAAACGTGGCTTCAGTCTATCATCACAGTACCCATTTAGAGCACTGCACCCTAGCTTAATTCACTGTTATTCCAGAATAGTCTGACCACTTCTGTACTTTTCCTGTTGTTCTTCCCTCTAAACAATTGATGACTTCCCTGCATCCCTCTCTGATATCATATCCACTTTTCATGGTTCAATGTCTGACATTTTATGGAGAAGACATTTGTTCCTTTCTTCTGTAAGAACTTATTTAAGCTCTCTTTTATTTTCTTTCTTTTAATAAAGTCATCACATTTTATATAACATTACTTCTCTGTGCCCACAAGGTTGTTCCTCATTGAGACTATTAATCTTTTGAGAGTAAATGTGTCTTACTGATTTTTGCCGCACTAATATAAACTATTACATTAGAGGAGTTTGATAAATATTTGTTGTTAATTAGGAATTGATGTGAATTCCAGCTGTGAACTCTTTATTCCCAGGAAGCATATCTTCTAAAGTCTTCCACGAGTAGACAGGGTATAAGCATGACTCACCAGTTGGTTCAGTCAGTCCAACTACTAAGACTGTTCTGGGTTTTACTAAGTATTGAAAGGACTTAATAAGAAAAGAATTAGATGTTTTTGACATTAGAAGCTTACTGTGGAAAAGGCAAAACAAATGTCTCAACTTGTTAAAAACATTCAGTGATAATGAATCCATTAGAACTTACAACAAAAATGAAAGAAACACAGGCTCTGTTTTACCTTTATCTGGCCTTTTTCACATGGTTCACTGCACACAGATCTGATGATGTGGCTTTTCTTGGCCCATACTTCATCATCATCCATTTTTAATTCTCCATTGTCCCAGCTTCCAACATTGATATAATCAAAATAATCTTTTCCCATTTCTTTGAAGTTCATTATTTCATACCTTAGAAACAAGAATGTAATAATTATTCAGCTATGAATAATAAATATTAAGCTATGAAAAAGCAACAAATTTCTGTCCTCCAAAATGTACATATTGTCATATTAGTGACACTGGAATTTTCCATGACAGTACACTTAGAATAACAAAAAGCTTGTCTGTTTCACTTTCTCTTCAGAGACATTTTTTTTTTAAACTTTGAAGCTTACACCTGAAATAGAAAATAATCCCATGTGAGAAGGTGACTTGACCTCAGCATGATGAAAGACAGTTTTGGAATAACTTCAAGAAGTTTAAGGAAGTACTTCTTTAGGCTTCTTAAAAAGACAGCAAGGTTTTCATCTCCTCTGAATTAAAATGATAAATTTCCTTTGTTAACTAAGTGAGAAATTTGGTAAATCTTTAATCTTAGCTTCAGCTTTAGAGAATGTGGAGGTAATTTGGATAAGACCTGATCCTTCCTTATTTTATCCTTAATCAATGGCTAAACTCATTGTATAAAGATACTTTAAGGAGTGATGTTTAAAATAGTTCTGAAAATTGACAGCTTCTAAAGTACCTTGTGTAATATAGAAATGCTGGAATGTACTAGTACCTTGTGAATTCTCAGCCTTTATCATCTATTGTTCTTACGCCATGTTGTATGTTTTATATACTCATACTTACAAATCCCCACAATATAATGTTTATATTTTTGCTTTAAATAGTGAGTTGTGTAAATAGTGATGTATAGAACAGTCTTTTGGACTCTGTGGGAGAGGGAGAGGGTGGGGTGATTTGGGAGAATGGCATTAAAACATGTATAATATATATGAAATGAGTCACCAGTCCAGATTCGATGCACAATACTGGATGCTTGGGGCTGGTGCACTGGGACGACCCAGAGGGATGCTATGGGGAGGGAGGAGGGAGGAGGGTTCAGGATGGGGAACACATGTATACCTGTGGCGGATTCAATTTGATATATGGCAAAACCAATACAGTATTGTAAAGTTAAAAAATAAAATAAAAAAAAATAATGAGTTGTACTTAATCTGACATTGATTCTCCATGTCTCCTCTGCTCAGTTATGGTTATTCCCAGGCATGAACGTGTGTGTGTATGTGCATGTGTGTGTCTGACTCTCTTTGACCCCATGGATTTTATCCCACCAGGATCCTCTGTCCATGGGATTCTTCAGGCAAGAATACTGGAGCGGGTTGCCATTTCCTCCTCCGGGGGATCTTCCTGACTGAAGGATTGAACCTGAGTCTACTGCATGTGTTTCCTGCATTGGCAGGCAGATTCCTTACCTCTTGAGCCACCTGGGAAGCCCCGGGCAGTCACAGGGCCTCTTAAAACTTATTTGTCAGTGGAATCCCTATTTATCTGTTGGGGTCGGAAAACTTTTGCTATAAAGGGACAGATAGTAAATATTTTAGGCTTTGTGAGATGGCTTCTGCTGAAACTATACAACACTGTTAGAGCAGTGTTAAAGAGCCATAGACAGTATCTAAACAAATGAGACTTTTTGTTGTTATTTAGTTGCTAAGTTGTGTCCAGTTGTTTGTGAACCCATTAGGCTCCTGTCTCCATGGATTTTTCCAGGCAGGAATACTGGTGTGGATTGCCCTTTCCTACTCTGGGGGATCTTCCCAACCCAGGGATCAAACTTGCATCCTCTGCACCAGCAGGCAGATTATTTACCACTGAGTCACCAGGAAAGTCCAAAATAAATTAAGCTGTGTTCCAGTAAAACCTTATTTACAAAAACAGCAGACCTGATTTGGTCTGTGGAGCACAGTTTACCAACCTGTAATCTATCCCATTGGTGGTAAATAGTAAAGGTCCATATTTCTTGTCTATAATTCTAAAATCCTTAGGGCTCTTAAAAACCATAAGTTTTTTCATAATGCACTTGGCAGCAAATCATGAGCCATTCTGAACTTACCTAGTGACAGAACTTGGCCCACAGTGTCATGAGACTATTTATATGTCATTTATCACACTTAACTGTGAATATGCATGTTTTGCAGTAGAAATATTAATGCATTGTTTAAGGAATACTGCTCCACAGTATGCTGCTGCAGGCATTATATGACTGTATGCTTTTGTAAACCAAAAATTCAGAATTCTGTACCACACTTGCCCAAGGGTTTCATTGAGGAACTGCATACCGATAATAGTCTAGTTATGTGAGACTTAAAAACAATGATTGAATTTGAGTCTCTAACAATCTGTAGTTACATGTGCCAGACTAAGTTGTCACCTCTCCTAGCTTCCCCTGTTTAGGATCTTCCTCTTGTGACCCCAGCATTTTAGGGGAACCCCTAATCACCCTAGTCTCCTCTGGTTTATGGCCCTGGTTGAAATGCCTTTGATTCAGCTGCAACTTTTTCTCCAGAGAAATAACAATGCAGTGCCCACAGATACATTTCCAGGACAATAGGGGCTTTCGGATTTTGATACTGTAATTGGCAGGCTGCTGTATCGAGTTAGGAGTTGAAGTCCAGAAGACTGAGTTAGAATCTTGACTCTATCATGTATTAGGCTGTTATCTTTGGGCAAGTCATTTAACCTTTCTAAGTCTCAATTTGTGAGCCTTCAGCTAGAAAAGAGTATGATAATATTACTTTCCTCATAGGATTAAAATGTAGAGGACTTAGCTAAGTGTTTGCCTCAGAACACACACTCAGTAAATATAAGTTGTAATTACCTTGTAACTATCACTGGATTCATTGGAAAAAACAGAAAATTTGCAAACCACTTTTTTCTGAGTTTGGCTTGTATGCTCAGGGGCCAATTCTGATCATTTATTAGTAGATTACTGTAATATCCAACCTTAGTAATGAATGAGAAGTCTCTAAACAACTGTGAATTCCCAGAAATTGTTTGCAAAATTTTATGGATATTGTCCATGAGAGAATACTTATAAATCTCATCTGAGTCTTAAAGAGATTCCTATTCTGCAAATGGTTAAGGGCCAGTGTCCTAAACATCCCCCATTCCAGCATATTTGGGAGATTGTTAATGAGACAGTGATGTTCAGATCTGTTAAGCTTTCCCACTAGAATAGAGCTGAGCCATCCAAGCTATTTCTTCATTGTCTGGTTTCTGGAACTGACTTAGGTACATGTCATGAAAACTATTTGGATGGAGCTGCAGTCAAAAAAAGGCTATTAACAAATCCCAAGCTGATGTCAGTGCTCCAGGGATGCACACAGGAGTAATAAATCCATGGGACGATGTCAGAGCCCAGCCTTGACCTGAGCCTGAAGCCTGAGCTCATTCATTGACCTGCCCTAAGAAGTTCTGGAGAAGGAAATGGCAACCCATTCCAGTATTCTCACCTGGGAAGTCACATGAACAGAAGAGCCTGGCAGGCTACAGTCCATGGGGTCACAAATGACATGACTTAGCAGCAGGAGCAACAACTAAACACCAGACACCAAGGTGCCTTACAACGAATGTGAATTCTCTTTGGCCCCGAGAAAATGCTTACATTTCTGCCAAGTAGAAAACAATATATAAAAGTATTTATATATATATATATATAAAAGTCTTATCTTGGCCAACAGCTTGCATGGAGCAGTACTCATCAACTTGCTAGAACAGAGAAAGTATCTAGCTTTCCTCTTGGCTGCCTGACCTGGAACTGCTGTCATGTAGAAGTTCAGCTTGTGAGATAGTAACAGCTGCATCAGGGACAAACTCCAGCTCGCATCAGGCATATGAAACAAGCTAGACCAAGATGGCTGGTACCATGTGTGGGCACATGGCGTGTGAGTCATGGAGGGACTCATGGGACCTTCTCTTGGCAGGATCAGCTGCAAACAGTGTAAACACAGCCTCTCCAGGCATACCTGTCAAGCAAAAGCTGTGGCTGGAAAAATAGCAGGGGTTTTACAGTGGCCAACCCAAGGACCCTGACTGTCTTAATGTAGGGCAGATCGAAGACTCAGCCCTGCTATAAGTCAGAATGTCATTTCAGTGACATTATCCCTCGTGGATTAAAAGTCTCCTGTGAAGAGTCACTTAAGAATTTAGAGTCTAGGTACTTAATGACTTCCCTGGAGGCTGGCCTATAATTATGAGTGAGTTCATATTTCTCAGGCTCCTCTCTAAGTGAAAGGTAAAATTTTAGAGAAAAATGCCATTTAGTCCTCAAGAAGGGAGACAGTGTTCCAGTGGAGGATTCTAAAATAAAATATGACTGGTAACTTACTGTACCTACAACAAACAATAGAATAACACCTCAGTCCTGTTTCTGGATTACCAGAAATAGAATTCTTCCTGTTTGAGAATAATTCTGTGACCCAAGAAGAGATCAGAATATGTGGAATAACAGGGCAAGTTTGTACAGAGAAACCATGAACTGGCTTTTAATTATCCAATTATACAGTGAGGCTCCTGCCTCTAAGTGTGGGTCTCGGAAGTATGATGGCTCCAAGGGCACGTTTTAGACATCGGCATTCACACTTTTTCCTGGCCACAGGAAATGGGGCTTCCTCTATCTTTACTCACTTTGTGATGTCAGAACTAAGCAAACATGTCCAGGAAGCATAGTGATAGTGAAGTTGCTCAGTCATGTCCGACTCTTTGCAACCCCATGGACAGTAGCCAACCAGGCTCCTCCGTCCATGGGATTTTCCAGACAAGAATACTGGAGTGGGTTGCCATTTCCTTCTCCAGAGGATCTTCCCGACCCAGGGATTGAACCTGGGTCTCCCGCATTGTAGGCAGACGCTTTACCATCTGAGCCACCGGGAAGCATAGATAACCACAAAGGAGAGAAACAGGCTCCACAGTATCAAGAGACAGAGTGATCAGGCTCTGGTGTCTAGAGGAGAATGGTAACAATACCTTCCTGGAGAGTCTCCGTTCTCATCAAATAGGATCATGTCTCCAGAAACCCCAGTAAAATTGGTTTTCATCAGAGAGTCCAAAAGTTTCCGTCCATCAATTGGCTTCATGGCGTCACAGAGGCCTGCATAGCCTGGACAGAGGGACATCTGCATGTTGTGGAGCCCATAGGCCATGGAATAGATTGCATTGATCACAAATCCCATTTTGGAGTCTTGCACATGATGTGTTCTCAGAGTCAGAGAACCTGTGGGAAAACAAATTAGGGATTAAATTTGAGATTTAATCCTACTATAGCTCTTTATGGATTCTGAATAATTTGACAGTGCATTAGAACAATTTATAAGAATTAGACCAGAGGAAATACCAAGAACAGGTGCCAAAATAGTATTCCTAATACTATTATTATTCCTAGTTCTCTTCTATGTTCATGTTTTTCCCTAAGACCTTAAAGATCTGAGTCCCCTCCAGTACCAAGATTCACTTCCTCTATTACCAAATTCTGGGGATGGGTGGAGTATAGCACTCCATCAAATTCCACAAAATTTATCTTAAAGACATATTAATCTACCACGTACTTACCTGTGATAATATACTTCCTTGATTTAGATATCCTCAATAAATTTCCAATTTCTCCAATTAATCTCCAACAAATCTCCAATTAAGTCTTAGCTGAGCAAAGTAGATACGCTATTGTCTTGCCTCAACTTAAACCTAGTTGGATTTATCACCTATTACTTCCAACCTCAAAGTATATGTGCTCCATAAATTGACCTATTTGGAAATGCTGAAATACAATATTTAAGCCCCATTAATTCATCCGTTAATTAAATATTTACTGGGGTCTGAGTATACATAAAGCTCTGTGTATGGTGATCTAAGGAAAATATAAAAATGAATTGGAGATGGATTCTGCACTTAAGAGGAGACTTGTTCAGTAATAGAGATAAACTATGTAACACTGAAAGGCAGAAGGTGATATATCTATAACAGATGTGGAGTTAAAATCTATTGAGATCCAAAGAGGGGGCAATCCCTGTCAGTGAAGGGCCCTTAGGAACATTTCATTAAAGAACTAACATTTGGGATGAATTACTGGTTAAACAAATATGGAATGAATGCCTGTTAGTTCTGACTGCTCAGAACTTGCTGAAAGTGGGGAACATAATGTAGAATAAAATAGACATGATTATTGTTTTTGTTTACTCAGAGTCTAGAGGGCAGAGAAGCATCTTAGCAGGACTGAATAGGGACGAGGACTAGACCAAGAAACTCACTGATGCTGAGCATTGTGGCCAAGTATCTGCTGGATGAAGAGTGGAGGACAGCATGTTTGAAGGTTCACAGATGAGATCAAACACACTATGTTTGGGAACCTTTAAAAAGGTTGGAATGTTTGGAATGTAGGGTAGGAGGCAGGAGAATGAGGAGACATGAAATAGTAGAGGAAGGCAGGAGTGCTTAAGCCAGATTAAGAGCCCCAGGATCTTTTGTTGTGTTTAAAATAGGAAAAAACATGATCAGATTTCTAATTTAGAAAGATCAATCTGACTACATTGGAGAAACATTTAAAGGGCTAGAGGAGTGGAGTCATGAAGACCCATTGAGTGGTAATGCAGTGATCCCAGGGACAGGTGAAAATGCCCTTGCTGAGGGTAGAGGTCATGATTATGGACAGAAGTATTTAGGAGATGGAATCTACTACCAGGCCTGGTGATTGAGGAATGGAGAGGAGTGAAACATGTAGAAAGAACATGGGTATAACATAAAAGTAACAGATGAGGTAAAGACAGACATTTCATATGGGGAGAAGTTTTTATTTAAGAGAGATATATAGGAACTCTCCAAAGATGACATGACTTTTTATGACTTTCAAACGGTACTGGCATAGAGGCTCCTGGGGAAGCCAGCATGGTTCATCCTGACATTAAGTGTAAGACGGGTAATCTCATTTCCATCTCAGGACACTGGCCCTAGGCTACTTTCCAACCAAATCTTACAATTTCCTTTTCTACACAGACTCTATTCACACTTTGACATTTGACCTCATACCACTGGAAACGCCATTGTTCTAGGTGCTAAGTCAATACTTGGGAGTCACTTTTGACTTTTTTTCTTTCCTTGATTCACTGTCTACTTTTATTTGATCTATCTTCAAAATATATCCAGAATTAGATTATTTGATGTAAATCTACTTTTGTCAGGTTCAAGATATATATCCTGTCTGGATTACAGCAATAGTCTTTTAACTAGATTCTTTCTTTCTACCTTAAAGTATTCTATACCCACTCCAGTAAATTTTTAATGCAATAACTATAAAAATATTCTTAAAATAAGAGTCAGATTATGATACTTCTCTGATCAGGCTTTCTAGTGTCTTCATTATTACTGAAGGAAAAAGCCAACGTCCAAGCCATGACTTTCAAAGACAAACAGGATTTTGACTCGTGGTGTTCCACACCTTATCCTTCTGACTCTTAATACTCTTTACTTAAATTATTCCTTCCTGAATATTTAGCAAGAAAAGGCAACTAATTACATACAATTAGGAATGTTAAAAGACAAATATTAAAATAATCTGTACCTATTAATACAGAAAGAAGTTGAGGGATACACAAAATTAAAAAATGTAAAATATGACATCAAAACTCTAAAATGGTGGGGGCTGGTGGTGGTAAAAGCATAAGCTTATTAGAATGCATTTGAACTAATGAGATCACTAACTTAAAATAGTCATCTATAAATATAGATTGTTATATAGGAACCTCATGGTACACAAACCAAAAACCTATATAATAGATACACACCAAAAAGAGAAAGAATTCTGAACATAACACAGCAGTTATAAAATCAGAAGAGAGAAAGGAAAAAGGAACAAAAAAGAACTATGGCACAACCCCAAAACAATTAACCAAAAGTCAGTGAGCTAATTGCTGTTGTGGTCTAGTTGCCAAGTTGTGTCAGACTCTTTTGTGACCCTATGAACTGTAGCCCACCTGGCTCATCTGTCCTTGGGATTTCCCAGGCAGGAATACTGGAATGGGTTGCCATTTCCTTCTCTAGGATATCTTCCTGACCCAGGGATCAAACCCATGTCTCCTGCATTGGCAGGCAGATTCTTTACCACTGAACCACCAGGGAAACCCAATAAGTGAATACTTGCCAATAATTCTTTAAATGTAAAGGGACTTTAGTCCAATATGTTCCAATCAAAATACATAGAATGAGTGGATAGAAATACAAGACCCATGTATACATTGTCTATAAGAGACTCACTTCATATCTAAAGACACATGGAGTGAAAGTGAGGGGATGGAAAAAGATAATCCATGCAAATGGAAGTGAAAAGAAATTGAGGCAGGAATACTTGAATCAGACAAAATGGACTTTAAAACAAAGATTGTTACCATCTTTCTAAATTCCATATATATGCGTTACTATACTGTATTGGTGTTTTTCTTTCTGGCTTACTTCACTCTGTATAATAGGCTCCAGTTTCATCCACCTCATTAGAACTGATTCAAATGTATTCTGTTTAATGGCTGAGTAATACTCCATTGTGTATATGTACCACAGCTTTCTTTATCCATTCATCTGTGGATGGACATCTAGGTTGCTTCCAAGTCCTGGCTATTGTTAACAGTGCTGTGATGAACACTGGGGTACACGTGTCTCTTTCAATTCTGGTTTCTTCAGTTTGTATGCCCAGCAGTGGGATTGCTGGGTCATAAGGCAGTTCTATTTCCAGTTTTTTTGAGGAATCTCCATACTGTTCTCCATAGTGGCTGTACTAGTTTGCATTCCCACCAACAGTGTAAGAGGGGTCTCTTTTCTCCACACCCTCTCCAGCATTTATTGCTTGTAGACTTTTGGATTGCAGCCATTCTGACTGGCATGTAATGGTACCTCATAGTGGTTTTGATTTGCATTTCTCTGATAATGAGTGATGTTAAGCATCTTTTCATGTGTTTGTTAGCCATCTGTATGTCTTCTTTGGAGAAATGTCTACCTAGTTCTTCGGCCCATTTTTTGATTGGGACATTTATTTTTCTGGACTTGAGCTGTAGGAGTTGTTTGTATATTTTTGAGATTAGCTGTATACAAGACAGCAAAAGAGACACTGATGTATAGAACAGTATTTTGGACTCTGTGGGAGAGGGAGAGGGTGGGATGATTTGGGAGAATGGAATTGAAACATGTATAATATCATATATGAAACGAATTGCCAGTCCAGGTTTGATGCATGATACTGGATGCTTGGGGCTGGTGTACTGGGGTGACCCAGAGGGATGGTATGGGGAGGGAGGACGGAGGAAGGTTCAGGATGGGGAACACGTGTATACCTGTGGCAGATTCATGTTGATATATGGCAAAATCAATACAATATTGTAAAATTTGAAAATAAAATTAAATTAAAATTTAAAAAAATTTAAAAAATTAAACAAAGACTATACCAATAGACAAAGAAGGACATTACTTAATGATAAAGGGATCAATCCAAGATGAAGATATAACTGTTGTAAATATATATGTAGTCAAAACAGAAGCATCTCAATATATAAAGCAAATAACTGAGAAACATAAAAGGAGAAATTGGCAGTAATTCAATAGTAGGAGAATGCTTTAAGACTTTGCTTAAATCAATGGACAGATTATCCAGACAGAAAGTCAGTAATTATTGCCCTTAGATGATATATTAGACCAGATGGATGTAATAGCTACACATGGAACATTCCATCCAAAAGCAACATTCTTTTCAAGTGCACAGGGAACATTACCCAGGATAGAACACATACTAGGCCAGAAAACAAGTCTTAATAAATTTAATATTTATTAAATAAATAAATAAAATTCTGACCATAACAGTATGAGACTAGAAATTGACTACCAAAAAAAAAAAAAAAAAACAGCTGGAGTCTAAAGAATATGAAAATAAACAACCATCAATGAATAAGTCAAAGAGGAAATTATACGTAGAAATAAGTGAAAAATGGAAAAACAATGATTCAACGCTAAGGAACACAGCAAAAGCAGTTCTAAGAGAAAGTTGATGGTAATAGAAGCCTACAGCAGGAAACAAGAAAAGGCCAAGTTAACAACCTAAATTTATACCTAAAGTAACTACAGGAAAAGGTCAAACAAAACCCAGAATTAGTAGAAGATATATAAGATCAGAATGAAAATAAATTAGAGACTAAGAAAAATAGGAAAGGTTAATGAAATTAAGAGGTTTTGAAAAAATAAAATTGATAAAACTTTATCCAGATTAATTAAGGAAAAAAGAGAAGTGGCCTAAATAAATAAAATATGAATGAGTATAAGTTACAATTAACACCACAGAAATAGAAAGGATCAGAAGAGATTACTATGAATAATCATATGGCAATAAAATAGACAAACTAGAAGAAATGGATAAATGTCTAGAAATAAAGGATCTCCTAAGACTCATAAAGATGAAATAGAAAATATGAACAGACCAATTACTGGTACTGAAACTGAATCAGTCACTAAATAAAAAACTCTTAAGCAACAAAAGTCTAGGACAAGATGGCTTCACATGTGAATTCTATAAAACATTTAAAAGAAGAGTTAAAACCTAGCCTTCTCAAACTATTTCAAAAAATTTAAGAGACAGGAACACGTGTGAACTAATTCTATGAGGCTAGTTTCATCCTGATACCAAAGCTAAAGGTACAACATACACAGAAAAGAGCATTACAGACCAATCTCACTAATAAACATGGATGCAAAAATCCTCAATAAAATACTAGAATGTAGAATTCAAAAGTACATTAAATGGATCATATATTAAGATCAAGTGGGATTTATCCTAGGGATGCAAGGATGTTTCAATATTCAGAAAACAATCAATGTGACAACACCATATTAACAAATTGAAGTAACATGATTTTCTCTATAGATGCAGAAAAACCTTTTCACAAAATTCAACATCCATTAAACTCTCCAAAAAGTGGTGTAGAGGGAATGTACCTCAACATAAGGGTCCTATTGGACAAACCCATAGTCAACCTCCATTGACCATTTTATCTACTACTGTGGGCAAGAATCCCTTAGAAGAAATGGAGTAGCCCTCATAGTCAACAAAAGAGCCCAAAATGCAGTACTTGGATGCAATCTCAAATACAACAGAAGGATCTCTGTTCATTTCCAAGGAAAACCATTCAATATCACAGTAATCCAAGTCTGTCCCCCAACCAGTAGTGCTGAAGAAGCTCAAGTTGAATGCTTCTATGAAGACCAACAAGACCTTGTAGAATTAACACCCCAAAAGATGTCTTTTTCATTATAGGGGACTGGAATGCAAAAGTCAAGAGATACCTGAAGTAACAGGCAAATTTGGCCTTGGAGTACAAAATTAGGCAGGACAAAGGCTAACAAGAATTTTGCCAAGAGAATGCACTGGTCATATCAAACACCCTCTTCCAACAACACAAGAGAAGACTCTACACATGGACATCACCAGATGGTCAATACTGAAATCAGATTGATTATATCCTTTGCAGCCAAAGATGGAGAAGGTCTATACAGTTGGCAAAAACAAGACTGGGAGCTGACTGTGGCTCAGATCATGAACTCCTTATTGCCAAATTCAGACTTAAATTGAAGAAAGTAGGGAAAACCACAAGATAATTCAGGTATGATCTAAATCAAATCCCTTACAATTATACAGTGAAAGTGACAAATAGATTCAAGGGATTAGATCTGATAGACAGAGTGCCTGAAGAACTATGGACGGAGGTTCGTGACATTGTAGAGGAGGCAGCGATAGAGACCATCCCCAAGAAAAGAAATGCAGAAAGGCAGTGTCTGAGGAGGCCTTAAAAATAGCTGAAAAAAGAAGAGAAGTGAAAGGCAAAGGAGAAAAGGAAAGATATACCCATTTGAATTCAGAATTCCAAAGAATAGCATGGAGAGATAAGAAAGCCTTACTCAGCGATCAGTGTAAAGAAATAGAGGAAAACAACAGAATGGGAAAGACTAGAGATCTCTTCAGGGGAAGGCAATGGCACCCCACCCCAGTACTCTTGCCTGGAAAATCCCATGGATGGAGGAGCCTGGTAGGCTGGTAGACCCCAGTCCATGGGGTCACTAAGAGTTGGACACGACTGAATGACTTCACTTTCACTTTTCACTTTCATGCATTGGAGGAGGAAATGGCAACCCACTCCAGTATTCTTGCCTGGAGAATCCCAGGGACAGAGGAGCCTGGTGGGCTGCCGTCTATGGGATCGCACAGAGCCGGACACGACTGAAGCGACTTAGCAGCAGCAGCAGCAGAGATCTCTTCAAGAAAATTAGAGCTACCAAGGGAACATTTCATGCAAAAATGGGCTCAATAAAGGACAGAAATGGTATGGACCTAACAGAAGTAGAAGATATCAAGAAGAGGTGGCAAGAATACACAGAAGAACTGTACAAAAAAGATCTTCACGACCAAGATAATCACGATGGTGTGATCACTGACCTAGAGCCAGACATCCTGGAATGTGAAGTCAAGTGGGCCTTAGAAAGCATCACTAAGAACAAAGCTAGTGGAGGTGATGGAATTCCAGTTGAGCTATTTCAAATCCTGGAAGATGATGCTGTGAAAGTGCTGCACTCAATATGTCAGCAAATCTGGAAAACTCAGCAGTGGCCACAGGACTGGAAAAGGTCAGTTTTCATTCCAAACTCAAATAAAGGCAATGCCAAAGAATGCTCAAACTACCACACAATTGCACTCCTCTCACATGCTAGTAAAGTAATGTTCAAAATCTCCAAGCCAGGCTTCAGCAATACATGAACTGTGAACTTCCTGATGTTCAAGCTGGTTTTAGAAAAGGCAGAGGAACCTGAGATCAAATTGCCAACATCAGTTGGATCATTGAAACACCAAGAGAGTTCCAGAAAAACATCTATTTCTGCTTTATTGACTATGCCAAAGCCTTTGACAGTGTGCACCACAACAAACTGTGGAAAATTCTTCAAGTGATGGGAATACCAGACCTATCACCTTACCTGCCTCCTGAGAAATCTGTATGCATGTTGGAAGCAACAGTTAGAACTGGACATGGAACAACAGACTGCTTCCAAATTAGGAAAGGAGTATGTAAAGGCTGTATATTTTCACCCTGCTTATTTAACTTATATGCAAAATACATCAGGCAAAATGCTGGGCTGGATGAAGCACAAGCTGGAATCAAGATTGCTTAGAGAAATATCAATAACCTCAGATATGTAGATAACACCACCCTTATGGCAGAAATCAAAGAGAAGCGCAAGAGCCTCTTGATGAAAGTGAAAGAGGAGAGTGAAAAAGTTGGCTTAAAACTCAACATTCAAAAAACTAAGATCATGGCATCCGGTCCTATCACTTCTTGGCAAATAGATGGGGAAACCATGGAGACAATCAGAGATTTTTTGTGGGGGTGGAGGTGGGCTCCAAAATCACTGTAGATGGTGACTGCAGCCATGAAATTAAAAGACATTTGCTCCTTAGAAGAAAAGCTATGGCCAACCTAGACAGCATATTAAAAAGCAGAGAGATTACTTTGCCAGCAAAGGTACATCTAGTCAAAGCTATGTTTTTTTCCAGTAGTCATGTATGGATGTGAGAGTTGGACTATAAAGAAAGCTGAGTGCCAAAGAGTTGATGCTTTTGAACTGTGGTGTTGAAGAAGACTCTTGAGAGTCCCTTGGACTGTAAGGAGATCAAACCAGTCCATCCTAAAGGAAATCATTCCTGGATATTCATTGGAAAGACTGATGCTGAAGCTGAAACTCCAATACTTTGTCCACCTGATTCGAAGAACTGACTCACTGGAAAAGACTCTGATGCTAGTAAAGATTTAAGGAGGGAGGAGAAGGGGAAGAGAGAGGATGAGATGGTTGGATGGCATCACTGACTCGATGGACATGAGTTTGTGTAAGCTCTGGGAGTTGGTGATGGACCAGAAAGCCTGGTGTGCTGCAGTCCATGGGGTTGCAAAGAGTTGGACACGACTGAGCGACTGAACTGGTAGTCAACCTCATACTTATCAGTGAAAAACAGAAAGTATTTCGTCTAAGATCCAGAATAAACAAGCATGCCCACTCTTTCTACTTTTATTCAATATCATATTGGAAATCATAGCCATAACAGTCAGATATGAAAAAGAGAAGTAATGCAAAGAGGAAAGTCAATGTGAAAGTCACTCAGTCATGTCCTACTCTTTGTGACCCCATGGACTATACAGTCCGTGGCATTCTCCAAGTCAGAATGCTGGATTGGGTAGCCTTTCCCTTCTCCAGGGGATCTTCCCAACCCAGGGACTGAACTGTCTCCCCCACTGCAGGTGGATTCTTTACCAGCTGAGTCACAAAGTAGGAAAGAAGAAGTAAAACTGTCACTGTTTGCAGATGACATGATACTATATATAGAAAACCCTAAAGACTCCATCAAAGAAACTATTAGAAGTATTAAAAGTATTCATTAAATTTGCAGGATACAATTTTTCTGGAATATGTTGTTTCTATATACTAACAACAAATGATTAGAAATAGAAATTAAGAAAGCAATCCCATTTATAATCACATTGGAACAAATAAAATAGTAGGAGTAAATCTAACCAAAATAGTAAATATTTGTACTTGGATAACTGTAAGATATTGATGAAACAAATTGAAGATGACATAAAAAAATGGAAAGATCCACCTTCCTCATGAATTGGAAGAGTTATCATTGTTAAAATGATCATACTCCTGAAGGAAATGTACAGTTTCAATGTAATATCTATCAAAATTCCAATGATATTTTTCACAACTGGAAAAAATAATCCTGAAGTTTCTATGGAACCACAGAAGATCCCAAATAGCTAAGGCAATCTCAAGAAAGAACAAAGCTGGAAGAACTCCCTGAGTTCAAATAATAATACAAAGCTACAGTAATAAAAACAGTATGGTACTGGCACAAAAACAGACACATCAATCAATGGTACAGAAAAGAGAGCTCAGAAATAAACCTACTTTTATATTGGCAATTAATAATCTATGACAGCAGAGTCAAGGATATACAAAAATACTTTCTTCAATAAATGGTGTTGGGAAAACTGGACAGCTAACTTTCAAAAATTTTAACTGGATCACTTTTGTATACCATATGCAAACATAAACTAAAAATGGATGGAAGACTTAAATATTAGACCTAAAAATTTAAAACCCCTAGAAAACACAGGCAGTATACTCTGTACATCATGAGAAATGCTGGACTTTCGGAAGAAACACAAGCTGGAATCAAGATTGCCGGGAGAAATATCTATAACCTCAGGTATGCAGATGATACCACCCTTATGGCAGAAAGTGAAGAAGAACTAAAAAGCCTCTTGATGAAAGTGAAAGTGGAGAGTGAAAAGGTTGGCTTAAAGCTCAACATTCAGAAAACGAAGATCATGACATCTGGTCCCATCACTACATGGGAAATAGATGGAGAAACAGTGGAAACAGTGTCAGACTTTCTTTTTCTGGGCTCCCAAATCACTGCAGATGGTGACTGCAGCCATGAAATTCAAAGACGCTTACTCCTTGGAAGGAAAGTTATGACCAACCTAGATAGCATATTCAAAAGCAGAGACATCACTTTGCCAACAAAGGTTCGCCTAGTCAAGGCTATGGTCTTTCCTGTGGTCATGTATGGATGTGAGAGCTGGACTGTGAAGAAGGCTGAGCGCCGAAGAATTGATGCTTTTGAACTGTGGTGTTGGAGAAGACTCTTGAGAGTCCCTTGGACTGCAAGGAGATCCAACCAGTCCATTCTGAAGGAGATCAGCTCTGGGATTTCTTTGGAAGGAATGATGCTAAAGCTGAAACTCCAGTATTTTGGCTACCTCATGCGAAGAGTTGACTCATTGGAGAAGACTCTGATGCTGGGAGGGATTGGGGGCAGGAGGAGAAGGGGATGACAGAGGATGAGATGGCTGGATGGCATCACTGACTTGATGGGTGTGAGTCTGAGTGACCTCCGGGAGCTGGTGATGGACAGGGAGGCCTGGCGTGCTGCAGTTCATGGGGTCGCAAAGAGTTGGACACGACTGAGCGACTGATCTGATCTGATCTGATCTGATACTCTTTGATAGACTTAGCAACATTTTTTGTATCTGTTGCCTCAGACAAGAGAAACAAAAGCAGGGGGCATATACACTGAGAAAACCAGAATTGAAAGAGACACGTGTACCCCAATGTTCATAGCAGCATTGTTTACAATAGCCAGAACGTGGAAGCGACCTAGATGTGCCATCCACAGATGAATGGATAAGCAAGCTGTTGTACATATACACAATGGAGTATTACTCAGCCATTAAAAAGAATACATGTGAATCAGTTCTAAGGAGGTGGATGGAACTGGAGCCTATTATACAGAGTGAAGTAAGCCAGAAACAAAAACACAAATACAGTATACTAACGCATATATATGGCATTTAGAAAGATGGTAAAAATAACCCTATTTACGAGACAGCAAAAGAGACACTGATGTATAGACCAGACTTTTGGACTCTGGGACCGGGAGAGGGTGGGATGATTGGGGAGAATAGCATTGAAATATGTATAATATTATATCTGAAACGAGTCGTCAGTCCAGGTACGATGCCCGATAACAAATGCCTGGGGCTGGAGCACTGGGATGACCTGGAGGGATGGTGTGGGGAGGGGAGAGGGAGGAGGGTTCAGGATGGGGAACACGTGTATACTGGCGGAGGATCCATCTTGATGTATTGTAAAAGCAATACAATATTGTAAAGTTAAGCAAAATAAAAAAAAAAAAAGTTAAAAAAAATTAAAAAAAAATAAAACAAAATAAAACAGTATATTTCCAAGTAAAATATATACTTATTTTTAATCCATCTAAAAAAAAAAGAAAAGCAGGGGGCGGGCGCCGCCCGAGCGCGACCGCCCAGCCCTCGGCGGCCCAGCCCCCGCCCCTCCCGCCCGCCCGCGCCTGGTGACGGAGGTGGCGGTAGTGGCAGCCGCGCAGCCCTGGGGAATGGAGCGGCTCTGGGGCTGAGCCGGGCGCGCAGGGGCCGCCGCATGTGCTGCGAGGGGAGCGGCTGCAGAGCCGGCGGACCGGCCGCCGGAGCAGCGCCAGAGATGGGAGAACAGCCCATCTTCACTACCGGAGCGCATGTCTTCCAGATCGACCCCAGCACCAAGAAGAACTGGGTGCCTGCAAGCAAGCAGGCTGTCACCGTCTCCTACTTCTACGATGTCACAAGAAACAGCTATCGGATCATCAGTGTGGATGGAGCCAAGGTGATCATAAACAGCACAATCACGCCCAATATGACTTTCACCAAAACGTCACAGAAGTTCGGGCAGTGGGCAGACAGCAGAGCCAACACGGTGTTTGGTTTGGGGTTTTCCTTGGAGCAGCAGCTGACAAAGGTTTAGAAAATTACCCTCACACCCCTCAAGCAGAAGTTTGATGAATGTTCAACTCTGTTCGGATCCAGATTTTACAAATACAAAACAACTTACCCCTTTAACCCATCATTAATTTATCATGGTTTGTGTAAGGATTTAAATGCATTTCCCCTCAGTTTACCAAAATTATTGCAATTATATTTTGAATAATTTTCTTCATTAAAAAAAAAAGAGAAAAGCAAAAATAAAGAAATGGTACTATAGCAAACTAAAAAGCTCTTGTGTAGAAAAGGGAAACAATAAAATGAAAAGGCAGTCTATTGAGTGGGGGAAGATATTTATAAGCAATGTATCTGATGAAAAGTTAATATCTAAAATATATAAAGAATTGGTATAACTCAAAATCAGGGAAACAATCAAATTGGAAACTGGTCTGAGAACCTCAATGGACATTCTTCCAAAGAATACATGTAGAGTTCCAACAGACACATGAAAAAACAATCAACATCACTAATCATCAGGGAAATGCGAATACAAACCACAGTGAGTTACTCCTTCATGCCTGTCAGAGTGACTGGCAGTAAGTAGTGTAAACTGGTGGCAAGGGTGTGCAGAAAGGGGGGCTCTCGAGAATTGTTGGTGGGGTCAGAAACTGGCGCAGTCACTATGGAAAAACAGTATGGAGGGCCCTCAAAAAAATAAAACTCATGCTTTCAGCAGTTTCACGTCTGGGTGTTCAGTCAAAGAAAACAAAAACACTAACATGAAAAGATACATGCACGCCAATGTTCATTACAGCATTGTTTATAATAAGCAAGATGTGCAAGCAAGCTAAATTCCATAAGTAGATAAATGGATAGAGAAGATGGGGTACACACACGTGTGCACACATACACACACACACACACACATACACACACACTGGAATATTACCCAGCCATAAAAAAGAAAGCTTGCCATTTGTGACAACGTAGATGGATGGAGAGGGCATCATGCTAAGTGAAATAAGTTAGAAAGACAAATGCCAAATGATCTCACTTACATGTGGTATCTAAAACATGAATAAGCAAGACAGAACGAAAATAGGCTCATACATACGGAGAACAAGTGGGTGGTTGCCCAAGGGCAGGGTGGCTGTGAGGTGTTGGATGGAATAGGTAGAGGAGATTAAGAGGTATAAACCTCCAGTTCTAAAATAAACAGACCATGAGTATATAATATACAGTATGAGGGATGTGGTCAAAAATATTGTGTTAACTTTGTATGAGAGTAGATGGTCACTGGACTTATTGTGGTGACCATTTCCCAATAAATGATTTACATAAATGTTGAATCACTATGTAGTACACCTGAAACTAACATCATATTGTATATCAACTATATTTTAATAAAAATAGTTAAATCACTCAGTCAATCCTCTGCAGCTACACCATCTTCCTCCCTGATCCTCAAGCATTCCAGGCATGCTCATGCCTCTGGGCCCTTGAATTGGGCTGGCCAAAAAGTTCATTTGGATTATTAATGTTTTGGGAAAACCTGGACAAACGTTTTGGTCAACCCAATACTTGCTGTTCATTCAACGTGGGGAATATCTGCCTCAGAGATGTGCAGAGCTATTCCTTCCCCAATTCAGGTCTTTCCTCAAATATCATCTCCTCTGTGAGATTTCTCTGATATCCTGTCTAAATCTCATCTCTGTTCCACTCCCCTCCAACCCCCCCCACACACACACACACACACACACACACACACACACACTCACTCCCTATCTCCTTTTTCAACACTATTTTTCTCCTTACCACTTCTTAGAACAGTTCCCAGAACAATTCCTGGCACATAGTAGGCCCTTGATAAATATTTGTTAAATGAATTAAAGAACCAACTTGGACTATCCCTTCTGTTTTCTTTTCCTCAACCCTACTAACGCTAATCAATGTTTCAAGACTCCAAGAGCACTTCTTTCCTAAAGCCACCACGGTTTCAGGTACTAAAATTAATCTTGCTCTTCTGATCTCCCTATCATTTTCTCTATACAAGCATACCTTGTTTTATTTCTCTTTGTGGATATCATGTTTTTCATAAGTTGAAAGACGGTCACAACCCTGTGTTGAGCAAGTCTATGGACACTATTTTTCCCAACAGTATTTGCTCACTTCATGTCTCTGTGTCACATTTGGTAATCCTAATTTCACACTTTTTCATTATTATCATACTTGTTATGGTGATCACTGCAGATGTTGATGTAGCCATGAAATTAAAAGACGCTTACTCCTTGGAAGGAAAGTTATGACCAACCTAGACAGCATATTAAAAAGCAGAGACATTACTTTGTCAACAAAGTTCTGTCTAGTCAAGGCTATGGTTTTTCCAGTGGTCATGTATGGATGTGAGAGTTGGACTGTGAAGAAAGCTGAGCACCAAAGAATTGATGCTTTTGAACTATGGTGTTGGAGAAGACTCTTGAGAGTCCCTTGGACTGCAAGGAGATCCAACCAGTCCATCCTGAAGGAAACCAGTCCTGAATATTCATTGGAAGGAATGATGTTGAAGCTGAAACTCCAATATTTTGGCCACCTGATGCGAAGAGCTGACTCATTTGAAAAGATTCTGATGTTGGGACAGATTGAAGGCAGGAGGAGAAGGAGATGACAGAGGATGAGATGGTTGGATGGCATCACCGACTCAATGGACATGAATTTGGGTAAACTCCAGGAGTTGGTGATGGACAGGGAGGCTTGGCATGCTGCGGTTCATGGGGTCACAAAGAGTCAGACACAACTGAGCAACTGAACTGAACTGATGGTGATCTGAGATCAGTGTTCTTTTCTGCTACTGCTATGACTTACTGAAAGAACAGATGATGGTTATCATGTTTTAACAGCACAGGATTTTTGAATGAAGACATGTACATCTTTTTTTTAGACATAATGCTATTGTACCATGTATGTATGTACTGTATAGGCTACAGTACAGTGTCTAAACATAATTGTTATATACACTTGGAAACCTACAAGTTTGTGAGACTTGCTTTACTGTAGCATTCACTTTATTGTGATAGTCTGGAACTGAATTTGCAGCATCTGCTAGGTCAGCCTATACCTGTCAGGTACCCTTCCCACTATGTTTTAGAAATGTGGGCATACTTAGAGGGAGGAGGATTTGAAACATCCAGTTCCCAAGTTAGTCCAGCTCCCTTCCTCCATGTAACTCCCGAAATGGAGGTAGTTACCTACTGATTCTCTTTCCAGGTAGTCTTTGAGGCCATGCTTAAGTGCTTCCTATTAAGCCTAAGCCAGGTATTACAACTCAGCCTCCTAACCCACTATCAGGGGTTAGCAGTAGTTGCTTTTGTGGCTAGTAAAAGGTGGTAGGTAGGTACTTTGATTGTCATTCTTTTGTTTTGAGCAGAAGAAAGGGATCTAGGTTTAAATTCCTGCTTGATGTTTTCGCAGCTCTGTGACTTAGAGAAGTTACTTGGATTCTCTTAAAATTCAGCTTAACCATCTGTTAAATATGGTGACCTTTATCTTGAAAAGGGGATGTGAGAATGAAATGTTACGTTGCACACAGCCTCGCACAAGGTCGATGCTTCATCAAGATTAACTGTGCCAAGATGTAAATCATAACAACCTGTAGCCACTGTGTTTTGTGGTTAAGACTCTGGAGAATAAAAGCAAGCCAAAGGTCTCTCCTGATGTGATGCCCAGGAGAGCTCTCCAGCAGTCATCTTTCAGGTTCCCTTCCTGATTTTTCTTTGTGCCTCCTGGACAACAGACAGCAATTGGCACAAAGGCCAGTTGGAGCCTTATTCATTTGTAAATCAAACCAAAGTGCTCAGGGCCTGGTTACTGTACTGTTTGTTGAATTGAATGGAGGCAAGGATGAAAATTTGCATTTGTATGATACTTTAAAAAATAATTTTGGCATTCATTAGCCAGGTGCATCAATACTGTTTCCATCCTATAGAGATAAAGAAGCAAAGGTGCAGACGGGTCAAATAGGTTTCCCAGGGTCACAAAGATAATAATAATTGGAAGTCGACAAGGATTTCTAATGCCAAGATCAGTGTCCTTTTTGATATACTCAATTGCTTTGCATTGGAAATATGTGTTCCTTGAACAGTATTATTATATCACCTTTTAAAAATATTCTGATTAAGATATAAAGTTAGGGAAGACAAACTGATAACAAGATCAGGTCTCTCCTGGAAAGTGCTGTGTTTCTGTTCCCTCAAATAATGCCGATTAGTGCTGCCCAAGACCTGGGCCCGGAATCTGCAGAAGAAGCTGAACCAGAGCAAGAAGTTGAAACCCAAGGGATACAGTGTTCATGCGCAGTCTGCCAAGTCCTTTGGTTTTGTTAGGCATCTGAGAACATCTGACCTCTTTGAGCAACATTAGGGTTTGTAGATGTCCTGGTGACTATCTCCCTTGCCACCCAAACATTCCAAATGATTACAAATTCCAAAAAAAAAAACAAAGAAAAAAAAATGCCAGAAGAAAACCAGTGGAAGTGTAACCTTTGTAATTTCTCCTTAAGTCATTTTGATGGGTGTGGTTTCCCACCCTCCTTCCCTGATTTTTTCTCTATTTATCTATTTTTATGAAGTATAGTTAATTTACAATATTATATTAGTTTCAGATGTGAAGACTCAGTATTTGTGTGTGTGTGTGTTTTAAAGAAAGATATCTTAATCTGTTTCAGCATTCAGGATGCAACAGGGGGTCAATTCAGTGCAATTCAAGTTTGAATTCTCCTTACACCATTTCATCTGCTTTCTAGTCTTATCCCTCCATTATAAGAAGCAGCCATAGATGGGCTATGAACTTCAGGTTGCTAAGAAAGCTCTGTCGAAATGTGAGCTAACAAATAAGTGCTTTAAAAACATTTAAATATCATAAGACTCAGGGAGCTAGGAGCTATTTCCACTATACACGAAGAAACTAAGGAAGTCAAGATGACTGACAGTAGTTGACAAGCTTGTCTTTCTTTGGATGTAGGGGGGCGTCTGGTACCCATATTTAAAAGCTATTTATGCAGTAGACTCAATATTTGTAGCTACTGGGGAGATATTGGCTTCTTAGGGCATCTTATGCCTCTTATCTCTTTAGGCCTAGATCCCTGTCTGTCTCCACCCCCTCCCTAATGCCACATATCTGAAGGGGGTGAATCCGCGTGATGTTGTCTTACTTTGTGTTAGAGGGTTCAGGCAGCCAAGTAAACAGGACGAGAGTCCAGATTCTGGGACAAAGTAGCAGGTTAGTGTGACGGCTCTGCTCCTTACTATTCATGGCTGTGTGACTGTGGCCAAAGTCATTAGCCTCTCTAATAAAAATATAGGCTTAATAATAGTTTCTAACTAATAGATTTATACAAGGAATAAATGAATTTATACTTATAAAGCAGTTGATAAATTGATCAATATTACTTGATTCTTGATTGATGTTACCCAAGTTCTGTTACTAATAATCGTTTGTTTCTTTCTATTCAAAATATAAACATCTGGAAGAAGTATGTTGCTAAGAAGAGACATTAGCTATTGAGTAAAGAATAGAACAAAGGCTAAAACAGTGAGGAAGGGGAAGAGAAGCAGGATTTGAGGTATGGCAGCTAGGCAGGGCTGTAGGGTATAGGTTTGGGGATTTTTTTTTTTTTTTTTTAATCAGAGAAAGATCATTATCTCATTTTCATTTAAAAATTTTTTTCATTGAGGATGGAAAATAGAATGAGAGTGGAAAAAATAGGGGATAATGAAATAGGGTGCTAAGAAGTGATGGTGGCTTAATCCAGGGTATGATTCTAATTATATATTGAAAGCAGGGTGAATAGGATATATCAGTGAATTATATGTGAGTTATAAAGGAAAAAGAAGAATCAGGAGTTAGTCCAGGTTTTCCTTTTTAAACAATGGATTAGAATGACATTGAATGTGAGAAATAGTTTGGTGTGGATGTAGGCTCAAAAGTGCTGTTTAACCTGTTAAACAGCGAGGTCAATGTCCAAAGGGACTGAGCAGACAAGGGGTATTGGTGGCTTAGATTAGAGTGATAGCAGTTGAGATGATAAGAAGTGTTCAGATTCAGGACATATTTGGAAAGTAGAACTGACATGAGTAACTGGATCTATCTCAGACACCAGACTTATTTTTGAGTTCCTGATCACTCCTTTAAAACAAGCAGAAATGCTAGATTGATTTTACTGGCTGTATAGTGTTCTCTTGTATGGATATATTTTTACTGGTTTCAGAATGTCTTAAAAATTCCTTGCTTGGGTTACAACAGCCTCCTAACTAACATCACTGCCTCTAATCTTGCCCTGCTCAAATCTGTGTATTTCCGGTTGTAGATATATAGTGAGTGTAAAAACAAAAGTGATTTTATTAGTCTTCTCTTGGAACCATTCAGTTGATAAACAAATTATAGCCTAAATACTTTGTCCTGACCTTCAAGACCTTTCCTCTCCTGCCCTGTATTCGCCTCTCTGCTCTGATCCATCATACACTGTGCATCAGCTGTCTGGAACTTCTTGCATCCGCATAACAAACTCTTCTGTATCTGGGCCTCTGGGTGTCTTATTCCATACATCTGGAACATACTTTCTGGTAGATTTTCTACTTATTAATTTGTGTGTGTCTAGGAGTCACTTCCACTTAGAAGTTGTTTACAGCCCTCCTCCAGTTCAGAATTAAGGTTTTGCTCTGTTCTCCTCTAGCCCTGGTGCTCAGTAAATATCTGATAAACATCAGTTTATCATACACTAAACATCCTATAAGGAAATTTCCTGCTTACATATCTGTCTCTAATATAGACTTAAGGTTCTGCTTCATCCTCTCATAGCACTGGTGATGACCTGTGGCTGATTTCTAGTACACTGTGGCCTCCCTGAGGACAAGGGTCCTATGCCTTTCATAGAGGTAGCCTTTGTGCTTACCATAGCATCTGACACATAATTGTCACTATTAAAATATATTAGGAATATGAATGAGGTCTGATGCTTGACCAGATGTCTCAAAGCAAGTCACCAAATACCAGGTCTGGTTTTCAGATTGTTGTCAGTTTATTAGAGTAATCATTGCTTTGTGGAATGGCACCAAACAAAACTAAATATCAATGTCAATTTACAACAGAATCTTCCAGGTGATCCATACAATCCCAGTAAGCAATCTTCTGTGCTTTCACCATTTAATAACATTTCATGGGGAAAATTCTGGTTTAATCAAAGTGGAGTAAGCACTGTCCACCATGTTTCTCCTGTGGAGTGCAGTTGAAAATCCTGAATGGAATGACTGGAGCAGCTTTTTGAGCATTCTGAAAAGTAAATGGTAACGAATGGATTGGGGAAAAAAACAGAATTGAGAATGCTACTGAGTCATGCATGAGATTTTTGGATTTTTTCCTTCAGAATCTCCAGAGCTAGAGTCAAATAAAGAAGGCGAAAGTGTTAGTTGCTCACTCACGTCCCACTCTTTGCTACCCCATGGACTATAGCCAGATAGTCTTCTTTGTCCATGGAATTCTCCAGGCAAGAATACTGGAGCAGGTTGCCACTGCCTTCTCCAGAGTATCTTCCTGATCCAGGGATTGAACCCAGGTCTCCTGCATTGTAGGCAGATTCTTTACTGTCTGAATCAGCAGACAGCCCCAAAAGGGTACCAGACAAAAAGAGCTCTACGAGAGGTCCTCCTTTGTGGTCTGTGGAAAGGGGCACCCTACAAGTCAAGGAGAGTGGGAGAAATTCCATTTTTGTTTTTTTGTTTGTTTTCCTACGTAAGTCCTGGAGCAGCCCTGCAGACATGGTGGTAGCAAAGGCCATGGTGGCTGGGCAGGCACCTGTAATTCAGGAAGGACACCCTTCTCCATGACCTGAGGAACTGTCCCCAAAAGTACGGGGAAACTCCCTGTTTCCCTTTTTTCCGTTCTTGAGCCTCTCCCCACTTGGCTCCCATGGCAGTCTAGCTGGGGAACAGGATGTGTGAGACAGAGGTAGAAACTAAAGCCTTTGACTTTTGCCCAGAGGTCCAAGAACGGGATGGAAGAGACTGGAAGCTGGGAAGTTTCAGGGAGACTGTGAACAGGGCAGATCTCAAGAAAACGATCACACGAAATTGAGTATGAACTCCTGGGCTCCCTGCTGAGTTGTGCAGGGATGGATTTGACCCTGGGCAGCACACCAGAGTTCTGAGAAGGGAACAACAGGATAGAATTCTGCATGAATCCCAGACTCACTCAATGAGGCACACCTTCAGTAAACTCTGATCGAACTACAAAGGCTCTGAAAAACGGCACTGACAACGGGACCACAGCCACAGAAGGCAGGAATGAACTTACAGCCTAAAGCAAACCAGGCTGATTTCTAATTTTTTAAAAATCAGTATTCTCTGTAAGATAACATTATATCTGAAACATCCAGAACCATGAGATGACACTTGGCATAAAGGGACCATCTATGACCACTGGGGGTGCTGTAAGAGTCTGTATTCCCAAATGCTCTACTTTAGTTGGCATAGCCTTTCTTTAGCTGTCTTAATAGACACTTAGAATTATATTCCACTGTTTTTTATCTTGCTACTTAGGCCCTAAATAGAAATCCTGGCTCCTTTAGTAATTTATTTGTTGACTCACTCAGAGATTAATTTATTGATTAAACAGACATTTATTAAACCCTTACTGTAGGTCAGGTATTATGCTGCAGGGGTCCCGAACCCCTGGGCCATGGACCAGTACTGGTCCGTGGCCTGTTAGGAACCAGGCCACATAGCAGAAGGTGAGTGATGGGCAGGCGAACAAAATTTCACCTGTATTTACAGCTGCTTCTCATTGTTCTCCCTTCACCCGAAGAGGAAACCAAATAGCTGCAGGAAGCTCAGGGCTCCCACTGATCCTGTGTTATGATGAGTTGTATAATTATTTCATCATATATTGCAATGTAATAATAATAGAAATAAAGTGCACAATAAATGTAATGCACTTGAACCATCTCGAAACCATCCCCACCACCCGTCTGTGAAAAAACTGTCTCCCATGAAACAGGTCCCTGGTTCCAAAAAGGTTGAGGACCACTGTTTTTCTGGATGCTGGTGATCCCAGCACGAGTGACATAGTATTTCCTCAGAAACACTCAGCCTGGCTCAGGGATAGAAGTGTGTGGTGGGCCCAAGAAGTTTCACCTTATCAGGCAAGGTTTAAAGTCAATTCTAAAGAAATCAACCCTGAATATTCATTGGAAGGACTAATGCTAAAGTTCCAAGACTTTCACCACCTGATGCAAAGAGCCGACTCATTGAAAAAGACCGTGATGCTGGAAAAAACTGAGGGCCGGAGGAGACGCGGGCAACAGAGGATGAGATGGTTGGATGGCATCACCGACTCAATGGACATGAGTTTGAGCAAACTCTGGGAGATGGTAGAGGATGGGGGAAGCCTGCCGTGCTGCAGTCCATGGGGTCACGAAGAGTGGGACATGACTGGGTGACTGAACAACAACAAAAAGCCCTGAGTGCTCATTTTATCCAGGCTTCTTTTCTTATCCACTAAGTGGTAGGGAAGAGAGGGCATATTAATTAGTTGGCATGTTAACGCACAAAACAACTAGACTTCATTCAGCCGTATTTGCTTTGCTCAAGGATGAGTTTTTAGGGTCTCCTGAAGGCCAGACCCAGGGTCAGCATGAGGGTCTGTGCACCTCCGAGCTTGCCAGCTGCTCCTCCAGGCTGGGTCTGTCTGTCAGCATCCTGGAGAGAGGAAGTGGAAGTGGGGTAGCATGGCTGTTCCCGCTTTGTTTCTTTCTTCAGAGCTGGGTTCTCTGATTTAGAACACTTCACATTCCATCCTAATTTTACTATTGTTTAATCAAATCAGAAGGCTCCAAAGGGATAAGCAGCAACTGAAATACTTCAATCTGTGATCACAATTTAATTTTACAGCACTCAAAGCCTGTTCTTTAATTCATCTGGGGAACCGGAACTTTGAAGTTGCTGTTAAACAAAGGGAAATCAGGCTCTTAATTGCAGAATCAGAGAAGGTCTGAGATCCAAAGGACATTGACTAGAGAGCATCTAGTTCCAAAGCTGCAGAAAGCAAGCCCTTGGGCTGAATCTGGCCTTTAGTTATGTTTTGTTGGGCCTACGTGCTATTGTGTGGAAATTTCACATAAAAATCAAGCTTTGTACACTCTCTGGGAAAAATCAGAAGTTATCACAATACTGACATCAGATTCTGAAATGGCAAATGCTGACCTGTTTCAATCTCTTACATTATCTCTTTGACCCTATACTCACTGGAGATTGGCACCTCATAATCTGGTCCAGCAAACTCACTGGATGAAAATAAGGCCAAGAGAGGGAAAAGTACATCCCTAAAGTCATACCTGTGGTTAGTGACAACTGGCCCCAGACCTTTTGTGTCCAACCTCTTGGACTGAAGCTGTTTTCATATGGGAGGCAAAGGAGATCATGATTTTTAACACTCTTCAGCAAATGAATTTATGACCAAAGAGTAACGAAACCAGCAACAATTTATTTTTTAAAAATCCAAAGTTGTTCTTTGTGTTAGCCCTTATACTAGATACTGAAATACTTTGGGATGATCTTCATTATTTCCTTTCTACTCACCAGTAGGGGAAAGATAGTAAAGGGAAGGAGGATATAAGGAAAGGAATTCAAGGGGGAAAAAAGTGAAAGTATTAGTTGCTCAGTCAGGGTCCAGACTCTTTGGGACCCCAAGGACTGTAGCCCGCCAGGCTCCTCTCTTCATGGAATTCTCCAGGCAAGAATGCCGGAGTGGTTGCCATTTCCTTCTCCAGGGGATCTTCCTGACCCAGGGATCAAACCTAGGTCTTCAGCATTGCAGGCAGATTCTTTATCATCTGAGCCACCAGGGATACAAGGGAAGGAGACCATAAATCTACAAGAGTCCGTTGGATAACATATTGTAACATTGCAGTGAAACAAATTCTCCCCGCTCTCATTTATTTCCTACTCATTCCTTACGCATCTGGCGAATGGATTCCATTTATACTCAGTGGATGAGACAATAATTTGTTTCCTGCCGTGACAGAAGGGCAGAGCATCCCTCTAGCCAGAATTAATCTTTTGCCATTACACACTCCCACAGAAATGTGTTTATACCTCTATTACGACACAAAATGCTTTCTGCCATGCATTAGGATTATCTGTGTGCTTGTCTGTGCCCACCACAGAGTATGAGCATCCTGAAAACTTAAAACTGTCTTGTTTAGGCTGTATCCTCCACAGTTCCTAACACAGTGGCATTGAGTGAACAATCCATTCTTTCAGTTAACATTTACTAAGCACTTCTTTGGTGCAAAAGCCTCTATAAACATACCATGGGATTCAGGGATTGATTCAGAATAGACTTAGATTTGTTCAGAATAGTTCAGCTTCAAGCAGATTGGGCCCATACTGATTCTGCATATATTGCATTGCTTGTACCCAGAACAATGGTCATAATAATGGTTATATGAATGATGGGCTTCCATCATTCACTGGGGGCACAGTAGTAGAGAAACCGCCTGCCAGTGCAGCAGACATAAGAGACATTGGTTCAGTCCCTGGGTCAGGAAGATTCCTTGGAGGAGGACATGGCAACCCACTCCAGTATTCTTGCCTGGAGGATCCCATGGACAGAGGAGCCTGGCAGGCTACAGTCCATGGGGTCGCAAAGACTGGGACACAACTGAAGTGACTTAGCATGCATATAAATGATGAATGAATATGAACAGACTTACTGTATAGTGAGTCAGACAGAGACATGAATGTTAAAATGAAGATGCATGTAGGTTCTTGGGAGTGTACGCTCAGTCAGTTCAGTTCAGTCACTCGGTTGTGTCCAACTCTTTGAGACCCCGTGAATCGCAGCATGCCAGGCCTCCCGGTCCATCACCAACTTGCAGAGTTCACCCAAACTCATGTGCATCGAGTCATGATGCCATCCAGCCATCTCATCCTCTGTCGTCCCCTTCTCCTCCTGACCCCAATCCCTCCCAGCATCAGGGTCTTTTCCAATGAGTCAACTCTTCGCATGAGGTAGCCAAAGTATTAGTTTCAGCTTCAGCATCAGTCCTTCCAATGAACACCCAGGACTGATTTAGGATGGACTGGTTGGATCTCCTTGCAGTCCAAGGGACTCTCAAGAGTCTTCTCCAACACCACAGTTCAAAAGCATCAATTCTTCGGTGTTCAGCTTTCTTCACAGTCCAACTCTCATATCCATACATGACCACTGGAAAAACCATAGCCTTGACTAGACAGACCTTTGTTGGCAAAGTAATGTCTCTGCTTTTTAATATGCTATCTAGGTTAAGATTAGTAAAATAAAGAACTGGTTAGGACCAGTTAGGTGATGTAGGGCTTGAACAGGGACTAGTGATGTCAACCTACAAAAGGGTTGAAAGAAACTGATGACATCATATAAATCATTCAGCCTTTATTCTTAACACTGTATGTGCCTCTTCTGGGTCAAGAAGCATGGCAACATTGGGAACCCAGAGCTGTAGCCACAAGCCTAGAGAGACACTGGTTTGTAATATCTGTAGCTACTTTGATTTAAACTGTGCCTGAAATACAGGCAATTGACCCCTAAATGCTCATATTGAAATGCAAATGAAGGCAGCATCTGCAGAGAGAAGACTTCTCCAGGGAGCTACAGAAACTCAACAGGGATGGTATACTGCTATGTGCAAAACACCAAATTTTAAATTTAAATGATTCACCATGAAATGCAGGTTGGCAGCTCTCTGATGGATATGTTATTTCAGATAGTATATCCCTTTTATTCACATTACAGATTTTTGAGGAACTTCCATATGGTGTGTAAATGAAGGAAGAATTTCACAGGGATATGAAAGCTGGTGGTTATGATATTATTTAAAAGACTATGTTGCAAAAAGTCCTAGCATTCCATTCTCCTTATTATACTAAGACCAAATTCCTAGACCAGACCTTTCGTACTTGGCTGTACATCCTAGTTGGTCCATCTTCATCACTACTATGCTTTTTCATTTTAATTGTGTTTCATAATATATCCTGAAGACTTGACTTTACCATTTCTATTTGATGAGTTTCCTATCATGTTTTAAAACATGGTTTAATGATCACTTTAGTGTACAGCTTTGCTAGAGTTATTCAGGTAGAATTCTTTTTCCAGGGCTTCCTCATTTGGAAATAAAGAAAATAATACCTTCTTATAGAGTTGTGACAATTAAAGACAATATATGTAGAAGGCAAGACTCCATAAAGGTACTTGCTGTTGTTGTATATCTAATTTAATACAAGAAGTACAATTTAATACAAGAAGTCACTAGATTAGTGTAAGATATTTGTAAAATTAGCACTCCCACCTTTGAAAATTTCAGAATTACTATATTTTTTATTCACAAAATGTTCCAGAGTTTATGCTTCTAAAATGAGTGATGCTAAAAATTTAAGTTCCATTAAGACTTTTACTTCTAATTAAAAATAACAAGCATGCTAAATGAAAACCCCATCTCATGTAATAAGCACTAGAAGTGAAGGAGAAAATTAAAAAAAAAAAAAAAAAAAAAACTACACTGCAGTGTATAAACCTGTAAATGCAGAGTTCACAAATTATACACATGGAAGATTAATTATCATGTCTAATACAAGAGACTTGATTAGGGTAGAAGGATTTGTATAAATGATAAACATTGGATCGTTTTTATCAAAATGTTTTTATGAAACACCTTCTTATGAGTATGCTACTTATGAATGGCTATTAGGCCACTTGTACCAGCTTCTTTATTACAGAGGTTACTTTAAAATGACAATAATTTCACTTTCAACAATGACAATGATTATTTTCTATAGATGACTTTATTTTGAAAAGTTCAAAGGCAGTCATTAAAGGAGAAGAGATGGGAGAAGAAAGTAATCCCACACATGCTAGATGCTGTGTGCTGGACATTCACTACCTTATTTAACCCTCACAGAAAATATAAAAGCTCGATAAGCATTGTCCTCTGCTTTGGTTTAGATCAGAAAATTTGGACTCAGAGCATTAAAGTAAAATGCCCAGTAACATAAACCTAAAACTTATAGTAGGATTTCAAACTCAGTATCTCCCCTTTTTATAAACGTAACAAGCTTAATTTTGTGACTATCATTTTCCTTCACTGGAAAACAAGAATAATCATCCCTACTAACTTCTGAGGACAGCACTTGAGCAAATAAATGAGAGGTTATATGTAAAAGATTCTGATTAACAGTAATGGGTATATTTATTGAGAAATGACTATTATTTTAATTTAGCCATTTTAAAAGCCCTCTAAGTAGTTACTACCATTAGTCTTACTATATATATATATTTTTTTTTTTAACAAGGAAACTGAGTTTTGCAGACATTTCACTTTTTCTAAGAACTCATAGATCAAAAGGGCTTCCCTGGTGGCTCAGATGGTAAAGAATCCGCTTGCAATGCAGGAGACCAGGTTCGATGCCCTGGGTTAGGAAGATCCCCTGGAGAAAGGAATGGCTAATCACTTCAGTATTCTTGCCTGGAGAATTCTGTGGACAGAGGAGACTGGAGGGCTACAGTCCACGGAGTCGCAAAGAGTCGGACACGACTGAACAACTAACACCACTACTACAGGTTGCTGCTACTGCTGCTGCTAAGTTGCTTCAGTTGTGTCCGACTCTGTGAGACCCTATAGACAGCAGCCCACCAGGCTCTTCTGTCCCTGAGATTCTCCAGGCAAGAATACTGGAGTGGGTTGCCATTTTCTTCTCCACAGGTTGAAAACACATCAAATTGCTTGTATCTTGACTGAGCATTTTTCAAACACTGCAGCACTGTATTAACAAGAGAATCACTGAGGGGTTATAAGAAGCCATTCTTTGAAATACTAACTTTTTTATCTCCTGGACTCAGTCCCAACTTAACTCTATGCCATCATGTCACCAGACATGCCTTCAGAATGCCAGACAGACACAACACAGCCCAGGTCCTTTCCAATGGATTGGTATCTAATACAATGTGCTGAGGGAGAAGGCAATGGCACTCCACTCCAATACTCTTGCCTGGAAAATCCCATGGACGGAGGAGCCTGGTGGGCTGCAGTCCATGGGGTCGCTAGGAGTAGCACACGACTGAGCGACTCCACTTTCACCTTTCACTTTTCATTCATTGGAGAAGGAAATGGCAACCCACTCCAGTGTTCTTGCCTGGAGAATCCCAGGGACGGGGGAGCCTGGTGAGCTGCCATCTATGGGGTCACACAGAGTCGGACACGACTGAAGCAACTTAGCAGTACAATGTACTGAAGTCAAAACCCAATAACATGGGAAGCACTAGACTAAATTTCCTTGAGACTACTCAATGAGAGACTGATTTTTCTTGCTTTCCATCATTCTGCGATTCCATGTTGGATTCAGTGGTGTCCCAATATTAGCAACTGGACAACCACTTGCTAATTGCTGTATTTGAGTTCCAATTCAACTATTCATTTTTATAATAATTACAATTTTGTTTCTAACCAGTGTCCCATGGGTTCGTTTTGCATTTACTGAAAGCAACACAATATAATTAAAAGAATGTAATTAAAATAACATTGATTCAGATTTTAGCTCTTAATTTGTCAGTTGTCAGTTATATGCCCTTTCCTGGGCAAGCCAGGAAACCTCTTTGAGTTTGCTCATCTGTAAAATAACAACAATAATATCTGAGGATCAAGAGAGGGCCTGTGATTCAAAGAGGAAACAATGAACCATTTTGCAATTCTAATAAATTAATGTTATTATTTTCTAATCTATAGATCTGAGAATAAGATCGCCAAAGAAGTATTTGGCCTGTCTCATTCTGGTCTGATTACTATCTACAATGAAGCAGTTCAGAGCCGAGACATTGTACTTTGAAAAGAATTTCTGACTTTTTAAGTCTAATTTTTGCTTAAATCTTAAGCAAAATTTAAGTTTCTTCCATCTAATTATTGCTGGAGGTTAAGGTGGAACCTGTCTTTGAGTATGTTAACTGTGGCTCATCCATAGATGTCTGTCCAGTATCTAAAATATTCTTTATTTCTTAGTCTCCAGGATTGATCCATTTTTTAAAAAGTGGAGTGGAAAACCATGGAGTTAAAGCATTAAATATTCACAAAGATATTCCAACTGTATACAATCTTTTATCCAAAGAAGTCATTAAAAATATTATCATATAAACAAAATAAAAAAGATAAGAAACTGCTTAAATACACAGTTTATGGTATCATTATGAATATACATTCATTTCATTATAACTTAGACTTCAATCCTTTTGTTCCATGGGATCACCAACTCAGCACTGGGTTCAGACTGCATGCTGGGGGGGAACTGTGAAGGGGAGGGGACACCTGCCAGGTGTTTTATTAAATATGTAATATTGTTTTTGTTCAGTAGCTAAATTGTGTCTGACTCTTTGTGACCCCATGGACTTCAGCATGCCAGGCTTCCCTGTCCTTCACCATCTCCCGGAGTTTGCTTAAATTCATGTCCATCGAGTTGGTAATGCCATCCAACCATCTCATCCTCTGTTGTTTGATTCTCCTCCTGACCTCAATGTTTCCCAGCATCAAGGTCTTTTCCAATGAGTTAGCTCTTCGTATCAGGTGGCCAAAGTATTGGAGCTTCAGCATCAGTCCTTCCAATGAATATTCAGGATTTATTCCCTTTAGAATTGACTGGTTTGATCTCCTTGCAGTCCAAAGGACTCTCAGGAGTCTTCTCCAGCACCACAATTCAAAACCATCAATTCTGCGACAGTCAGCCTTCTTTATGGTCCAACTTTCACATCCGTACACGACTGCTGGGAAAACCATATCTTTGACTAGACAGACCTTTGTCAGCAAAATGATGTCTCTGCTTTTTAATATGCTGTCTAGGGCTCCAAACTCACTGCAGATGGTGAACGCAGCCATGAAATTAAAATTAAAGCTTTTCTTCTCCTTAGAAGAAAAGCTGTCATCAACCTACACAGCATATTAAAAACCAGAGACATTATTTTGCCGACAAAGGTCTGTCTAGTCAGACCTATGGTTTTTAAGTAGTCACATATGGATATGAGAGTTGGACATAAAGAAAGCTGAACACCAAGGAATTGATGCTTTTGAACTGTGGTGCTGGAGAAGACTCTTGAGGGTCCTTTGGACTGCAAGGAGATCAAACCAGTCAATCCTAAAGGAAATCAGTCCTGAATATTCATTAGAAGGACTGATGCTGAAGCTGAAACTCTGATACTTTGACCACCTGATGCGAAGAATTGACTCATTGGAAAAGACTATGATTCTGGGAAAGATTGAAGGCAGGAGGAGAAGGGGATAACAGGATGAGATGGTTGGATGGCATGACGGACTCAATGGACATGAGCTTGTACAAGCTCCGGGAGCTGGTGATGGACAGCGAGGCCTGGCATGCTGCAGTCCATGGGGTCTCAAAGAGTCAGACATGACTGTACAACTAAACTGAACAGAAGTTTGTCATAGCTTTTATTTCAAAGAGCAAGTGTCTTTAATTTCATGGCTGCAGTCACTGTCCACAGTGATTTTGGAGCCCAAGAAAATAAAATCTGTCACTGTTTCCACTTCCTTCCCTTCTATTTGCCAAGTAGGAATGAGGCTGGATGTCGTGATCTTAGTTTTGTGAATGTTGGATTTAGGCCAGCTTTTTCACTCTCCTTCTTCACCCTCATCAAGAGGCTCTTTCAGTCCTGTTTGCTTTCTGCCATTGGAGTGATATTGTCTGCATACCTGAGGTGGTTGATATTTCTCCTGGAAGTCTTAATCCCAGTTTGTGATTCATTCAGCCTGGCATTTTGCATGATGTAATATACATTCCTTTATTCATTCAACAAGTATTGAGCACCAACTATATACTCCAGCTGTTCAAGCTAAGTTTTCAGCATGTACTTATTAAGCACCTGGTGTATTTAATAATCTATAAAATTGCCTCGTGGCAGCCAAGAAATCAGCTCCATGTGTATGCACATGCTTTAGCTTATTTGGAGTTACACAGCCTGAAGTTTGAGGTTGTTTTGCTACTTACTAGCTGTGTAATCTTAGACAAGTCAGTTAACCTCACTAAGTATTTTTTCTTCCATTTTTTTCCATAAAAGAATGCTAAAGTTATAAGATTGTTGAGAGCTTAACATAAGACAGAGCCTAGCAAGCAAATAACTGCTTATTAAATGTTAATTATGATAATGATGATGGTAATGAAGCCACTTATATCATTTCCAATTACTGAATTAAGAGATAGTAAACTTCACTATTTGGTTGCCTAGAATCCAAATCCTTTCCTAATACTGATGAATTCCTCATTGTACTTAGATTCTAGAAGACCATATATTCCTTTCATTAGGGAAGCTGAAGTAGCTGTTTCCTCCTGCATTCTCCATGCCCTGGTTGCCAGGTAACAGGAATGTAACCCAGGCTCAAGGAATTGGAAGCTTTTTCCCAGGAATCTAGAGAAAGTGAAGTAAATCAAAGCATGGCCGCTATTTATTCAAAATAAAGTGAGTGGATAGGGTCCAAGTGCAGATATACTCTGGCCAAACTGCTGAAAGCTGAGCTTCCTATTTCATGGCCTTTGGGAACTGGTCCAAGTTTACCAACTTAGTCCTCCAGCTACCAGTAGATCCTGGGAGGCCACAATATTCTTCAACATAATAGTATTTATTTATATTTATATGTATTTATTTTACTTAAGAGAGCCAAGCTAAAATTGGTTTCCAGTGATTACAACCCAAATCCCGACATGAGTCGGATTCTTGTTTGGAAAAGCAACCTGTTATCAGCTGGACAACTAATGGACTAATTATTTGAATTCTAATTCTACTGTTAATTTTTTGTAATAATTACTGGTTTTACTCTATCTAGTATTTCATGGGTGCCTACAGTCCAAGAGAGGCAAATTATTTAATTTTATATTGAAGTAGAATCATGGACCAAAAGATTTCTGGAACTGAATTATTTAACAAAGAGAATGCAGACATCAAATTTAACTTACAATTCCTCATCTGGGATAGCATATGCCTTGTACCCTGGAAGCTGACCTCACGATGGAGAACATTCTCCAGTTACCTGTGACTATTTGAACCAACTAATTCAGTTTAGAAAGAGTCAGCAGATGACTTTTCTTCTCTCTCATCACTAATTGAGGTTTAACTAAACATTGCCTGAGAACATAAAAGGAAACCCTGGTCCATGCCTACTTCTTCACCTCCTCCAAAGAAACTAAGAGACATGGAAGGAAGAAAAAATTACATCAGATAAAGTGGGATCAGAGGCTTAAAATTTCAGGCATCAAGGGAACTCCCACGAAAGAAAATTTTCCATGTGCTTTTGAGGCAGTCAGTTCAAATACCAATTTTGTTGTCCCAAATCTCCCACATGATGTCCCCTTAGTTATATAGAATTTTAAAGAAACATCCACTTTGAAGGAGTTTACTAAATGTCAAATAGTGTTTTAGAACCATTAAATACCCTTGAATAAGGTTTTTATATTTTGCTAGAATTTCCCAGATGCAGCATACACCAATTCAAGCAGAATCTGGAAAACATTTTGACCTGGAACATTTGTGGAAGCAAGGGTTTGCACATGGTTCATAAATGCACAAACCTCTTGTGTTTCTACTGTACCCAGTAGAGATTTGTGGCTTACACTTGTTTGAGTTGCATTTTTCATACATTGTAAATTTTGGTGGAATTCTTAGAATCACATTCTTCTTTTATTGTTGTTCTTCGAATCATATTATTGTATTTATTTTGAAATGCTGGGATTCGTAAGAAGCTCTGTGAAATTTCTAGAGAAAAATGCTGTGCAGAAGAAAAATGCTACTAGTGATATGATTTTTTGAATTTTACTAAATGCTAGAGACTATGTGCTATGGACCGATTTGTGTCCCCTCAAAATTCACACATTGCTGTCCTAACTGCCAGAGTGTTGACAGGACTTTTGAGGAAGGTATTTGGGATGGGGCCTGTGAGATCCGAGGGTGGGGCCCTCATCAGGGGCTTAGAGTCTTTATGAGCAGAGACACCAGAGAGCTTTCTCTGTTTCTCTCTGCCAAGTGAGGAGGTGGCTGTCTGCAAGCCAGGAAGAGGTCCTCACCACAGCCCAACTATACAGGCACCGTGACCTTGGTCAGGCTTAAATATTCCAGGCAACAGTATTTTGTTTTGGTAGCCTGAACTGAGACACTGTTAAATGCTTCATGGGTACCAGTCTATCTTCTTCTCATAAGACCGCTATCAAGTAGGCATTTAATATCCCAAACTTACAAGAGAAGAAAGTGTGGAAAGGGCATTTCAGTAACTTATCCAGTTTTGTTGTTTCATCATGAAGTCATGTCCAACTCTATTGCAACCCCGTGGACTGCAGACCCACCAGACTCCTCGGTCCATGGGATTTTCCAGGCAAAAGTACTGGAGCAGGTTGCCAGTACCTCAGTACTTTCATTCTTCAGGGGATCTTCTCAATCCAGGGATCAAACCCAAGTCTCTTGCATCTCCTGCACAGGCAGGTGGATTATTTACCAGTGCTCTTCCAGGAAGCCCTTTGTCCAGTGCAACAAAGCTACTAAGCAGAAAGATCAGATCAGATCAGTCGCTCAGTCGTGTCCGACTCTTTGCGACCCCATGAACCGCAGCACGCCAGGCCTCCCTGTCCATCACAAGCTCCCGGAGGTCACTCAGACTCGCATCCATCGAGTCAGTGATGCCATCCAGCCATCTCATCCTCTGTCGTCCCCTTCTCCTCCTGCCCTCAATCCCTCCCAGCATCAGAGTCTTCTCCAATGAGTCAACTCTTCGCATGAGGTGGCCAAAATACTGGAGTTTCAGCTTTAGCATCATTCCTTCCAAAGAAATTCCAGGATTGATCTCCTTCAGAATGGACTGGTTGGATCTTCTTGCAGTCCAAGGGACTCTCAAGAGTCTTCTCCAACACCACAGTTCAAAGAAAGGCAAGGAGTGCTCAAACTACCGCACTAAGCAGAAAAGTCAGGATATAAATGACTTTGGCATTTGACAGGCTAGTCCAATGCCAACAATTGCCTCTCTATGATGATGTCTTAACTTTCCATTTGTGCAAATTCACCACTCAAGAATCAGTCACATGTGTCATACACAATATATTTGTCACAATATATAAGTTTACCTCATAGTTCTTTGTGAAACATTTTTAGGTCTCTAGTGGGCTCTGATCTTCCTGCAGGTACTATCTGAAACACAGATATTAAGGACAGTTTTCATCTGCCTCGAAGTTCTTCATGCTTCCAGGCTTCTAGTCTTCTACTGACTGCTAGTCATTTTGCTCCAGGGGCTCTCCATTAGCACCGCACATCACTGCGGTACCGGGTCCATTTCTCTCATTCGACTTCAAATGTCTACCTGTGTAACTTCAAACTTGAAATATTTTGTGCGAAACTCAGCTTCTTTACCCACCCTGTCCCCCTTTTCTCTTTTCCTACTAACAAAATTTTCTCGAGAACCTACAGCTGAAATCTTGAAGTCACCTTTGACACCTTCTCTCCCCTCAGCCCTGTGGAAGATCACCAAGGTTACACCACTCCTGTGTCATTCGACAGCACATGCTGTTACACCCTCAGATTCCCCATAGCTTCGGGCAATAAAAGTTCATTTCTTGCTCATATCCAGTACTGACCTCTATTTCATCCAATGAACTTCAAATGATACTGTCAGATTAACATTTTTAAGTGTGATTTTTATCATATAGTTTTCTTGCTCAAATGTTTTTGTCAATTACTTAAGATGTAGAAGAAAACTCCCCCCGTCATGGCCTAGCATACTTGATCCTTAAGACATCTTTTCCCACTTTCATGGCCCAGCCTTTTCTGCTGTTTCATATGACACTTCCACTCTGGTTGAAACAAGTTTACCCTCTGTTATTTGAACTGGCCTTGTATTTTCTCAAGGCAAATTGAATCAAGGCAAATTGGAAGTGGTCAAACAAGAGATGGCAAGAGTGAATGTCGACATTCTAGGAATTAGCGAACTAAAATGGACTGGAATGGGTGAATTTAACTCAGAGGACCATTATATCTACTACTGCGGGCAGGAATCCCTCAGAAGAAATGGACTGGCCATCATGGTCAAAAAAAGAGTCCGAAATGCAGTACTTGGATGCAATCTCAAAAACAACAGAATGATCTCTGTTCGTTTCCAAGGCAAACTATTCAATGTCACAGTAATCCAAGTCTATGCCCCAACCAGTAACGCTGAAGAAGCTGAAGTTGAACGGTTCTATGAAGACTTACAAGACCTTTTAGAATTAACACCCAAAAAAGATGTCCTTTTCATCGTAGAGGACTGGAATGCAAAAGTAGGAAGTCAAGAAACACCTGGAGTAACAGGAAAATTTGGCCTTGGGATATGGAATGAAGCAGGGCAAAGACTAACAGAGTTTTGCCAAGAAAATGCACTGGTCATAGCAAATACCCTCTTCCAACAACACAAGAGAAGACTCTATACCTGGACATCACCAGATGGTCAACACCGAAATCAGATTGATTATATTCTTTGCAGCCAAAGATGGAGAAGCTCTATACAATCAGCAAAAACAAGACCAGGAGCTGACTGTGGCTCAGACCATGAAATCCTTATTGCCAAATTCAGACTTAAATTGAAGAAAGTAGGGAAAACCACTAGACCATTCAGGTATGACCTAAATCAAATCCCTTATGATTATATAGTGGAAGTGAGAAATAGATTTAAGGGCCTAGATCTGATAGATAGAGCGCCTGATGAACTATGGAATGAGGTTCGTGACATTGTACAGGAGACAGGGATCAAGACCATCCCCATGGAAAAGAAATGCAAAAAAGCAAAATGGCTGTCTGGGGAGGCCTTACAAATAGCTGTGAAAAGAAGAGAAGCAAAAAGCAAAGGAGAAAAGGAAAGATATAAACATCTGAATGCAGAGTTCCAAAGAACAGCAAGAAGAGATAAGAAAGCCTTCTTCAGAGATCAATGCAAAGAAATAGAGGAAAACAACAGAATGGGAAAGACTAGGGATCTCTTCAAGAAAATCAGACATACCAAAGGAACATTTCATGCAAAGATTGGCTCGATAAAGGACAAAAATGGTATGGACCTAACAGAAGCAGAAGATATTAAGAAGAGGTGGCAAGAATACACAGAAGAACTGTACAAAAAATATCTTCACGACCCAGATAATCACGATGGTGTGATCACTGACCTAGAGCCAGAAATCCTGGAATGTGAAGTCAAGTGGGCCTTAGAAAGCATCACTACGAACAAAGCTAGTGGAGGTGATGGAATTCCAGTGGAGCTATTCCAAGTCCTGAAAGATGATGCTGTGAAAGTGCCGCACTCAATATGCCAGCAAATCTGGAAAACTCAGCAGTGGCCACAAGATTGGAAAAGGTCAGTTTTCATCCTAATCCCAAAGAAAGGCAATGCCAAAGAATGCTCAAACTACCGCACGATTGCACTCATCTCACACGCTAGTAAAGTAATGCTCAAAATTCTCCAAGCCAGGCTTCAGCAATATGTGAACCGTGAACTTCCTGATGTTCAAGTTGGTTTTTGAAAAGGCAGAGGAACCAGAGATCAAATTGCCAACATCCGCTGGATCATGGAAAAAGCAAGAGAGTTCCAGAAAAACATCTATTTCTGCTTTATTGACTATGCCAAATCCTTTGACTGTGTAGATCACAATAAACTGTGGAAAATTCTGAAAGAGATGGGAATACCAGACCACCTGATCTGCCCCTTGAGAAATTTGTATGCAGGTAAGGAAGCAACAGTTAGAACTGGACATGGACCAACAGACTGGTTCCAAATAGGAAAAGGAGTACATCAAGGCTGTATATTGTCACCCTGTTTATTTAACTTATATGCAGAGTACATCATGAGAAATGCTGGACTGTAAGAAACACAAGTTGGAATCAAGATTGCTGGGAGAAATATCAATAACCTCAGATATGTAGATGACACCACCCTTATGGCAGAAAGTGAAGAGGAACTAAAAAACCTCTTGATGGAAGTGAAAGTGGAGAGTGAAGAGGTTGGCTTAAAGCTCAACATTCAGAAAACGAAGATCATGGCATCTGGTCCAATCACTTCATGAGAAATAGATGGGGAAACAGTGGAAACAGTGTCAGACTTTATTTTTCTTGGCTCCAAAATCACTGCACATGGTGATTGCAGCCATGAAATTAAAAGATGCTTACTCCTTGGAAGGAAAGCTATGACCAACCTAGTTAGCATATTCAAAAGCAGAGACATTACTTTGCCAACAAAGGTCCATCTATTCAAGGCTATGGTTTTTCCTGTGGTCATGTATGGATGTGAGAGTTGGACTATGAAGAAGGCTGAGTGCGGAAGAATTGATGCTTTTGAACTGTGGTGTTGGAGAAGACTCTTGAGAGTCCCTTGGACTGCAAGGAGATCTAACAAGTCCATTCTGAAGGAGATCAGCCCTGGGATTTCTTTGGAAGGAATGATGCTAAAACTGAAACTCCAGTACTTTGGCCACCTCATGCAAAGAGTTGACTCACTGGAGAAGACTCTGATGCTGGGAGGGATTGGGGGCAAGAGGAGAAGGGGACGACAGAGGATGAGATGGCTGGATGGCATCACTGACTCTATGGATGTGAGTCTGAGTGACCTTGGGGAGTTGGTGATGGACAGGGAGGCCTGGCGTGCTGCGATTCATGAGGTTGCAAAGAGTCAGACATGACTGAGTGACTGATCTGATCTGATCTGATCTGGAAAGAAGAAAGAGATCAATTGCTAGCTAATCTTTGCATCCTCTCTCAACAACTCTTGAATGAACTCATGAGCATATTAAAGGATGTTCAAAAAATGGTAATTGGGTAAAGAAGCTATAGCAGAAGTTTAGTAAATGCCCTGAACTTGGATTAATACTTTATTTCTTTGAAAAGAAATCACGTGGCACTTCAGTCATATTTAATATCTGCTCTGATAGTCATGAAGCTTTCAATTAATCAGTAAATATTTTGGAAGCAACAGCTCGGTGGGAGTCACCATGGAAACGGATGCATCCTCTAATTTCTGTAGTCACTTCAGAGTGGTGGAGCATTTGCTCATCTCGATGAAAGCCTGGGAGCTGCTGCCCTTCAGCAGTTGTGGGAAGGTATTGATGTATCAAGTGTGAGTAGTAAATATACCTTTTGTTGACAACCCTCAGAATTCTGCCAGCTTCATAAAAGATTATTTATTGCTCACATAACAGTCTGATGTAGACGGTGAAGCATTCTATCACAGGATTTGTGGGTTGGAATCCTCTAATGACTGTCCCTAAGCAAGTAGAAGCCCCCCTTCCTAATGGACTCTTCTACTCCAGCACTGTTTTCTCTTTGCCTGGGCTTCTTTGGCCTGACCCTTCCTCTCCACTCACCCATATCACATCCAAGCTGTCCCTTCCAGGTCTCCTTGGATACCCTGATCTGTGCTGATTTCTCCTACCTATAGACTTCCATGAGTCTTACTGACGCAGTCACACGTCCCTGTAGTGCTTAAACCTGAGAGACCTTGTGGCAGAGTGTGGACTCTGGAGTTGGGCTGAATTCAATACGTGTGGTCTTAGAAAAACTAGTGAACCTGCCCAAGCTTTAGTTTCCTATTGAACAAAACAGTTATACTACTACTTGTCTCCAGGCAAGAATACTGGAGTGGTTTGCCAGGCCCTCCTCCAGGGCATCTTCCCTGGTTTGCCAGGAGGGCCTGGCAAACTGCTCTGCTGTTCTTGCCTGGAGAATCCCATGGACAGAATCTGATGGGCTGTGGTCCATGGGGTTGCAAAGAGTCAGACATGACTGAAGCAACTTAGCACGCACTGTCCAGTAGAACTACATGAAGAACAAATGATATGACCATACTTGAACCTCCTTTCACAGTGCCTGGCGTAGAGAAGAACTCAGCAAATGGAGGTTCCCTGTATTTGACTTTCACTAATTAAAAATGCCCATTGCTTCCACTGCTAACTGCGTGGATCCAAGGCATCATATCTCAGCCTGATATCTCAGTAGTCTTCTAATTATCTCTGTGCTTTCTTTTATGCCCATGCCTACTATCTATTCATTTTTTTGTTTAAACTTTTTATTGTGTATTGGGGTATTGCCAGTTAACAGTGTTGCGATAGTTTCAGATGAACAACAAAGGAGCTTAGCCATACATATACATATATTCTTTCTCCCCTAAACTCCCCTCCTGAAACTCCAATACTTTGGCCACCTCCTGTGAAGAGTTGACTCATGGGAAAGACTCTGATGCTGGGAGGGATTGGGGGCAGGAGGAGAAGGGGAGACGACAGAGGATGAGATGGCTGGATGGCATCACCGACTCTATGGACATGAGTTTGGGTGAACTCCGGGAGATGGTGACGGACAGGGAGGCCTGGCGTGCTGCGATTCATGGGGTTGCAAAGAGTCGGACACGACTGAGTGACTGAACTGAAACTCCCCTCCCATCCAGGCTGCCACATGACATTGAGCGGAGTTCCATATGCTGTATGTCTACCATCAATTCTTAACATAAAGTGATCTTTAAAAAAAAAGTCAGTTCAATACTTCCTTTGCCCAACCTCTAAAGGTTTCATGTTTCATTTGAATAAAAGGCAAGGTCAATGCACTGCCAGTCGACCCTACAAGACCTCCCCTCTGTGACCTCTTTGCCATCACTTACTAGGTTTCCTCAACTTTGCTCCAGCCGTACTGGCCTTCCAACTGCTTCCTCAAATATCGCACGCAGCTAGTGCCCTTCTCCAGACTTTGTACCTGTGGTTTCCCCCTCCTGGGATCATTTTCCTCCATGTCCACCTGTTTCCCGCATGTTACTCCCTCATCTCCTCCTGAGATTTACCAAGTCACGTCCTCAGTACAATGGTCCCTGCCCACCCTATTTAGTTGTGCTCTGCTTCATGTTCTAAACCCCATTTCCCTAGTTTATCTTCCTCTTAGCAGTCATCATCATGTAACGTAGTATAACTTAACTTTATTTTTTCCTGCCTTCCTCTACAGGAATGTTAAGCTCCATTCAGGAAGGTATTAATATTTTTGTCTGTTTTGTTTCCTGCTATAACTCCAGAACCTAAAAATAATTGACGGACACATAATAGGCATTCAGTAAGTATTTACTGAAGAGATAAACAAGTTGCTAGTTTTAATAGTACATCTTTTTATTCATTTATATGGATACCCTAAAGTCAAGTACCAGAGCATGTGTTTCCCCTGGATTCTACCCTGGCATGTTGTCAGGATGCAATCACAATTTCCTAATTCACATCATCTTTTAATGGTCAAGTTCTTTTACACCATTTTCTCAGTGACCGCATCTTTGATAGAAGCTCACTTGTCACCTCAATGCCCATCACAGTTGTAGGGGACAGTAGCTTCTTTATTTAGTAGCCATATGGCCTGGGTGCCAGTTCTTGACAATTTTTAAAGGTTGCGACACTGGCAATTACTGAAATGTCAAAACTCCAGGCCAAGCATGTGGGCTGCGGCAACAGTTATCCCACACAGTTGCTATGGTGATGTGGACAACTCATATATAGCATCCAACACTGAGATTACAATAGAGATTTGCTCTCTGTAGTGTCTCCAGGGAATGGCACTTGTTGTAAGGCAGGTATAATAAACTAAAACACCTACGTTAATATGAAGACTAGGGTCCCCAACAGGCAGAGGAACCCATTTGTTTTTTCATATTGTATTCTAATAATATGTGGGCTTCCCAGGTGGCAATAATGGGAAAGAGGCCACCTTTCAATGCAATGGATAGAAGAGACATAGGTTGAATCCCTGGGTTGGAAGGATCCCATGGAGGCAGGCACAGCAACCCACTTCAGTATTCTTGCCTGGAGAAAACCCATGGACAGAGGAGCCTGGAGGGCTACAGTCCATAGGGTCGCAAAGAGTCAGACACGCTGAAGTGACTGAGCACACATGCAATCATCACCTGTAGCCATGAGATTATTAGAAAATATATTTAACCATACCAACTGGTATATTCCTTTTTCACAACAATGTAAGCATAAGAATTTTTTTAAAGCTCAATCTATTGTGATAATTTATAAGCATAAGTACAATAGAACACTTCTAGAGATCCTTTTGTTAGAATCATTACCTATACCATCTTGCTTTATCTTCATAGTGACTCTGAAATATAAGCATTATTTACATTGTATCATTAAAGAAGGCAAGGCTAAGTGACTGGCCCAAGGTTAAAGAGCAAGTGAGTGGTGCAGCTGAATTTAACACAGCTCCTTACTCACTAGCCTTCTGTCCATCACTCAGCACAGCCTCCTGAGTCAGCTTCATGAGAGAATGCTCCACTGGGCAATCCCAAAGGGATGAGTTTAGGAATAAAAAGCAAGAGGGACAAAAAAGGATCCTTCTATAAAATCAATTTCTATTTGGCTCTGGGCATCAAAATTGCAAGAGATATAAGAGATAGACAGCTCGGTTATTTGCGAAACTTCTCTGAAGCCTGAGACAAAGCCTGGGAAAAAATGATACATTTTTATATAATACATATTTTATACCTATCCTAATGTGATATATTAATATAATTTGTATAAGATAGGTTGTTATATAATTCTTATGTAACACTTCCCAGGTGGCTCAGTGGTATCCTTTATTGAAAAGAATAGTGTTGCCTGATGGGGAAGGAAAATAAACATCTAATTTATGCTGCTGCATGCATGACACATCCTCTATTCTTCCATCACCTAGAAATCATAATTCCAGTATCCTACTCTCTGAATAGGGGCTTCCCAGGTGGTCATTGATAAAGAATCTGCCTACCAAGAGGTCATTGATAAAGAATCTGCCTACCAATGTAGGAGACCATAAGTTCGATCCTTGGGTTGGGAAGATCCCCTGGAGAAGGAAATGGCAAGCCACTCCAGTATTCTTGCCTGGGAAATCCCGTGGACAGAGGAGCCTGGTGGGCTACAGTCCATGGGGTTGTAAAAGAGTCGGATACAACTTAGTGACTAAACAACAATATCAATATATATGTACTTAAACACCTCTAAAGTGCTTTATTAAGATAAAATTGACATACAGTGCACTGCACATATTGATATTGAGCAATTTGGTAAACAAATTTTGATTTATGTTTTCTTTTTTGAAATCATTTCAACAAACAAGATAGTGAATATACCCATCACCTCCAACAGTTTCCTCATGGACTTTCTTAATGCCTCCCATCCCCTGATGGGATCTGATGTAACTACTAATCTGTGTTCTGTCCCTGGAGATTACTTTGTATTTTTCTAAAGTGTCATTGAAATTGAATCATGCAGTGTTTATCTTCCTTTTCCTGGTTACTTTCATTCAGCATAATTATTTTGAGATTTGCTACATAGATATATCAATCGTGTATTGCTTTGTGTTGATGAGTTTCCAATGAACTACTGGTTATCCAGATTTTCCAGTGCCATTTGTTAAAAAGCCTATCTTTGCATATGGTGGGTGCATGCTCAGTCATTCCAACTCTTTTCAACCCCATGGACTCACCAGGGCCCTCACCAGGGCCCTCTGTCCATGGAATTTTCCAGAAATAGAAAAAAGATATACTGGAGTGTGTTGGCATTTTCTTCTCCAGGGGATCTTCCTGACCCAGGGATTGAACCATCATTTCTTACATCTCCTGCATTGTCAGGCGGATTCCTTACCACTTGCACCACCTGGGAAGCCCAATATTTGAATATTGAGGTCTTTTGAGTATTCTAGATCCTTTGCATTTCCATAAAATATATTTAATCAGTTTTTCAATTTATGTTTCAAAAAGATTGCTAGGATTTTGATTAGAATTCTTCAAATCCATAGATCAATTTTCGGAGAATTGACATCTTAACGTTACAAAGTCTCATGATATGTGCACACAGTGTATCTTAAACAACAAAAAAGTTGTTTAAGTCATCTTTAATTTTCTGAGCAATGATTTGTAGCTTTTATCATAAAGAGTTGCATATCTATTGCTAGATACAACCTCTAGTTGTATCAAAGTTTTAGTATTATTTTAAGCAGTACTAATTTTTAATTTTACTTTCTGTTCACTGTTACTGTAGAGAAATAGAGTAGATTTTTGTATGTTAATCTTGCAGACTTAATACACTGCCTAGAACTTTTTGTAGATACCACTGGATTTTTTTAGGCAAGAATTCATGTAATTTGTTAATAAAGACAGTTTTATTGTTTCAAATCTGGGTGCATTTAATTTCCTTTCTTGATGTATATTTCACTGACTAGGCCCTCTTGTAGTAAGAGCATATCTCTTTGCCTAATCATAGGAGGATGTATTATTAGCTTGAGGAGATTTATATCTAATTCTAATTTGTTGAGAATTTTGTCAGAAATAAATATTAGGTTTCAACACATTTAACAGTTTTGTAGGTTTTGTAGCTCAGCTGATAAAGAGTCTGCCTGCAATGTAGCAGACCTGGGTTTGATCCCTCGGTTGGGAAGATCCCCTGGAGAAGGGAAAGGCTACCCTCTCCAGTATTCTGGCCTGGAGAATTCTATGGTCTGTAGCGCCCATGGGGTCACAAAGAGTGGGACACAACTGAATGACTTTCACTCATAAAATTACTTTGATGAATCTTTGACTATTTAATCAGTCTTACATGTGGGGCTAAATCATACTTGTTCATGACATAATATACTTTATACATTTGTTGGATATGATTTGCTAAAATTTTGTTTGGAATATTTATACCAATGCTTATGAAGTACATTGGTTTGTAGTTTTCTTGTGATCGTCTTGGTCTGATTGTTGTACAAGGCAATGCCAGCTTCATTGATCAAACTGGAACGTATTCTTGCCTCTTTAATTTTCTGGTAGAGTTTATATAGAATTTATATCAGTTCTTCCTTAAATATTTGGTGGCATTTCACCAGTTAAACGATGAAGCTTAAAGGGATGTGTGTGTGAGAGATAAAGTTTTTAACTACTACTACTACTATGATAAAGTTTTAACTAAATTAAATTTAAATTGAATTTCTTTAAGAGCTATAGGACTATTTAGGTTGTATGTTCTTCTTTGAAGTCCTGTAGTTTTTGAATTTCAAGGAACTTCTCTATTTATTTAAATTAACATTTATTAGATGTTTTAAAAAATATTTCCTTGTTTTCCTTTTCACATCTGTAGACACTGTAGTGATGTTACTGCTCCCATTCCTGACAGTGGTAATTTGTGTTTTCTGTCTCTTTGCGATCAGTCTGTCTTCAGTTTTATTGATCTTTTCAAAGAACCAAGCTTTAGGTTCATTGATTTACTCTATTGTGTTTCTGTTTTATATTTCATCAAGTTTTCACTCTGATCTGTTACTTCATTTCTTCCATTTACTTTGGGTTTAATTTTCTCTTTTTTTCCAAATTTCTTTCTTTTTCTTCTTAAGCTGGATCTATGGTCACTGAGTTGAGATATTTTTCTTCCTGTTCATGCTATATGTGCTGTGTATACTTAATCGCTCAGTTGTGTTTGAGTCTTTGCAACCCCATGGACTGTAGCCCACCAGGCTCCTCTGTCCATGGGATTTTCCAGGCAAGAATATTGGAGTGGTTGCCATTTCTTTCTCCAGGAGATCCCTCCAGCCCAGGGATTGAACTGTTGTCCTTTGCATCTCCTGTATTGGCAGGTGGATTCTTTACCTCTTGCGCCACCTGGGAATCCATTAATGCTATATAGTTTCTCTTAAGTATTGTTTCTGCCCAGTGAATTACAAGTTTTTCCATTCTGACTGCTGGGGACAGACACTGTTCTTGTCCCATATGGGTGCCAGGAGCCCTGATCTCTCTGTTCCTTTGGGGTGGTTCTTTCTCGGGTCTCAAGTGTTATCCTCACATGCATATAATGATCAGTACTCAGCTGAATACTCAAAAGGGAGCCTACGCAGATTCTGAGTTCTCTTTACATGGCCCTCTTGCCTCTTTGTTCTGTGCTCGGTGAACTCTAGCTTTCACGGTCTCTTTCAACTCACAATTCCATCTTCTCAACTCAGAAGGCTCACCTCATTTACTGCCTATCTCTTAACAATAAACTGTCCTCCACCTCTTCATGTCCAGTATCTTGAAAACTATTGTTTTTCGTGCTTTGTCTTATTGTTGTTATTTCAAGCAGGAAAATAAGTCCAGTGTCAACTATTTTGTTTTGGTTGGAAGCAGGCATTTTCTTCCCACACACCATCCTATTCAATCCTTTCTTGAGTCCTGTGAGTTAGGTGTTTTTATTAATCATTCCCATCTTGCACATGAGAAACTGAGACTTGGGAAGATATAGTATCAGCTACTGGTTAAGTTTTCTTTATAGATCTTTGGAATCTAAATCCAGTGCCTCAAATGACTGACTGAGCAAACTGGTTGGTTTATTTTAAACATCTTTAGTACATCTTGGATTTCAGTCCCAGTGTATTAAGAGTTTATAAGATTTTGCAGTTTTCTAATGCAAGGTCTTTCTTCCAAGGATCTCTTGGAGTACTTTGGATGGTGGGTACTCATCATGGAAAATTACATGCACTAACACTTGGATGGATAATTACTCTCATTTCTTAAACTCTGGAATTGAAATTTTTAAAATGTGACAGCTAATGTTTCTCAAAACTTTGATGTGTTAGTATCTGAGGTCTTGATCTGGCTCTATGTTCCATTTCCTTAAAGTAGACTCCAAGACAGAAATTTGTATTTACCCCGACAATGAGAAGTAGTATCAAAGTATAAAAAAATCCAAGAAGTATATTAAGCCAAAACTGTCATGTAAAATTTTAATTAACTTGAATCTTTGGCTAACAGAAAGACAAACATGGACTTCTGTTCAGCACAGACCCTGATTCTGGGAAAGCCTGAGTACAGGAGGAAGGGGTGGTGACAGATGATGAGAAGTTAGATAGCATCACTGAATCAATGGATATGCGTTTGAGCAAACTCCAGGAGATGGTGAAGGTCAGGGAAGCCTGGCATGTGCAGTCCATGGGATCACAAAGAGTTGGACACAACTTAGCAACTGAACAACAGCAACAACAACAATAACAACACTAATATAACGTGATGAAATTTATTCATCAATGTATGGTTATTAATACTGTTCTGGTGTAGTCTTTCCTGAAGTGAGTTCATACATAGTAAAACAAAAGGAAGTGCTGAATTAAAGAAAGATAATTTTTTTTTGTTTCTAGAAAATTTGACCTTTTTCAGTGTGTTGGTGTATTTTATGATGAGAAATCTCTAATTTAGGGGTAGCTGTGACACTTAGTTTATTTTGTTTGGCCCTCGTGACAGTTTTCCTTTAGTCCAGCTACTCTTGCCAGATAGTTCTTTCCTCTCAACACACTGTTTTGGCTTTTCCAGTCATGTTTTCAGACTGAGCTGCTGAAGTGTTCTGAGCAATGGCTAAACCATTAATAAGCTTTTTTAAAGCAAACAAGGTGGTAGGAAAGAAATTCTGAGGCATAAGGAAGTATCCTGTAACTAACAACCTCAAATCCTCATGAGATATTTTTATCAGATAAAATGTGGACAGTTCCAGCTGGAAATGTACTGTAACGGAAAGGAAAAGAAACTCTGCCACACTAGTGGGACCAGGCTTTTTAAATAAAGAAAATTGTTTTAATGCCAAAAAATTCCATGCACTTCATAAATGTTATTTGTACTTTTAGTATTTTTTTCTTACAGAAAACACAGAGTAATCAGAAATTACTGACTTCAGTCACTTAACAATTAATTTATAATTTGTTAACTGCAGCAGCTTGTGCATTAAACATAAGGCACATATATGTATAAACACATACATATCTATACAAGGAGATGCAAGGTATAATTCAGTATACTGACAGCGCTCAACCATACACGAATTCTAGACCCAGTCAACAAATCAATGGTGACCCTTGGAACCTGCAGCCCACAGACTGGGAAGCACTGTTTTAGGTCCTCTAGCCATTGTAACCCCACCTAGATCTAAGAGAAATAAAGTCATGTTTATTTAGCAGTTATTTTTCAAATACTTGCCATATACAAGGCATTGTGCTAGGAATTTGGAAAGCAGAGATAAGTAAGACATTGTTTTCTCCAGAAATCTATAGTTTAATGGAGAAAAAGGAACATGTTTATATGCTGGTGTAACAATATGAGATTTCCATTTGTATGTTGGTGTAATTCAGTGGAAAAAATTACATTGCTGCAGTTGCGTTATCCCCTGTAGGGAGCACATCATTTTTTTTCCTCTGGAGTAAATGGCCTTCTGTGTGACAGAGTAACTTATTTATTTTGGTGTGTAGAAATACTGAGAAGAAAGGAAATAAGGATTACAGAGAAAGCAAGGGAGAAGAATCAATCATCATGGTGGCAGAAATCTGGTTGGAGGCACAGGAGTGTGCAGGGGAGAGTGCTGTGGGAAAAAAAAGCGGACTGGAAGAAGGGTTAGACTGATATAGTGGTCATAGGACTTTTATCTGGATAGAGGGTTAAGGTGAACTCTTAGGAAAACATTAACACAGGAAAGTGTAAAAATCATAACCATACTTTAGTTTTTCTCAAAACACACACATCCTGGCTTAAGAAATGGAACATTATTAGAACCCCAGAAATGCCCTAAGGGCCACAGTACTCTTTTATTGTTCTGAACCTATTTATCTCATCCTCATTTTGTTGACAGTAGTTTGGTGCACACACAGATGCCTGAGAGTGGTTGTGCTGTGCTATGCTAAGTCGCTTCAGTCATGCCCGACTCTTTGGGACTCTATGGACTGTAGCCCGCCAGGCCCCTCTGTCCATGGGATTCTCCAGGCAAGAATACTCGAGTGGGTTGCCAGGGATTGAACTCATCTCCTGCATTGGCAGGGGGTTCTTTACCACTTTCTTTACCATCATCTGGGAAGCCCATGTGAGTGGTTACTTGGTGGCATAAAGCTAAGGAAGCAAAGAATCTGTGTTCAGTATCTGGATTATATGTGACAAAAAGAAGACAAACACAGGAAGTGAAATGTGAGGGACATAGTTTATTTGAGAATGGACAACTAGAGTTGTTAGACACCAGGAGAATGTGAGCTCAGTGGAATTGACCCATAACTTGAGGTAGGCTTTTCACTGAGCGAGACTTAGCATGTGCAGAAGCACAGGGACTTAAGTGGGCGTGCCTCTTTAAAATGCAAGAGCACTATCAGTGAAGAGGCTGGAGCATAGATTTCATGCGTTTAAGGAATTAAAGAGGAGGCATGATAAATGTAAATGATGAATTTGAAGAGTTTTGACTGGAGCAGAGGAGTTGGGATTCCTTTTTGTAGCCACTGCAGAACCAAAGATCTTTAAAAATGGAAGTAATGTGATAAAACCTGTTCTTTACATGGACAGTTTAAGGACTAGTTTTCAGCATAAAAGACAGGAGGAAAAAGCCAGTATCAATCTAGAGGAGTGGGATGGGGAGGGAGGTGGGAGGGAAGTTCAAGGTGGAGGGGATATATTTATACCTATGGCTGATTCATGTTGATGTATGGCAGAAACCAACACAATATTGTAAAGCAATTATTCTCCAATTAAAAAGAAATAAATTTAGTTTTTTTTTTTTTAAAGAGAGAAGATTCAATAGGGAGATTATTCTAATTCCTGAGGTGAGAGATGATGAAAATCTAAACCACAGCAGTAGTATAAAGATTTGAATTCAGGCAGCAATGTAAAGGAGGGAACAGATGTGGAAGGTGTTCAGACAGAAAAATTTGTAGTATTTGGTCACCAGTTGGTGGTGAAGGTGACAGAAGGGGATACAGGAGGATCCCTTAGTCCCACATCTTGGGAGACAGAGTGGATAGTGTATCATCTACTTAAATTGGAGAGGCGAAGAGAAGGAACTCAAACTTTGGGGCTGTGGTTGGAAAAGTTATAATGAGATCTGTTTTGGACACAAAAGTTTGAGATGCTCTCAGGATATGGAGGTGAGAATGTTTGTGTGTTAATGTCATAAATAACACCACTGGAAGTTACCGGAGGTGACAGGGAGAAATTATAGCAAGGAGACAGTAAATGAATGTGAGTGGGTGACAGAGTATAACTGTAAAGGATAGCCCTTAATTGGTCCCAAAATAGAACAGCATACCGTTACTAGAAAACAGTTTTATTTTAATTCTCTGTAGCTTTTCTTACTGTGTTACTTAAGTGAACAGTTAGAATTAAATAATATTCTTAATGCTTTTAATTTATTAGTATTCATGTAATTTATAATTTAACTCTGATATAATTATGCATTTCAAGTAAAGTTTACTGAAATCAGGCTCACTGTTATGAGTAGATAAAGCTATAGTCTAACAATACCACATAGTTTAAGTTTCTGAATGCTTAAAAATAAAACAAAGTTGACAAAAGTATAAGCATTATAGACATTATTAAGTTACAGGTTTTAATTAGACATCAAAATTGGGATGGGGTGGTAGCAATTAATAAAGAGGAGAGGAGGAACTTGTGGTGTTAGGTAGAAGGGAGAAGAAAGCAAATGAACATCCTTTTACTGTTATACATTCTTTTACTGTAGTACAGCTACTGTGCAGTAATTTAAAAGGTCAAAAATGCGAAAACCAAAAAAATTAAAGGCAATGAAGATGTATATAAGCAACAAAGTTAAAGTGAACTAACAGAGGAAACCTGTACAAGTGGACAGGAGTCACCAGTTGCTTTACTGTCTCTGAGTGTACTAAGTCGCTTCAGTTGTGTCCTACTCTTTGTGACCCCATGGACTGTAGCCCACAAGGCTTCTCTGTGGGATTTTTCCAGGCAAGAATACTGGAGTGGGTTGCCATTTCCTCCTCCAGGGGCTCTTCCCAACCCAGGGATCTAACACACATCTCCTAAGTCTCCTGCATTGGCAGGTGCGTTCTGTACCACTAACTCCACCCAGGAAGCCTCTTGACTGTTGGAGGGTATCTGCAGATGCTGAACTCAGGCTGATGATCCAGCTTGGTTTAAATGAAGGGTCATTAGTTTTCTAAGTTTTCCATACAAAGTGCCACAAAATAGGTAGCTTAAAGCAACAGAAATTTATTCTCTCCAAGTTCTAGATACTAGAAGTTTGAAATCACAGTGGGAGCAAGGCCTTACTCCTCTGAGACTCTGTGCAGACTCTTCCTTGCCTCTCCTAGCTTCTGGTGGTAGCTGTTAATCTTTGGCATTCCTGGGCTTTTGGCTGCTCGCTCGCTCGCTCGCTCTCTCTCTCTCTCTCTAAGGATTTATTTATTGGCTACATGTGGGCTTTCTTTGGTTGTGGCCAGTGGGGGCTATTCTCAAGTTTCCATGTGAGGGCTTCTCATTGCAGTGGCTTCTCTTGTTGGGACCATGGGCTCTAGGAGGAGGAAGCTTCAGTAGTTGCCATGTGCTGGCTCAGCAGTTTGTCTCCCAGGTTCTAGGGCGCATGCTCAGAAGTTGTGGCGCATGGGTTTAGTTTCCCCATGGCATGTAAGGTATTAGTTCCCAGATCAGGGATTGAACCACTAACCCCTGCTTTGGCAGGCAGATTCCTAACCACTGGACTAACAGAGAAGGCCCTGTCCCTTCTCTTCTTTTTTGTCATATTGAATTACAAGCCCATCCTCCTTCAGTCTGACCTCATTTTAACTAATTACACCTATAGTAACACTATTTCTAGTGAAGTCACATTCTGAGGTTCTGGGAAAGGATATGAATTGGGGTTGTGAGAGGGGGTGGTGTAATTGTACCTAGTATATGACACTGCTGGAAGAAAGAAACTCAAAAAATGTTTGGATATTGAAATGATCTGATGTGTGAATTTGTAAACTCCAGGAGACCTAAATGCAGTATAGTCATTTGACCTCATGCTTCACTTGCTGATTCTGGAAGCTGCGTGAGAGGCTCATGACTTTGAAAGCAAAGACTGAAATCTTACACTGTTTCATGATATTTGGAAGAAAAGCAGCACTTGAGGAATGAAAACTGCTCAAACTTCCATTAGGTTTTGACTCATGCTCTATTTAGAAACATTATGGTGCAGGAGGTTAGAGGACAAAACTCAAAAATATAAAAATCTAAGTCAGCCAGGTTAGGGGATATGTCAGCTAGCTGTTGTTGCTTAGTTGCCAAGTTGTGTCTGACTCTTGTGACCCCTTGGACTGTAGCCCACCAGGCTCCTCTGTCCAAGGGATTCTTCAGGCAAGAATACTGGAGTGGGTTGCCATGCCCTCCTCCAGGGGGTCTTCCTGAGCCAAGGACTGAACCTGTCTCCTGCATTGGCAGGCAGATTCTTTACCACTGTGCCACCAGGGAAGCCCTCATGCTAGCCAGACTCTCAATTAAAATTCCATGCCAACTGTCCTGTAAAGATGTTCTTAATCAGAATTTGATTGCTTCTGTCTTCTGCTGCAACCTAGTCTATCTCAGTTACTTTGAATCTGGAAAAGGCGAACTATCACTGGGGGAAAAGTAGAATCCAGTCCATATGGTTACTTTATATTCAATATCTGGCATTAAAAAATAAATACTGTGATGTGTCAAGAAGCATAAAAGGTGACCAGTAGCTGAGAAAAATAAGTCAATAGAAGTAGACTGAGAGAAGATCTTAGATGTTACAGTTTGAAGAAAAGGACCTTAAAATATCTATAATCAATAAGTTCAAACAAATTGAGTAAAGGATTGAAAAATGAATGAGGAGAACTTCAACAGAAAATTTGAAATTATAGAAAGAATTAAGTAGGCATTCTTGGATTGTAAAATGTCATATCTGAAATTAAGAAATTTTATGATGGTTAACAGCAGACTAGACACAGGAGAAGACATGATCAGTGAAATCAAAGAAAGAAAAGCAGAAAAAAGTCAAACTGAAACACAGAGAGAAAGAAAGAGAGCTCAGAGAAAATGTCACATGTGAGGCATAGTCAAATGGTCTAACACAGGTGTAACTGGGTACTGTAAGGAGCAGAGAGAGAAATGTGTCAGAAGGAACGTTTCAGGGAACAATATCTGGTGAATTTTCAAAACAGATGCAAGTCTTTAATCCACAGGTTTAAGAAGTTCTAGAAACCCTAAAAACGAAATACGTAATGGAAATCACAACTACTTTCATTATAGTCAACCAAAACATTTTTAAAAAGCCATCTTAAAACCCTAGAGAAAAAGACATATTTGTATCAGTGGAACAACACAAAGAATGACAACTAATTTCTCAATGAAATCATGAACTTAAGGGGAAAAAGGAAAGCTGTTTTTAAAGGAAAAAGAAAATTGAGAAAAACATAAATGAGAAACCTACCAATATAGAATGCTATGCTCAGTAAATACATCCTTCAAAAATAGTACATTTTGAAATGTATAGAAATATCAAATAACAAACATCAAATCAAATGGATCATATCTGTGGCTACCAGAGGGAGAGCGGGGAGGAGAGGGGTTTGGATGATGGTGGTCAAAAGGTACAAACTTACAGTTACAGGATAAATAAGTACTAGAGATGTAATGTACAATATGACAAAAATAATTATTAATAACACTGCTGTACATTGTAAAGGAAACCTGTTGAGAGAGTACATCCTAAGAATTTTCATCACAAAGATAAAAACATTTTTTTCTATAAAGTGTCTAAATGAGATGACAGATGTTCACCAAACTATTGTGGTAAACATTTCATAGGGCTTCCCTGGTGGCTCAGATGGTAAGTAATCTGCCTTCAATGCAGGAAACCTGGGTTCAGTCCCCGGGTTGGGATGATACCCTGGAGAAAAAATGCCTACGCACTCCAGAATTCTTGCCTGGAGAATTCCGTGGGCAGAGCAGTCCATGGGGTAACAGAGTCAGACACAACTGAGTGACTAACACTTTCATTTTTCACGATGTATGTAAGTCAAATTATTCTGTCATACACCTTAAATTTATACAGCACTGTATGTGAATTATATCTCTATAGAACTTGAAAAAATAAAGGGAAAATAGAGATATTCTGGGGAAAAAATATGATAAATTTGTTGACAGCAGCCTACATTACAAAAACCACTAAAGGAAAATCTTCAGCCTGAAAGAATCAGAGATGAAAGTAAAGACGTACCAGAAGGAATGAAGAAAAAGCATGAGTAAATCTGACTGTTGACCATTCAGAGCAACAATCATGACAAAGCAAATAAATCATAACAAAGTAGTATATATAATACATATAAAATAAATTATATGGCACTAACAAAAAAAAAAAACAGTGAAAGCAGATAAACAGGTATAAGTATTTGTAAGATTCTAGAATGTAAACAAGATCCAACTTAACATAGTTTGTATTAAGGATTCATTTATATTTATTGAAAACTCGAAATGTACTGAGATGAAATAAAAATGCTCATAGAGGTGACAAAATAGGATAATAAAAAGTACTGATTAATCCAAAAGAAAGTGGCAAATAGGAAAAAAAGAATTAAAAAATTAAAGAAAAAAATAGCAAATAAGAGAAATAGGAAATAGTAATAAGCTACGCTCCAACTGGGTAATTTTCATGGTACGTATATCTAACCAAAGACTTGTATCCGTAGGATATAGGAAATTTTAAAATATATATTAAGAAGTAATCAATTCAAAGAAATATGCAAAAGACTGGAAAAGATACTTTACAAAAGAGGATATCTATATTTCCAATAAGCATTTGAAATAGAACTTAGCTTCCTAATGCATAATGGAAATGCCAGTCAAAATCACAACATAATAATCCAACACTAACAATGTTTACAGAAAAGGCAATGGCACCCCACTCCAGTGCTCTTGCCTGGAAAATCCCATGGACGGAGGAGCCTGGTGGGCTGCAGTCCGTGGGGTCGCTAAGAGTCGGACACGACTGAGCTACTTCACTTTCACTTTTCACTTTCATGCATTGGAGAAGGAAATGGCAACGCATTCTGGTGTTCTTGTCTGGATGGGCTGCCGTCTATGGGGTCACACAGAGTCAGACATGACTGAAGTGACTTAGCAGCAACAATGTTTAAAGTGAAAAAAGATAATACCAAGTATTGTGAAGGGTACACAGAAACTTGACTTCTTACACATTTCAGTGGAAGTTTAAATTAGTTCAGTTAGTCTGGAAAACTGCTTGGTAATATCTAAGAAAGCTAAACATATGCTTAGCTTATGACCTAGCAGTTTATAGGTATATAGTACATTTAACAGGAATTAGGATATGTGTTTGCCAGATTGTATGTATGCTATGCTAAGTCACTTCAGTTGTGTCCGACTCTGTGTGACCCCAGTAGATGGCAGCCCACCAGGCTTCCCCGTCCCTGGGATTCTCCAGGCAAGAACACTGGAGTGGGTTGCCATTTCCTTCTCCAGTGCATGAAAGTGAAAAGTGAAAGGGAAATCGCTCAGTCATGTCCGACTCTTAGCGACCCCATGGACTGCAGCCTACCAGGCTCCTCCATCCACAGGATTTTCCAGGCAACAGTACTGGAGTGGGGTGCCATTGCCTTCTTCAGATTGTATGTATAGAAGTGTTCATAAAAGCTTTATTTATAACACTTAAAACTGTGAATAATCCAAATTTCCATCTATAGGAGAACTGATAAATTCTGCTCTATCCATACAAAGGATCACTACACAATAATAACAAAGAATAAACTACTGATACATGTAACAATAGGGATGAACCCTACAACATTATTTTGAAGGGAGAAAGGCCAGACACAAAAGGTAAATAACATATGATTCCATTTATATGATGTACAAGTGTAGGTGAAACTGATTGGCATTAAAAAATGTTATATTGGAGGACAACAAGAAGGTGGAGGAGTAGGTGGGCGTGGAGTACATGTCTCTCCACGGATACATCAGGAGCACACCTTTAGACATAGAAGTGCATTCAGAACACCCGCTGAGAGTGGACAGGAGGACCTGACCAGTGGAAAAGAATATATCAGATCAGATCAGATCAGTCGCTCAGTCGTGTCCAGCTCTTTGCAACCCCATGAATCGCAGCACGCCAGGCCTCCCTGTCCATCACTAACTCCCGGAGTTCACTGAGACTCACGTCCATAGAGTCAGTGATGCTATCCAGCCATCTCATCCTCTGTCGTCCCCTTCTCCTCTTGCCCCCAGTCCCTCCCAGCATCAGAGTCTTCTCCAATGAGTCAGCTCTTCGTATGAGGTGGCCAAAGTACTGGAGTTTCAGCTTTAGCATCATTCCTTCCAAAGAAATCCCAGGGCTGATCTCCTTCAGAATGGACTGGTTGGATCTCCTTGCAGTCCAAGGGACTCTCAAGAGTCTTCTCCAACACCACAGTTCAAAAGCATCAATTCTTCGGTGCTCAGCCTTCTTCACAGTCCAACTCTCACATCCATACATGACCACAGGAAAGACCATAGCCTTGACTAGGCGAACCTTTGTTGGCAAAGTAATGTCTCTGCTTTTGAATATGCTATCTAGGTTGGTCATAAGTTTCCTTCCAAGGAGTAAGCGTCTTAGACCCATGCAAAACTTGGTAGGATGAAGGAACTAACGGGGCAAACAGAAGTGTTAGTAGGACTGGACCTGCCCTCGCTGGGTGGGGGAACTGAAGCAGGGGTCCAATCTCCACATCGGGGCAATTGTCTGAGTCAGAGGAGAAACCTTTAAGGATGAGAATGAAACAGCTGATCTGTGGCAGCCTAAATGGAATGAGAATCAGACTGGCCTTGCCACAGCCATACATACCCTGAACAGGGTGCAGGTCCCCTGGAGGGTGCAGCAGCTGGGGGCTGGAATTTAGGGATTGCAAAGCAATCCCATGGTGAGGGCTGTTGTTGCCTGCAGAGAGAAGGACTGAGGGGATGTGAAGGAGGAGATTGTGGTGGGAAATGCCTGTAGAGGAAAGCCAGGCAGCCATCGAAGCAAGGCTATACTGCCGAGTCATGCGTAGGGGGTAGAGCCATCAACCATAGCCTCTCTCTTCCCACATGTCAGCATTGGCAGCTTAACAGTAGACAGGCTGGCCCATCAAGCGCCTGACCTGCCGATGTATAGAATAGGACCCCAGCCAGGGGGCCCTCTATGTGCCTGATGCACCAAACAACAGAGAAGGACCCTAGACATGGGAGCCCTCTAGGTGCCTGAACGGGCACAGCTACAGAGAAAGACTGGCCAAAGAGGCCTTCTGATCACCAGCTACAAGAGGTCAAAAAAAGACTCTGGGCCGTAACTCCTGCAGTGGAGGCAGTCCATGTCCCTGCACACTTGGCACCACAAGAGTTTCCATGACCCAAGTAGATGCGCCACCTTCATGCTCAACCCTGACTGGGGCAGACCTGCCACAGGCAAAAAAAAAAAAAAAAAAAGCTTGCATCTATGCACACAGTGACACTTTGGTCATGTCTAACTCTTGGCAACCCTGTGGCCTGCCAGGCTTCTCTGTCAGGGGCTTTCTCCCATCAATAATGCTGGAGCATACTGGCCAATACTGGTTGCCATACTGTTCTAGAGCACTATATTTCCTACTACCCTAGCTGCCAACTGCCCTGAGTACCTCGTGCTGCCAAAACCCCTGTAACCCAAGCAGCTGCACCACCTCCACACCTGGCCCTCACTGGGGCAGACCCAAGTCCTCCAGGGCAGCCTCAGGAGCAAACCCCAGTGGAAGACCCACATGCAGAGGTGGAAATAAAACCACAATTGAAACCCATGGCCAGTGTGGCTAAGGAAGAAGACCCAAAACCTTCCCACCAGCTGTACAAGCTGCAGATTAAATCCACATGATCAACTAAGCAGACTCTGTGCCTATGGAATATATAAAAGGACATTGAAAGCTCCCACAAAACAAAACACACTACTTCTGATAGCTATGGACACTGGAGGCAAGAACACACAGGGATAGGACCAGATTAGAATCTGAGCCGCCCCCACAGCAGGTCCAGAGACCAGCACAGTGTTGGAGGGCATCCTAGGGAGGTGAGGTGGGCTGTGACTCCCAGCAAGGGAAAGGACTCTGATAGCAGTGACTCAAGAGAAAAATCTATTATTCTCATGTTTTTACTTGTTCTGTAGATTCTTTTGGATGTTTTTTACTTTTTTTCTTTTCCTTTTTTTCCTCCCACCTTCATTGTAGTTGTCAATTTTATTGGCACAATAAACTCTAATTAAGCTTTTGATTTTTTTTTTCACTTAGTCACATTTTTTATTGTTGTTATAAACCTCTGTATCTCAGTTTTCTCAGTTCTGTGGAGTTTTATTTATTTATTTTTTCTCCTTCCTTTCTTTTTTTTTTAATTTTAATTGGGCTTTCTCAGTTCTGTGGAGTTTTATTTATTTATTTTTTTCTCCTTCCTTTCTTTTTTTTTTAATTTTAATTTTTAAACCTATTATTATTTTTCCACATTTATTCCTTTGTTTACTTTTCCTACTGTTCTTTTCTCCTTGCAGTTAATCTTTAATGTATATAAATCTTCCTCTACCTCTATTTTCTTTGCATATCTATTCTTTCTTTCATTTCCTCTCCACATATTTGTTAGTTTTGTGTTCATTGCTTTATTCCCCACTTGACGCCTTGCTTTAGTTTTGTTTTCTAGTTTGAGCATTAGTTAGTTTTGTCCTTAACTGGTAGATATAATTTTTGGTCTCCTTTGTTCACTGGGTAAATCTATTGTACTTTATTTTTGTTGAACTATTTTAATTTTATTTATGGGTGTATATGTGTATATTCCATTATTTTAATTATTATTTGCTTGATTTGCAACAGCCACTTGTCTGGGGTTCAAACATCTTTGGTTTCTCATTTGTGGATATCTGACTCAATCTCACTTAATGCCATAACAAACCACTTGTGGAATCTTCATTCATGACCAGAGATCAAGCCATGAGCCTTTGGAGTGGGAACACTGACTCTGAGACCCTAGATTATCAGAGAACTAACCCAAGGGAGTATCCGATAGTGAGAACTCACTCAAAGGAAAGCACTCGAGTACAAGACCCAGCATCACCCAACCACCATTAGCACCATTCAGGATGCCTCATCTAAACAAGAAACAAAACAAAAATACAAACCCAGTCATCAGCAGACAGGACCACCTCACTCAGCCTTGCCCATCAACAGAAACTCAGCACAAATTTTACCCTATATGAAGCTTATACAAACCACTGGACCAAACATAGGAGGGCAGAAACCAAGGGGAAGAAAGAACTCAAGCTTTAAGCCTCGGAAAAGGAGACCTCAAACACAATAATTAAAAGAAAGAAAGAAAGAAAGAAAAGGCAGAGAAATAATACACAAACGAATAAACAAACTAGAAACACAGAAGTCCAAATAAATGAAGAAGAAATTACATGAAAATTCAGATTAGTGATAGTAAAGAGGATCAAAAACCTTGAATACAGAATTGAGAAAATGCAAGAATCAATTAACAAAGACTTAGAAGAATTAAAGAATAAACATACAGAGACAAACAACACAACTACTGAAATTAAAAATACTCTAGAAGGAATCAATAGCAGAATATTTGAAGCAGAAGGGTGAATCAGTGAGCTGGAAGATAAAATGGTGGAAATAACTTCTGAAGAGCAGAATAAAATGAATGAAAAGAACTGAGGATAGTCTCAGAGACCTCTGGGATAATATCAAACACACCAAGATTAGAATTATAGAGGTCCCAGAAGAAGAAGAGAAGAAGGATAGGAGAAAATTTTTGAAGAGATTATAGCTGAAAATTTCCCCAGCATGGAAAAGGAAATAGTCAATCAAGTTCAAGAGGCACAAAGAGTTCCATATAGGATAAATCCTAGGATAAACATGGCAAGACACATATTTATCAAACTAATGAAGACTAAACACAAAGGAAAAAACATTAAAAGCATAAAGGGAAAGGCAACAAGTAATATACAAGGGAAACCCCACACGTTTAACAGCTGATCTTTCAGCAGAAACTGCAGGCCAAAAGGGAATGGTAGGATATAAAGTATTGAAAGGGAAAAACCTACAACCAAGATTATTGTACCCAGCAAGGATCTCATTCAAAATTGATGGAGAAATCAAAACCTTTTCAGACAAGCAAAAGTTAAGAGAATTCAGTACCACCAAACCAGCTTTACAACAAATGTTAAAGGGACTTATGTAGTCAAAAAATACAAGAGAAGATAAAGATCTACAGAATCAAACCCCAAACAATTAAGAAAATGGCAATAGGAACATATATATCAATAATTACTTTAAATGTAAATGGATCAAATGCTCCAAATTACACAGACTGGCTGAATGGATACAAAAACAGGACCTATATATATGCTGTCTACAATAAACCCACTTCAGACCTAAAGACACATATAGACTGAAAGTGAGAAGATGGAAAAATGTATTCCATGCAAATGGGAAGCAAAAGAAAGCTGGAGTAGCAATCCTCATATCAGACAAAACAGACCTTATAATAAAGAATATTACAAGGAAGGACACTCCATAATGATCAGGGAATCAATCCAAGAGGAAGACAGCACAATTGTAAATATCTCTGCACTCAACATAGGAGCACCTCAGTACATAAGACAAACACTAACAGACATAAAAGGAGAAATTTACAGTAACACAATCATAATAGGAGACTTAAATGCCCCACTCACACCAATGGACAGATCATCAAAACAGAAAATTAATACAGAAACACAAGTCTTAAATGATACATTAGATGAGATGGATCTCATTGATATCTTCAGGACATTTCATCTAAATGCAAAAGAATACACCTTCTTCTCAAGTGCACATGGAACATTGTCCGGGATAGACCACATCTTGGGTCACAAATCATACCTCAGTAAATTTAAGAATATTGAAATCGTTTCAAGCATCTTTTCTGATCACAAAGCTATGAGACTAGATATCAATTTCAAGAAAAGAACTGTAAAAAAAACCACAAAACACGTGGAGATTAAACAATATGTTTCTATGTAACACACACACACACCCAAAACAAACAGTATGTTTCTAAGTAACAGGTTACTGAAGAAATCAAAAGGGAAATAAAAAAAATTTCTAGAAACAAATGACAGTGAAAACACAACTCAAAACCTATGGGATGTAGCAAAAGCAGTTCTAAGAGAGAAGTTGATAGCAATACAATCCTACCTCTAGGAACAAGAAAAACATCAAATAGACAACCTAACTTTACACCTAAAACAACTGGAAAAAGAACAAAAGACTCCACAATATTAGCAGAAGGAAAGAAATCATAAATATCAGAGCAGAAATAAATGAAAAAGAAATGAAAGAAACAATAGTAAAGATTAATAATACTAAAAGCTTGTTCCTTGAGAAGATAAACAAATTTGAGAAACCTTTACCCAGACTCATCAAGAAAAAAAGAGAGAAAAATCAAATCAACAAAATTAGAAGTGAAAAAGGAGAGGTTACAATAGATAATACCAAAATACAAAGGATTTAAGAGACTATTTTGAACAAATTTATAGCAATAAAATGGATAACCTGGAAGAAATGGACAGACTCTTAGAAAAGTTCCATCTCCCAAGACTAAACCAGGAAGAAACAGAAAGTATGAACAACCCAGTTACAAGCACTGAAATTGAAGCTGTGATTAAAAAAAAAATCTCCCAAAAAACAAAAGCCCAAGACCAGATGGCTTCACAGTAGAATTCTATCAATAACTAAAGAAGAGCTAATGCCTATCCTTCTAAAACTCTTTCAAAAAATTACAGAGGAAGGAACACTTCCAAACTCATTCTACGAGGCCACCATCACCCTGATACCAAAATCAGACAAAGACAACACAGAAAAAGAAAATTATAGGCCAATACCACTGATCAACATAGATGAAAAACTCCTCAACAACATTTTAGCAAGGAGAATTCAGCAACACATCAAAAAGCTCATACACCATGATCAAATTGGGTTTATTTCAGGGATGCAAGGATTCTTCAATATATACAAATCAATCAATGTGATATACCATATTAACAAATTGAAACATAAAAACCATATATTAATCCAAATAGATGCAGAAAAAGCCCTTGACAAAATTTAGCATGCATTTATGATTAAAACTCTTCAACAAATGTGCATAGAAAGAACCTACCTCAACATAGTAAAGGCCATATATGATAAGTCCACAGAAAACATTATTCTCAATGGTGAAAGACTGACAGCATTCCCCCAACATGAGGAATAAAACAATAGTGTCCACTTTCACAACTATTATTCGACATAGTTTTGGAAGTCCTGCCTATTGCAATCAGAGCAGAAAAAGAAATAAAAGGAGCCTATATCAGAAAAGAAGAAATAAAACTCTCACTATTTTCAGATAATATGATACTGTACATAGAAAACCCTAAAGATACTATCAGAAAATTACTAGAACTAATCAATTAATTTAGCAAAGTTGCAGGATACAAAATCAATACACAGAAATCTCTTGCATTTCTATACACTAACAATGAAAAATCAGAAAGAGAAATTAAGGAATCAATCCCATTCACCATTGCAACAAAGATAATTAAATATCTAGGAATAAACTTACCTAAGGATACAAAATAACTGTACACAGAAAATTATAAGACACTGATGAAAGAAATCAAAGATAACATAAACAGATGAAGAGATATGCCATGTTCCTGGGTAGGAAGAATCAATATTGTGAAAATGACTATGCTAACAAATGTAATCTACAGATTCAATGTGATCCCTATCAAATTACCAATGGCATTTTTAACAGAAGTAGAACAACAAATTTCACCCCAAAGTACCTCAGCAGCCAAAGCAGTCTTGAGAAAGAAAAATGGAGCTGGAGGAATCAACCTTCCTGACTTCAGATTACACTACAAAGCTACAGTCATCAAGACAGTGTGGTTCTGGCACAAAATCAGAAATATAGACCAATGGAACAAGGGAGAGAGCCCAGGAATAAACCCATGCACCTATGCATACCTTATTTTTTGACAAAGGAGGCAAGAACATGCAATGAGGTAAAGACAGCCTCTTCAATAAATGGTGCTGGAAAAACTGAACAGCTATATGTAAAAGAATGAAATTAGAACACTTCCTAACACTGTACACAAAGATAAACTCAAAATGGATTAAAGACCTAAATGTAAGACCAGACACTGTAAACCTCTTAAAGGAAAACATAGGCAGAACACTCGATGACATAAATCAAAGCAAGACCTTCTATGACCTACCTCCTAGAGTAATGGAAATAAAAACAAAAGTAAACGAGTGGGACCTGATTAAACTTAAAAGCTTTTGCACAGCAAAGGAAACTATAAGCAAGGTGTAAAGACAACCCTCAGAATGGGAGAAAATAATAGTAAATGAAACAACTGACAAAGGATTAATTTCCAAAATATACAAGCAGCTCATACAACTCAATACCAGAAAAACAAACAACCCAGTAAAAAAGTGGGAAAAAGACCTAAACAGACATTTCTCCAAAGAAGATAAACAGATGGCTAACAAACACATGAAAAGATGCTGAACACCACTCATTATTGGAGAAGGCAATGGCACCCCACTCCAGTACTCTTGCCTCATTATTGCTGCTAAGTCACTTCAGTCGTGTCCGACTCTGTGCAACCCCTGAGACGGCAGCCCACCAGGCTCCTCCGTCCCTGGGATTCTCCAGGCAAGAACACTGGAGTGGGTTTCCATTTCCTTCTGCAATGCATGAAAGTGAAAAGTGAAGTTGCTCAGTCATGTCCAACTCTTAGCGACCCCATGGACTGTAGCCCACCAGGCTCCTCCATCCATGGGATTTTCCAGGCAAGAGTACTGGAGTGGGGTGCCATTGCCTTCTCTGACCTCATTATTAGAGAAATGCAAATCAAAACTACAACAAGGTATCACCTTGCACCAGTAAGAATGGCCATCATCAAAAAGTCTACAAACAATAAATGCTGGAGAGGGTAAGGACAAAAGGGAATGCTCTTGCACTGTTGGTGGGAATGTAAATGGATACAGCCACTATGGATGACGGTATGGAGATTTCTTAAAAAACTAGGAATAAAACCACCATATGACCCAGCAGCAATCCCACTCCTAGGCATATACCCTGAAGAAACCAAAATTGAAAAAGACACGTGCATCCCATTGTTCATTACAGCGCTGTTTACAGTAGCTGGAGCATGGAAGCAACCTAGATGTCCATCAACAGTTGAATGGATAAAGAAGTTGTGGTACATATACACAATGGAATGTTATTCAGCCATAAAATGGAATACACTTGAGTCAGTTACTTGAGTCAGTTCTAATGAGGTGGATGAACCTACAGCCTATTTTACAGAGTGAATTAAGTCAGGAAGAGAAAGATAAATATCGTATATGAACACATATGTACGGAATCTAGAAAAATGGTACTGAAGAATTTATTTGCAGGGCAGTAATGGGAAACAGACATAGAGAATAGACTTATGGACATGGGGAGAGGGGAGGAGAGGGTGAGATGTATGGAAAGAGTAACACGGAAACTTACATTACCATATGTAAAATAGATAGCCAATGGGAATTTGCTGCATGTCTCAGGAAATCAAACAGGCACTCTGTATCAACCTGGGGGGTGGGATGGGGAGGGAGATGTGAGGGGATATATGTATACCTATGGGTGAACTCCGGGAGTGGGTGATGGACGGGGAGGCCTGGCGTGCTACAATTCATGGGGTCGCAGAGTTGGACACAACTGAGCGACTGAACTGAACTGAACTGATGGCTGATTCATGTTGAGATTTGACAGGAGACAAAATTCTGTAAAGCAATTATCCTTCAATTAAAAAAGTAAATTAATTTTTTTTTAAATTTTATATTAATGGAGCATGTTATTGATTGGGATTGGGTATGAGAGAACTTTCTGATATTGTTTCTTTGGATGGTATTTACAGAGATGCGTGTACATATATATATATAAATTCATAAAACAAATTCACTTGAGTTGTGTATTTTATGTGATTACTATTAATTATTCTAATAATTATTAATTATTCTATGATATACATGCACATATAAATGAAAATGCCTCAATAATGTGTGGGGGGGTGTAGTGTCCTTAAATAATAATTTGAAAATGTTATTTCTTCTTATTCTTTTTGGGGGGATAAGAAATAACTTATCCTCATTCTGGAATGTTTGGAAAATACAGAAAGATAAAATGAAGAACATTTGTATTTTTACAATTAATAATGAGTGAACTTTTCTCAATAATGAGTGAATTTTTCTTACGTTTATTAATAATTTCTAATTGTTCTGTGAAGCATTTGCTAATATATCCGTTGTACATTTGTTTTTTATTTTTATGTTTTAAAGTTGGATGGGTTTTTCTTGTAAGAAATAAATATTTAGACTGACATATTGGCCTTTTTTTCCTTTTTTAAAAAAATTTTATTTTGCTTAACTATACAATATTGTATGCCAGCAAATTTGGAAAACTCAGCAGTGGCCACAAGATTGGAAAAGGTCAGTTTTCATCCCAATCCCAAAGAAAGGCAATGCCAAAGAATGCTCAAACTACCGCACAATTGCACTCATCTCACACGCTAGTAAAGTAATGCTCAAAATTCTCCAAGCCAGGCTTCAGCAATATGTGAACCGTGAACTTCCGGATGTTCAAGCTGGTTTTAGAAAAGGCAGAGGAACCAGAGATCAAATTGCCAACATCCGCTGGATCATGGAAAAAGCAAGAGAGTTCCAGAAAAACATCTATTTCTGCTTTATTGACTATGCCAAAGCCTTTGACTGTGTAGATCACAATAAACTATGGAAAATTCTGAAAGAGATGGGAATACCAGACCACCTGATCTGCGTCTTAAGAAATCTGTATGCAGGTCAGGAAGCAACAGTTAGAACTGGTCATGGATCAACAGACTGGTTCCAAATAGGAAAAGGAGTACGTCAAGGCTACATATTGTCACCATGTTTATTTAACTTATATGCAGAGTACATCATGAGAAATGCTGGACTGGAAGAAACACAAGTTGGAATCAAGATTGCCGGGAGAAATATCAATAACCTCAGATATGCAGATGACAGGACTCTTATGGCAGAAAGTGAAGAGGGGCTAAAAAGCCTCTTGATGAAAGTGAAAGTGGAGAGTGAAAAGGTTGGCTTAAAGCTCAACATTCAGAAAACGAAGATCATGGCATCTGGTCCCATCACTACATGGGAAATAGATGGGGAAACAGTGGAAACAATGTCAGACTTTGTTTTTCTGGGCTCCAAAATCACTGCAGATGGTGACTGCAGCCATGAAATTAAAAGACGCTTACTCCTTGGAAGGAAAGTTATGACCAACCTAGATAGCATATTCAAAAGCAGAGACATTACTTTGCCAACAAAGGTTCGCCTAGTCAAGGCTATGGTCTTTCCTGTGGTCATGTATGGATGTGAGAGCTGGACTGTGAAGAAGGCTGAGCGCCGAAGAATTGATGCTTTTGAACTGTGGTGTTGGAGAAGACTCTTGAGAGTCCCTTGGACTGCAAGAAGATCCAGCCAGTCCATTCTGAAGGAGATCAATCCTGGAATTTCTTTAGAAGGAATGATGCTAAAGCTGAAACTCCAGTATTTTGGCCACCTCATGCGAAGAGTTGACTCATTGGAGAAGACTCTGATGCTGGGAGGGATTGAGGGCAGGAGGAGAAGGGGACGACAGAGGATGAGATGGCTGGATGGTATCACTGACTCGATGGGTATGGGTCTGGGTGACTTCCGGGAGCTGGTGATGGACAGGGAGGCCTGGCGTGCTGCGGTTCATGGGGTCGCAAAGAGTCGGACACGACTGAGCGACTGATCTGATCTGATCTGATCTGATACAATATTGTATTGCTTTTGCCATACATCAAAATGAATCCACCACAAGTATACATGTGTTCCCCATCCTGAACCCTCCTCCCTCCTCCCTCCCCATACCATCCCTCTGGGTCGTCCCAGTGCACCAGCCCCAGGCATCCGTTATCAGGCATCGTACCTGGACTGGCGACTCATTTCAGATATGATATTATACACATTTCAATGCTATTCTCCCAAATCATCCCACCCTCTCCCTCTCCCAGAGTCTTTTTAACATATGGAATTTAAAATTTTTTATTTAATTAAAACCACCATGGAGAAGAAAGGGGCAACCCACTCCAGTATTCTTGCCTGGGAAATCCTATGGACAGAGGAGCCTGGTGGGTTACAGACCATGGGGTCACAAAAGGGTTGAACACTAACTTAGTGACTAAACAACAGCAACATGAAAACAAACAAACAAACAAACAAATACCAAATATTCTGTCTCATAAACTGTATCATTCTTTTTCTGAGTAAAACCTTTCTAATCTGTATGCAGATCAAGAAGCAACAAATAGTTAGATCTGGACCTGGAACAACAGACTGGTTCCAAATCAGGAAAGGAGAATGTCAAGGCTATATATTGTCACTGTGCTTATTTAACTTATATGCAGAGTGAAGTGAAAGTGAAGTGAAGTCGCTCAGTCGTGTCCAACCCTCAGCGACCCCATGGACTGCAGCCTACCAGGCTCCTCCATCCCTGGGATTTTCCAGGCAGGAGTACTAGAGTGGGGTGCCATTGCATCATGTGAAATGCTGGGCTGAGTGAAGCACAAGCTGGAATCAAGAGTGTGGGGAGAAATACCAATAACCTCAGGCATGTAGATGGCACCATCCTTATGGCAGAAAGCAAAGAAGAATTCAAGAGCCTCTTGATGAAAGTGAAAATGGAGAGTGAAAAAGTTGGCTTAAAACTCAACATTCAGAAGACTAAGATTGTGGCATCCAGTCCCATCACTTCATGGAAAATAGAAGGGGAAACAATGGAAACAGTAACAAACTTTATTTTCTTGGGCTCCAAAATCACTGTAGATGGTGACTGCAGCCATGAAATTAAAAGACACTTGCTCCTTGGAAGAAAAGCTATTACCAACCTAGACAGCATATTAAAAAGCAGAGACATTACTTTGCTGACAAAGGTCCATCTAGTCAAAGCTATGGTTTTTCCAGTAGTCATTTATGGATGTGAGAGTTGAACTATTAAGAAAGCTGAGCACTGAAGAATTGAATGCTTTTGAACTATGGTGTTGGAGAAGACTCTTGAGAGTCCCTTGGACTGCAAGGAGATCCAACCAGTCCATCTTGAAGGAAATCAGTCCTGAATATTCATTGAAAGGACTGATGCTGAAGCTGAAACTCCATTACTTTGGTCACCTGATGTGAAGAACCAACTCATTGGAAAACACCCTGATGCTGGAAAAGACTGAAGGCGAGAGGAGAAGGGGAGGACAGAGGATGAGATGGTTGGAATGGCATCACTGACGCAATGGACATGAGTTCGAGTCAGCTCTGGGAGTTGTTGATGGACAGGGAAGCCTGGCATGCTGCAGTCCATGGGGTTGCGGGGAGTAGGACACGACTGAGCGACTGATCTGAATTGAATCCCTCTACAGTGATTTCTTTTGTCTCCATAGTTTTCTTTTTCACACTTAAGTATTTTGTTCATCTGGGTGTGTATGTATATACGTATACAAGTGTGTGTATATATACATTGTGGTATGAGGCTAAACCAACTTTTTTTCTCTATAGTTAGCCAGTTGTACCAATATCTGATTTCATAGGCATTATGGCTATTTAGTGGAAGTCTTCCAGGCACTGGCATTCTGATGGCTGCCTTTCTCAAAGATTGTTGTTACATGAGTTTTCTATTGTTTTACTTTTGTTATTGATACAGTCATCAATACTTTAGTGGGAAACCAGAAGAGGCGATACGAAAGACTGCTATCCAGGTGTTACTATAAATCATTAGTTTAAAGAAAAGTAAACTGTACTTATAAAATTGTACTAAGGTAATATTAGTGGTTTTGCCATGAACATTGTGCTGTTAATATTAGTCACATTGGTTTCCCATCCAGATTAAAAATAAAATCACTTAGCTGTAATCTATTGGGAATTAATTTCTAGGAGTTGGTCTCTAAGATGGCTCTGCTACTTATTGAGTGTTAAGTGTTTTCTGTTAATTGTTAAACTTTTTGGTTACTCAGAGCTTTTCTTTAGCTCATTCTGTATAAGGCTACTGCTAATTTTAGACTCAGATTCATATACTTCTCCTAACTCTTATACTTTACCTTTCAAGAAGTTTAAAAAAAAAAAAAAAAAAAAGGAAGTTATTCAGCTATGAGTATTTCCACTCTTTGTATCAAGTTATTTTGCTTATTGATGTATCTATTAGATTTGGGTACTATAGAGAGTGAATAAGGTGAAGATTTCTTGCCTGTCATGAATTGTAAAGTCCAACTTACCTCTCCAACTCCAAAATGGTTGTCTTATGCACACTGCTTGATGAAAGTATATTCAGGAAAACACACTCATATTCAGTAGTGTTACAGAATAAACTACCTGGGGTCTTTTTGAAAATATAGATTGGGATACTGAAAGGACATTTGAGTAAATAAGGAAATATGGTCAAAAGTAGAGATTACTGAATATTGAGGTATCTATTACTGCATTCCATGCTATGCTATGCTAAGTCACTTCAGTCGCGTCCGACTCTGTGCGACCCCAGAGATGGCAGCCCACCAGGCTACCCTGTCCCTGGGATTCTCCAGGCAAGAACACTGAAGTGGGTTGCCATTTCCTTCTCCAGTGCACGAAAGTGAAAAGTAAAAGTGAAGTCGCTCAGTCGTGTCCAACTCTTAGCAACTGCATGGACTGCAGCCTATCAGGCTCCTCTGTCCATGGGATTTTCCAGGCAAGAGTACTGGAGTGGGGTGCCATTGCCTTCTCCAACTGCATTCCATAGTTATATACAAATAATCTTAATATTTATTTTTTTCTTTTTTGTATTTTTGACCTATATGTTAACTATTATAGAAGGCAAATTTGATAGTGATTTTTAAAACTAAAATAGTCTCTCTCTTAAGTGTAGTATGGACTTCCCTTGTGGCTCAGCTGGTAAAGAATCCACCTGCAATGTGGGAGACCTGGGTTCGATCCCTGAGTTGGGAAGATCTCTTGAAGAAGGGAAAGACTACCCACTCCAGTATTTACTATACAGTATTCTGTATAGTCCATTGGATTGCAAGAGTCAGACATGACTGAGCGACTTTCACTTAGTGTAGCATATAAGCTAAACTTCAGACAAACCTGAGTTTGAGTCTCAGTTCTGGTGTTTTCCTGAGCAAGTTGTTTTGTCTCTCTAATTCTTGGTTTTGTTATCTTTAATGATAATGACAGTTCTTCTCTCATTGAGAAGAATAATGGAGGTATTACATATCTGTGTTCATCTTTACGTACACGGATGACACCTGTTGACAAATTCCATGGGGTGGGACTAAAAGAATGCTTTTCCATAACTAGAGTGAGGGACAGCCCCTGAGCAGAGAAATCACATCAGGGTGTTCATGGGAAAGGTGGAGTTGCAGCAACAATTTCAAATGGAGAATTTTATAGAATAATTTCCATAAAAATAATGTTTCCATGGGAATCAAAGAGTTTTTCAAAACTGTATGTCAAAAGGCCTCCAATAGAAAAAAAAAAAAAAAAAAGTAAGAGAAGCAAAGAATTATTTCCAGGAGAGGACATTTCAGACAAAAAGGAGTTGGGGAGGAAGAACATTAGTACAAAAGAGGGCGAAGACCAACTGGAAAAATATACTTATCCCACTGGTTAGGGACTATCACTAACTCCTTACTAAAGAGGAACTGGAGACGAGATTGAATCTGCAGCTGACCCTCCAAAATGCCTCCAATGTAGCTACACAGAGTTATCTGTATACAATCATAGGATCAGTGCATAGGGGCTGTATGTTCCCCAAATCTCAAGGGAAGAAAGAAGTCTGTGTCCTTCAGAAACTGGATAGACTTTTTGATGACGGCCTTTCTAACTGTTGCGAGATGATGCCTTGTTGTGGTTTTGTTTGCATTTCTCTGATAATGAGTGATGTTGAGCATCTTTTCATGTGTTTATTAGCCATCCCTATGTCTTCTTTGGAGAAATATTTGTTTAAGTCTTCTGCCTAGTCTTTGATTGGATTATTTTTCTGATATTGAGCTTTATGCACTGCTTGTATATTTTGTAAATTAGTTCTTTGTTAGTTGTTTCATTTGCTGTTATTTTCTCCCATTCTGAGGGTTTTCTTTTTACCTTGTTTTTAGTTTCCTTCATACGCTTTCCTTGCAAAAGCTTTTAAGTTTAATTAGGTCACAGTTATTTATTTTTGTTTTTATTTGCATTACTCTAGGAGGTAGGTCATAGAGGATCATGCTGTGGTTAATGTCAAAGAGTGTTCTGCCCATGTTTTCCTCTAAGAGTTTTATAGTTTCTAGTCTTACATTTAGTTGTTTCTTTAATTCATTTTGAGTTTATTTTTGTGTATGGTGTTAGGAAGTGTTCTAATTTTATTATTTTACATGTAACTGCCCTCTTTTCCCAGCACCACTTTTTGCATTTAGGTTGGTTCTAATGTGGTGGACAAACTAGAGCCTACTATACAAAGTGAAGTCAGAAAGAAAAAGACAAATATTGTATTTTAATGCATATATGTGGAGTCTAGAAAGATGGTACTGATGAACCTGTCTACAGGGCAGCAGTGGAGATCCAGACATGGAGAACGCACTTTTGGACACAGTGCGGGGAGAGAAGGTGGGATGATTTGCGAGAGTAGCATTGACACATATCTATGGCCATATGTAAAGTAGCTAGCCAGTGAACCTTTGGGCTTCCCTAGTGGCTCAGACGGTAAAGAGTCTGCCTGCAGTACGGTGGACCTTTGATCCCTGGATGGGGAAGAGTCCCGGAGAAGGGAATGGTAACCCACTCCAATATTCTTGCCGGGAAAATTCCATGGAAAGAGGAGCCTGGCGGACTATAGTCCATGGGGTCACAGAGAGTCAGACATGACTGAGCGACTAATGCACACAGTGAGAATTTTCTGTATGACACAGAACCCAAAGCCAGTGCTCTGTGCCAGGCTAGAGGGAGGGGTGGGATGGGGTGGGAGATAGGAGGGAGCTTAGGAGGAAGGCGATGTATGTATACCTATGGCGATTCATGTTGATGTATGATGGAAACCATCACAATATTGTAAAGTAATTATCCTCCAATTAAAAGTAAAATAGAATTTAAACTGGATAGAAATGTGAAAAATATAAACTTGGGTATAAAAATTGTGAAACAGAAGTCACAGTCCTGTGTATTCACACACATTTATTTTTCATGAAAATAAAACATAAAAAACAGAGGAAATGCATAAGCATTTGAAGATTCTGGACAAGAGTTAGCAGTATTTAAAGCAGGAGAGAAGCAAATGTAGTTTCACACCAGGCTTCTGTGGTTTCTGGATTTCACTGGGCAGTACCATCCCACACCCCAGCCTTCCTCTCCACCATTGCTAGATTAGGAACTTGCATGGGCCTGCCACATTCTCACTTTTCCAAATACTGACATTTAAAAGTCATCACAGATCAGCACTTACTACTTCATTCATTTCACAAAAGAAGGGACTGATAGAAAAACAGTACGGATGTGAACTCAGAAGATGCATTATAAAGAAGTCTCTACATTGTTCCTATTTTCCTCATTTTGGTGCTGGTGACAGCTTCTCTGGAGACTGGAATTAATTCATGGGCTAGGATTTCAACCTCAGCCTCATTGCTCCAGTGCTCTCTTCTGTTCCAGCATCATGATAAAGGCATTATACCACCAACTAAAACATTTCACTCCTTTGCAAACACATATTGAGGTGCTTGTTACATAATGCGGGATAAATCAGTCTTAGCAAACCCTTTATTGGTTTTAACAAATCTTAACCTTTGCATTTTGACTTATAGATCAATATTGACCCTATCTGGTTATTAAGAGTCAAGATTCCCTTTGGATTTGCTACAAATAAAACTGACCAAACTCTTTGTTTAAAATTCCTATTATATCATGTACAACGCTGAAGTGCAACTTTTGTTGGCATTATGATCTCCCTAACTAGACAATAAATCCCTTGAGGGCAGGATCTAGTTTTCCTCATCTTGTTACCCTTACAACTAAAGGATTCATTGTGAATCCTTATAAATCATTTGAATGGCTCTGCTTAGTTTATGTCTCCTGGATCATCATAATTATACATAGCAAATCCTTGCTACTGTTTTATAGTTTATTGATGGAGGTAGGAATTGGTCCGTCCTTCAACATGCACTCAATCATTTTTCAGACATACATGAAACCCTTGCTATGTGCCTTCCACTGTGCTAATTGCTAAAGATAATCAAAATAACCAGGATGTAGTTCTTGCCTCAAAAATGTCAAGAAGAGTTCCTTTCCGGAGCTCACATTAGCTTCGTAGCACACTGCCAATATCCTGAATGATAGAAACAGTTTGAAACTTAAGAGAGTGAACATTTACTCTCTTATGTTTTCTTATCCCTCTAAGAAGCAGTACTCACTCTATATAAGAGCCCTACTTTCTAACAGATGACAGCCGCTATCCTCATAACACAGTTTACTTAAATTGGAGCCTTACCCACTTTAAATGAAAGAATAAATCTGCTTACTATTGCAAGTCTTGTTGTATTTGCTGTTCTCCTGTGCAAACCCTTCCAGCCGGCACTGAAAGCGATGCTGCCAGAATTCTTGAAACCAAGGGTTTCGGAGGTTTGTTTCTGGCCGGAGCTTCAGATAATAATCATCAAACCACTTGACATCGGGAGACTGGAGCTTGATTGTGATTCCACCAACAGCTTCTCGCTGATAGCCATCTGTCACATCATACCTGTCAGCCCAGCCGTCACTGTGGGGAAACAAAAACCCCTCAGCTCAGAACAGGTCTCGTCTGAGAAAACGATGCTGTTTGCTATCGTTTTGAAAACATTCATCAGTAAATGGCACTCAGGCCACACTATGATCTTACATTATACTACGTAATTATTGAGATAGCAGCTTGGTAGGATAAAAAGTGCAAAATACAATGGAAACTTTGCATCTACGAATGCTGGAAGGTACCAGTCTCACTTACCTTGAACTGCAGAGAATAACCTTATGCTTTTGGCAGAATTTCACTGGTTGTAAAATAGAGTATAAGCATGAAAGCTGTATATCACCATTCACACTATTTACTGAATGTTTAATAGGTAGGTTAAATTAATTTTAAGTATATTTCTTTTCCTTAATAATAAATCATGATAAGGATCATAAACTAAAACTGAAAAAATACTTCTAAAATATAACTAATGTTAATTTAACCATCATATGATATTCATTTTTTCTTACATTTTACATGTAATGATGTGGGAGTGTGTGTGTGTGTGATCACTTGTGTCTGACTCTTTGTGACCCCATGGACTGTAGCCATCCAGGCTCCTCGGTCCATGGGATTTTCCAGGCAAGAATACTGGGGAGGGTTGCCATTTCCTACTTGAGGGGATTTACCTGAGTGGTTAAACAAGAGAAACTTTCTGATTATGGTCATTCTATTAATTGATTCATCAGAGCCCAAACTGAAGTCCTTATAGTCCATATCCTCTTTCCTATCCCATGATACTTCTCTAATAAGGATACACATAAAATACACATATGAAATCATGTTTTACATTATCAGTATCAGTTCAGTCACTCAGTCATGTCTGACTCTTTGTGACCCTATGGACTGAAGCAAGCCAGGCCTCCCTGTCTATCACCAACTCCTAGAACCTACTCAAACGCATGTCCATCACGTTGGTGGTGCCATCCAACCATCTCATCCTCTGTTGTCACCTTCTCCTCCTGTCTTCAATATTTCCCAGCATCAGGGTCTTTTCCAATGAGTCAATTCTTCGCATCAGGTGGCCAATGTATTGGAGTTTCAGCTTCAGCATCTGTCCTTCCAATGAACACCCAGGACTGATTTCCTTATCATGGACTGGTTGGATCTCCTTGCAGCCCAAGGGACTCTCAAAAGTCTTCTCCAACACCACAGTTGAAAAACATCAATTCTTCTTCACTCAGCTTTCTTTATAGTCCAACTCTCACATCCATACATGACTACTGGAAAAACCACAGCATTGACTAGACGGACCTTTGTTGGTAAAGTAATGTCTCTGCTTTTTAATATGCTGTCTAGGTTGGTCATAGATTTTCTTCCAGGGAGCAAGCGTCTCGTTACACTAGAGTTATTGAAAGAACTTCTTAACAATAGGCTATCAACGATGGTGAAAGGAATCATACTCCTCAACATCAATATCATTCTATGTACTGATCACTCAAAGTAACCTAGGAATTTCAAAACAAGAGTTTGAAATTGGAGAATTTCTATTATAATAGTGTAACAGAATAAGGAAGAGTATTCTAAGCTTCACTGGAATTCCATCACCTCCACTAGCTTTGTTCGTAGTGATGCTTTCTAAGGCCCACTTGACTTCACATTCCAGGATGTCTGGCTCTAGGTCAGTGATCACACCATCATGATTATCTGGGGACTGAAGATCTTTTTTGTACAGTTCTTCTGTATATTCTTGCCACCTCTTCTTAATATCTTCTGCTTCTGTTAGGTCCATATCATTTCTGTCCTTTATCGAGCCCATCTTTGCATGAAATGTTCCTTTCGTATCTCTGATTTTCTTGAAGAGATCCCTAGTCTTTCCCATTCTGTTGTTTTCCTCTATTTCTTTGCATTGATCTCTTAAAAAGGCTTTCTTATCTCTTCTTGCTATTCTCTGGAACTCTGCATTCAGATGTTTATATCTTTCCTTTTCTCCTTTGCTTTTCGCTTCTCTTCTTTTCATAGCTATTTGTAAGGCCTCCCCAGACAGCCATTTTGCTTTTTTGCATTTCTTTTCCATGGGGATGGTCTTGATCCCTGTCTCCTGTACAATGTCACAAACCTCATTCCATAGTTCATCAGGCACTCTATCTATCAGATCTAGGCCCTTAAATCTATTTCTCACTTCCACTGTATAATCATAAGGGATTTGATTTAGGTCATACCTGAATGGTCTAGTGGTTTTCCCTACTTTCTTCAATTTCAGTCTGAATTTGGCAATAAGGAGTTCATGGTCTGAGCCGCAGTCAGCTCCTGGTCTTGTTTTTGCTGATTGGATAGAGCTTCTCCATCTTTGGCTGCAAACATAATACTAATTCTGACTCCAGTTGAACACAAGTTTTATCCTGGTCTTGCATTTTTCTTTGTTGAAATGGCTTTATCTGACCATGAGAAATCTGGACCACATTTAATACATACATACCTACTATAGTCTGATTAAAGAAACATGAGCTGCAAGGGTTCCAAGGAGAAGTGGTTGATTCTAAGACTGAAGCAAGAAAAATGTATAACGTGGGTCTGGAATATTTTTGATGACAAGTGATCCTTGTAAAAGGATTTGAGGATGTTAAAAGGATGTAGAAACCAACTGGAAAAGGGCTCCAAATGGCCACAGATGGAAATTTGAGCAAGAAGATGAAAAGTAAGAGTGTTTTGTTATAACTCACAATCCATGGAATAAAATAAATATCCATGAATTTATATCCTGAAAGATGATGCTGTGAAAGTGCTGCACTCAATATGCCAGCAAAGTTGGAAAACTCAACAGTGGCCACAGGATTGGAAAAGGTCGGTTTTCATCCCAATCCCAAAGAAAGGCAATGCCAAAGAATGCTCAAACTACCACACAATTGCACTCATCTCACACGCTAGTAAAGTAATGCTCAAAATTCTCCAAGCCAGGCTTCAGCAATATGTGAACCGTGAACTTCCTGATGTTCAAGCTGGTTTTAGAAAAGGCAAAGGAACCAGAGATCAAATTGCCAACATCCGCTGGATCATGGAAAAAGCAAGAGAGTTCCAGAAAAACATCTATTTCTGCTTTATTGACTATGCCAAAGCCTTTGACTGTGTAGATCACAATAAACTGTGGAAAATTCTGAAAGAGATGGGAATACCAGACCACCTGATCTGTCTCTTGAGAAATCTGTATGCAGGTCAGGAAGCAACAGTTAGAACTGGTCATGGAACAACAGACTGGTTCCAAATAGGAAAAGGAGTACGTCAAGGCTGTATATTGTCACCATGTTTATTTAACTTATATGCAGAGTACATCATGACAAACGCTGGACTGGAAGAAACACAAGCTGGAATCAAGATTGCTGGGAGAAATATCAATCACCTTAGATATGCAGATGATACCACCCTTATGGCAGAAAGTGAAGAGGGGCTAAAAAGCCTCTTGATGGAAGTGAAAGTGGAGAGTGAAAAGGTTGGCTTAAAGCTCAACATTCAGAAAACGAAGATCATGGCATCTGGTCCCATCACTACATGGGAAATAGATGGGGAAACAGTGGAAACAGTGTCAGACTTTGTTTTTCTGGGCTCCAAAATCACTGCAGATGGTGACTGCAGCCATGAAATTAAAAGACGCTTACTCCTTGGAAGGAAAGTTATGATCAACCTAGATTGCATATTCAAAAGCAGAGACATCACTTTGCCAACAAAGGTTCACCTAGTCAAGGCTATGGTCTTTCCTGTGGTCATGCATGGATGTGAGAGCTGGACTGTGAAGAAGGCTGAGTGCCGAAGAATTGATGCTTTTGAACTGTGGTGTTGGAGAAGACTCTTGAGAGTCCCTTGAACTGCAAGGAGATCCAACCAGTCCATTCTGAAGGAGATCAGCCCTGGGATTTCTTTGGAAGGAATGATGCTAAAGCTGAAAGTCCAGTACTTTGGCCACCTCGTGCGAAGAGTTGACTCATTGGAAAAGACTCTGATGCTGGGAGGGATTGGGGGCAGGAGGAGAAGGGGACAACAGAGGATGAGATGGCTAGATGGCATCACTGACTCAATGGATGTGAGTCTGGCTGACCTCCGGGAGTTGGTGATGGACAGGGAGGCCTGGCGTGCTGCAGTTCATGGGGTCGCAAAGAGTCGGACACGACTGAGCGACTGATCTGATCTGATTCTAAGCTTATTTGGAAAATACATGAGATAAAACTTTGGAAATAAAAGACATGAAAATGTGTTTCTGTGCCTTGGGACATTCAGGAAAAAAGTGTCTGACTTTTCCCATCCTTCCTGTCATTTGAAATATGCACAGCTTATGCTGTGTATCTGCTGGGACCCAGCGGTACTAACCGTCCTTTAAAGAGGCACACGTGCCCTTTCAGGAGAAGTAAATAAAGTCAAGGGAAATTTAACAATAATGGCAAATGAAGCAACTGACAAACAACTAATCTCAAAAATATACCAGCAACTCCTAGAGCTCAATTCCAGAAAAATAAATGACCCAATCAAAAAATGGGCCACAGAACTAAATAGACTTTTCTCCAAAGAAGACATACAGATGGCTAGCAAACACATGAAAAGATGCTCAACATCACTCATTATCAGAGAAATGCAAATCCAAACCACAGTGAGGTACCATTTCACGCCAGTCAGAATGGCTGCAATCCTAAAGTCTACAAGCAATAAATGCTGGAGAGGGTGTGGAGAAAAGGGAACCCTCTTACACTGTTGGTGGGAACGCAAACTAGTACATCCACTAGGGAGAACAGTGTGGAGATTCCTTAAAAAGCTGGAAATAGAACTGCCTTATGATCCAGCAATCCCACTGCTTGGCATACACACTGAGGAAGCCAGAATTGAAAGAGACACATGTACCCCAGTGTTCACTGCAGCACTGTTTATAATAGCCAGGACATGGAAGCAACCTAGATGTCCATCAGCAGATGAATGGATATGAAAGCAGTGGTACATATACACAATGGAGTATTACTCAGCCATTAAAAAGAATGCATTTGAATCAGTTCTAATGAGGTGGATGGAACTGGAGCCTATTATACAGAGTGAAGTAAGCCAGAAAGAAAAACACCAATACAGTATACTAATGCATATATATGGAATTTAGAAAGATGATAACAATAACCCTGTATACGAGACAGCAAAAGAGACACTGATATATACAGTCTTTTGGACTCTGTGGGAGAGGGAGAGGGTGGGATGATTTGGGAGAATGGCATTGAAATATGTATAATATCATATATGAAACGAGTCACCAGTCCAGGTTCGATGCAGGATACTGGATGCTTGGGGCTGGTGCACTGGGACGACCCAGAGGGATGGTACGGGGAGGGAAGTGGGAGGAGGGTTCAGGATGGGAAACACGTGTATACCTGTGGTGGATTCATTTTGATATATGGCAAAACCAGTACAATATTGTAAAGTTAAAAAATAAAATTAAATTTTAAAAAAGAGTCACTCAGTCAAAATTAAAAAAAAAAAAAGAAAAGAAAACAGGGTAACAACAAAGAAGGAAGAGATGACCTGGAGAGAGTTGAGGGAAAGAGCAGAATGGAGCATCCTGAATGCAAGGCAGGAAAGGGTTTGGAGATAAGCTGGGTGAGGGGGAGTAGGTACTGGGAAAAGTTGAGTGAAAGGGTCTACGTTAACAATCATTATTTATCTCACCAATATTCAGGTATTTCTATTTATTGGAATGTTCATTTCTTTTTATCTTCCTCCCAATGCATTTTTGTTTTTTATACTTTTTATTTCAGTAAGCAGAGGGCATGCTCCAATATTTTGGATATAAAATCTGTGTATTATGTAAGGTTTTATGTAAGTAATATGTAAGTAATAAATTAGAATAAGTAAAAAAAAAAACACAGCATATACTTTTTTCAGTGTGTTCTGCTATACTAACTCTGACTTAAAAATTGATAATGAGAGTTGTTCCAAAGGTCACAGATTATTCATTAAGATATCATAGGGGCTTAGGACAACTAAAGATTTTTCCGAAGGCCTCAGTGGGTGAAGGAGAAGGAGGAAAAATAAACAAACAGAAAAAATAAGCAATTTCTTCCTTTTAAGTCCTCCTTGACAAGAAAAGATTTTATTAAAAATGATCTCTGTTGAAATTTCAGAAACTTTCGTGGCAGATCAGGAAAAAAAAGTAATGAAATATGTTTTGTCCCCATGTTGAATGTGGTTACTTCACACATTGTCTTCCCTCAAGTTTCTCATTTTCAGCTGCAGAGGTTTTATTTAAAGCTGACAAGTTGAAATGAAGTGGGCTTGTTTGCTTCATTTTCTCGCTCTGTTTTGGAGGGTTTATTATATCACTGATAGGAGAGTGTGGGTCTCACTGGCACTCGAGGAGATGCATGGGCGTGCTGCAAATGGGACAGGAAGCCCTGTTTGTCAGGCAGAGCCACGTTCTCCAAGAAGGGGAAATTTAAATTGCTCCTTTTGTTAGTGTTAGCTTGCTCTTATGTAATGCTGTGATTATGAGTATTACATAAGAAATGTTAAGATTATAATGGGTGCAATTTACCCTTCACAATTCATTCACTGAATTTAGTGGGGATTGTAAAAAGCCTGTCTTGATAAACTTTTCTGGAGGTAATGTTTTCATTAAAAAGTCAGGACCAGTTTGTTAATTTACTCCTCTCTCATAACATTCTTCAGCTTTTTTCTTTTTTTTTTTCCCCAGTAATTAATTTCTACATTTAATTTAGCAAAAGATGATCTTTTTTTCAGTAGTATATAAGTAAGCTGATTTTTAAAACAGATTTGTTCTAGGGATTTCCATTCAACAGCAAAATAAAATCTGTAACATAGTTTGTGTGTAAATAGAAAATTCCAGCATCTGTGGACAGAAAAGGGTTATTGTGTTTAAGCTTAGTGGGGAATATTTGCCATGTAAGTCTCAATAAAGTTCAATCCATATTGGCTAAATTAGATGGTGCTCTATTGACTTTAGCTTATAAAATATTAACATTTTCATAAAAATGTGCTTTTAAGGTTTGCTTTAAGATGATAGGGTATCTCTTAGTAAGGAATAATAAATCCAAAAATGAATAGCCAAGAAAAACTTGAGCTTACCTTTCTACTATCTAATGCTTTCCATTGCATTGTTAGAGTGGACTCTTAGGATTCTGGCACTACTGTAATGCTTTTGGGTGACGTGTGTGTGTGTGTGTGTGTGTGTGCACGTGCGCTCAGTCATGACTGCCTCTTTGTGACCCTGTGGACTGTAGCCCGCCAGGCTACTCTATCCATGGGATTCTCAAGAATACTGGAGTGGGTTGCCATTTCCTCTTCCAGAGGATGTTCCTGACCCAAGCATGGAACCCGTGTCTCTTGCATCTCCTGCACTGGCAGGCAAATTTTTTACCAGTGCGCCACTTGGGTGACATAAATTTTACCAAGTTAGATAAAAAAGTAGGGGGAGATAAGGAGAAAAACTGAAAATGTACCACATTTAAAGCAGTTTTATAGATTTAGTATCTGTTCTTTCTTCCTTCATTTCTTTCTATCTATCCATCCATCTGTCCAGTTTCTCTCTCTTCTAATTGGTGGGCATTTTAACCATCTCCTTATAATCCATTTCATTACTTTCTTTCCAATTCTTTGATATATAGTCATTCTTCATTATTTGCAGATTCTGAATTTGCAAATTCATGGGTCTCCTAAAATTTATTTGCAGCCCCCATTTCAATACTCAGACCACTTTTATGGTCACTCTCAGACATGCACAGGGTGGCAAAAAATTCGACTCTTCTGATGTGCATGTTCACAGAGGAAGCTGGACCAGGTGAACCTCTGCTTTCTTGCTTTAGTTTTGCTACTATAAAGACATTGTCTTCATTGCCTATTAAGTGCCAAATTTTTGTATTTTTAGCATTAAAAGATACACATTACCACATATAAAGCAGATAGCCAGTGGGAGTTTGATGTATGATGCAGGGCACTCAAAGCCAGTGCTCTCTCTGGAGAGATGGAGTAGGGCGGGGGCTGAGAAGGGTGTTCAGGAACTAGGGGACACATGTGTGCTAGGGCTGATTCATACTGGCAAAACCCACCGCAATACTGTAAAGTAATTATCCTCCAATTTAACTGAATTTAAAAAATGGTTTTGCTGTTTAAAATACCCCAAGTATATAATATATAATACTGATATGTTATCTAGAGTTCCCAATGGCAAGAAATCTGTGATATGCTTTACATACAAAGTCAGATGCATTCAGGCATGAGTACAGGGCTGTTTTTCTATGAATTGAATATGAATTCATCAACTATTTATATATAAAGTGTTTTTAGATTGGAATATACATGAAACAAGGTTATATATTGACTCAGTTCACTTCAGTCACTCAATCGTGTCCAACTTTTTGCAACCCCATGGACTGCAGCACGCCAGGCTTCCCTGTCCATGACAAACTGCCAGAGTTTACTCAAACTCATGTCCATCGAGTTGGTGATGCAAGCCAACCATTTCATCCTCTGTTATCCCCTTTTCCTCCTGCCTTCAATCTTTCCCAGCATCAGGGGCTTTTCCAATGAGTTGGTTCTTTGCATCAGGTGGCCAAAGTATTATGGAGCTTCAGCTTCAGCATCAGTCCTTCCAATGAATATTCAGGACTGATTTCCTTTAGGATTGACTGGTTGGATCTCCTTGCAGTCCAAGGGACTCTCAAGAGTCTTCTTCAACACCACAGTTCAAAAGCATCAATTCTTCAGTGCTCAGCTTTCTTTACAGTCCAACTCGCACATGACTACTAGCAAAACCATAGTTTTGACTAAATGGACCTTTTTCGGCAAAATAATGTCTCCGCTTTTTAATATGCTGTCTAGAATGGTCAGAGCTTTTCTTCCAGGGAGCAAGTGTCTTTTAATTTCATGGCTGCAGTCACCATCTGCAGTGATTTTAGAGCCCAAGAAAATAAAGTCTGTCATTGTTTCCATTATTTCCCCATCTATTTCCATAAAGTGATGGGTCTGCATGCCGTGATCTTTGTTTTTTTGAGTGTTGAGTTTTAAATCAGCTTTTTCACTCTCCTCTTTCACTTTCACTCTTTAGTCCTCTTTGCTTTCTACCAAGAAGGTGGCATCATTTGCATTTCTGAGGTTATTGATATTTCTCCTAAAATCTTAATTCCAGCTTGTGCTTCATCTAGTCCAGCATTTTACATGATGTACTCTGCTGCTGCTGCTAAGTCATTTTAGTCACGTCAGACTCTGTGTGACCCCACATATGGCAGCCCACCGGGCTTCCATCCCTGGAATTCTCCACGCAAGAACACTGGTGTGGGTTGCCATTTCCTTCTCCAATGCATGAAAGTGAAAAGTGAAAGTGAAGTCGCTCAGTCATGTGCAACTCTTCGTGACCCCATGGACTGCAGCCTACCAGGCTCCTCTGTCCATGGGATTTCCAGGCAAGAGTTCTGGAGTGGGTTGCCATTGCCTTCTCCTGATGTACTCTGCATATAAGTTAAATAAGGAGGGTAACAATATACAGCCTGATGTACTCCTTTCCCAGTTAAGAACCAGTCCATTGTTTCATGTCTGGTTCTAGCTGTTCCTTCCTGACATGCATTCGGATTTCTCAAGAGGCAGGTCAGGTAGTCTGGTATTCCTGTCTCTGTAAGAATTTTCCAGTTTGTTGTGATCCACACGGTCAAAGGTTTTAGCATAGCCAATGAAGTGGAAGTAGACATTTTTCTGGAATTCTCTTGCTTTTTCTATGATTCAACAAATGTTGGTAATTTAATCTCTGGTTTCTCTGCCTTTTCTAAATCCAGCTTGAACATCTGGAAGTTCTCGGTTCACATACTGTTGAAGCCTAGCTTAGAGAATTTTGAGCATTACTTTGCTAGTGTGTGAGATGAGTGCAATTGTGCAGTACTTTGAGCATTCTTTGGCATTGCCTTTCTTAGGGATTGGAATGAAAACTGACCTTTTCCAGTCCTGTGGCCGCTGCTGAGTTTTCCAAATTTACTAGCATATTGAGTGCATCACTTTCACAGCCTCATTTTTTAGGATCTGAAATAGCTCAACTGCAATTCCATCACCACCCCTAGCTTTGTTCATAGTGATGCTTCCTAAGGCCCACTTCACATTCCTGGATGTCTGGCTCTAGGTGAGTGTTCATACCGTTGTGGTTATCTGAGTCATTATGATCTTTTTTTTTGTAGTTCTTCTATGTATTCTTGTCACCACTTCTTAATATCTTCTGGTTCTGCTAGTTGCATATGTTTGTGTCCTTTCTTGGGCCCAATCTTTACATGAAATGTTCCCCTGGCATCTCTAATTTTCTTAAAGAGATCTCTAGTCTTTCCCATTCCATTGTTTTCCTCTATTTCTTTGCATTAATCACTTAGGAAGGCATTCCTATCTGTCCCTGCTATTCTTTGGAACTCAGCATTCATATGGTATATCTTTCCTTTTCTCTTCCATAAGCTTCATATCCTTATACTTCAGAGGGCAGACAGAATGAAAAGCACAATCACAGAAAACTAATCAAACTGATCACATGGACCACAGCTTTGTCTAACTCAATGAAACTGTGAGCCATGTCATATAGGGCCATCCAAGATGGACCGGTTATGGTGGAGAGTTCTGACAGAACATGGTCCACTGGAAAAGGGAATGGTAAACCACTTCATTATTCTTGCCTTGAGAACCCCATGAACAGTATGAAAAGACAAAAAGATAGGACACTGAAAGATGAACTCCCCAGGTAGGTACGGGCCCAACATGCTACTGAAGAAGAGTGCAGAGTAACTCCAGAAAGAATGGAGACAGAGCCAAAGCAAAAACAACACCCAGTTGTGCATGTAACTAGTGATGGAAGTAAAGTCCTATGCTGTAAAGAATAATATTGCATGGGAAACTGGAATGTTAGGTCCATGAATCAAGGTAAATTGGAAGTGGTCAAACAGAAGATGGTAAGGGTGAACATTGACATTTTAGGGATCAGTGAACCAAAATGGACTGGAATGGGTGAATTTAATTCATATGACCTTTGTATCTACTACTGTGTACAAGAATCCTTTAGAAGAAATGGAGTAGCCATCGTAGTCAACAAAAGAGTCCAAAATGGAGTACTTGGGTGCAGTCTCAAAAATGACAGAAAGATCTCTTTTCATTTTCAAAGTAAACCATTCAATGTCACAGTAATCCAAGTTTACATCCCTGCAAGTAAAGCTGAAGAAGCTGAAGTCGAAGAGTTCTATGAAAGCCTACAAGACTTTCTAGAACTTACACCCCCAAAAGATGTCCTTTTCATCACAGGGGACTGGAATGCAAAGGTAGGAAGTCAAGAAACACCTGGAGTAGCAGGAAAATTTGGCCTTGGAGTACAAAATGAAGCAGGGCATAAGGCTAACAGAGTTTTGCTAAGAGAATCCAATGGTCATAGCAAACACTCTCTTCCAACAACACAAGAGAAGACTCTACACATGGACATCACCAGATGGCCAACACTGAAATCAGATTGATTATATTCTTTGCAGCCAAAGATGGAGAAGCTCTATACAATCAGCAAAAACAAGACCAGGAGCTGACTGTGGCTCAGACCATGAACTCCTTATTGCCAAATTCACACTTAAATTGAAGAAAGTAAGGAAAACCACTAGACTATTCAGGTATGACCTAAATCAAATCCCTTATGATTATACAATAGAAATGACAAATAGATTCAAGGGATTAGATCTGATAGAGTACCTAAAGAACTATGGATGGAGGTTCATGACATTGTACAGGAGGCAGTGTTCAAGAACATCCCCAAGAAAAAGAAATGCAAAAAGGCAATATGGCTGTCTGAGGAAGCCTTACAAATAGCTGTGAAAAGATGGGAAGTGAAAGGCAAAGGAGAAAAGGAAAGATATACCCATCTGAATGCAGAGTTCTGAAGAATAGCAAGGAGAGATAGAAAAGCCTCTCTTGGTAGGAGAGCTTGTAGATGAGTGTTAGAGAATCAAGTTAGGAAATATGCATCAGTGGTTAAGGAAACTAACGGATGGTTGTATTAGCAGTGGGAAGCAAAAGGTTATTTGTAAGGAATTCTCAGAAATCCAAGGACTAGTTATGTGGAGAATAGTGGGTAGAGGAAGATGTTTATGGTTTATGGGAAACATTAATGATACTGTAAGTGACATTGTCACTCCATATCCTAGGTTAAAACATAGAAAATATAGAAAAATAGATTTTAATTTGAAAAAGGAGGAAAATGAATACAAGTAGGGGGTCTGCAATGATCCAGTTTCCTTTTATATGCTCTCCAGCACTTTGTTTCTCCTGGATTTCTGTTCTCTGCATATAAAATTAATGATTGTAAAAAAGTACAGGTTAAAAATCTTCTTTGCTGTGGTCCAGAGAAGGCAATGGCACCCCACTCCAGTAGTCTTGCCTGGAAAATCCCATGGATGGAGGAGCCTGGTGGGCTGCAGTCCATGGGGTCACTAAGAGTCGGATATGACTGAGCAACTTCCCTTTCACTTTTCACTTTCATGCATTGGAGAAGGAAATGGCAACCCGCTCCAGTGTTCTTGCCTGGAGAATCCCAGGGATGGGGGAGCCTGGTGGGCTGCCATCTATGGGATCGCACAGAGTCGGACATGACTGAAGCGACTTAGCAGCAGCAGTAGCAGCAGTACCATTTTAATCCGCCTTCTACTATTTTATTTAGCATTTTGTATGCTGAGAAATAGCTGTTTGCACACACAAAAAGATAAAGCTAATGAAAATCATAGCACTCTAAAGATCTGATGCTCTATACAATTATATCCTTATAAACATTTTAACTTTAGAATTGTTATTTTAATTATTTTTGTATTAACTAATAGATATTTAAAGCAGGCAAATGATCATGGCTGTAATATAATTACTGCAGGGTTTACAATCAGTAGAATTAATTGCAAAATATAATTCTGGAATGTGGCATCTCTTAAGGATCCATGGTAATAAAATATCATTGGAAAATTATGAAGGAGAAAGGTTTACTAATTATTGAATGTTAAACAGAGTTGCTCAATAATTAAAAATTTTTTCTCTCATCAAAATATAAATCTGTACAATGCAGACAATATGTTCCTTCTTTTCTTTCCTCATTTCATATTAATATATCTTTAAAAAAAAAACTACTGGACCACAAAGGAAGTCCCCTGGTTTTACAAAGAGAGAGGACTTCCTTTGTAGTCCAGTAGTGTTTAGCTACTTTATTTCTATTTTTGCCTGTCTGGGTACTTGTTGCTGCGCACAGCTTTCTCTAGATGCGCCGAGCAAGGGCTACCTTCTTATTGCGGCCCGCAGGCTCTAGAGTGTGTGCTCAGTAGCTACGGCGATGGGCTTAGCTACCGCACTGCATGTGGAATATTTCCAGACCAGGGATCATACCCATGTGCCCTGCATTGGCAGGTGGATTATTAACTACTGGACCGCCAGGGAAGATCCTCATATATATTTTAAGTTATTACTATGGAAAACAAAAAATTGTGTAACACAGAAAGTTGAGTCAAGTTATTGTCCAGTAACAGTCTCCATGTTCTTTTTATTCCAATTAATTAATCTAATAAGCATTTGAATGCATATTATGCTTATTCTGTACATTCAAATTGCACAGATAGTGTGGTAGCTTCCAATACATCCCCTCAAGGAGTGGGGAGTCCATTAGACACGGCCTGCTTGAATGGGCGATGCTGACTTCTAGCCCACTGGAAGTTTCCTCATTTATCCTTCAGACTGAACATCCTCTTTTCTTTTTACTCAATCTCCTATTAACAGTACAATTCATTAGGTTCCCAGTCACTGAATCGTCACTTACTGAAAATTGGATTCCGGTCCTGCCTTCCTGAGATTTATTCTCCCATCACTTCAATTAGTATTCTGGGTGCTCCTAAACTCTTAGTTCTTACATCTATTGTCTCTTCATTTATTTACATGGAAGGCTAATCACATACAACGGGTAAGGATTTCATTAGCTGAACTCTCAAATGGCAACATGATTATTTAGTATAACTCTGCAGAGTTCTTGGGGAGATATCTGCCATGGGCAAACAACATAAATAAATCATCTCAAAGTGTCAGAAGGAGCAATACCAGACCAAAAATGTAGGCATCAGAATGATTATTCCTAGAAGGTGTGCTGTGCTTAGTCGCTCAGTAGTGTCTGACTCTTTGCGACCCCGTGGATGTTAGCCTGCCAGACCCCTCTGTCCTTGGGGATTCTCTAGGCAAGAATACTGGAGTGGATTCCCATGCCCTCCTCCAGGGGATCTCCCCAACCCAGGGATTGAACCCTTGTCTTCTGCATTGCAGGTGGATTCTTTAACATCTAAGCCCAAGAATACTGGCATGGGTAGCCTATTCCTTCTCCAGGGGATCTTCCCGACCCAGGAAAGCTGAGGCTTTCACACACATTCTGTGTACTGGAGACACTGTACTTCATTCTTATTCCTCCAATACATCAGACTTTCTCACCTCCAAGCCTTTGAGTATGCTGGTCCCTCTGCATGGAGAGTCACCCCTTCAACCCCTCATATTTTTGCTGATTTGATAAAGTCCAATTCATCTATCAAGCAGACAGACTGAACTTGAATGCAGCTTATTAAAACCTTTCTCAAGCTCCCGTTGGTTTAATAGTTCCTTCCTCTCTGCTTACAAAATCCTGTGACATTTATTTCTTATTCACTGAACAAGTATTGGGTAACTAATAACTTGTTAGATATGTGGGAATAAAGAGGTCAACCAGAAGACAACATTTCTTCTCTCATAGAGATAACATGTTAATGCTTTTTGTTTTGCATTTGTCATCATATTAAAATTAGGTACCTTTATGTTTTCTCTAAATTGACTATAAATTTCATGTTTTGGACATCTTATGTTTATTATAATGCCTTGAACATGCTAAATACTTAACGTGTGTTTAACATAGCATTAGAAAATTAGACTTTAAAAAGCAACTTTCAGCTTATAGAGCATCCTTTGCAGATAACTGCCTGTATTCATTTGTAACTGAGAAAACAGCACTGTTGGATGTGCCTTATAAAATGACTCCGAAGGGCTGAATTCATGCTCCTCCAAATTGCTCTTCTCCTCTACCTGATGCTACTAAGGTTAATGAGTACATCCATTAGGTTGCATCTCAGCATTTTTTTTTTTTTCAAAATCTGTTCATAGCTCACATAATTATTATGGAAACTGCTGTTCTACTCACGTGTAATCATCATCTTGCAAAATCTCTTACCAATAGCATTTTAACAGATATTTGTGGACCTTTTTTTTCCCCCTAATCAGATCAGAGATCAGATCAGTCGCTCAGTTGTGTCCGACTCTTTGTGACCCCATGAACTGCAGCATGCCAGGCCTCCCTGTCCATCACCAACTCCCGGAGGTCACTCAGACTCACATGCATCGAGTCAGTGATGCCATCCAGCCATCTCATCCTCTGGAGTCCCCTTCTTCTCCTGCCCCCAATCCCTCCCAGCATCAGAGTCTTCTCCAATGAGTCAACTCTTCGCATGAGGTGGCCAAAATACTGGAGTTTCAGCCCTAGCATCATTCCCTCCAAAGAAATCCCAGGGCTGATCTCCTTCAGAATGGACTGGTTGGATCTCCCTGCAGTCCAAGGGACTCTCAAGTCTTCTCCAACACCACAGTTCAAAAGCATCAATTCTTCTTCGGCGCTCAGCCTTCTTCACAGTCCAGCTCTCACATCCATACATGACCACAGGAAAGACCATAGCCTTGACTAGGCGAACCTTTGTTAGCAAAGTAACGTCTCTGCTTTTGAATATGCTATCTATGTTGATCATAACTTTCCTTCCAAGGAGTAAGCATCTTTTAATTTCATGGTGGCAATCACCATCTGCAGTGATTTTGGAGCCCAGAAAAATAAAGTCTGACACTGTTTCCACTGTTTCTCCATCTATTTCCCATGTAGTGATGGGACCAGATGCCATGATCTTCGTTTTCTGAATGTTGAGCTTTAAGCCAACCTTTTCACTCTCCACTTTCACTTTCATCAAGAGGCTTTTGAGTTCCTCTTCACTTTTCTGCCATAAGGGTCGTGTCATCTGCATATCTGAGGTTATTGATATTTCTCCCAGCAATCTTGATTCCAACTTGTGTTTCTTCCAGTCCAGCATTTCTCATGTTGTACTCTGCATATAAGTTAAATAAACAGGGTGACAATATATAGCCTTGACGTACTCCTTTTCCTATTTGGAACCAGTCTGTTGTTCCATGACCAGTTCTAACTGTTGCTTCCTGACCTGCATACAGATTTCTCAAGAGACAGATCAGGTGGTCTGGTATTCCCATCTCTTTCAGAATACTAGGAGTCTACTGACTGGTTGTCTGTCTTTATGTAATATTCTTTGCTTTCCTCCCCTGGGGAGTAAGAGATTAGGATCCCTAAAAAATAGTGAAAACAAAGAAAGACACTGAGCTTTTAAATGAAAGTTCTTATGAATGTACACCAGTTAACACTAATGAACTAATTCCAAAGTGAACGGCACTGTAGACTTCTTGAGAAAATGATTAGGTTATTGACTGAAAATCATCTTATCTCCAGGGCTTGTAAATCTTAGTTTTGTCCCATTTCCAAGGATAAGTAGATGGGAATTGGAGGAGCTATATGGGAACATTCAAAAGAACGAAGAAATGTCAGGACTTGTGGACTTTTGTAAGCCAAGTAATTTCTATTATATTTGTGTTAGCCCCTCAGATGTGTCCCACTCTGTGACCCCGGGGACTGTAGCCCACCAGGCTTCTCTGTCCATGGGATTTTCCAGGCAAGAGTACTGGAGTGGGTAGCCATTTCTTTCTCCAGAGCATCTTCCTGACCCAGGGCTCAAATCTGGATCTCCTGCACTGCCGGCAGAGTTTTTACCACTTGAGCCATCAGGGAAGCCCGAATTTCATTATACTACTTTCCTAATTCTCTACAGGCCTTAGAGGTAATAATTAGCTCTAGGTTTTACCATTGAGGACATTGAAAGTGAAAGTGAAGTCACTTGGCTGTTTCCGACTCTTTGCGACTCCATGGACTGTAGCCCAACAGGCTCCTCTGTCCGTGGGATTTTCCAGGCAAGAGTACTGGAGTGCGTTGCCATTTCTTTCTCCAGGGGATCTTCCCAACCCAAGGATCAAACCTGGGTCTCCTGCATTGCAGGCAGATGCTTTACCCTCTGAGCCATATTGAGGCTCTGAGGAATTAAATAACCCACTCAAAATCCTACAAATCTTTCTTACTCCAACACTCTAGCATTTTTCATACTGCCTAGAGCCTCCAAAGTGATGACATACAGTGACAGTAGCTCTGAGAAGTGTTAAGGGGATCATATTTAAGAGGCACATGACGGAGGACAGGAAGCAGAGTGCAGAGCCAGGGATACACGAGTAAGATTCTCACGCTGGTGCAGTCACACCTGCCACTGCTTCAGTCAAAGACTAATCTAGATTGGTACTGCTGGGAAGAGATACTTAAAATATAATTAAGATCCCAAGGAGGCTTCCCAGGCAGTGCTCCTAGTAAAGAACCCACTTGCCAGTGCAGGAGACATAAGAGATATGGGTTCAATACTTGGGTTAGGAAAATCCCCTGGAGTAGGAAATGGCAACCCACTCCAGTATTCTTGCCTGGAGAATCCCATGGACAGAGGAGTCTGGTGGGCTACAGTCCATGGGGTCACAAAGAGTTAGACACGACTAAAGTGATTTAGCATGCAGACAAGACACCCAATAAAAGTAGTCTTGAAATAGGGAGGTAAGTCTTAGTAAGTCTCACATAATCAGGAAAGTCCCTGAAAAGTGAATGTCTTTTCTGACAAAAGAGATTGAAACATGAGTAGGATTTGGCAGGAGAGTTAGAGAGGGACTTCCCTGGTAGCTCAGCTGGTAAAGAATCTCCCTGCAATGCAGGAGACCCCAGTTGGATTCCTGGGTTGGGAAGATGCCCTGGAAAAGGGATAGGCTACTCACTCCAGTATTCTTGCTTGGAGAATTCTCATGAACAGAGGAGACTGATGGCTATAGTCCATGGGGTTGCAAAGAGTTGGACAGGACTGAGCGACTAAGCACAGCACCAAGCTGCAGGAGACAGTCCAGTACTGGCTCTGAAGATGGAGGGAGCTGCCCAGTAAGGAGTGTAGGTGGCCGTGAGGAGCTCCGTGTGCCCCTGGGTCATGCCAGCAAAGAAATGGAGACTTAAACTGCATCTCAAAGGAACTGAATTCCACCAAAATTTGAATGAGCTTGGTAGCAGATTCTTCCACAAAGCCTCCAGAAAAGAATGCACCTTGGTTTCAGCCTGTTTTCCTCTGACTGGAGAACTCAGTTATGCTCTACATAGACTCCTGATCTCCAGAAAGTTCAATAGAATATTGAAAAATTGTTTTAAGTAGCTGAATATGTGGTGATTTGTCACACAGCAATAGAGAGTTATTACTCACTCTCCACCTCTTGTCTGTTTCCTCACTTGGAAGGCTTTGTTGTTGTTGTTTAGTCGCTAAGTCCTGCCCAGCTCTTTGTGACCCCATGGACTGCAGCATGCCAGGCTCCTCTGTCCTTCATCATCTCCTGAAGCTTACTCAAATTCATGTCCATTGAGTGGGTGATGCCATCCAACCATCTCATCCTCTGCCACCCTTCTCCTCCTGCCTTCAGTCTTGCCCAGCATCAGGGTCTTTTCCAATGAGTTGGCTCTTTGAATCAGGTGGCCACATTATTGGAGCTTCAAATGAGTCCTTCCAAAGAACATTCAGGGTTAATTTCCTTTAGGATTGACTGGGTTTATCTCCTTGGAAGGCTAAAGCATGTTAATATCAGAAGTGATATAATCTGACCTAATTCTGGGTTTGATCAGAGCAGACCAACTTCTAGAGACTTAGGGATCACAAAAAATGATGAAAGATATTACATACAAAATCCTTCCATCCATCCTTGCAACATTGATCCTGCCTCCACTTAGGATTTAAATTGAGGTAGGTATTTCCCCCTCTGGTTAAAAATTTTATCCCTCCATGGATGCTTCCTTACCGTACACATCCTTCACAGAGAAGCTGAGAAAAATCATTGTAAATAGATTGAGAATTACACAATCTATTGTTTCTCTTGTCATACTACAGCCATTTGGAGAATTGCAGAAATTGCAGCAATTGTGTAAAATGTGCAATATAGTGAGCAAAATGATTCAGTTAAATAGAGAAAGCATGTTGTGAATAAGCTATTGTATCCATTACTTTAGATAACCTTCTTTTTCCCTGAAAGCTTCCTTACTTAGGGTAACTTCCAGTTTTCAAACCCCCTCCCAGTGAATTGAGCTAATTTCTTATGTTACTCTGTTAACTAAGCATGGTGGATAGTCAAGTATTGGACATCTATTCAATTCCAAGCAGTAAGGCAGACTTTATGATGATGTTGGTAATTATAATTCCCAGTGTCCAATTTATTTTCTTCCCCTTACCCCATTATAACAGGTCACAGAGGAATTAATAATTTCAGATCTAAGATGTTTTTCTCTTACTTTCTTCAACTTCCTCCAGTATTTGATACTGTTTTTGCATTTAGCTGAATCTTGTGGCCAGCACCGTATGTGCCAATTTTTCCTGTAGAGTACTACACAGGAGGGATAAAAAAAAGAAAAACTGGCATTCCCTACCCACTCTTGAACATTAGATTCAGGCAAACAAATACTTACGAGTGATAACAAGTGTGACCTTGTGAGGTAAATATTTTTACATCTTCACATTTCACTTTTCAGCTTGAAAAGTAGGTGGTAACCCTGAGTTAAAGAGGATTCAGTAAATTCAGCCTACCTAAATACAGAAGACAAAACTGAACCAGTACAACTCATTATTGTGGGCTTTGATCCAAACCTGTATCCAAACTTTTCTGATTGTGTCTATGAAAATGCAGAGGCGGAAGTATTTTAATTTGTTACACAGGCACCCGCGTACCTTGGAATTCATTTCTCTTTTGCCTTTCTGAGACTGTCAATAAAGAATTGCCTAAATCACTGCATTCATCTTCTGATAAAATGCCCATCTCTTCGGTTCCCATTTTACTTGGAGGCAATATGTTCTTCACTGACCAATTATCCCCATGACAAGTACTGAAACCAAGTCCACTGTTAACTTCTCACACCCATCAGATCTGGTCTACAAATGAACACAAGCCGTAGAAGACCAGAAAATGATCAAAGATTGTTCAGGGTGTGACATTAAGGTTTAGAAGTAGTCATTATGTAAGAATCCAGGTAAAAATCACAGCCTGAAAGTTTGGAAAATTTAGATGCCACACACACAATGCTGCTGCTGCTGCTAAGTCGCTTCAGTCGTGTCTGACTCTGTGCGACTCCATAGATGGCAGCCCACCAGGCTCCCCAGTCCCTGCGATTCTCCAGGCAAGAACACTGGAGTGGGTTGCCATTTCCTTCTCCAATGCATGAAAGTGAAGTCGCTCAGTCATGTTCGACTCTTAGCGACCCCATGGACTGCAGCCCACCAGGCTCCTCCGTTCATGGGATTTTCCAGGCAAGAGTACTGGAGTGGGTGCCATTGCCTTCTCCAGCCACATTCCCAGTAATTAATCCAAATAGACTGAAATGGTAAATCACATATTAGAAACTGAACTACTTTCATTTCTAGCTATGTTGATTAGACAAATCTTCCTCTGAAGACAACTACAAAGGCTGGGTAAACTTAAATGTCTTTAAACTATCAGAAAGCTATTTAGACAGCTAGAACTCAAGTGACCAAAATCCTAGGGAGGAAAAAAATGTACTGAGGTAAGACATTCCCTTGAGGTATGTGACACATTTACTGAAAGACAAGGATGGCAGGTGAAGAAGCTGGATCAAAAGCAGTAGGTGAGGCTGAAGAAATTGTTCTCTCATAACTGAAACTTGGTACCCATGGAGTAGTAACTGCCCATTTTCCCCTTTCCTCCACATCTGGCAAGTACCATCTTATTTTCTACTTCTATGAACTTGACTGTTTAAGATACTTCATATAAATGAAATTGGGCTTCCCAGTTGGCACTGGTGGTAAAGAACCCTCCTGCCAATGCAGAAGACATTAGAGATGCAGGTTCAATCCCTCCCTTGGGAACATCCCCTGGAGGAGGGCATGGCAACCCACTCCAGTATTCTTGCCTGGAGAATCCCATGGACAGTGGAGCTTGGCGGGCTACAGTCCAGAGTGTCCCAAAGATCTGGACATGACTGAAGCCACTTAGCATGTACATAAATGAAGTCATGTGACAATCATCTCTGTGATTGGTTTATTTTACTTAGGATAATGTTTTCAAAGTTCATCCATGTTGTCACATATGGCAATAAGGTACAGCTATCATTGAACAGAGTTTGGCATTTCCTAAAACAATTAAAATATATTAGCATATGATTCAGCAATCCCATTTGTAGATATTTATACAAAATAATTAAAATCAGGATCTCAGCAAGATATATGCACCAGTGTATTTTAAGCCACAATATGAAAACAACATCCATTAATGTCTATCAGTAGATGAATGGATAAAGAAAATGGAGAAAGGAAATTTGAAGTTTAATATTTTAAAATCAACCTGTTTAATTTACCATGTTAACAAAATAATGAAGGAAAATATCTGACAAGTTAAAATCACTCTGATAAAAAAGTCCTCAGCAAACTAGCTAAAAAAGACAACTCCCTAAATCTGTGCATGAGTTTTTACAGTAAACATCATACACAAAAACTGTTTAAAGATTTCTTACTGATATGTAGAACAAGTAAAGGATATCTTCTCTTACTTTTCTTCAATATTTTATTGAATCTTCTAGGCAATTAAGTAAGGAAATAAAAGGAATAAATTGTTATCATTCAAGACAAGTCGATTGTTTACATAGAAAATCTGAAATTGTGTGGATAAGCTATTAAAATAAGTAGTGAATGAATTTAGAATGTTTGGTGAACATTAGTGTAGCCTACATAAATCAGCTAATTTCTATATATCTGGAACATACAATTAGAAAACTGTTTTTAAAATGCTACTTAAAAGCCATAGTTAGAAAAAAATCTAAGGAAGATAAATAATATTTCTCTATGCATGTAAGAGCAATTATGGAAGACTTAAATTAATAAAGGAAATGCTATATTCATAAATTAGAGGAGTCAATAAAGTTCATTTTCCTGAAATTGATCTATAGATTCAATGTTATCCTAATCAAAATTCCAGCAGATTTTTTTTGGGGTGGGGAGCAGTGGAGGAGACATGTGGAGGATATTTATGAACAAATTCTAAAATTTTTGTGGAATTTTAAAGGCCCAAGTACAATCAAGATAATACTGATAAAGAACAAAGTTGGGGAAATAAACTATTAGATAGTAAGACATCATAAAGATACACAATTTGTATATTTTCAATGATATACAATTTGTAGGGATAAATTGACTAATGGAACAGAATTCACAGGTACTTAGAGAATTGATTTTTGACAAAGGCAACACTGCAAAGAAGTAGGAAAAACATTCTATTAAATAAATATTCTGGGTAAATTTATATTTGGGCTTCCCTGGTGGCTCAGTTCAGTTCAGTTGCTCAGTTGTGTCCGACTCTTTGTGACCCCATGAATCGCAGCACGCCAGGCTTCCCTGTCCATCACCAACTCCTGCAGTTCACTCAAACTCATGTCCATTGAGTTGGTGATGCCATCCAGCCATCTCATCCTCTGTTGTCCCCTTCTCCACCTGCCCCCAATCCCTCCTAGCATCAGGGTCTTTTCCAGTGAATCAACTCTTCCCATGAGTTGGCCAAAGTATTGGAGTTTCAGCTTTAGCATCAGTCCTTCCAATGAACAACCAGGACTGATCTCCTTTAGGATGGACTGGTTGGATCTCCTTGCAGTCCAAGGGACTCTCAAGAGTCTTCTCCAACACCACAGTTCAAAAGCATCAATTTATTGGCGCTCAGCTTTCTTCACAGTCCAACTCTCACATCCATATATGACCACTGGAAAAACCATAGCCTTGACTAGACAGACCTATGTTGGCAAAGTAATATCTCTGCTTTTGAATATGCTATCTAGGTTGGTCATAACTTTCCTTCCAAGTAGTAAGCGTCTTTTAATTTCATGGCTGCAGTCACCATCTGCAGTGATTTTGGAGCCCAGAAAAATAAAGTCTGACACTGTTTCCACTGTTTCCCCATCTATTTCCCATGAAGTGATGGGACCAGATGCCATGATCTAAGTTTTCTGAATGTTGAGCTTTAAGCCAACTTTTCACTCTCCACTTTTCACTTTCATCAAGAGGCTTTTTAGTTCCTCTTCACTTTCTGCCATAAGAGTGGTGTCATCTGCATATCTGAGGTTATTGATATTTCTCCTGGCAATCTGTGGAAAATTCTGAAAGAGATGGGAATACCAGAACACCTGACCTGCCTCTTGAGAAACCTATTTGCAGGTCAGGAAGCAACAGTTAGAACTGGACATGGAACAACAGACTGGTTCCAAATAGGAAAAGGAGTACATCAAGGCTGTATATTGTCACCCTGCTTATATAACTTATATGCAGAGTACATCATGAGAAATGCCGGTCTGGAAGCACAAGCTGGAATCCATATTGCCAGGAGAAATATCAATAACCCTGGTGGCTCAGGAGGTAACAAATCTGCCTGCAATGCAGGAGACCAGGGTTCAATACTTGGGTTGGAAAGATCCCCTGGAGAAGGAAATGGCAACCCACTCCAGTATTCTTGCCTGGAGAATTCCATGGACAGAGGAGCATGGCAGGCTACAGTCCATGGGGTCACAAAGAGTTGGACATGATTAAGCGACTAACACTTTCACTTTCAAATTTATATTTGGGGGAAATACATTGATAAGAAAGGTTTCTCTAGCACATCACATAAAAGATTAATCATTGAGGAAACCAGAATTGAAAGAGACATGTGTACCCCAATGTTCATCGCAGCACTGTTTATAATAGCCAGGACATGGAAGCAACCTAGATGTCCATCAGCAGATGAATGGATAAGAAAGCTGGGGTACATATACACAATGGAGTATTACTGAGCCATTAAAAAGAATACATTTGAACCAGTTCTAATGAGGTGGATGAAACTGGAGCCTATTGTACAGAGTGAAGTAACCCAGAAAGAAAAACACCAATACAGTATCAGTTCAGTTCAGTTTCTCAGTATACTAACGCATATATATGGGATTTAGAAAGACGATAATGATAACCCTGTATGCGAGACAGCAAAAGAGACACAGATGTATAGAACAGTCTTTTGGACTCTGTGGGAGAGGGAGAGGGTGGGATGATTAGGGAGAATGGCATTGAAATATGTATAATATCATATAAGAAACGAATCACCAGTCCAGGTTCGATGCAGGATACAGGATGCTTGGGGCTGGTACACTGGGATGACCCAGAGGGATGGTATGGGGAGGGAGGTGGGAGGCGGGTTCAGGAAGGGGAACACGTGTACACCCATGGCAGATTCATGTTGATGTATGGCAAAACCAATACAATATTATAAAGTAATTAGCCTCCAATTAAAATAAATATATTTAAATTAAAAAAAGATTAAGCATAAAGTCAAGATTGTTAAATGCATTTACAATAAGATTGATAACATTTTCATCAAGTAAGTTACAGCATTAACAGTTAAAATATTGGTTCCTTTTGATGAGTATGTTCTAGGTTTTCCACTTTTATGAATTTCTTGTTTCATTCCATTGCTGCAATTCTATTGTCTTGAATTCGTTAAGACTTTTTATGGCCTAACATATGACCTATTCTCGAGAATTTTCTGTGTACATGAGGAAAATGTATACTTTGCTTGTGTTAGAAGGAATGTTGTGTATGTGGCTGTTCAGACCCTTTGATCTATAGTGTTGTTCAGATCTTCTGTCTCCTTATAGATTTTTCTATCTAGATGATCTATCCATTGTTAAGAGTCAGGTATTAATGTCCCCAACTACTAATGTTTTGATGTTTACTTTTCCTTTGAGTTCTGTTAGTATTTGCTTTATATATTTAGGTGCATAATACATGACAGGTTCACAAATATTTAAAATTGTTATTTCTCCTGAGATTGAGCCATTACTTATTTTATATGGAAATTCTTTGTCCTTTTTGATCATTTTAAACTTAGAATCTATTTTGTCTGATATAAGTACGGCTACCCCTGTTCTCTTTTGGTTACCATTGCTTAAAATAGCTTTTCTATTCCCTCACCCTCAGTTTATACATGCCTTTAAAGCAAAACTGAGTCCTTTATAGGAGGCATAAATCCTTGGATTTTTTATTTTCTATTCATTCAACCATTCTATATCTTTTTATTGGATGATAAGTCTCTTCAGTGGTATCCGACTCTTTGTGACCCTATGGGCTGTAGCCCGCCAGGCTTCTGTGTGTCCATGGGATTCTCTCGGCAAGAATACTGGAGTGAGTTGCCATGCCCTTCTCCAGGGAATCTTCCCAACCCAGAGATAAAACCACCATCTCTTATGTCTCCTGCATTGGCAGGCAGGTTCTTAAGACTAGCACCACCTAGGAAGTCCTTTTTATTGGATAATTTAAGCCATTTTTTAAAAAAAATAGTAATTGATCTGTAAGGATTTAATACTGTAGTTTTGTTATTTTCTGTTTTGTATGCTTTGTTTCTTGCTTCCTCTCTTGCTATCTTCTGATGTGGTTTGGTCAACTTTTATAGTCATATTCTTTGATGCTTTTACCAGACTTTTTTTGTGTATCTACTACTGATTTTTCCTTTGTGGTTACCATGAGGGCTTCCTAGGTGGCTCAGTGGTAAGGCATCTGCCTGCCAGTGAAGACACAGGTTTGATTCTTGGGAAGGGAAGATCCTCTGGAGAAGGGCATGGAAACCCACTCCAGTATTCTTGCCTGGAAAACCCCATGGACAGAGGAGCCTGGCGGGCTACAGTCCATGGGATTGCAAAGAGAGTCAGACATGACTGAAAATGAACACACAATACTATGAGACTTACATAAAATATGTTACATGTATCACATCTTATTTTAAGCTGATAACTTTACCATCAATAGCATACAGAAATTTTAGACCTTTAATTGTCCCCCTTTACATTTTAGGTTACTGATGTTATAATTTCCATATTTTTATATTATGCATCCAACTTCAGATCACTGTAGTTATGGTTATTTTAATGTTGGTTTAAAACTTTTAACATAGAGTTGTAAGTGAACTATGCACCATCATTACAGTATTAGAGAATCTGACTTTGACCATGCAAGTACCATTACCAGGGAATTTTTCACATTCATATGTTTTTACAATGTTAATTAACATCCTTTTACTTAAAGAACACCTGTTAGCATTTCTTATAAGGCAAGCCTAGTGGTGATGAACTTCTTTAGATTTTATTTGTTTTGGAAAGTCTTTATCTCTCCATTTCTGAAAGACAGCTTTGCTTCATATCGTATTCTTTTTTTTTTCCTAGAATGTTCTCATTCTATTTTTTTTTTATATTTTTACTTTTTTTTTAATTTTGCTTAACTTTACAATATTATATTGCTTTTACAATACATCAAGATCATATCGTATTCTTGGTGGACAGTTTCCACCTCTGTTCGGAGGTCTCTGGCTGTGTTATCTGGCAGGGCAGGGCCACTGCTTGGATTTCTAGACTGGACGGGGCTGTGGGCTTGACTCAGTAATTTCTCCTGGTCGTGTAGAATCTCAGGCTGTGATTCTCAAACCATACGGTACCACTGACTGAACTCTGTGTAGGCAGGGCTTCGTATTTGTTTCCCTGCGTGAGTGTGGCTTTAGAACAAGCTCTAAGGCCAGCATAACTCACTGTGACTCGAGCCAGGCTGAACTGCCCACCCTGAGCAAATAGGGTGCCCGGCTCAGCTCTGCAGATGGATAGAGTCTCTGGGTAGACTCTTCACGGGGGCCCAGGGGCAAGGAACAATGTGTCCTGCAGAGATCTGAGCCCTGGTTGCTTCCCTACTGTGCTTCTCGATTTCTGTCTGATCCTTGGTGTCAAGTCACACAGATTTCCCGGTGAGCTCTGTGAGGCAGGATCAGTGTCCCTTCTGGGAAGTGTCCTGCCACACTAAGGGAACAGGACACCCACCCTGGGCTCCTTCTTTCCCACTGGAGAAGCTGTAGGGTCTGAGAGGCCCTCTCACTGCGGTTCTTCCCCTGCTTGTCTGGGGAAGAGGTGACACAGTCAGAGTGTAACTGCTGCCCTTAACCTTCCGTTGGGGTCCTTCACAGTCTCTGTGCTCTGGTTAGACGGGGAGGGCTTTAGCCTTGTTCCTAGGCTCTAAGATTTTCACACTGCTGCCTTACCTATGGATAGTTGCTAATTGGGCTTCTTGGAGCACAACGGAACTAAAGAACTGCCTGTGTCTCCATCCTGAGGTGACATTCTGGCCAGCAGTTTCGTTTCTATAGAAATTTTACATGAACATGATACAATCCAATTTACAGTTTTGATAGATGGTTCTTCTCTACAAATAAATTTAAAGAAAGGCAGGTAAACTTGTTAGGAAGTCTCTGCAATAACTTAATCGAGGACTGATAAGGATTTGAAAAAAAAGAAGTGATTACAGGGTGAAAAGTAACGGACTATGATTTTCTCCAGGTAGATGCCCAGGAGGGGGCTTGCTGGGTCATATTGTAGTTCTATTTTTAGTTTATTAATGAACCTTCATACTGTTCTCCATAGTGTTTCTATCAATTTACATTCTCACCAACATTGAAAGAGGGTTCACTTTTCTCCATCCTCTCTGCAGCATTTATTGTTTGTAGATTCTTTTGATGATGGCCATGCTGACTGGTGTGAGGTGATACTCATTATAGCTTTGATTTGTATTTCTCTAATAATTAGTGATGTTGAGCATTTTCTCATATTCTTGTTGCCCATCTGTATGTCTTCTTTGGAGAAATGTCTATTTAGGTCTTCTGCCCATTTTTTGATTGGGTTCTTTTTTTGTTATTGAACTGCATGAACTATTTGTATATTTTTGAGATTAATCCCTTGTCAGTTGCTTCATTTGCAAATATTGTCTCCCATTCTGAGGGTTGTCTTTTCATCTTGTTTATGGATTCCTTTGCTGTGCAAAAGCTTTTTAAGTTAAATTAGGTCCCAGTTTTTGTTTGTTTGTTTTTTCCCATTACTCTAGGAGGTAGGTCAAAAAGGATCTTGTTGTGATTTATGTCCAACAGGGTTCTGCCTATGTTTTCCTCTAAGAGTTTTATAATATCTTTCTTACATTTAGGTCTCTAGTCCATTTTAAGTTTATTTTTGTGCATGATATTAAGGAGTGTTGTAATTTCATTTTTTTTCATGTAGCTGTCCAGTTTTACCAGCACTACTTATTGATGAGACTATCTTTTCTCCATTGTATATTCTTACCCCCTTTGTCATAGATTAGGTGACCTCAGGTCCATGGGTTTATCTCTGGGCTTTCAATCCTTTTCCATTGATCTGTATTTCTGTTTTTGTGCAAGTCTCATACAGTCTTGAACATTTCAATTCACTCCAGTAGTTCACTGCAGCACTATTTACAATTGCCAGGCATGGGAGCAATCTAAATATCTATAAACAGAAGAATGGATAAAGAAGATGTGTCTGTATTAATATATAAAATGATATTACTCAGCCATAGAAAGGAATGAAATGGCAATTTGCAGAGATGTCGATGGACCTAGAGACTATCATACAGAGCAAAGTGAGTCAGAAAGAGAAAAACAAATATTGTATAATATCACTTATATGTGGAATCTAGAAAAATGATACAGATGAACTTACTTGCAAAGCAGGCATAGAAACACAGAAGTAGAGAATGGATTTTTGGATACCAGAGCAGGTGAGAGGGGTGGGATGAGATGGAAGAACGGGGCTGACATATGTACATGGCTGTATATAAAATACATGATGAGTAAGAACATACAGTACAGGACTGGGAACTCTTGTCAGCACTCGGTGGTGACCTAAATAGGAAGGAAATACAGAAAAGAGTGGACATATGTGTACATATAGCTGATTCACTTTGCTGTGCAGCAGAAACTAATACAATATTGTAAAGTAACTATACTTCAATAATTTTATTTTTAAAGCAAGACATTGAGGTCCTGATGCTCCCTTTCCAGTCATGAGAACAAGGGAATGGGACTGAGACAGGAAGAGACAAAGCAGGTTTATGTATAACCACAGAGAGAGAACTTCACATAAGTCTTAAGATCAGTTGAAATAAATCTGACAGATGTTGAAGATTACATACTTTTGAATACATTTAGTTCAATGGTTCAGAAATTCTAAGTAAGAACACAACAACACAAGAGAAGACTCTACACATGGACATCACCAGATGGTCAACATCGAAATCAGATGGATTATATTCTTTGCAGCCAAAGATGGAGAAGCTCTATACAGTCAGCAAAAACAAGACCGGGAGCTGACTGTGGCTCAGATCATGAACTCCTTATTGCCAAATTCAGACTTAAATTGAAGAAAGTAGGGAAAACCACTAGACCATTCAGGTATGACCTAAATCAAATCCCTTAGGATTATACAGTAGAAGTGAGAAATAGATTTAAGGGACTAGATCTAATAGAGTGCCTGATGAACTATGGATGGAGGTTCATGACATTGTACAGGAGACAGGGATCAAGACCATCCCCGTGGAAAAGAAATGCAAAAAAGCAAAATGGCTGTCTGGGGAGGCCTTACAAATAGCCATTAAAGAAGAGAAGGGAAAAGCAAAGGAGAAAAGGAAAGATATAAGCATCAGAATGCAGAGTTCCAAAGAATAGCGAGAAGAGATAAGAAAGCCTTCCTCAGCGATCAATGCAAATAAATAGAGGAAAACAACAGAATGGGAAAGACTAGAGATCTCTTCAAGAAAATTAGAGATACCAAGAGAACATTTCATGCAAAGATGGACTTGATAAAGGACAAAAATGGTATGGACCTAACAGAAGGAGAAGATACTAAGAAGAGGTGGCAAGAATACACAGAAGAACTGTACAAAAAAGATCTTCATGACCCAGATAATCACGATGGTGTGATCACTGACCTAGAGCCATACATCCTGGAGTGTGAAGTCAAGTGGGCCTTAGAAAACATCACTATGAACAAAGCTAGTGGAGGTGATGGCATTCCAGTTGAACGCTTTCAAATCCTGAAAGATGATGCTGTGAAAGTGCTGCACTCAATATGCAAGCAAATTTGGAAAACTCAGCAGTGGCCACAGGACTGGAAAAGGTCAGTTTTCATTCCAATCCCAAAGAAAGGCAATGCCAAAGAATACTCAAACTACCACACAATTGCACTCATCTCACACGCAAGTGAAGTAATGATAAAAAATTCTAGAAGCCAGGCTGTAGCAATACGTGAACCATGAACTTCCAGATGTTCAAGCAGGTTTTAGAAAAGGCAGAGGAACCAGAGATCAAATTGCCAACATCCACTGGATCATGGAAAAAGGAAGAGAGTTCCAGAACAGCATCTATTTCTGCTTTACTGACTATGCCAAAGCCTTTGACTGTGTCAGTTCAGTTCATTTCAATTGCTCAGTCATGTTCGACTCTTTGTGACCCCATGAATCACAGCATGCCAGGCCTCCCTGTCCATCACCAACTCCTGGAGTTCACTCAGACTAATGTCCATCAAGTCAGTGATGCCATCCAGCCATCTCATCCTCTGTCGTCCCCTTCTCTTCTTGCCCCCAATCCCTCCCAGCATCAGAGTCTTTTCCAATGAGTCAACTCTTGGCATGAGGTGGCCAAAGTACTGGAGTTTCAGCTTTAGCATCATTCCTTCCAAAGAAATCCCAGGGCTGATCTCCTTCAGAATGGACTGGCTGGCTCTCCTTGTAGTCCAAGGGACTCTCAAGAGTCTTCTCCAACACCACAGTTCAAAAGCATAAATTCTGCGCTCAGCTTTCTTCACAGTCCAACTCTCATGTCCATATATGACCACTGGAAATCCACAGCCTTGACTAGATGGACCTTTGTTGGCAAAGTAGTGTCTCTGCTTTTGAATATGCTATCTAGGTTGGTCATAACTTTTCTTACAAGGAGTAAGCGTCTTTTAATTTCATGGCTGCAGCTGTGTACTGGGGAAGGCAGTGGCCCCCCACCCCAGTACTTTTGCCTGGGGAATCCCATGGACGGAGGATCCTGGTGGGCTTCGGTCCATGGGGTCGCTGAGAGTCAGGCACGACTGAGCGACTTCACTTTCACTTTTCACTTTCATGCATTGGAGAAGGAAATGGCAACCCACTCCAGTGTTCTTGCCTGGAGAATCCCAGGGATGGGGGAGCCTGGTGGGCTGCCGTCTATGGGGTCGCACAGAGTCGGACACGACTGAAGCGACTTAGCAGCAGCAGCAGCAGCAGCAGCTGTGTACATCACAATAAATTGTGGAAAATTCTGAAAGAGATGGAAATACCAGTCCACATGACCTACCTCTTGCGAAACCTATATGCAGGTCAGGAAGCAACAGTTAGAACTCGACATGGAACAACAGACTAGTTCCACATAGGAAAAGGAGTACGTCAAGGCTGTATATTGTCACCCTGCTTATTTAACTTATATGCAGAGTACATCATGAGAAACACTGGGCTGGAAGAATCACAAGCTGGAATCAAGATTGCCAGGAGAAATATCAATAACCTCAGATATGCAGATGACACCACCCTTATGGCAGAAAGTGAAGAGGAACTAAAAAGCCTCTTGATGAAAGTGAAAGTAGAGAGTGAAAAAGTTGGCTTAAAGCTCAACATTCAGAAAACGAAGATCATGGCATCTGGTCCCATCACTTCATGGGAAATAGATGGGGAAACAGTGGAAACTGTGTCAGACTTTATTTTTCTGGGCTCCAAAATCACTACAGATGGTGATTGCAGCCTTTAAATTAAAAGATGCTTTCTCCTTAGAAGGAAAGTTATGACCAACCTAGATAGCATATTCAAAAGCAGAGACATTACTTTGCCAACAAAGGTCTGTCTAGTCAAGACTATGGTTTTTCCAGTGGTCATGTATGGATGTAAGAGTTGGACTGTGAAGAAAACTGAGCAATGAAGAATTGATGCTTTTAAACTGTGGTGTTGGAGAAGACTCTTTAGAGTCCCTTGGACTGCAAGCAGATCCAACCAGTCCATTCTGAAGGAGATCAGCCCTGGGATTTCTTTGGAAGGAATGATGCTAAAGCTGAAACTCCAATACTTTGGCCACCTCATGCCAAGAGTTGACTCATTGGAAAAGACTCTGATGCTGGGAGGGATTGGGGGTAAGAAGAGAAGGGGACGACAGAGGATGAGATGGCTGGATGACATCACCTACTTGATGGACGTTAGTCTGAGTGACCTCCAGGAGTTGGTGATGGACAGGGAGGCCTGGCGTGCTGCAGTTCATGGAGTCACAAAGAGTCAGACACGACTGAGCAACTGAACTGAACTGAACTGAAGTTAAGAACAAAATAATAAAAAAAATCAAACATATTTCTAGCTGCCCATGCACTACAGAGCCAGCAAGAGCCAGGAACTGGTGTTTTTACTGCTAAAAGGTCAGAACAAGTTCAGTACATTTTAAAAAACCTTGGTAAGGTATATCATATAAACAAATAAAAGTTGCAATGGAATAAATGTGGGTAAATATATTTTTTTAAAAAAGAAAAGTAATGGACTAAAGTAAGAATTACTATTTTAGAGGTTCAAAGAGACAGTGTTGTGGTTTTTTTTTCTTTTAATTTTATTATTTTTCTTTTTATTGTATCTTTATTTTTTTTATTTTGCTTAACTTTACAATATTGTATTGCTTTTACTATACATCAAGATGGATCCGCCACCAGTGGTTGATTAATATTCTTTGGTGTGTAAGGCAGGAAAAGGAGTCTAGAATGACCAGATCTTCTTACTTGAGTGATCAGTACCATTTACTAGTGAGAAATGTGTGTTAGGGTAGTTCAGTTTTAGATATGTTGAAGTTGAATAATTTGTGAGCCATTCAAGTGGATTATGTCAAGAATACAGTTACACATATAACCTGAAACTTAAAGAGAAATTTGGTCTGAGATATTTCATTTAAATGTCAATAAATCGATACTTGGTAAGAACTAATAGAAGAAATGTGATCACCCAGAGAGAGTGTTTTGCATGATACGAGTTAAGTCATAAGTGTAGAAGTCCAGATAATACAACTATTTAAGGAATATGTGGAAAAGAAGATCCTGTTTTAGGAACTTGATAAAGGAAAGGTGTAGAGGGAAGAGAATGCCTGTGGAGAGTAGTGAGGGGCAGTGCAGTGCTACCACAAAGCCAAGAAAGGCAAGAGCTTTACAAGGAACAAGACAGCTGGAGATGTCAGATCTAGCAGAGGACACAGGATTTAAAATTGTTTTTAGAATCTGGCAACATGATTGGGGAGTTTTGGTGGAGAGGTAAAGACAGAAGCCAGATTTTACTGGAGGAGGCATTGGAAGAAGTGAGGAAGAAGACAGCTGATGTGGCTCATGACGGAATATAGCTGTATGTTTTTATTTAGTAATTCTACACAGTTTAGAAATAGGGGTGCAGAGGTGAATTACAGAGCAGATTTTGCTAAATGATCGAGTTTGTGAGAGATCTGATGATCTGGCTGAGAAAGTGGTTTGAATAATTAACTGTGGCATCGGATCCTTAAAGTCTGACTTGCCTGAAAAGAGCTGAGATATTGGGAGAAAATGGAGAAATTGTAAAACAAGGGCATTCTCTGAGAGCAAGGGCATATGAAAAGGCAGTGAAAATAAGAGACAGTAAAAGCAAAATCAAGAGTTGATAAAAGGGTGCTTATTCAGAGAGTTGTTGTTTAATCGCTAAGTTGTGTGTGACTTTTTTGTGACCCCATGGATTGTAGCCTGCCAGGCTCCTCTGTCCATGGGATTTTCCAGGCAAGAATACTGGAGAGGAATTTTCTCTGGTAATTTTCTTCTCTAGGGGATCTGCCTGAGCCAGGGATCAAACTCATGTCTCTTACACTGGCAGACAGATTATTTATCACTGAGCCACCTGGAAGCTCCTATTCAGAGAGTAGGATACTGGAATTATGATTTTTAGGTGATGGAAGAACTGAAGATGTGCCATTATGCAGGGGGCAGCATGCATTGGACCCTTATTTCCTTACCCATCATGCAACACTTCTTTTCAATAAAATTTCACTTCAACAAATTCTCTTAAGCACCCATAGATTATGTTAGATTAGCAGAAATTTTACTTGAACAGTCATCAGTAAGCAAGATTTTAATAATAAGGAAATAATTTTGTTTGTTATTATTCTTACTTGTTCATTTGCTAAGTTGTGTTAACCCAATCTGATCCTCATCTGATGGACAGACTATTTTTATCTAACCTGCTGTATGAGCCGGTGGTCTTCTCTGCTAACCAGAAAAGCACTGATGGTATCTGACTAGCAGAGCACTTGGGATTTTGCACGAACAATCACACACAAGCACACACATCAGTACACACACTAACACATCCAGACACACATATGTGCTTGCACACACACACCTGGATGTCACGTACACCTTTACAAGGAAACAAAACCTGATATTTTTCACCTCATTTGAGATATTATTCCTCATAGGATACTTTGGAAATGGGCATACAGAAAATCATTTGTTCCAAAGAGCTGGGACAACATGATGATCTGCAGCTGTGAAATTACTGGAAATGAGGAGGACAAGATTTTAGTCACAATTCAATACAGAAGGGTCAACAACAACAACTGTGTAATCGACATTGTGAATTGAGGCAGTTTACTCATTTCGCTCCGGACCTGTGTCTCTTATTAAAGTCGCCCTAGAGAAGCCTGGCAACTTAAAAGTCATTTATTTCTGAGAAACAGACTCATTTCTTCCTCATCTTACCAAATTCATTTATTACAGATGTCTTTTAGGTTAATGAAATCATTTTTCTAGTTTTCTATTGCCCCTAAATGGTTTAAATGTACTAGCTGTGCATGCCTGAATATCCAGTTAGAGCAAAAGTCATGTTTCAGAGGTAGAAAGGGAGGGAAAAAAGCATTCAGGGAAATGTATTTTATGTTTAGTAGAAAATACAAATCAGACAATAAGAACAGAAAAGAGGTGGACAGGGCCAAATGGTTCACAGTTTATTATCTGTAATTTCAGACCAGGAAATGCCACACTATTAAGACAAGGAGTGTAATTGTCAAGCATCTATGTGGGACTGTGTTGGAGCGTTTGTAGTAAGCAGATGTGAGGTCAGGACCATATAGAGAGAAGCACTGGGAAGACTCAGAGAAGTATGGAGGAAGTGTGTCATTCATATGGTGGATCTAAGAAATATCAGAGTGTGATGGGGACTCATTCTGTGCTACGTTGGGATGGGAAAGGGGTGCTGAGGATCGCTGATCTCTGCTGCACTTTAGACAGCTGACCACTCTCTCCTTGAACACCTCTTATCCGTGACCTGCTCCTCACTTCCCCCTGCCTTCTCCATCCTCTGAGTAAGCCTCTCTGCTTACACCTACACCTTACGTATTAGTGCTCATTGGAGTTTTATCCTTTTATAATTGACATTATATTAGTTTCAGGTGTACAACATAATGATTCAATATTTGTATACACTGTAAAATTACCACAATAAGTCTAGTTATGTCCATCACCACACACAGTTACAGAATTTAGTGTGTGTGATGGAAACTTTAGAGATCTATTCTCTTAGCAACTTTCAACTATGCAAAACAGTTTCATAACTGTAGTCAAAATGCTATACATTATACCCCCATGGCCAACTGACTTTATAACTGGAAATCTGTACCATTTGACTCCCTTCACCCATTTCACCCACCCAGCAAACCCCCACCTCTGGTGACCACCAGTCTGTTCTTTGTATCTATGATTTTCTTTTTAGATTCCACCTTTAAGTGAGATCATATTGTATATGTCTTTCTCTGTTTGAATTATTTCACTTAGCCTAATGCCTTCACGGTTCTTCCATGTTGATGAAAACAGCAAATCTCATTCTTTTTTATAGCTTAATAACATTCCAGTGTGTGTGTGTATGTATATGCATATATGTCCGTGCCACAATTTCTTTTGCCTTTGGTATTTTTTAACCTGTGCTTTTTTTTCATACTATTTATTTTTGGTTCTGTTGGGTCTTCGTTGCTACTTGGACTTCTCTCTAGTTGTGGCGAGCGGGGACTTCTTTTGTTGCAGAGCACAGGCTCTGGGTTGTGGCTCAGGAGTTGCAGCTCCTGGGTTTTAGAGCACTGGCTCAATAGTTGTGGTCCAGGAGCTTAGTGGCTCTGCTGCATGTGGGAATCTTCCCGGATCAGGGACTGAACCTGTGTCTCCTGCATTGGTGGGTGGATTATTTACTGCTGAGCCACCAGGGGAAGCATTTTCTCTACTTTTATATAGTCTCTCATTTACATTTCATGCTGTAACTTCAACTTCTATTTTTTTTCTAATTACTTCTAAATTTCTGAGTCCAACTTTGTTGTTCTTCCCACTCTAAATCAGAGGATTTCACACCTATGAGATAGCTGAACCCAAGATTCCCCCAATAGAGCTTGACCCAAACTACAATCCTCATCATTTCCCCCTACAGAAAGTGGCTGCCTTTTCTGCTGTGTGTCTCTAGATGGGTTCTAGCATTATTCCTTCAGTTGTTTAAACCAGAGCCTTTAGGATGTGGGTAGTGTCACTTTTCCTTACTGAGGATCTTCTCCTTCCAGAGACAGAGTCATGGTGACTCCATGCCCTCACTATCTTGAGAATCTATTCCTTTCCCATTATCATCCCAGAGATGAGTTTATTTAGGAATTCATCCTCTCTCTCATGGAATAGGTGCTGCATGTCTTCCTTTGCTGTTTTCAGTGAGATTTATAAAACACAAACTTAATAACACTACACCTCTATATAAACATTTTCTTTGGCTCTCTTTGCCTTTAAATAAAGCTCAGACTCCTTGACAATCACCAATCAGATAAGATCTTTTATTATATTGTCCTTCCTTTGTCTCTCATCATTCTCCTGTTCTTTTTACATGCCTTGATTAAATTCTCAGAAAACATCATGGTTTCTTACTAATTCTCCCAACAGCTAGTTTGAATAATCATTCATGGTTGTTCAGTCACATTCTTCTTTCTTCATTTTATTAACTTCTACCTGTTTTTCTAACCTCATTTCAGAGCCTTCTCTTCTAAGCATTTTGTGACTCATCTGGTACTTCCCTGGTGACTCAAACGGTAAAGCATCTGTCTACAATGCAGGAGACCCAAGTTCGATCCCTGGGTTGGAAAGATCCCCTGGAAAAGGAAATGGCAATCCACTCCAGTACTATTGCCTGGAAAATCCCATGGACAGAGGAGCCTGGTAGGCTACAGTCCATGGGGTCACAAAGAGTCGGACACAACTTCACTTTCACTTTCACCTGTTTTTCTAACCTCATTTCAGAGCCTTCTCTTCTAAGATTTTGTGACTCATCCAGTCTGAAAGAAATATGCATTTTGTACCTTAAACTCTCAGTGTTTAATTCCGATTTAGCATGCATTGCATTGCGTTGCATTTTTTATATGCTTTTCTTCAAGAAATGGTGAAATTCTGAAGATGGTGTTTTAGTTCCATTAAGTCCAGCACAAAACCTATTGCTTGTCACTAAAACAGGGAGTCCATAGTATTGGGTAACAGGAAGGAGTGTGGCAGTTGTTAAAAAAGAAGGACATTGTTGTGAGATGGAAAAGAGAGATATGCTAGCAATTTAAATTGATAATGATTTTGGAAAATAGATTGAGTTTTAAGGCCTCTGGGGGATTAAGAGAGGAAATAATATTTTCTGTCTTCAAGAAAATTAGTCTTCTTGGTTGATACACTTTTGGTTCACAAACTAATTTAGAACAACCTAAGGCTATCTGTTGTGCTTCCCTGGTGACTCAAATGGTAATCTGCCTACAGTGCAGGAGACCCAGGTTCGATCCCTGGGTCATGAAGATCCCCTGGAGAAGGGAATGGCAACCACTCCAGTATTCGTGCCAGGAGAATTCCATGGACAGAGGAACCTGATGGGCTACAGTCCATGAGACTGCAAAGAATTGGACATGACTGAGCAATTAACACACACAAGGCTATCTGTAAGCAAATGACAACTGTTATGATACACATTAAAAGAGAAGTTGTAGCAATAGGGAATATTTACGGGAATAAGGATAGGTGAGGCAGGCTCTAAAGAAAAGAAAGGATTTGAACTGAGTCTTGACATATCCATAGGTTTTGTATAGGCTGAGAAATTTTTTTTTTCAGACAAAGGGCCCATCAGGTACAAGGAAGGAGAATTTTATGGCATGTGTGAGTAGTGATAAGAATTCCATTTAAACTATTGCATTTATGAAGATCCAGATTCTCTCCAAAGATTCTATCCCACAATTATAACTATTTTCCTGATGGTTCTATCTAGGTGTGTCCCATCCTCATCTGAAATTCTAGACTGAAACTCATCTTCTTTCTTCCCTAGTCAGTTTCTCTGTCTCGACTTTTGAGTCACCCAGACATCAGAGCAGGGACCCATTCTCACACATCCCTGACAAAGTCAAGTAATGGTTTGGGTGCATAACAGGCATTCGATAAATGCTTGTTGAATCAACAAATGAACTGGGAGTCTAGTGTGACCATGTGAAGGTTAAACACAGGCATGATGGATTGAGTTTGGAAATGCAGAAGGAACAGCTGGTCATAACTGAGGGTCTGGACATCCGAAAATGCAAGAGAATCAAACAGTGTTTGGAAAGAGAAACATCAGGTTCTGGGAACTGCAGCTCTGTGTTCAAGAACTCTTGGATAAAAGCCCTGAGGTTAATTATAACGAAGAACTTGGCAACTGCGCTCATTAGGAAAGTTAAAGTATTTTATCCCTTAGGAAATTTACCAGCATTCCATAAAACTTAATTTAATGTCTTGAATTTTATCACAGCACTCTCAGAAAATTCAGTCTATCTAATTCAGTGTTTTATTCCCCTAATTGATTGGTTTTATAACCATGATTGACTGGACTTCCACTCCAATCCCCTCCAGAAGAATTGAGTGAGCTGAAAAATTCTCCAAAGGACATTATTAATTCATTCTTCAATGATTATATGTAAACTTAACAAATCTTTATTAGGCATTTACTACACATCTATGCTATCATTTGAGTTACAATGACAAATAACACATTCTTTATCCTCCTTCATTCTCACCCCACCCATACTTAAGTTCCTTGGGGACACGTATTATATATTTTATATTTTTTATATTTATATCCCAGTATTTGACAAATAGTAAACAATGAATAAATATATATTGAATTAACAGATGACAAATTAAGCATTATAAATTCTATGATTTATATATGCACGATATGATAAAATAATAATGACTTTTTATTACTTATTTTTACTTATTACCTAGAATAGTGTATTTCAGAGAGCAGATTTTCAATTTAATTGGTTTTTTTAGATGAGTAAGTGAATGAGACCCAGTAAAATCCTCAACTCAAATACTCCATTACTATCAAGCTGCTAGATAATAAATGTGATTAAAGTGGAAATTCATTAATTTAATCAACACCTTTTTTTTTTTAAGAACCTACTGTGTGCTAGGCAAAGCACTTAATGTGAGTGGTCAAATGGTGACCAAGACATGGTCATTTTTGTTGAAAGAATTCAGTGGTTATTCATCTGAAATTAAATATAAAATATAAAAATTAAATATAAAAGCAACATGTATTTGAGAAATGAAAATAATCTCTTCTCATTACCAAATTGCTTTAAAACATACTTGAAATCTGTGGAAATGCAGTTAGAATAATTGAGATATCAAGTTGCTATATAAATTAATTAATAACTTAGAAAAAATTTTTTGGTGGGTAACCCATAGTTACATTTTTATTTACACTAATGTCCAATAAAGTTAACTTTACTACATGCATTTATGTGACTAGAGGCACGTGCGCGTACACACACACACACTGTCCTTTCTTTTTAGTTGTATGTTTGCAGCTTTATCCCAAAGCCCTTACTTATAACAGACAGTGTTTTCTCATCAATATCACTTCTGTACCCCGTCACAGTAAACACAGCTCCAAGGCTACATGCCTACTGGTTTCCATTATTGCCATAGGTATTGATTGAGGCAACCTAAGTTAATAGAATTAGACTTTATATTTCTCCTTTGCTGGGAATTGTGGGATGCACACATTCTCTTTGTCCATACGGACAATGTCACATGAGATTGTAAAGCTGCTCAATGTTATTCTTCCACCATGACAGAGAAATGAGCCGGAGAGTGGAACTAAAATATGAAGGGTCCCTAGGAAAGAGAGTCAGAGTCCTGGTCACACCATACCAAATCCTGACCACCTTGGACTTCTTATTTACACAAAATAATCAATCCTCTTTAATGCTGAAATAAGTCTATGTTGAATTATGTGTATTTATATCAAAAACAAAAACATTAAATGCTACAAGTAGGCGTTAAATTGAAATGTGGCTGTTAAATCTTCATTGATCATAAGACTGTGTCTTTGTGCTTGATTTGCTATGTTAAATGTTTAACTGGAAGAAAGATAATTTAATTTTACTGAACACTAAAAATTGGCAAATTTTTAGATTAGTGGTGCATATTATCATGTTAGATGAATGTTATTACTGCTTCCAGATAATCAGCTACTGACAATTATGCTGTATATGTTTAAAGTATTGGAATTAACATATAGTATTGATAATGAACTTGTGATCTATACTAAGTAAAAAGCACAACACACAGAAGATTGTGGACTTAGGATTACAGACATGATAGATTTTAATAGGTCTAGCAGCCCTTCCTGAACCTCTCCTTGCTTGTCCATGATCACAACCACACCATCCAAATTGCTGCTGCTTTAGTCTGCTGACCATCACCACTTATCTTCCAGCTTTTAATACATTTCAGCAATTGGAAAATTCTTTCCTCTCTGTAATTTTCTATTTTATCTATAAATTCCTTCATTCAACACATTTTTTAGCAGCTCCTAAATGCTATGCAATGAACTTACATACGAAACACTCAATATAACAGAAAGTATATATTTGAGGCCATAACAGTGAATACAAATATTAACATCAAGATCATATAATAATTTAAAATTACAAATTGATTGCAAGAAGGGAAAGAAGTACAATGAAGAAATATGTGAAGCTGACTTGACCCTGTCTCAGAAACAGGAAGACTTCCATGAAGCCAGTGTTTAATCTGAGCTGAAAAGATGAGTGATAATTAACCAAGTAATGAAATATGCCAGTAATAATTAACCAGGTAAAGCCATATCCTAGGAAGAAGTATCCTATTTGAAGTCATTATTTGAAGTCCTTAAGATAGGAAGGACCATGACTCATTCACAGAAATGAAGGATGGCCGTGGCAGAGGCAGAGAATGGCGCACGGTGCCAAGCACCACATCCTAGGTCCCCCACATGCCAGTTTAAAGATTTTAGTCTTTGTCCTAAAGACAATGAAAAGTCTTGCTGTTTGCAACGATGCTGTCAGATTTGCATGTTAGGTTTGCATCACTCTACATACTAGTTAAAATATGAAAAAACATAAGTGATGAGAGGTAAAAATAGAAGATGTAGTTGCAAATGAGGATGCAGTAAGAGAAGTCACTGCAGCATGGATGATGGTAGTGGAGATGGAGATAAAGAGAAGAGTGAAGAAATTTGAGAGACAATGAAGAATGGAATCATAGGATTTTCAGACTCATCGGCTATAAGAGGAGAAACAGAGGATTCTATGATTTTCAGATCTGCTTAAACAACTGGAGAGTTATTTGTAGCATTCATCAAGAAAAGGTTCACAGAAAATAATCAGTTTGGGCAAGATTATAAATCCAATTTTAAATATGATGATTTTCTAATATACAAGTGAATATGTTAGAGATGCTAGTTTGGGATTCCAGAGATTGTGCATTGGAGACATGAATCTGAGAGTGAGGAGTCTAGACTTTGCTATGCTAAGTCACTTCAGTCGTGTCCCTGTGTGACCCCATAGACGGCAGCCCACCAGGCCTCTCCGTCCCTGGGATTCTCCAGGCAAGAACACTGGAGTGGGTTGCCATTTCCTTCTCCAATGCATGAAAGTGAAAAGAGAAAGTGAAGTCGCTCAGTCGTGTCTGACTCCTAGCGATCCCATGGACTGCAGCCTACCAGGCTCCTCTGTCCATGGGATTTTTCCAGGCAGAATACTGGAGTGGGGTGCCATTGCCTTCTCCGAGTCTAGACTTTAAGGTTATTAAAAAATAAAATACAGATTAACTATGTGAGGACATGTATGTATGCATTTATACTAATTATTCTGTCCATCTGCTTGCCTGTCTTTGTCTATCTGATGTCTGTTGCCTTATGTTATTGAGAAGTCCACTTACAGAGTTAGCTTCATGTTATCACTATAAACTGGAACTCAAATTACTTTATTAACTCCTTTAATTTAGAAGTTGGGAAGCTGGATTAAATTGGCTTGAAATCTATGTGGAGAGGGAATAAATTGAAGAATAAGTGACATTATGCTGATAAACATGTCTATTGATGGCACTTAACTTCACTATACTTGATTTGCACTAATTAAATTCAGTAAAACAGAAGCTTGACCACAGATCCATTTTAAGTAAGGTAATTTTTTACTTCTGAGTTCTTGAACTTGGAACTCACTCCCTCACCTCTATATTTCATGGCACTCTCCTACTCTTCAGTTTTTCCTCAACCATTTAATAAGAAATAAACCTCCCAAAGACCTGATAATTGCTACAGTTTCAATGGTTAAACTAATACTTTACTTAAACAGGCTTCCCTGAATCCTCCTGCAATGTAGGACACCTGGGTTCGATTCCTAGGTTGAGAAGATCCCCTGGAGAAGAGCATGGCAACCCACTCCAGTATCCTTGCCGGGAGAATCCCATGGGCAGATGAGCCTGGTGGGCTACAGTCCATGGGGTCACTAAGAGTGGGACACGACTGAGCGACTAACACTTTCACCTACTTACACAAACCTAGCCTGTTCCCTTTCTTCTGGCTTCTCCAGATGCTCTGTGGATATTCTTTCTATGAACAGTCATTTCAGTGACATTCTTAGCATTAAATAAAAAATTCACACCTTCTTGATCTTTCATCGTGTTTACATTTCACCTCTATCATATCACCCTTACCATTTCCTTGAGCCTTCCTGAAAAGCATGAGGAAATAAGTGTACAAGGAATTGAAGGTGGAATCATGACATGGGTTCCACTCCATCTAGAGGACTTCATGATATAAATGTCCCACTCTACTCTCAGAAGGTCCTGGAAGAGGCTACTTCTTTACATGTAAGTTTTTTTCCTAATCTAGAGTTAGACTGAGAGATCCCTTGAATGAAGAGGCCTATATCACTTAACAAAAAGGAAGAGAGTTGGAACAAATTTGAAAATCAGAAATCTATCACGGTGTCCAATACTATGTGATAAAGGTAGTTAAGAATTACAGATGAGATTACAACAGGAATTTTTCAAGATTCTGTACCTTTTGTAAGATGTCATCCTGACTAATTCTAAGTCTCATATTCAATGTCCTTCATTGTCTCTACGTCTTAGACTCCCCTCTTCAAGACACTTGAGTGGGCTTGCTCTCAGAATCCTTGTCAGCATTTGTTTTTCTCGTTGTATTCCCTTCTTTCCTAAGATCTTCAAATTTGCAGAGGTCTCAATGTCATAAAAAGTACAGCTCTTAATTTGTTCCATCCCTGCCAGTTACAACATATTATAACTTTTTATTCACTTTCAAATATCTATTATGAAACGTACTACTTTTTAAAGTCATCTTCAACTCTTCCTCCAAAAATTGTTTTGTAAAGTAAATAAATGTTGACTTTTTTCTTTGCAGTTTTTATCCTTTTCCTTTTGTACTTCTCTGGAGTCCTTTCTTCTTGAAACTCCCATCTTCTCTTTAGTTTTGTGATCCAGAGCTATTTAACTTAGAACTACTTTTCCTGACCCCTCTTCTTCCTTTTCATTTGTCCCCTGTATTTCCTCTCTTGTTCACAAACTAGAGGTTGAGTACCTCTCTCTTTGTTAATCATGTCAAATGTTCTTTCTCTTGAAAAATATTACTGTTCTCATGAAAATTGCTTTTGCTACTCACTGAATTATCCAAATTGTAGCCACCAAGTGCTTATCAAATATTTATCTATGAAAAATCTAGTGTTCACTAAATTACCAATATTGTGGGTGCAATTTAAAACTGATGGTTACTGTATGATTTATATCCAATAAACTGATTTAAACCAGGAGTAAGGGCCCCAAATAGGTAAGTTATATCCCAATATGTCAGTACATGTCTACAGGGCTACTGGACAGTTAGTCAAAGAGGCAGAACCTGAAAGATGCAAGGAGTATCTTACAACTTTCTTGTAAATATAGTATAAAAATTTAGTAAAAATCTATTCTGGGAGACTAATTATTTTAATAAAAAATTTTAATAAAGATACTGAGCTTACAATTCAAATCAGTAAAAGTAAAAATTGATATAATCAGGTCTGGTGTTATATATAATCATATGTTACAATAATATATATGACTGTGGACTACCTACTATTTAGCTCCATGGAAGCTACCCCCATAATATCTATTAGTTATTCAAAAACTAAAAGGTTTGGGGGGGTGGGTTAGAAAATAATCTACCCCCCCCCCTTTTTGGCGCCCTGGGTTTCCCCCCCCGGGTGGGCCCGGGCGGGGGGGGGTGCCCCCCCCCCCCCTCTCTTGTTTTTTTTGGGGGGGCCCCGCCCCCGGGTGCTCCCCCCCCCTCCCCCCCCCCCCTTCTTTTTTTTTTTTTCTTTCCCCCCCCCCCCTCCCCTTTTTTTTTTTCCCCCCCCCCCTCCCCCCCCCCCCCCCCCCCCCCCCCCCCCCTCCCCTTCCCCCTCCCTCTCCTCCCCCCCCCCCCCCCCCCCCCCCCCCCCCCCCCCCCCCCCCCCCCCCCCCCCCCCCCCCCCCCCCCCCCCCCCCCCCCCCCCCCCCCCCCCCCCCCCCCCCCCCCCCCCCCCCCCCCCCCCCCCCCCCTCCCCCCCCCCCCCCCCCCCTCCCAGCATCAGAGTCTTCCAATGAGTCAACTGTTCGCATAGGTGGCCAAAGTACTGGAGTTTCAGCTTTAGCATCTTTCTTCTAAAGAAATCTCAGGGCTGATCTCCTTCACAATGGATTGGTTGGATTTCCTTGCAGTCCAAGGGACTCTCAAGAGTCTTCTCCAACACCATAGTTCAAAAGCATCAATTCTTCAGTGCTTGGCTTTCTTCACAGTCCAACTCTCACATCCATACATGACCACTGGAAAAATCATAGCCTTGACTATATAGCTTACTTGTGTTTAAATTGAGCAGTCTTATTCATCCACTGCGGAGAAGTCAATGGCACCCCATTCCAGTACTCTTGCCTGGAAAATCCCATGGACAGAGGAGCCTGGTGGGCTGCAGTCCATGGGGTTGCGAAGAGTTGGACACGATGAGCGACTTCACTTTCACTTTCCACTTTTATGCATTGGAGAAGGAAATGGCAACCCACTCCAATGTTCCTGCCTGGAGAATCCCAGGGATAAGGGAGCCTGGTGGGCTGCTGTCTATGGGGTCGCACAGAGTTGGATACGACTGAAGTGGCTTAGCAGCAGCAGCAGCATTCATCCACTGACATGTTAGGCAACCATTTTGTATCAACATTTTCAATGATGTCAATTTCATAACTAATTTCTCAGCTCTGAAACAAAAGCTAAATTCTTCCCTCCCAACTCATGTAAACATTACGTTATTCATAAAGTTTTAATCCTATGTTCAAAGTTCTTTTCCTCCCAACAGTTTCTGACAATGAGTCATAGCTGCAGTGCCACCACAACCGGGTCTCAGGGGGTCATAGTCACCACAAGGCAGTGCATTAACTTCACACTGTGGTTTATTAATGGTATTGTCAATAGCCCCATGAGGTATGGGTGTTTGTGAATCCCTGACGTTTCCTGATTACTTGGCTTGCATTCTATTCTTTTACCAAGAATTCCCTCCCACTAAGTTGTCAACAGGAAAAACAGTGCCTAATGGCATGTCATGTAGCTATGCACACAATCATCTTCTATTACCTTAGCATTTTATACTGTACCTTTTAATTTTATTTATTTATTTTTCTTCTGCTGGACTAAAACATGTTAATGATTTTCTAATGTGGTAAGTTATGCATGGAATTATCAAAATGAGTCTGTCAGTTGACACTGTCCTCAAACTCATTAATACCCGTTCAAAATATCTTTAATAAGTTTTATTATTTGCAAATTAGTTTTCTATATGTTAATTTATAATTGGTAGTGTAAAAAGAAGAGTTTGTTCTTTCAGGCAAGATTCGATAACTATGTTGAATAAATGAAAACTGATTACATAGGACAAAATCATTCAACAGGTAAAAAATATTTAATGAGACCTCTTACATACAAAGCATTGGCTTAGGCACTAGCAAATCAGGCAAGAAAATAAATAAGTAGGGTGACTTCTCTGATGGAGCGTCTTTCAGAGGGACTGGCAGAAAGAAAAATTCAAACACACACAGATATACATATAATAACTTTAGACAGCAATGTTTGCTGTAATAAAAGAGTGGAGTGCGCTGGATTAAATAATATGGTGGAAGGAACTGTGGTACTTCCGCTAGAGTGATCAGGAAAGAATTGATGGTATTTGAACTCAGACCTGAATAATGAGAAGGAAGCAATCAAATGCAAGTCTGGGAAAAGAATATTTTGGGCAGAGAAAATTCAAGGGCTTGAAATAAGCATTTTGTTCTGAGAATAGAATGAATAACAATGTAACTGAAGCATAATGAAAAAGGGAGACTGGGTTAGAGATTCCTTTGAAGATGCAGAGAGGGATCCAATCACATTGAACTTGGTGGCCATTTTGTTCTAAATGTGATGTGAAACCCTTTGGCTGTTTTAAGCAGAGGAGTTACATGACTGATTTATGTTTAAAGATGATTCTAGCTATTCTGTGGAAAATGTATTACAGGGAATCAAGAGTGGAATTAGAGAGCTCAGTTGGGAAGTTAATATAGTAGTCCAGGAAAGAGATGATGATGGCTTGGGACAGAGAGGTAGAAATGTTGGTAATACCAATTACTGCACACACACACACACACACACACACACACACATATATATTTGAAGCTTAAACACAATGTAACTTGCTATTGGACCGAATAGGAGGAGTTATGAATAGGAGTGAAGGGTGAGCCCAGAGTTTTTGACTTGAAGAATGCCTGGTAGAAACAGAATTAAAGTGGAGATGTCTGGGGGCAGAACAAGGTTTAGAGGCACAGATCAAGTTACCTATATTCATATGCAAAATATAAAATGCCTGTTAGACATTCATGATGAGAAAACAGCTCAACGGATGAATCTGGAGCCCAAAGGGAGAATTCCAGGCTGGAGACAGTAAATTTGAGAATCAGCAATATATGGCTTTCAGAACTACAGGAAAAATGTGATTAAGACACTAGGAGCATAGGCCAGCTGCACTCTGTATAAAGGCTTCCTCTCTCTCTTCCTTCCTTCCACCCTCCCAGACCCCCATACCCTTCACGATTGCTCAGCTAGAAGTGGTCCTTCTTCAGGCTCCCTTCACTTCATCCCTTTCCCATGTCATGGCACTCTCATGGCACTGACAAGATTTTGCTTTCAATTAATGGCAGCCCACCTCAGTATGAGAATTCTATGGATGGGGAAGCCTGGCTGGCTACAGTCCATGGGATCACAATGAGTCAGACACGACCGAAGGACTGACACTTCATGGCTCTTTTATCTTTATCTCCTTTATGAGACCCTCAGTCAGGAGTCCCACATGGAAGCTTCTGATTTTCTGTTCAGTTTGCCTGGAAATGGTACTTCCTTTCTCCAGCCCTGCGCTTGCCCGAGCATTTTTATCTAGCCTACATTTATTCCTTCCTTCCCCAAACTTTCCCTAACCTCCCAATCTAAACGAGGCTATAGCACAACTCCAGACTCAGGGCTTCCCACAAAAGAAAAGCCAGATCAGATATCCATCACTAAAAAAAATATGCATTCCACACCTGTCTACACGTGATGGTGGGAAATGATTTATATCAAAACACACTGTGCATCTAACTGTATTTCTATATATTTTCACTAAGAAAAATGAGGATTTTTGATTCAATATGTGTATCTGTATGGTGTTTTATATTTAGAAGAGTCCCTTCACAAACATTTAATTAACTTATTAAACTTCTCATACCAGTTAACTATTCAGTTCAGTTCAGTCACTCAGTCATGTGCAACTCTGCAACCCCATGGACTGTAGCACACTAGGCCTTCTTGTCCATCACCAATTCCTGGAGCTTGTTCAAACTCATGTCCATCGAGTCAGTGATGCCATCCAACCATCTTATCCTCTGTCCATTCCCTTCTCCTCCCAACTTCAATCTTACCCAGCATCAGGGTCTTTTCCAATGAGTCAGTTCTTTGCATCAGGTGGCCAAAGTATTGGAGTTTCAGTTTTAGCATCAGTCCTTCCAATGAATATCCAGGACTGATTTCCTTTATGATGGACTGGTTGGATCTCCTTGTAGTCCAAGGGGACTCTCAAGAGTCTTCTCCAACACCACAGTTCAAAAGCATCAATTCTTCAGTGCTCAGCTTTTTTTGTAGTTCAACTATCATATCCATACATGACGACTGGAAAACCATAGCTTTGATTAGATGGACCTTTGTCAGCAAAGTAATGTCTCTGCTTTGTAATACGTGGTCTAGGTTGGTCATAGCTTTTCTTCCAAAGAGCAAGTGTCTTTTAATTTCATGGCTGCAGTCACCATCTGAAGTGATTTTGGAGCCCCCCAAAATAAAGTCTCTCAGTTTCCATTGTTTCCCTGTCTATTTGCCATGAAGTGATGGGACCAGATGCCATGATCTTAGTTTTCTGATGTTGAGTTTTAAGCCAACTTTCTCACTCTCCTCTTTCACTTTCATCAAGGCACTCTTTAGTTCCTCTTCACTTTCTCCTATAAGGGTGGTGTCACCTGTGTATCTCAGTTTATTAATATTTCTCCTGGCAATCTTGGTTCCAGCTTGCACTTCATCCAGCTCAGCATTTCATGTGCTATAGATGACACCACCCTCTTGGCAGAAAGTGAAGAGGAACTAACGAGCCTCTTGATGAAAGTGAAAGTGGAGAGTGAAAAAGTTGGCTTAAGCTCAACATTCAGAAAATGAAGATCATGGCATCTGGTCCCATCACTTCATGGGACATAGGTGGGGAAACAATGGAAACAGTGTCAGACTTTATTTTGGGGGCTCCAAAATCACTGCAGATGGTGACTGCAGCCCTGAAATTAAAATATGCTTACTCCTTGGAAGAAAAGTTATGACCAACCTAGATAGCATATTCAAAAGCAGAGACATTACTTTGCCAACAAAGGTCTGTCTAGTCAAGGCTGTGGTTTTTCCAGTGGTCATGTATGGATGTGAGAGTTGGACTGTGAAGAAAGTTGAGTGCCGAAGAATTGATGGTTTTGAACTGTGGTGTTGAAGAAGACTCTTGAGAGTCCCTTGGACTACAAGGAGATCCAACCAGTCCATCCTAAAGGAGATCAATCCTGGGATTTCTTTGGAAGGAATGATGCTAAAGCTGAAACTGCAGTACTTGGCCACCTTATAAAAGAGTTGACTCATTGGAAAAGACTCTGATGCTGGGAGGGATTGGGGGCAGGAGGAGAATGAGATGGATGAGATGGTTGGATGGCATCACTGACTCAATGGACGTGAGTCTGAGTGAACTCCAGGAGTTGGTGATGGACAGGGAGGCCTGGCGTACTGCAATTTATGGAGTCGCAAAGAATTGGACACCACTGAGTGACTGAACTGAACTGAACTCTGCATATAAGTTAAATAAGCAAGGTGACAATATACAGCCTTGACATACTCCTTTCCCGATTTGGAACCAGTCTATTGTTCCATGTCTGATTCTAATTGTTGCTTCTTGACCTGCATACAGATTTTTCAGAAGGCAGGTAAGATGGTCTGGTAGTCCCATCTCTTGAAGAGTTTTCCACAGTTTGGTGATTTACACAGTCAAAGGCTTTGGCATAGTCAATAAAGCAGAAGTAGATGTTTTTTCTGGAACTCTTTTGCTTTTTCTATGATCAATTGGATGTTGGCAATTGGATCTCTGGTTCCTCTGACTTTTCTAAATCCAGCTTGAACATCTGGAAGTTCATAGTTTATGTACTTTTGAAACCTGATTTGGAGAATTTTGAGCATTATTTTGTTAATGTGTGAGATGAGTGAAACTGTGGTAACATAAACATTCTTTGGCATTCCCCTTCTTTGGGACTGGGATGAAAACTGACCTTTTCCAGTCCTGTGTCCACTGCTGAGTTTTTCAAATTTGCTGGCATATTGAGTGCAACACTTTCATAGCATCATCTTTTAGGATCTGAAATAGCTCAACTGGCATTCCAACACTTCCACTAGCTTTGTTCATAGTGATGCTTCCTAAGGCCCAATTGACTTTGCATTCCAAGATGTCTGGCTCTAGGTGAGTGATCATACCATTGTGGTTATCTGGGTCATGAAGATCTTTTTTGTATAGTTCTTCTGTGTATTATTGCCACCTCTTCTTAATATCTTCTGCTTCTCTTAGGTCCATACTATTTCTGTCTTTCATTGTGCCCATCTTTGCATGAAATGTTCCCTTGGCATCTCTAATTTTCCTAAAGAGATCTCTAGTCTTTCCCATTCTGTTGTTTTCCTCTATTTCTTTGCATTGATCACTAAGGAAGACTTTCTTATCTCTCCTTGCTATTCTTTTGAATGCTGCATTCAAATGAGTATATCTTTCCTTTTTTCCTTTGCCTTTAGCGTCTCTTCTTTTCTTAGCTATTTGTAAGTCCTCCTCAGACAATCATTTTGCCTTTTTGCATTTCTTTTTCTTGGGGATCATTTTGATTACCGCCTCCTGTACACTGCCTCCTCTACAATCAACTGTTAGTATGGTTATACTATAGGGCTTCCCTGGTGGCTCAGTGGTAAGGCTCAATTGCGGCTCAATCCGCCTGCAATGACACAGGTTCGATCCCTGAGTCTGAAAGGTTCCCAGCAACCAGGAACCAGCAACCCACTCCAGTATCCTTGCCTGGGGAATCCCAGGGACATAGTAGCCTGTTGGGCTGCTATGTCCACGGGGTTGCAAAAGAGTTGGATATGACTTAGCAACAAAAACAACAATGATTACACCATGTATGAGAAAAGTAAACATTATGAGACTTTAAAATTTTTATCTAACTTATAGATAGTAGTAGTACTGAGAGCCGGGGAAGGCAATGGCACCCCACCCCAGTACTTTTGCCTGGAAAATCCCATGGACGGAGGATCCTGGTAGGCTCCAGTCCATGGGGTCGCTAAGAGTCGGACAGGACTGAGCGACTTCACTTTCACTTTTCACTTTCATGCATTGGAGAAGGAAATGGCAACCCACTCCAGTGTTCTTGCCTGGAGAATCCCAGGGACGGGGGAGCCTGGTGAGCTTCTGTCTATGGGGTCGCACAGAGTCGGACACGACTGAAGCGACTTAGCATAGCATAGTACTGAGAGCCAGATCCAGAACTCTCCTACGATTGCAATTTTCCTTCCACCCTAACAACTTGTTCAGAAGTCTCATATTTTCACTTTAGCCTTGATTTAATTTTTAATCTTCCTTCCTTTCACCGTGTATATTTACCTTCATACCTTCACAGGTGTTTGCATATACATACTTAAGAGAACAGCTCCCCACTCCAGTATTCTGGCCTGGCGAATTGCAGGGACTTTATAGTCCATGGGGTCGCAAAGAGTCAAATACAACTGAGAGACTTTCATTTTCACTCATTACATAAAGTGGTCAAACAGGCTAGACCATTTGGAAAAGTCGTGGATGAGAAGTGAGAAGGGCAGTATGACCTATAAAATAAAACTCTGTAAAGATCTACCTGAGGTACTGCACTCGAATATAAAACAGTTGAATTCTGGGAATAAGACTGTGCAAGCTAAGTCACTTCAGTTGTGTCCACCTCTGTGCAACCCCAGGACCTGTAGCCCTCCAGGCTCCTCTGTCCATGGGTTTCTCCAGGCAAGAAATCTGGAATGGGTTGCCATGCCCTCCTCCAGGGGAACTTCCCAACCTAGGAATTGAACTCAGATCTTTTGTCTCCTGCATTGGGAAGCGTGTTCTTTACCACTAATGCCACATGGGATTAAGATCACTGGGTATTTAAATAATTGACCTAAAAGTACTACATAGTGGGTAAAATAAAGTTTACATCTTAACACCTCATTGTTACATAATCTCTTTCAAGTTTCTTCAATTGCATTTAATTTTTCTTTTTTTTTTTTTTTTTTGGTTTTACTTCTTTTTTTAATTAATTTATTTTAATCGGAGGCTAATCACTTCACAATATTGTATTGGTTTTGCCATACATCAACATGAATTCCCCGTGGGTATACACATGTTCCCAATCCTGAACCCGCCTCCCACCTCCCCTCCCCATACCATCCCTCTGGGTCATCCCACTGCACCAGCCCCAGGCATCCTGTATCCTGCATCGAACCTAGACTGGTGATTTGCTTCTTATATGATATTATACATGTTTCAATGCCATTTTCCCATATCATCCTGCCCTCACCCTCTCCCACAGAGTCCAAAAGACTGTTCAATACATCTGTGTCTTTTGTGCTGTCTCGCATACAGGGTTATCATTACCATCTTTCTAAATTCCATATATATATATATATATGTAGCATTAGTATACTGTATTGGTGTTTTTCTTTCTGGCTTACTTCACTCTGTATAATCAGCTCCAGTTTCATCTACCTCATTAGAACTGATTCAAATGTATTCTTTTTAATGGCTGAGTAGTACTCCATTGTGTATATGTACCACAGCTTTCTTATCCATTCATCTGCTGATGGACATCTAGGTTGCTTCCATGTCCTGGCTATTATAAACAGTGCTTAATTGCATTTAATTTTAAGTAATTGTATTCCCAGTAGGTATAATTAAGGTACAAGTAGACAACAAACAAGTTATTTTCTGATGCTCAGGTTGTAGAAGGCCTAGAAAACAACTCAGAATTATATTCTCCACATTCAGTACAAATGTTAAGAGCATTCTTAAAATATTGACCAAGAGTGGGATGTCTTATATTTAAAAAAAATTTATTTTATTTCAAATTAAATATTGCCTAGTGAGAGCCAGTTTTTAAGGCACATAGAAATACCCAGTTAGAAAAATTTTCAGTTATCCTGAGATAATTTTTTGTCATCTAGATAAATTCTAAAGGGAAAAAATTTACCCATATATTTTATTCACTAGTCCCAAAGTCATCAAAAAGGGACATGATCTCTGTAATTTACCTGTTCACCAAGTAAGAGAATTATATTAATTATAACAAATATTCATAGGTGCATAATAGAAAAAGGATTGACTTTGAATCAGACAGCACTGAGTTTAATTTGATCTGCCCACTCAACTTATTAGAAGATTAGCTTTTGAGTAGTTAACTTCCATGTAACTCACTTTCATAATTTGCAAAATGAGACAAAAGCACCACTTCTACATAGTTATTATTATAATTAATGTTAAAATACAAAATGAACCATACAAAACAAGACACTATAGGAAAGGGTCATTGTGTAGATAAGATTAACATTCACAATATAAGGCTCACAATATCTAGTATTTTACCTGGCCCCTAATAAGCCCTTGATAAATATTTGTTGAAGAAGGCAAACTGGTTGTCTAAGGAGGCCTTAAACATGTCTGGGAAAAGAAGAGAAGCAAAAGGCAATATAGAAATGGAAAGACAATACCCAACTGAATGCAGAGTTTCAGAGAAGAGCAAGAAGACATAAGAAAGCCTTAAGTAAAAAATGCAAAGAAATAGAGGAAAACAATAGAATGGGAAAGACTAGAGATCTCTTCAAGAAAATTAGAGATACCAAGGACACATTTCATGCAAGGATGGGCATGATACAGGAGGCATGATAAAGGACAGAAACAGTAAGGACCTAACAAAGGTAGAAGAGATTAAGAAGAGGTGGCAAGAATTCACAAAATAATAATAATTTCATGGCTGCAGTCACCATCTGCAGTGATTTTGGAACCTCAAAAAATAAAGTGCCCTGCTGTTTCCATTGTTTCCCCATCTATTTGCCATGAAGTGATGGGACCAAATGCCATGATCACAGTTTTCTGAATGTTGAATTTTAAACTAACTTTTTCACTCTCCTCTTTCACTTTCATCAAGAGACGCTTTAGTTCTTCTTCCATTTCTGCCATAAGTGTTGTGTCATTATTGTATCATCAATAATCTGAGATTATTGATATTTGTCCTGGCAGTCTTTATTCCAGCTTGTGCTTCATCCAGTCCAGCATTTCTCATGATGTACTCTGCATTTAAATTAAATAAGCAGGATGACAATATACAGCCTTGACATATTCCTTTCCTGATTTGAAACCAGTCTGTTGTTCCATGTCCATTTCTAACAGTTGCTTCTTGACCTGCATACACATTTCTCAGGAGGCAGGTCAGGTGGTCTGGTATTTCCATCTCTTTCAGAATTTTCCAGTTTGTTGTGATACACACAGTCAAAGGCTTTGGCATAGTCAATAAAGCAGAAGTAGATGTTTTTCTGGAACTCTCTTGCTTTCTCCATGATCCAAAGGGTGTTGGCAATTTGATCTCTGGTCCCATCACTTCATGGAAAATAGAAGGGGAAAAAGTATAAGCAGTGACAGATTTTATTTTCCTGGTTTCCATAATCACCGTGGACTGTGACTGCAGCCATGAAATTAAAAGACAATTGCTCATTGGAAGGAAAGCTATGAGAAACCTAGACAGAGTATTAAAAAGCAGAGACATTGCTTTGCCAACAAAAATCTGTATAGTCTAAGCTATGGTTTTTCCAGTAGTTATTTATGGATGTGAGATTTGGACTGTAAAGGAAGCTGAGCATGAAGAATTGATGCTTTCCAACTGTGGTGTTAGAGAAGGCTCTTGAGAGTCCTGGACTGCCAGGAGATCATTCCAGTCAATGCTAAAGGAAGTCAACCTTGAATATTCACTGGAAGGACTGATGCTGAAGCTCCAGTACTTTGGCCACCTAATGCCAAGAGCTGACTCATTGGAAATGACAGACTTAGGGACTGAACAACAACAACAACAAATATTTGTTGAATGAGTGAATACTAGAAACTGCTAACTGCCATACAGAAAAGACAACCCAGTGTTTCAACAGTTCATCACATGAACAAAACATCCATCCCATTTCATTCGACAAATATGTGTATCAAATGCCTGGTCTGTCTTGGGCACTGTGTGGGTACAGTAGATATGTGTAACTTTCAAACAAATTAGTAAAAGAGATTCCTGAATAGGCAATTTCCATACACTGTGATGAATTCAGTAAGCACAAGAATAATATGAACTTCTAGGAAGCTCCCAACTCGTTTTGAGGAATTTGTTAAGTCTTCTCCAAGAATGACTGAGATGGATGAGCCTGTACAAAAATAGCAGAAGAACTGGGGTGATGAAAGCATATTATAGGTGGAGGTAACATGTAAACACTAGAAAAAACTTGCTCCTTATGGGCCTGCAGAGCTACAGTGAGGCAATTATACACCGTTAAAACACTTGCTCATTTCTGTCAGTTTGTGTCACTCTCTGGATCCCTCAACCACTAGTGCTCTCACTTGTATCCAGACTGACCTTTAGCAGATCACCAGCTCTATCTTCTTCTACCTTCTCAGCTTTGAGGTTGTGACAGTTCCTGTAAGGAGGTCAATCCAGTCAATCCTAAAGGAAATCAACCCTGAATATTCATTGAAAAGGCTGATGCTGAAGCTCTAATACTTTGGCCACCTGATGTGAAGAGCCAACTCATTGGAAAAGACCCCAATGCTGGGAAAGACTGAGGGCAGGAGAAAGGGATGACAGAGGATGAGATGGTTGGATGGTATCATCAACTCAATGGATATGAGTTTGCACAAATTCCGGGAGATGGTGAAGGACAGTGAAGCCTGGTGTGCTGCAGTCCATGGGGCCACAAAGAGTCAGACATGACCTAGCAAGTGAATAACAACAAGGACTATTCCTGCTGTTATCTGACATCAATTCCTGACCCTTCTCTGGCTCCCTTCCTATGCACTGCTCTTGGCATGAAGACAACAGTTTGCCCGTGCAGGCTGGTGATACACTTGATCTTCAGACACCATCCCAGCCTAAGCTGTGGGGGTAAAAATGGTCCTGATGCCCTTAACCTTGGAGCCTTTTTGGTTTTTTATTAATTGAGGAGATATGTTTGAAGTTCCTTTTTTTATGCCAGACACCATCATAGATACTGGGGCATCAAAACAACTTGTCCTTCAGGAGCTCATTATCCAGCTAGGTAAATGACATGAGAACAAATGAATAGCACAGCAAGAGAGACACTGATGAAAATCTGTGCAAAGGTCTAATAACAGAGACAAGGCTTATCAAGCAGTCAGTTTACTAATGCAAACAAATGAGAGGGCAGTTGAGCATCTATACCACAAATGCCTGCATCAGGCATCACGGTGTTGTTTTTTGTTTATTTATAGCTAAATCAACCCGTTTATATTGCAGAATCAGTTTTGCAGCTTTCTTGACTCTGAATTTCAGATAAATGATTCAGAATATTTGATTCTAACTTAATAACTCATTTTATTTTTTGAACAGAACTCAATGTGGAAGATGGCGGAGGAATAGGACAGGGAGACCACTTTCTCCCCCACAGATTCATCAAAAGAACACTTAAACGCTAAGTAAATTCCACAAAACAACTTCTGAATGCCAGCAGAGGACATCAGGCACCCAGAAAAGCAGCCCATTGTCTTTGAAAGGAGGTAGGAAAACATATACGGGGAAGGCAGTGGCACCCCACCCCAGTACTTTTGCCTGGAGAATCCCATGGACGGAGGATCCTGGTAGGCTCCAGTCCATGGGGTCGCTGAGAGTCGGACACGACTGAGCGACTTCACTTTCACTTTTCACTTTCATGCATTGGAGAAGGAAATGGCAACCCACTCCAGTATTCTTGCCTGGAGAATCCCAGGGACAGTGGAGCCTGGTGGGCTACCGTCTATGGGGTCGCACAGAGTCGGACACGACTGAAGCGACTTAGCAGCAGCAGGAAAACATATAAAAGATAAAAAAAGAGACAAAAGAGGTAGGGATGGACCTACATCCTGGGAAGGGAGTCTTAAAAAGATAGAAGATTCCAAACACCAGGAAACACTCTCACTGCCGACTCTGTGGCGAGCCTTGGAACCACAGAGGGCAACATAACTTGGAGAAAAAAATAAATAAGTAATGAAAACCCACAGATTACGTGTCCAATGATAACTCCCCCAGCGGAAAAGCAGCGCAGATGCCTGTACCTGCCACTAGCAAGCGGGGGCTGGGCAGGGAGGCGCAGGCTGCGTTGCTTAGAGTAAGGACCAGGCCTGAATGCCCCGAGGGCAATCTGAGGGAAATAACTTGGGCTAGCAAACCAGACTGTCGGATAGCTACCACGCGAAAAGCCCTAACCTAAGACACCGCCAGGCCTGCTCACAGAACAAAGGACTGTAGAGATAGTCGGCTGCAGACTGACTGAAGAGACCAGCAAACAGAAGAAGCTGAAACAGAGGGAACTGCCTTGGAAGTGACAGGTGCAATAGATTAAAACCCTGTAGGTAGTACCAACTACATAGGAAGGGGCCTATAGATCTTGAGAAATATATAAGCCGAACCAAGGAACTATCTGAAAATGAACTGACCCCACACTGCCCACAACAACACCAGAGAAAGTCCTAGATATATTTTTACTATTTTTACAATCATTCTTTTTTAAAAATGTTTTAAAATTTTGAGTCCTCTATTACTCCTTTAATTTTCATTTTTATAACCTACTATTACTTTGCAAAAAAAAGACCCTATTTTTTAAAGCAAACTTCCTATAAATTTTAAAATAATTTTTGTTACTTTTTTTTTCTTTTCTTTAAAATTGTATTTTTGAAAATCCAACCTCTACTCCAGATTTTTAATCTTTGCTTTTTGGTATTTGTTATCAATTTTGTACCTTTAAGAACTCAATCTTCAGTACCCAGTTTTACTTGGAAGCGAGATTACTGGCTTGACTGCTCTCTCCCCATTTGGATTCTCCCTTTTCTCCACAAGGTCGCCTCTATCCCCTCCCTCCCCCTTCTCTTCTCTAACCAACTCTGTGAATCTCTTTGTGTGTTCCAGATGGTGGAGAACACTTAGGGAACTAATTACTGGCTGGATCTGTCTCTCTCCTTTTGATTCCCCCCTTTATCCTCCTGGTCACCTCTGTCTCCTTCCTCCTTCTTCTCTTCTCTATATAACTCTGTGAACATCTCTGAGCGGTCCAGACTGTGGAGTGCATATAAGGAAGTGATTACTGGCTAGCTTGCTCTCTCCTCTTTTGATTCCCCCTCATCTCATTTGCGGGGAAGGCAATGGCACCCTACCCCAGTACTCTTGCTTGGAAAATCCCATGGATGGAGGAGCCTGGTAGGCTGCAGTCCATGGGGTCGCTAAGAGTCAGACATGACTGAGCGACTTCCCTTTCACTTTTCACTTTCATGCACTGGAGAAGGAAATGGCAACCCACTCCAGTGTTCTTGCCTAGAGAATCCCAGGGACGGGGGAGCCTGGTGGGCTGCCGTCTATGGGGTCGCACAGAGTCAGACACGACTGAAGCGACTTAGCAGCAGCAGTAGCAGCATCTCATTTGGGTCACCTCTAACTCCCTCCTCCCTCTTCTCTTCTCCATGTAACTCTATCAACCTCTCTAGGTGTCCGTCACTGTGGAGAAACTTTTCATCTTTAACTTAGATGTTTTATCAATGGTGCTGTATAGATGGAAAAGTCTTGAGACTACTGTAAAAATAAGACTGAAAAGCAGAAGCAGGAGGCGTAGTCTAAATCCTGAGAACACCAGAGAACTCTTGACTCCAGGGAACAATAATTGACAGGAGCTCATCAAATGCCTCCATAACTACACTGAAACCAAGCACCACCCAAGGGCCAACAAGTTCCAGAGCAAGACATACCATGCAAATTCTCCAGCAACACAGGAACACAGCCCTGAGCTTCAGTATACAGGCTGCCCAAAGTTACTCCAAACCCATTGACATCTCATGACTCATTACTGGACACTTCATTGCACTCCAGAAAGAAGAAATCCAGCTGCACCCACCAGAACACCGACACAAGCTTCCCTAACCAGGAAACCTTGACAAGCCACCCGTACAACCCCACCAACAGCGAGGAAACTCTACAAGAGAACTCCACAAACTGCCAGAATACAGAAAGGCCACCCCAAACTCAGCAATTTAAACAAGAGTAAGAGACAGAGGAATGCCCAGCAGGTAAAGGAACAGGATAAATGCCCACCAAACCAAACAAAAGAGGAAGAGATGGGGAATCTACCTGATAAAGAATTCCGAATAATGATAGAGAAAATGATCCAAAATATTGAAATCAAAATGGAATCACAGATAAATAGCCTGGAGACAAGGATTGAGAAGATGCAAGAAAGGTTTAACAAAGACCTGGAAGAAATAAAAAAGAGAGTCAATATATAATGAATAATGCAATAAATGAGATCAAAAACACTCTGCAAGCAACAAATAGTAGAATAACGGAGGCAGAAGATAGGATTAGTGAATTAGTAGAATGGTAGAAATAAATGAATCAGAGAGGAAAAAAGAAAAATGAATTAAAAGAAATGGGGACAATCTCAGAGACCTCCAGAATGATATTAAACGCACCAATATTCAAATCATAGGAGTCCCAGAAGAAGAAGACAAAAACAAAGACCATAAGAAAAGTCTTGAGGAGATAATAGTTGAAAACTTCCCTAAAATGGGGAAGGAAATAATCACCCAAGTCCAAGAAACCCAGAGAGGCCCAAACAGGATAAACCCAAGGCCAAACACTCCAAGACACACTCTAATCAAATTAACAAAGATCAAACACAAAGAACAAATATTAAAAGCAGCAAGGGAAAAACAACAAATAACACACAAGGGGATTCCCATAAGGATAACAGCTGATCTTTCAATAGAAACTCTTCAGGCCAGGAATGGCAAGACATACTTAAAGTAATGAAAGAAAATAACCTACAACCCAGATTACTGTACCCAGCGAGGATCTCATTCAAATATGAAGGAGAAATCAAAAGCTTTACACAGAAGCAAAAGCTGAGAGAATTCAGTACCACCAAACCAGCTCTCCAACAAATGTTAAAGGATCTTCTCTAGACAGGAAACACAAAAAGGGTGTATAAACTCGAACCCAAAACAATAAAGTAAATGGCAACAGGATCATACTTATCAATAATTGCATTAAATGTAAATGGGTTGAATGCCCCAACCAAAAGACAAAGACTGGCTCATTGGATACAAAAACAAGACCCTGTATATATATGTTGTCTATAAGAGACCCACCTCAAAACAGGGGACACATAAAGACTGAAAGTGAAGGGCTGAGAAAAGATATTCCATGCAAATAGAGACCAAAAGAAAGCAGGAATAGCAATACTCATATCTGATAAAATAGACTTTAAAACAAAGGCTGTGAAAAGAGACAAAGAAGGACACTACATAATGATCAAAGGATCAATCCAAGAAGAAGATATAACAATTATAAGTATATATGCACCCAACATAGGAGCACCACAATATGTAAGACAAATGCTAACAAGTATGAAAGGGGAAACTAACAATAACACAATAATAGTGGGAGACTTTAATACCCCACTCACACCTATGGATAGATCAACTAAACAGAAAATTAACAAGGAAACACAAACTTTAAATGATACAATAGACCAGTTAGACCTAATTAAGACCTAATTATATCTATAGGACATTTCACCCCAAAACAATGACTTTCACCTTTTTCTCAAGTGCACATGGAACGTTCTCCAGGATAGATCACATCCTGGGCCATACATCTAGTCTTGGTAAATTCAAAAAAATTGAAATCATTCCAAGCATCTTTTCTGACCACAATGCAGTAAGATTAGATCTCAATTACAGGAGAAAAACTATTAAAAATCCCAACATATGGAGGCTGAACAACACTCTGGGGAGACTGTAAAAGTAGTGCTAAGGGGAAACTTCATAGCAGTACAGGCATACCTCAAGAAACAAGAAAAAAAGTCAAATAAATAACCTAACTCTACATCTAAAGCAACTAGAAAAGGAAGAAATGAAGACCCCAGAGTTAGTAGAATGAAATAAATCTTAAAAATTAGGGCAGATATAAATGCAAAAGAAACAAAAGAGACCATAGCAAAAATCAACAAAGCCAAAAGCTGGTTCTTTGAAAGGAAAATAAAATTGACAAACCATTAGCCAGACTCATCAAGAAACAAAGGGAGAAAAATAAAATCAATAAAATTAGAGATGAAAATAGAGAGATCACAACAGACAACACAGAAATGCAAAGAATCATAAGAGACTACTATCAGCAATTATATGGCAATAAAATGGACAACGTGGAAGAAATGGATACATTCTTAGAAAAGTACAACTTTCCAAAACTGGACCAGGAAGAAATAGAAAATCTTCACAGACCCATCACAAGCACAGAAATTGAAACTGTAATCAGAAATCTTCCAACAAACAAAAGCCCAGGTCCAGACGGCTTCACAGCTGAATTCTACCAAAAATTTAGAGAAGAGCTAACACCTATCCTACTCAAACTCTTCCAGAAAATTGCCGAAGACAGTAGACTTCCAGACTCGTTCTATGAGGCCACCATCACCCTAATACCAAAACCTGACAAAGATGCCACAAACAAAGAAAATTACAGGCCAATATCACTGATGAATATAGATGCAAAAATCCTTAACAAAATTCTAGCAATCAGAATCCAATAACACATTAAAAAGATCATACACCATGACCAAGTGGGCTTTATCCCAGGGATGCAAGGATTCTTCAATATCTGCAAATCAATCAATGTAATATACCACATTAACAAATTGAAAAATAAAAGCCATATGATTATCTCAATAGATGCAGAGAAAGCCTTTGACAATATTCAACATCCATTTATGATAAAAACTCTCCAGAAAGCAGGAATAGAAGGAACATACCTCAACATAATAAAAGCTATATATGACAAACCCACAGCAAACATTATCCTCAATGGTGAAAAATTGAAAGCATTGCCCCTAAAGTCAGGAACAAAACAAGGGTGCCCACTCTCACCACTACTATTCAACATAGTTTTGGAAGTTTTGGCACCAGCAATCAGAGCAGAAAAAGAAATAAAAGGAATCCAGATTGGAAAAGAAGAAGTAAAACTCACTGTTTGCAGATGACATGATCCTCTACATAGAAAACCCTAAACACTCCACCAGAAAGTTACTAGAGCTAATCAATGAATATAGTAAAGTTGCAGGATATAAGATTAATACACAGAAATCCCTTGCAGCAAAAAGAATAAAATACTTAGGAATATATCTACCTAAAGAAACTAAAGGCCTATATATAGAAAACTATAAAACACTGGTGAAAGAAATCAAAGAAGACACTAATAGATGGAGAAATATACCATGTTCATGGATCAGAAGAATCAATATAGTGAAAATGAGTATACTACCCAAAGCAATCTACGGATTCAATGCAATCCCTATCAAGCTACCAACGGTATTTTTCACAGAGCTAGAACAAATAATTTCACAATTTGTATGGAAATACAAAAACCTTGAATAGCCAAGGCAATCTTGAGAAAGAAGAATGGAACTGGAGGAATCAACCTGCCTGACTTCAGGCTTTACTACAAAGCCACAGTTATCAAGACAGTATGGTACTGGCACAAAGACAGAAATATAGATCAATGGAACAAAATAGAAAGCCCAGAGATAAATCCACACACCTATGGACACCTTATCTTTGACAAAGGAGGCAAGAATATACAATGGAGAAAAGACAATCTCTTTCACAAGTAGTGCTGGGAAAACTGGTCAACCACTTGTAAAAGAATGAAACTAGAACACTTTCTAACACCATACACAAAAATAAACTCTAAATAGATTAAAGATCTAAACGTAAGACCAGAGACTATAAAAATCCTAGAGGAGAACATAGGCAAAACACTCTCTGACATACATCACAGCAGGATCCTCTATGACCCACCTCCCAGAATATCGGAAATAAAAGCAAAAATAAACAAATGGGACCTAATTAAAATTAAAAAGCTTCTGCACAACAAAGGAAACTATAAGCTACATGAAAAGACAGCCTTCAGAATGGGAGAAAATAATAGCAAATGAAGCAATAGACAAACAACTAATCTCAAAAATATACAAGCAACTCCTGCAGCTCAATTCCAGAAAAATAAACAACCCAATCAAAAAATGCACCAAAGAACTAAATAGACTTTTCTCCAAAGAAGACATACAGATGGCTAACGAACACATGAAGAGATGCTCAACATCACTCATTATCAGAGAAATGCAAATCAAAACCACAATGAGGTACCATTTCACACCAGTCAGAATGGCTGTGATCCAAAAGTCTACAAGCAATAAATGCTGGAGAGGGTGTGGAGAAAAGGGAACCCTCTTACACTGTTGGTGGGAATGCAAACTAGTACAGCTACTATAGAGAACAGTATGGAGATTCCTTAAAAAACTGGAAATAGAACTGCCTTATGACCCAGAGATCCCACTGCTGGGCATACACACTGAGGAAACCAGAATTGAAAGAGACACGTGTACCCCAGTGTTCACTGCAGCACTGTTTATAATAGCCAGGGCATGGAAGCAACCTAGATGTCCATCAGCAGATGAATGGATAAGAAAGCTGGGGTACATATACACAATGGAGTATTACCCAGCCATTAAAAAGAACACATTTGAATCAGTTCTAATGAGGTGGATGAAACTGGAGCCTATTATACAGAGTGAAGTAAGCCAGAAAGAAAAACACCAGTACAGTATATTAATGCATATATATGGAATTTAGAAAGATGGTAACGATAACCCTGTATGTGAGACAGCAAAAGAGACACAGATGTATAGAACAGTCTTTTGGACTCTGTGGGAGAGGGAGAGGGTGGGATGATTTGGGAGAATGGCATTGAAACATGTATAATATCATATAAGAAATGAATCGCCAGTTCAGGTTCGATGCAGGATACAGGATGCTTGGGGCTGGTGCACTGGGATGACCCAGAGGGATGGTATGGGGAGGGAGGTGGGAGGGGCGTTCAGGATGGGGAACAAGTGTACACCCGTGGGGATTCTTGTTGATGTATGGCAAAACCAATACAATATTGTAAAGTAATTAGCCTCCAATTAAAATATATAAATTTAAATGAAAATAAAAGAACTCAGTGTGTTGATTTTTTTTTTTTTTTTTTTTTTTTTTGCGTGGGAGTGAGTGGCAGCGAGGAGAAGGCAATGGCACCCCACTCCTGTACTCTTGCCTTGGAAATCCAATGGATGGAGGAGCCTCGTAGGCTATAGTCCATGGGGTCACTAAGAGTCAGACACAACTGAGCGACTTCACGTTTACTTTTCACTTTCAAGCATTGGAGAAAGAAATGGCAACCCACTCCAGTGTTCTTGCCTGGAGAATCCCAGGGACAGAGGAGCCTTGTGAGCTTCCATCTATGGGGTTACACAGAGTCGGACATGACTGAAGCGACTTAGCAGCAGCAGTAGTAGGGTGACAGAGAAGAGAAACTCCATCCTTGTGGGAATGCATGTGATAAAATTTGAACAAAAAAGTGACAGAAATCCATTAATTAAATGGATCCATTTAAAAACTGACATAAATCCATTCTTTAAAATAGGATATTGTATGCAATTTGCCAATGACATTTTCGTTCACATTGATTTATCTTTGTAAGAAAAAAAATGACTTCTGGCATGAATTACAATTTATTTAAAAGAAATAGTTCCTAATTCACATGACTTGTCACCATTTGCACTGGTGGATGAGTAACTAAATTCCTATTTTGTGTTTGATGCCACATGAGGTCCTGGTGGAAATGAAATGGATGGCAGGGCCCTTTCCTGAAGGAGCTGTCAGTCTAATCACAGAGATTCAGCTTGTTCTGTTGTGGTGTGGCAAAGGGCTCCTCTAAGTCAGGCTGGGCCCAGCAGGGAGAGGAGCTGTGGAAGGTTTTCTGGGCCAGAGGGGTAACCTGAATTGAGCTTTGGAAGCAAATTCTACCATTACTGAACCCCCATTCAATGTTGACCTCATATTTTTATTCAGCTCTTTGTTCAGTGGTCTGGGGTAGCTTTATCGATGGTACTGGCATATGTGGAGTTTGGAAGTGAATCAGTTTGAAACCAGGGTATGGACCCGTTCACCTACTCTGATGGGTGAAGGCTGTGGAACACAGAGAAGACTGCCCATTTGGTTCTTCTTTAAATAAGGTGCCACTAATTCTTAAAGAGAAAGCTACAAGCACAATGCAATTCTGCAGATGGCAGAGGTGATGGGATGGAACCAGGAGAGGATATTCTATCTCCAGTGAAGCTGAAAAGGGGCCTGGTCAAATCCTTCTTCTCCTCTAAGTGCAGTTTTTTTCTCTATTACCAGAGAAAGGATCACATTTAATATTAACACATTTTGACTACTGTCCTTATTCTTGTAGTCATTTTCCTACATTCCTGAGAATGTGTAGATGTGTAATAATTCTGGTGTTTGGTATTTCAAAAGAATAACGTTCTTTGTTCAGCCATGTAGAAAGGAAGACCCAAGAGTAACCTGCTTACTATGCTTTTAATTATAAGTAAGAAGCATCATCTGTGCAGTCAAAGCAATTAGAAATAGGGTTGCACATAGCATAGATCTCACCTACATCCATCTGCAAGTCACTGTTGTCTCTATGTAGGGGGCTATGTTATACTTCCTGACCATACTCCTCAGCTACTCGCTACCGTGTCTGCCACCACAATTTGGATATTTCACAGACACAGCAGTCTCAGCATCTGCACTTACAACTTATTGCCCCAAACTTCCTTGTCATCTTATGTTTCATAATATTGTTGATAGATGCTACTACCCACTAAGGTCTTGAAGCCAGAACTTTAGGAATTCCCACCATCTCTTCTACTATCTCTCCCATGACCTGTCCTATTAACTCTTAATAAAGTAAGCATTGAATCAGAGTGAAGGCCTGTCATTCCATCATAAATGTCTCTCAGACAAGTCTCTTCATCCTATTGATTCTGATTAGACAGGAATACTTCAAGCCTATAATCTAGTTCCATGGCTCCACAGTCAAGCTTTTATGATGTAATTGATGACATTATCCTCCTGGTTAAGGCAGCTTCTTATGAGCTACAGGACAAAGTCTAAAATTACTTACTTAATACGTTCTGTGCTGCTCTTCCTAACCTGGTCTCAGCTCTTAGTCCTCATCTGCTCCCCCTCTTCCTAGGGGGAAACTCTACTCTGGAAACACTGGAAGCTCTGCACCACGTTTCCTTATCTCTGATTACTCCCTTAAAGCTCTCAATGTCAGCTCAGACCTGATCTCCTTTAGGAAATTTTCCTGGACCCCAGGCTGGCTAGAGACCCTCTTTCATCCTCCTTTAGCACCTCTCTCTCTTAGCCAGTGTGTTCCAGTACTTCCTTTTCTCATCTGTCCTTTCCTATGGGCTCCTTAAGGTCACGAGTGATGATGTGTTTTTATCTGTCTTTAGCACCTCCTGGACTTCCCAGGTGGTGCGAGTGGTAAAGAATCTGCCTGCCAATGCAGGAAATGTAAGAGATGCAGGTTCGACCCCTGGGTCAGGAAGATACCCTGGAGAGGGGCATTGCAACTCACTCCAGTATTCTTAACTGGGAAACCCACGGAGAGATGAACCTGATGTGCTATAGTCCATGGGGTCGCACAGAGCTGGACACAACTGAAGCAACTTTGCACACGTGCATGTTGGGTTTTGCGCAGTCCAGGTGCTCAATAAGGGCTCTTTGTGTTAAGGCATAGATGCATGAGTGGATGAATGAGTAAGTGAAAGAGCTGGATTATGATTAGCTGTAGAATGAACTCCAAGTAAAAAATAATGCTGAATACACAGAATCCAACCTTCACACAAGCTCCTTATGACATCCTAAAGACTCCATTACTGATGTTCCCTGTGACCGCTAATGAGTCACTTAATCTCTCATCTGTAAAGCTTAATTAGTGCTTCAGCAATAAGTGCAAGCCCATAAAATGCTAGGTGTTCAATTCATTGCTTCGGAAACACCATCACACTCATAGTCATTTGGAATAAAACTATTAGATGGGCAACTATACTCCATTTTCAATTAAAAATGCTAGATTCTCTCTTCTCTGAAATATATTTAATGGCAGCTGTCTCCCAACTGTTCCTGAAGATGCCTCAGCTTCAAACATGGGGATATTACTACATCAGAGATGCAAAAGCCTTTAATTCCACAGCAAGCTTCCATGATGCCTGAACCTGGGGGTGGGTGCAGGCTAAGTAATCAGAGGGAATGAAGCGGGGCAAACATGCAGTTCTCCTAAGGGAAACAGTCAAGGGGCTGGTAGTCAGAAAGCCAGCAATTTTACATTTTCTTTACTGGACCTGAATCATTGCACTGATGATTCCTCTCCAATGCAGGGGAAAGAAAATGGAGTGTGTACTTCCCACAGCCTTTAACCAACTAGGGAATTAAGGAAAGTGTACATTAAAAAAAAAGTTTAAAGCTACATATAGAGATGACATGGTATTAAAATATTCAGTTCAAGCCAGTCCAACAAGCCTGTTTTTGAGGTTCTACTGTCTACATTCAGTGCTATGGGAGGACCACTGATGAATGGATGAGAAATAGCTCCAAGCCTCTGCAGTTTCACATAAGTAAAGGTAGAATGTGTCACTAACATAAATGAACCTGTTTTAATGACTATATGGAAATACAAAGTATTGTAGGAAGAGCAAAGAGCAAAGTAATTTCTGACTTGAGATGTAGGAAAAGCTTTGCAGAGAGTGTAGCATCTAGTGGTCTGGGCAGGCTTCCAAGCTGAAGCCTTCATCCCTACTTCATTCTGAAAAAAAAAAGAAAAAAAAAAAACAACCCTGAGAAATGAAGATTAACGGTGTATGGCAAAGTATCGCCATAATGACTGAAGACACTGAGCTGGGAGACGAGTCTAATGGAGAGCTGTTACGCCTCCATGGGGAACAGGCTGCCAGGTGACTGCCAGCCTGAACTCATGACAGTTTTCACCCTGAAAAGACAGATCACTCCCTGCAGAAGAAAGGTAAAGATGAGTTGATCCTCGTTATTCCTCCAAAACTTCCCAATCAGAGAAATCACTCTACATCCTCAGAGAGAAGCCCAGAACCACACTAATTAAGCTCCCTCTAAGGAAGGAAGCTAGAGCCAGACATCCTGGAATGTGAAGTCAATGTGGGCCTTAGGAAGCATCACTATGAACAAAGCTAGTGGAGGTGATGGGATTCCAGTTGAACTATTTCAAATCCTGAAAGATGATGCTGTGAAAGTGCTGCACTCAACATGCCAGCAAATTTGGAAAACTCAGCAGTGGCCACAGGACTGGAAAAGGTTAGTTTTTATTCCAATCCCAAAGAAAGGCAAGGCCAAAGAATGCTCAAACTACTGCACAATTGTACTCATCTCACATGCTAGCAAAGTAATGCTCAAAATTCTCCAAGCCAGGCATGTTATGGTTCACCAGTACATGAACCATAAACTTCCTGATGTTCAAGCTGGATTTAGAAAAGGCAGAGGAACCAGAGATCAAATTGCCAACATCCATTGGATCATGGAAAAAGCAAGAGAGTTCCAGAAAAAAACATCTATTTCTGCTTTATTGACCATGCCAAAGCCTTTGACTGTGTGGATCACAGCAAACTGTAGCAAATTCTTTAAGAGATGGGAATACCAGACCACCTGACCTGCCTCTTGAGAAATCTGTATTCAGGTCAGGAAGTAACAGAACTGGACATGGAACAACTGACTGGTTACAAATTGGGAAAGGAGTACGTCAAGGCTGTATATTGTCACTGTACTTATTTAACTTCTATGCAGAGTACATCATGTGAAATGCTGAACTTCTTGAATCACAGGCTGGTATCAAGACTGTCAGGAGAATTATCAACAATCTCAGATATGCAGATGACACCACTTTAATGGCAGAAAGTGAAGAAGAACTAAAGACCTTCTTGATGAAGGTGAAAGAAGAAAGTGAAAGAGCTGGCTTAAAACTCAGCATTCAAAAAACTAAGATCATGACATCCAGTCTCATCACTTCATGACAAATAGAAGGGGAAAAAATGTAAACAGTGGCAGATTTTATTTTCTTGGCCTCCAAAATCACTGCAGACAGAGACTGCAGCCATGAAATTAAAAGATGCTTACTCCTTGGAAGAAAAGCTCTTACAAACCTAGACAGCCGATTGGGCCTCCCTGGTGGCTTAGGCTATAAAGAATCTGTTCACAGTGTGGGAGACCTGAGTTGGGAAGATCCCCTGGAGAGGGAAAGGCTACCCACTCCAGTTTTCTTACCTGGAGAATTCCATGGATAGAAGAGCCTGGCGGGCTGTAGTCCATGGGGTCACAAAGAGCTGGACATGACTGAGTGACTAACACAAAAAAAGACAGCATGTTAGAAAGCAGAGTCATCACTTTACTGACAAAGGTCCGCATACTCAAAGCTATGGTTTTTTGGTAGTCATGTACAGATGTAAGAGTTGGACCGTAAAGAAGGCTGAGCACCGGAGAATTGATGCTTTCAAATGGTGGTGCCAGAGAAGACTCTTGAGAGCCCCTTGGAGGCTCTCAAGGAGATGAAACCAGTCAATTCTAAAGTCAGTCAACCCTGAATATTCATTGGAAGGACTGGTACTGAAGCTCCTATACTTTGGCCACTTGATACAAAGAGCTAGCTCACTGGAAAAGACCCTGATGCTGGCAAAGACTGAAGGCAGGAGACAGAGGATGAGATGGGTGGATGGCACCAGTGGACTCAATGGACATGAGTTTGAGCAAACTCAGGGGGATAGTGAAGGACAGGGAAGCCTGGTGTGCTGCTGTCCATGGGGTCACAGAGTTGGACATGATTTAGTGAATAAACAATTGCTGATTCATGTTAATGTATGGCAGAAACCAACATAATATTGTAAAGCAATTATCCTCCAATTAAAAAATACATTTAAAAAAATAAGAAAGAAGAAAAAAAAAAAAAGAAAAGGTTCTCTGGAGAAGGTGATACTGCATCTCCTTGTATGTGACTTTTCCTTTAAAATATCTTTCCTTCCAACCCTGCCAGCTGCAATTTAAGTGCTTATTTTTTCCCTATTATTTCCGGATTGGCACAGGAGCTGATTTAGCATATAATTGGTGTCTCATGTGTATACAGTAGGTAGTGTATATCACTGCTATATATAGTATGTTTATAAAATGCTCATCATGGAGTCAGATCCTAAATCAGCAATTCTCTTTCACGTGCAGCTGCATCCAAATGACTCTTTCCCTGGAGAAGGAAATATTTTATTTTCCCTCCAAGGCCACACAAAGACAGGGACATGAAGAGGAGCTGAGAGAAGGCAGTTTTTCTCAGGGAGAGCTGCCTTTTCCTGACAGTATGCTGGAGCAACCCTTGTGTTTGGTTCTGTCATGAAGGATTGAAGTACTTTTGTATGGATTCTGAGAGGGAGGAGCATTTCTGTTTTGTGATTCCCTGTGAGAATTAGAATAACACTTTGCAAGTGCCCACTCAATTGTTGTTTTTGTTGTTTAGTCATAAGTCATGTCTGACTCTTGTCACCCCATGGGCTGTAGCCCGCCCTCCAGGCTCCTCTGTCCATGAGATTTTCCAGGCAAGAATACTGGACCGGGTTGCCGTTTCCTCCTCCAGGTATCTTCCCGACCCAGAGACCAAACCTGGATCTCCTGAAATGGCAGGCAGATTCTTTATCACTGAGACATAAAGGAGGAGCTGAGCCCACACATTCAACATTAATTTGTTAATCAAATAAAATGTAATAAATGCGTAACTGTAGCAGCCGTGCAAAGCCGTGTTCCTTATCTTTCAGCTTAGGATGGTGCAGTGTGTAACTGACACAATGGAGCACACATAAAGATTTAGTATTTTTGACCTTATATCCAAGAAAGAAAGAAAGTGAAGTCGCTCAGTCGTGTCCAACTCTTTGTGATCCCATGGACTGTAGTCTACCAGGCTTCTCTGTCCATGGGATTTTCCAGGCAAGAGTACTGGAGTGGGTTGCCATTTCCTTCTCCAGGGGATCTTTCTGACCCAGAGATCGAACCCAGGTCTCCTGCATTACAGGCAGATGTTTTACCCTCTGAGCCACCAGGGAAGCCCACCTTATATCCATGGGCTGCATAAATGTCATGTGCATTTAACACTACATGGATGAAGCTGATCCAGAGAATACATGCAAAATTGTGAGCTGATAGGAAAGTGCTTTTGTCTGAACAGAGGTTTCATAACTTTCATCAATTTCTTATAGAATCCACAATGCAAAAATTAAGAACCATATTCAAAATCAAGTCAACTCATCAAATATTTAATCACATTTTGCCTGGAAATGTTTATATGTGTATATCTTGGCACTACTTCCATCCAGTTATAATAACCAAAAACCTAGAAGGTCATTGTAGACATTAGCTCTCCCAGATGTAATCTAGCATCAAGTGCTGTTAAGTCTACTGATTACATACTTTTCAAATCCATTCACTTTTCTCCAGTTCTACTAAGTCTCATCTATGCTCTCATCATCTCTCATCTGAACAACTGCAATAGCCCCATAACTCTGTCATCATCCAGTCATGTCCTCTGCCTATCCAGTCTCCACAGGGAAGTTAGGGGACCTTTTAAAGATGCAAACCTGATTACATCCTTCCTTGATGAAGATGACTCCGTAAATTCTCTCAAGTTAAAGACCAAAGTCCTGAACATGACCCTGTATGGTCTGACCTTTGCAGTCCCTCTCTGCTAAACACTCCAGCCAGAATAACCTTCTTTAATCCTCAGTATGTGCCATGTCCTTATCTGCCAAAGGGTCTCAGAATATTCTTCCCTCTGCCTTGAATACTCCTTTCCATTCTCTTTATCCAGTCACCTCTATTAACACTCCACTTCTCCACTCAGTAGACATTTAGCAAAATCTTCCATGTCCTCCACGGCTAGGTCAGTTCCACTCTATGCACCTCCATGGGACCCACCTTTCTCTATCTTAGAGCACTTATCACAATTAGAGGGTCTTCCCTGGTGGTTCAGACAGTAAATTATAAGTTTTTATTTACTTTGTGTTTATTTAATAAATGTGAATCCTTCCAAATAGACTATAGGCTTCTTAAAAGCAAGTACTCATTTTTTAAAAACTTATTTGGCTATGCTTGGTCTTAACTGCAGCATGCAAGACCTTTAGTTGTGGCATGCAGGATCTAGTTCCCTGACCAGGGGTCAAACTCAGGCCCCCTGCATTGGGAGCACAGAGTGTTAGCCACTGGACCACCGGGGAAGTCTCAAGCAAGTTCTCTTTATTGTTCAATTTCCATGGCTTGGCATTCTGCCTAATACAGAGGAGGCCTCAATAAGTTTCTACTGAATGAATGAATGGATGGTCTCTTCTATTGAACTCTAAAGTTTTTAGAAGTAGAAATTATCATTGTGTAGTAGATTGAACATCTGCCCTAACATCACATGCCCTCTTCATTTACTTTCTTAGCTATGTGGTCTTGGGTCCCTTTGAGCCTCTCTGTTCTACAAGTAGTTACAACCTATGAGTAGGAACTATTGTTATTTCAAGTTTACAGATGCAGAAAACTGAGGCTTAGTAACAGCAGATAAGCCATTTCTTGTATGTGTTAGTATCCTAATGTTACAAATAAAAGAGCTGGATTAGCTACTCTTTAAGGATCATTCTTGATTATGATGTCTAAAAGCTTTGGGGATGAAAGTTTTTGCAGCTTGAGATAGTCTATTATCAACATTCAGTAGGGCACCTGGGAGAGAGAGACTTAAACTTGTAGATAGAAATAGAAGTTCTGAATCTGACTTTTTACTGAAGCATCTTCTTTTCAAGTATACAAATAAAAAAACTCATGATGAAATCAGACTCCAGGCAAGATTCAGAGTTACCAAACTTCCCTCATTTCCTTGGCTTTATTTCTGTCAATATTATCTTTTAACATATGTATAGTGGTTGCAGCAAGGTGCCATGAAAGTCTCACTCCAGGACCAAGGCATTCATTCTCTCAGCTGCCGGGAGTGTTGACTGCCCATGACTCACAACTGAGCCCTTTTCCAGCAGGTATGTCAGTGGGTAGTCATTAAGTCCTGTCTGACTCTTTTGTGACCCCATGGACTGTAGCCCGCCAGGCTCCTCTGTCCATGGAATTTTCCAGGCAAGAATACTGGAATGGGTTGCCGTTTCCTACTCCAGGGGATCTTCCTGATTCAGGGATTGAACTCGTGTCTCCTGCATTAGCAAGTAGATTCTTTATCGCTGGGACCCTAGGGAAGCCCCCTCCAGGCAGTTGCTTCAGCCTAAGGGGCTCGGGAGCTGCCTCACCCAGCACCCAGCATCCATGGGCATTGCCGCCTTCTAGTGACTGGTGGATGTGGAGGTACAAAGGCAGACCCTGTTGTTCTAAATGGAGACAATTCTGGTGGGTGAAGTAGGATTCTAGTGCAAGATGAGCAAGTGGTACATTTTGGATCAGGCACGAGCAAGGCCAGCAAGCACTTGTGTGCCAGATGTGTAGCTAGTCCAGACTCCACGTCACCCACTATAATAATAAATCAGTAATCTTCCTGAAGCTAATACCTATGGCTGCATGGAGAGTCTCTCCTGGCCAAATAACAGAAGAGAAAAAACCTGAGCTTGTTTAATGGATGAGCTAGTGAATGGGTCAAAGGCAAAACTGGGCTGTTGCTACACTACAGATCTTCTCAGGGTAGCCATGAAAAATAGTGGTGTGAGAAAATCCTCCTAGCAGGCTGAAGTTTGGTGGATATCCATGTATGTGCAAAGAAAAGGGCCTAAAGTAGAATATATCTGGATTATTGGACGCTGTTGAATGGTCAATCAGCAACAAAGAGGTCTGTGGAAAAGACACATGAATGGACCTGTGACAGTGGCCACAGTGTGAAGACCTGTGTGTTGCATGTTACAGCTCATCACAGAGCAGCCACTATAGAGGAGGCACTGAAAAACCACATGATACTAACCATCCTCTGTCCCTGGCCACCCCTCTGCTGACACAGAGGGCCACAAAGAGGGGAGCTACTTATTGCACCTGTGGCTAACAGCATGGGCTCTCATTCTCCAAGAATGGTCCCATTTTTGACAGTGTCTCAAGTTTAACCTGTAAGCAACAGAGACCATGTCCAAATCCCCAGGATGGTAGTATCACTTCACAAGACCCACAAGACACTGGGTGGCATGTCATCTGTGTGGTTCTTCTTCCATCTTGAAATGAGCAATTTTCTCTGATATCAGTGCATAATCCATTTATGGATTTACCTTTCCTGCCCACAGAACCTCCGCTGACCTCACTAAATGATGATTTCACAAAACTGTCTGATCCACCAACACAGGGTGCTGCATAATTCTGCACCAGGACAAGGGACTCGCTGAGCAGCCAGAGAGGTATGGGAGTCACACACATCCACTGGATTCATGGGTCCCATCACATACCACCCCTCCCAGACTCCTCCCACCTTACAGAGTAATGGGGGAGCATCTTGAAAGTACAACTGAGGTATTAGCTTAGGTACCCTGAGCCACCAGGGAAGCCTGAAATGAGGTCTTAGGGGCTGCTTAATCCCAATGGGCTGGTGTCCTTATAAGAAGAGATTAATCTGTTATAGGGCATCGTACCTGGGCTGACTCGTTTCAGATATGATATTATACATATTTCAATGCTATTCTCCCCAAGCATCCCACCCTCTCCCGGTCCCAGAGTCCAAAAGTCTGTTCTATACATCAGTGTCTCTTTTGCTGTCTCATAAGCAGGGTGATTGTTACCATCTTTCTAAATTCCATATATATGCATTAGTATACTGTGTTGGTGTTTTTCTTTCTGGCTTACTTCACTCTGTATAATAGGCTCCAGTTCCATCCACCTCATTAGAACTGATTCAAATGTATTCTTTTTAATGGCTGAGTAATACTCCATCGTGTATATGTACCACAGCTTGCTTATCCATTCATCTGTGGATGGACATCTAGGTTGCTTCCACGTCCTGGCTATTGTAAACAGTGCTGCTATGAACATTGGGGTACACGTGTCTCTTTCAATTCTGGATTTCTCAGTGTGTATGCCCAGCAGTGGGATTGCTGGGTCATAAGGCAGTTCTATTCCCAGTTTTTTGAGGAATCTCCATACTGTTCTCCATAGTGGCTGTACTAGTTTGCATTCCCACCAACAGTGTAGGAGAGTTCCCTTCTCTCCGCACCCTCTCCACTGGGATGACCTGGAGGGATGGTGTGGGAAGGGGGAGGGAGGAGGGTTCAGGATGGGGAACACGTGTATTCTGGTGGCAGATCCATCTTGATGTATAGTAAAAGTAATATAATATTGTAAAGTTAAGCAAAATAAAAAAAATAAATAAATAAAAAAAATAAAAATCAAAAAAAAAAAAAAAAAGAAGAGATTAAGACACAGAGTGACACCTGGAGTGTGTGTGCACAGACAGACAGCCACGTGCAGAGGCAACAGTGGGTAGCCATCTGCCAGCCAGGGAGGAAGGCCTTGGAAGAAACCAACCCTGTAGTACCCTGCTCTTGGGATTCCAGCCTGCAGAGTGACCCTTTCTTTGTTTAAATGGGCCATTTTGTGGTCTTTTGTTATGGCCACTCTAGCAAACGAATATATACAGGGATTTTTTCAATGAGAGGACAGCAGATCCTATTTGATTTAATCAGCAAATATTTTCTCAAGTTGGGTCAACTTAAAATGGAGAATTCAGCCTAAAATCTTGCTGTATATAAACTCTAAATCATTAGCACATGTCTGTATTCAGGAGAAAGATCTGAGTCCCCCACTGATAACCATTCCCTGCCACATGTTGTAACCTTTCACGGAACAATCAAGACTCATAAAGAAAATATTTAAAGAAAGAAAGAAGCTTCTTTTCAGTCATGATATTTCCTACTTATCTGATTACACTCTAAGTAAGAATGGCAATCTCTTTATAATTGCCATTATAATTGATAATCTCTGTATCACTTTGTATACAGAATTGGAGCCCTGAGGAATGGGATAGTAACACCTGTATATGACAAACCTAGACAGGGTATTATAAAGCAGAGACATCACTTTTCCAACAAACATCCATCTAGTCAAAGCTATGGTTTTTCCAGTAGTTGTGTGGATGTAAGAGCTGAACCATAAAGAAGGCTGAGCACCAAAGAATTGATGCTTGTGAACTGTGGTGTTGAAGACTCTTGAGAGTCCCTTGGACAGCAGGGATATCAAACCAGTCAATCCTAAAGGAAATCAACCTTGAATATTTATTGGCAGGACTGATGCTGAAGCTGAAATTCCAATACTTTGGCCATCTTAGCCAAGAGCCGACTCACTGGAAAAGACCCTAATGCCGAGAAAGATTGAGGGCAGGAGGAAAAGGGGGCTACACAGGTTGAGATGGTCGGTGGCATCATTGACTCAATGGACATGAGTTTGAGCAAACTCCAGGAGATAGTGAAGGACTGGGAAGCCTGGTGTGCTGAAGTCCAGGGTTACAAAGAGTTGAGCATGACTGAACATTACCTTAAAATGCCTGATTCCCAGTCTTTGATCAGAATGGGACCACAGGCAGGCCTATAGGGCAGGGTCTGGAGCCTAGGAAGTCCAAGATCAAGGTGCCAGCAGATTCCCTCTGGTGAGGGGCTATTTCCTGGTTTACAAACAACTGTTTTCACCTACCGTTATGTGGCTTTTCCTTATGTAGGCACAGAGAGAAAGGGGAGGGGAAGGGAGGGAGATGCTTCTGTCTCTTTCTCTTTTTACAAGGGCACTAATCCCATGATGGCTTCCCTTGTGGCTCAGCTGGTAAGAATCCACCTGTAATGTGGGAGACCTGGGTTCGATCCCTGATTTGGGAAGATCCCCTGGAGAAGGGAAAGGCTACGCACTGCAGTATTCTGGCCTGGAGAATTCCATGGACCCTATAGTCTATGGGGTCACAAAGAGTCGGACACGACTGAGTGACTTTCATTAATCCCATGATGAGGAATCTATTAATACCTTCATGCTGTAATCTAATTTGAATTACTTTCCAAAGGCCCCACCTCCAAATACTACTATATTAGTGCCTCAACATGTCAATAGGGTTTGGAGGGAGTGTGGGACAGGGCACGCAAGCACTGAGTCCATAGAAATATCCACTGTAAGGAATCTGTTGATAAAGCAGTTAAGGACTTGGCCTCAGGTCACATGAGATGCAACAGGGCCTGACTTTAGATCCAGAACTTATTCTCTACTGAGGCCCCACGTTTACACATGGAGCATCAGTAAATGTCCTCCCTACAAAGCGCATCAGACCCAGGACAGGGACCATCGCTGATTCCTCTCCTAAAGAAAGCTGCTTCTAGCAGAAAGAGAAAGGCTGGGATATCAGAGGAACTGAACATTTTGAAAATTATTTTGTCATCCCTGAGGCTGTTCAGAAGGAATTAATAGGCCTATGAGAAAAAGTGAATGCATGACTCTGCCCAACTCTTTGCTCTCCTTCATTCGTCCCTTTCTTCCTCTTATTTAGTCCTTAGCAAAGGCGTGGAACTAGTTTATTTGCCAAGTGCTGCCCTCCATGCTGGGGATGCAAGAGTGAAGAAGACACACACAACCCCTTGTTTTCACAGGACATTCTTCCTTATCTCTAGTCTTTACTGTTCTCTCCTAACTACTTTTTCTCTGCCTCCCAGAGGAAGATACTGGTATGCATAGCTTAGTAAACCCTGTCTACTCTAGGTCACTGGAATGCATATGTGGTCTCATTTCCTTTTGTTTGCATAAATCTCTTCCTCTCTTGGTTTTCTTATTTTAAAATTTTATTTTCATGTCTTATGTATTCTCCTAGTTTCTAGCATCGGCATACATTTATTACAAAATATGATTTATATTCAGTGTCCAAGAAGTTCTAATCTAGTTGTAAATTCGTGTGTGTGTGTGTGTGCGTGCACACTCGTGTGCTTAGTCATGTCCAACTCTGAGATCCCACAGACTGTAGGCCACCAGGCTCCTCTGTCCATGGGATTCTCCAGGCAAGGATACTGGAGTGGGTTGCCATGCCCTCCTCCAGAGGATCTTCCTGACCCAGGGATCAAACCCACATCTCCTGTTCTCTTGCATTGGGGTGAATTTGCATTGGCATTATTCTTTAGGACTAGGACCACCTGGGAAGCCCTATAAGTTCCTTAGAAACAGTATTTACATATTACAGGTAAGACTGGTAATATGAGTGCCACCCACATTCTGAAAGAACTCAGGACTCACCTTCCCCACGTGTTCAGAGGTGGAGGCTGGATGAGATCAGTGGTTGCTCTCTGCCAAGGCTTCCCATTTAGGTCACCTGGAGAGCTCTGAGGACACATCAGAGCTTGAGTCCCACTTCCAGAGCCCCTTCCTTAATTGCTCAAGTGTGGGACCTGGGGATTGGTATTGTATGGGATGTTAATAGTAGTCAGTCAGACTACTGGCTGAAGGTTCTTTGCAGTTTTAACATTCAGTCACCCCTCAGTGAAACCTTTATAAAAATAGACGCTAAAGTATTACTTTGCATAAAGTATTACTGGCTCAAATTTCATCTCTACACCCCTAATTTAGTTAAGAAGCTTTCGTGGTAAGGATCTGCCTCCATTGTAGTGAAGGTTTTGACATGGAGTTAGGTGATGCTGCCTAAATGTTTCCTAAATAGAACAGGGGTATTCTCCTCCTCCTTATTGCCGCTTGTAATCTACTGTGATAGAACTTTTCCTTCTGCCTCCTGCTAATCTCAACTCCAATCCATCTTCAACAGAGGAAAGATTGCCAAGAAAGATTAATCTTTAAAAATCCAATCTGATCATATCACGTCTCTGTATGTCACTCCCTTCAATAATTGCCACTTTCCTCAGGATCAAGGGCAGACTCCTTGGGTATGTCACACAAGAAACTGCTCTCCTCTCCCAACTTATATTCACATGCAGACACTCTACATATTCCAGTCTTATTAAACCAGTAACAACCAATCTTTTATAGCACTTACTATATATCTAGAGGTTTTTATATGCATTAAATTATTAAAGATTCACGACAACCCTAGATACTATTGATCTCCATTTTATCTGCGAAGAAATCAAGACTCAGAGAGGTTCAATAACTTGCTTGAATTTCACAGACCTGGGATTCAAAATCTGACACCTGATTCCAGATTCCGTGCTTCTTGACCACTATGTATTATCTCTCTCAATCTTATCAAACTTCAGTTGGTATTTCTCTGTTTTGAAAGTTCATCTTTCAACAGATCCTCAGATACTGATGAAAACTTTTGAAACTTTAATATTCAGCTAAAGTGTTTTCTCTTTTAGAAACAGTCTCTAAGCCCTCACATTTTATGCTACATATAGTACCTCTTCTCTACTCTTCAGGCACCATGTCTCAACATCTCCATCCTGGCATTTGTTGTACTGTAATTTTTTATGGATCTCCCTCAAAGTGGAGTGAAATACAGTTTCTGAAATCTTTGGGGGGAGGAGTGTCTTCCAGTCTGCCATCTGTGTTCTGCTGCCACTCATCACAGGCGAGAGTAAAGTCCTGGACAGGGGTGTTTCTGGAGACAGAGTAGCTATGCCATTTATCATCCAACCCAGGACATTTTTGAGGGTGAAAGGGGGCAATGTTAACAGTTGTCCAGGGATTAATGGGTATAAACCTGGATGTATAATTTCCTTATTTTAAAAACTGCTTCCTACAGTGATTTCCCCCAGGTCTTAATAGCAAATTCTTAGGCAGAATAGAGAAATTGATCTGCCTTCAAGTAAATCCTTTTATTTTGCAAGAAAGCTTATACAAATTCTCCAAGGTACACATGCTTTTAATTCTACAACATCTATACTTTTTCTCATAGCTAAATTTAAGTCAAAAGTTAGTAGCTGTATGTAGAATTGATATCTCATTAATGGGCATGGTATTTAGTTAGTGGTCACAAATCATTAGTGTTAAAATCTCATGAAACTGGGGATCTTACAGTTGGAGAAATGCTGACTAACCTGGTATACAGATTGCAGTGTTTGAGGATGAATGAAGTTGAACCTTCTGTCTCTTTCTCTCATTCCCACTAGATGAGGTCCAAAGAATACTTCTGCATCTCTCTGTGTTACTCCTTTCTGAGTCCCTCAAGGGGAACACCAGTGGATAGTCTGACAGAGCCTAGCTCAGTCAGTCACAAGATGATCACTGGTGTTTGAATGTCTGATGGTGACTCCTAGTTCTGCTGTTAGCTGTGTAACCTTGGGGGAATTAATGTGCCCGAGTTTCCTCATTTATAAAATATTAGTAGTACCTACCACATATAGTTATTATGTTAATTTCTCAAAATACTCAGATCAATGGGGCTTCCCAGGTGGTGCTAGTGGTGAGAACCTGCCTTTCGATGCAGAAGACTTAACAGACTCAGATTCAATCCCAGTGTCAGGAAAATCCCCTGGAGAAGGGCACGGCAACCCACTGCAATATTCCTGCCTGAAAAATTCCATGGACATAGGAGTCTGGCAGGCTATGGTTCATAGGGTCACAAAGAGTTGGACACGACTGAAGTGACTTAGCATGGACATGTACTCAGATCAATGCCTGCCATTTGGTATGTTATATATAAGTATGTGGTAGATAAAAGAGCATTGTCATTGTGAATATAAAAACCCATGCACATGAGGGTACTAGTTGGCTAAGCCAACCAGCCTGTGCATCACCAACTATTCTACTTCATGCATGTATGACATGTACCCATATATTTCTCTCTGTGTCTGGCTGAGAATGCTGGCTATTACTTCAAATTTCTGATGCAATCACGACACAATCATGAGGCTCTGATGAAGTTTAGCTGAGGAATAAGGAGGACATTTAGGTCTCAAACTCTATTGGTACCTCAGTGGTGCTATGGATCCTGACCCAGTTAATAAATCACAGTATTGCTCTTTACACCTAAGTTCTCCAGGAGTCTTTGGAAAGGAAGAACATCTGTTAGTAGGGGATTTGAACATTCTTTGTGCTTTCAAACAACCTCCATGTATCTTTGAAACTGTATGCCTTTACTGAGTTGATAAGAGGAGGCTGAAGAGCATTAAGTTATGGTGTGTGTGTGTATCTGTGTGTTTAGTCACTCAGTCATGTCTGACTCTTTGCCACTCCTTGGACAGTAGCCTACAAGGCTCCTCTGTCCATGGAATTTTTCAGGCAAGAATACAGGAGTGGGTTGAAATTTCTTCTTTCACGGGATCTTCCCAACCCAGCGATCCAACCTGCATCTCCTGCGTCTCCTGTGTCTTTTGCATGGCAGGCAGTTTCTTTACCCACTGAGCCACGGGGGACATCTATCCATGCCAAGGAAGTAGCCTAACTGGGCACAACTGCCTGCCCACATGTGAAGCAAAGTGGGAGTGTCTACTTTATATGTTCTAAAAGGACTGATTAAGAAAATGAAATGCAAAAAGGCAAAATGGCTGTCTGAGGAGGCCTTAGATATAGCTCTGGAAAGAAGAGAAGTGAAAGGTAAAGAAGAAAAGGAAAGATATACCCATCTGAATGGAGAGTTCCAAAGAAGAGAAAAGACAGATAAGAAAGCCTTCCTCAGTGAACATGCAAAGAAACAGAGGAAAAGAATACAATGGGAGACTAGAGAGCTCTTCAAGAAAATTAAAGATTCCAAGGGAATATTTCACGCAAAGATGGGCACAATAAAGGACAGAAATGGCATGGACTTGACAAAAGCAGAAGATATTAAGAAGAGGTGGCAAGATTACACAGAGAACTATACAAAAAGATCTCAATGACCCAGATAACCATAATGGTGTGATCACTCACCTAGAGCCAGACATCTTGGAGTGTGATGTCAAGAGGGTCTTAGGAAGCATCACTACGAACAAAGCTAGTGGAGGTGATGGAATTCCAGTTGAGCTATTTCAAATCCTAAAAGATGATGCTGTGAAAGTGCTGCACCCAACATGCCAGCAAATTTGGAAAACTCACCAGTGGCCACAGGACTGGAAAAGGTCAGTTTTCATTCCAATCCCAAAGAAGGGGAATGCCAAAGAATGCTCAAACTACCATACATTTTACACACTAACAAAGTAATGCTTAAAATTCTCCAAGAGAGGCTTCAATAGCACATGAACCAAGAACTCCCACATGTTCAAGCTGGACTTAGAAAGGCAGAGAAACCAGAGATTCAATTGCCAACATCCACTGGATAATAGAAAAAGCAAGATAATTCCAGAAAAATATCTATTTCTGTTTCATTGACAATGCTAAAACTTTTGACTGTGTGGATCACAGCAAACTGTGGAAAATTCTTCAAGACATGGGAATACCAGAACACCTTACCTGCCTCCAGCAGAATGTGTATGCAGGTCAAGAAGCAACATTTAGAACCAGATGTGGAAATATGGACTGGTTCCAAATTGGGAAAGGAGCATGTCAGGGCTGTATATTGTCACTCTGCTTATTTAACTTCTATGCAAAGTACATCATATGAAATGCTGGGCTGGATGAAGCACAAGCTGAAATCAAGAGTGCATGGAGAAATATCAATAACCTCAGATATGCAGATGATACCACCCTAATGGTAGAAAAGAAAGAAGAACTAAAGAGCCTCTTGATGAAAGTGAAAGAGGAGAGTGAAAAAGCTGGCTTAAAACTCAACATTCAAAAAACTAAGATCATGGTATCTGGTCCCATCACTTCATGGCAAATAGATGGGTAACAGTGTGAACAGTGGCAGATTTTTTTCTTGGGTTCCAAAATCACTGCAGATGGTGACTGCAGCCATGAAATAGTAGATGCTTGTTCCTTTGAAGAAAATCTATAACAAACCTAGGCCACATATTAAAAAGCAGAGATATTACCTTGCTGACAAAGGCCCATGTAGTCAAAACTATGTTTTTTCCAGTAGTCATGTATGGATGTGAGATTTAAACCATAAAGAAGGCTGAGGATCAAAGAGTTGATGCTTTTGAACTGTCGTTTTGGAGAAGACTCTTGAGAGTCCCTTGGACAGGAAGGAGATCAAACCAGTCAATCCTAAAGGAAATCAGTCCTGAATATTCATTGGAAGGACTGATGCTGAAACTGAAGCTCCAATACTTTGGCCACCCGATGTGAAGAGCCAACTCATTAGAAAAGACCCCGATGCTGGGAAAGATTGAAGGCAGGAGGAGAAGGAGATGACAGAGAAGAAGATGGTTGGATGGCATCACTGACTCAATGAACATGAGTTTGAGCAATCTCCAGGAGATGCTGAAGGACAGGGAAGCCTGTCTTGCTGTAGTCCATGGGGTTGAAAAGAGTCGGATACAACTGAACAACAACAAAAGGAATGAACTAGAAATGGAATAGAATGAGATTCAGACCTGTACAATGATTTTCCTTTGTATCAGTCTCTTGTAGACAGCTCACATTTTGGGAACCACTGGATGGTGGAAGGAGACAAAGAAATGATATAAAGGCTAATGACTTTGAATTTGAGTATTGGATTTGAAATGTGTCTCTGCTACTTAACACCTTATCTTTCAATCTGTTTTCCTTTTCCGAGCTTCTTTTCATCTGTAAATTTTTAAGACCACTTCTCCACCATAAATATTAGTGACCATCACACTAGACTGTGTATGTGAAAGATCCTCCCACACATATTCTTGAACATTGAGGATCCTCAGGATTGAGGAAATGGCTTAGTCTTTCTAGAGTTATATAAAAACTTTTATGGGAAAATTGACTTTAACCCCCAAATTTTATGATAAAAACCAGCTTTATTAGCTCTACTGTGTATCACATCTGGAAACGTTAGAAATATCACCTGCTTAACTACCCATAAAATCTCATATGCTTATTAAAGAACAAACAATTAACAAGATTCCAAAATTAACCAGATATAATGGTAGGAAGTAATTTATTCTAAGGAATGATAGAATAGTTACCCTCAAAAGGTCTAATGGGAGAGGCAAGAAAATGGATACCATATTTTAACAATTCTAGTTTCCACAATATTTTTTTAACATTTTTTGTGGATTGTGACTTTCAATTATACCTTGTACATGACAAACATGGTAAGTACTGTTTTGGAAATAATTCTAGAGTACTCTGGGAAGGGTAGTCAAGATTAGACATCAGAGAATGCTTCCCAAAGGAGAAGATACTTAGTTATGTGGAAGGATAAGTGAGTGAAGTAAGGAAGGAGAGTGGCAAGGAAGAGAGTGGTGTGTGCAAAGACACAGTCAGATTATTAATTATGTTTAGGGCCCTGCCAAGCATTGTATATATCAGCAGCATGAGAGGGAATGAAGAACTAATTGACCATGAGGCAATGGTTAGTTCTAGGTCAAGTTATATACAGTGAGATTAACTGATGTGGATTTTATCCAAGGAGCAATAAGGCATCTTTTAAACAGGGTCTCACAAGCTTGGATTTGCAATATTGATAGATTTTCAGGACTGCTGGCATAAAGAAAGTAGGCAATGACCTAAGGACCAGAATGAGGAAGGGCGTTCTTGGAAACGGAATTTAAAGCCAGGTGTCTGCAGTGAGGTAACCAAATAAGGGCTCTGGAAAAGAAGCCAGCTAAGCGTCATCCTGACTGGTCAGAGCAGAAACCTGCATGAGCAGGTTGATTTACCTATCCCACCCTACGTCGACAGAGGCTATATTTCCATGACCATTTCTAGGCAAGTGTGTGCTCCTGGCACCATCACCACATGCCCTGGGGACAAATTTAAATGGTCTTTGAATGTGTGAATGCCCCATTATATCTGAGTGTCTGAAAATCTCTCTCCGCAAACCGGAACTGTACAAAAGGCATCTGCTCTCAATAGGGAACAACTGTGCACTGGAGTTGGCAGGACAACATTGGAAAGAAAGCAAGGAACAGCTCTGCTGCCTACCAAGCTGCCTCTCCTAGCTTCTTGCTAAAGGCCCCTTCCGTTCTGTCTCCCCCACCAATCAGAGGGAGAGCGCTGTGTACTCGCATTCATCAATCTAAACAGTTCACATTAAACTGCCCCAGGAGTTGAATTACCTTAGCTACTGTTTCTCAGAAATGTGGCACTCTGCAATCAAGAGGTTTCAAACAAGATTCCCTGAAGACAGTCATTGTTCCTTCATCTGTTCAAAAATAAAGCACTTGCAAAGTTACAACTGTGTTCACCACAGAAAGTGTTGTTTGGTTTCATAAAAATGGTGGGTGGGAAGAACATACTGGCCAAAAAAAAAAAGAAAGAAAGAAAATAAAAGGTCTCGAAAAGAATAGTCTTCAGCACATCCCTAAGAAAAGTTTATTGAAAATCCTTTTATTTTTAGGATCTGAGAGAAATTTTTGCTGAGCAGGTGAGTAGGACGGGCTTCTTAAGCAAGCCCAAGGAAGCAGGACATGAATTCCCAGCAACTTGGGCTTATTATGGCTCTGTCACGTACTACTTGTAGCATTCTAGACTAGTCACTTAAGATCCTCAGAACTCATCTTCTTCACTCTTGCAGAATAAGTGTGGATGAAAATATAGCATGTTATAAATCACTTTGTAACATATAATGAGCTATTTGACTCTAAAGGATCAAAAATTATTTGCTAAATCCTTGGACGAGATGGCAGAGTAGAAGGTCATAAGCCTCACCCACCTCTTACAAAAACATTAAAACCACAACTAATTCCAGAACAGCCATTAACAACAACAAAAATGCTGGAACCTACCAGAAAGTCCTACATCCAAAGACAAAGAAGAAGCCACAGCAGGCCAGTAGGAGGAGCACAACCACAGTAAAATCAAATCCCACGCAAGGTACAAACTGGAGAATAACTATACCACACAAGTTCTCCCATAAGATTGAAAGTTTTGAACCCCACTATCAGGCTCCCCAGCCTGAGGGTCTGGCAATAGGAGGAGGATCCCCCAGAGAGACTGGCTTTGAAGGGTACGGGGTCTGACCTCAGAAATTCCACATTTGGAGATCACATACAAGGTCTTGTGCATACCAGGATCCTGGGTAAAAAGCAGTTATCTCATGAGAGGCTAGGCCTTCTAGTATTAGGGGGTCTTCTGTGGAGGCAGGGTGCAGCAGCAGCTCCCTGCAGGGACTAAGTCAGTGGCAGCAGTAGTTCTGGGAAGAACTTATTGGCGTGAGCCCTCCTGGGGGCTGCCACTTTCTCACCAAGACCTGGTACCCCCCCAACAGCCTGTAGACTCTGATGCTGGTATGCCTCAGACCAGACAACCAACAGGGAAGAAACACAGCCTACCCATTAGCAGACAGACCACACAGCTCTTGACATGGCCCTGCCCACATGAGGGACAACACCCAGCTCCACCCACCAGTTGGCAGGAACCAGCCACTTCCACCAGGAAGCCTGCACAAGACTCTAGATCAGCCTCATCCACCCAGGGGCAGATAGCAGAAGCAAGGAACTATAACCCTACAGCCTACAGAACAGAAACCACAATCACAGAAAATCAGATAAAAGGCGACTGCAAAGGGGTGTGTCCTAGATGAGGGAATAAGATAAAACCCTAAAAGAACAACTAAGTGAAGTTGAGGTATGCAATCTACATGAAAAATACTTCAGAGTAATGACAATAAAAATGAGCCAATATCTCAGAAAAAGAATGGAGGCAGAGATCAAAAACACAATAAATGTTTAACAAAGACCTAAATGAACTAAAAACCGGAGATGAATACAATACGGGCAAAGAAAAATACACTGGAAAGAATCAATACTAGAATAACTGAAGCAGAAGAACAGTAAGTGGAAGACAGAATGATGGAAATCACTGCCATGGAACAGAGTAAAAAGAATGAAAAGACTTGAGGACCCAGAGACCTCTGTGACTATATGAAACAAACCAACATTCACATTATAGGGGTTCCACAAGAAGAAGAGAGAAAGAAAGGACCTGAGAAAATATATTTGAGGTGATAGTAGCTGAAAACTTCTCTAATATGGGAAAAGAAAGTCATCTAAGCCCAGGAAGCACAAATAGTCCAATGCAGGATGAACACTGCTGAGACAAACAGTAATCAAATTGACAAAAATTAAAGACAAAGTTTTTAACAAGGGAAAAGCAGCAAATTACATATGGGGAATTCTTATAAGGTTATTGAGTGAATTATTTGCAGAAATTCTCCAGACCAGAAGGGAGTATCACAATGTATTTAAAGTGATGAAAGAAGCTACAACCAAGAATATTCTACCCAGCAAGGCACTCATTCAGATTCAACAGATCAAAAGCTTTACAAACAAGCAAAAGCTAAGAGAATCCAGCACCACCAAACCAACTTTGCAACACACACTAGAGGAACTTCTCTAGGCGGAAGAGAAAAGGCCACAACTAGGCTTCCCTGGTGGCTCAGACTGTACAGAATCTGCTTGCAATGCAGGAAGCTCAGGTTCGATCCCTGGGTCAGGAAGATCCCCTGGAGAAGGAAATGGCAACCCACTCCAGTATTCTCCCATGAACAGAGGAGCCTAGAAGCTACAGTCCCTGGGGTTGCAAAAGAATTGGACACGACTGAGCAATTATCACTTTCACTTTCACAGAAACAAGCAAATTACAAAATGGAAAAGCTCACCAGGAAAGGCAGACATACACTAAAGGTAGAAAATCATCCACACACAAATATGATATCAAACCCAGCAACTGTGAGCAGAGGAGAGATAAATGCAGGATATTGAAAATGCATTTGAAATTAACTCATTTATTGACAAGGGGATTTTTTGCAGAAACGAACTCCTGTGGCCAGCAGCTTTTCTTCTGGCTGGCCAAGAATTAATTCTTTTATTTCACAAACACTTTGTGAGTTATCATATTCAATAGTTACACCTCACACACCTATAAAGTCTTCTAATTTCCATGAAACATTGTCTTCAATCCACTCTTCTGCAGAAGCACAGGAACATTCTCCAGCACTGTGAGTTTCATTTTCACTTTCCGTATCAGAATCAATCACTAAGAATTTTTATCTTTTCCTTGGTCTAATATTCACATTGTCTGAATCAGAACTATATTCTGAAGAACTGTCATCTTCTGAGACACTAGTATATATGCTATGTGGACAGTCAAAGAAAATATCATCATAAAATTCACCAAAAAATTCTTCACTCAAAATTTCATACTGTGTCACTTTTGAAAATTTTACATTTATAATATACACAAGGTTGGAACAAAAGTCTAACAGAGCAAAATGTGAATCATAATGACAATTGTGTAATTAGCCCTTGATCAGTTTTAAGCTGTAAAAATTTAGCACGGTGATGGTGATATTAACAGTGTCACTCTTCAAAAATGTATTGATATATCTCTAGTCAATAATGTTAAGGTAACAAAAGACATGAGCAAGTGGGAGGAGTCCTGAGGAATTGTGCTTAGAGGAACATGGATGTTTAGAAGCAGGTGAAGTAAATGAGAAGAAGACTGGCAAAAAGGTTGGAGAAGAAATAGGTCTTGGAGTTTTAAAAGTCAAGGAAGGAGAGAATTTCAAAGACAAGAGAAGAACTGGTCTGAGGGAAGTCAGTAGCTTTAGAAATTGGATTTTTTTTTAAATGTATTTAAATGCTTCTCTGAGAGGAAACTGGGAGATGCAGGTTTGATCCCTGGGTTGGCAAGATGCCCTGGAGGAGGAAATGGCAACCCATTCTAGTACTCTTGCTTGGGAAATCTTATGGACAGAGGAGCCTAGCGGGCTACAGTCCATGGGGTCACAAAGAGACATGACTGAAGCAACTGAGCATGTGCAACAAAAGACATATTAATGTGTCTTTTACTAATATAACTCTGGTCAATAATGTGTTAAAAGACCAGCAACCTAAAACAATCTTGTTTATATATAGACTGTTTATATATAGACTGAGGTTTTTATAAAAACCTCATGGTAATGGTAAAAGTGGTAAAAAATGAAATTAAAAGACGCTTACTCCTTGGAAGGAAAGTTATGACCAACCTAGATAGTATATTGAAAAGCAGAGATATTACTTTGCCAACAAAAGTCCGTCTAGTCAAGGCTATGGTTTCTCCAGTGGTCATGTATGGATGTGAGAGCTGGACTGTAAAGAAAGCTGAGCGCTGAAGAATTGATGTTTTTGAACTGTGCTGTTGGAGAAGACTTTTTTTTTTTTTTCATTATCCTTCATGTTTTCTTTTTCTTTTTTTTTTTATTAAATTTTATTTTGCTTAACTTTACAATATTGTATTGCTTTTGCCATACATCAAAATAAATCCGCCACAAGTATATATGTGTTCCCCATCCTGAACTCCCCTCCCTCCTCCCTCTCCATATCATCCCTCTGGGTCGTCCCAGTGCACCAGCCCCAGGCATCCGTTATCAGGCATCGTATCTGGACTGGCGACTCGAGAGTCCCTTGGACTGCAAGGAGATCCAACCAGTCCATCCTAAAGGAGATCAGTCCTGGGTGTTCTTTGGAAGGACTCATGGTAAAGCTGAAACTCCAGTACTTTAGCCACCTCATGCAAAGAGTTGACTCATTGGAAAAGACTCTGATGCTGGGAGGGATTGGGAGCAGGAGGAGAAGGAGACGACAGAGGATGAGATGGCTGGATGGCATTACCGACTCGATGGACATGAGTTTGGGTGAACTCTGGGAGTTGGTGATGGACAGGGAGGCCCGGCGTGCTGCAATTCATGGGATTACAGAGAGTTGGACATGACTGAGTGACTGAACTGAACTGAACTGAATGGTAAAAAAATATCTACAGTAGATACACAAAAAAGAAAAAGAAATCCAAACACAACACTAAAATTAGTCATCAAGTAACAAGAGTAGAAAACAAAAGAGGAAGGGAAGAAAACAGACCTACCAAAACAAATCCAGAGCAATTAACAATAAGGCAACAAGCACATACATATTGACAATTACCTCAAATGTAAACAGATTAAATGCCCCAAACCAAAGAGACAAAAGACAGACTGCTGAATGGACATAAAAACAAGACCCATATAAATACTGTCTACAAGAGATCCACTTCAGATCTAGGGACACATACAGAATGAAAGTGAGAGAATGGAAATAGTTATTCCATGCAAATGGACATCAAAAGAAAGCTAGAACAGCAATACTCATATAAGAAAAAATAGATTTTAAAATAAAGATTGTTAACAAGAGACAAAGAAAGATAATATACAATAATCAAGGGATCAAACCAAGAAGATATAACAATTGTGAATATATATGCACTTGTGCTTAGTGGTAAAGAATCCACTGAGAACAGGTGCATCTTGGTAGGAGATGCAGGTTCAATCCCTGGGTCAGAAAGATCCCCTGAAGCAGGAAATGGCAACCCACTCCAGTATTCTTGCCTGGAGAATCTCATGGACAGAGGAGCCTGGCAGGCTACAGTCCATAGGGTCGCATAGAGTCAGACATGACTGAAGCAATTTAGCATGCAATATAGGAGCCCCTTAATGTATAAGGCAAATACTAACAGTCATAAAATGAGAAATCAACAGTAACACAATAACAGGAGGGTACTTTATCACCCCACTTTCATCAGTGGAGAGATCATCCAGATAGAAAACCAAAAAGGAACACAGCCATAAATGACATACTAGATGACATGAACTTAAGTGATATTTACAGAGCATTCCATTCCAATCAAGATGGTGGAGTAGAAGGATGTGCACTCATCTTCTCCTACGTAAACACCAAAATCACAGCCAACTGCTGAACAACCATTGACATGAGAATGTTGGATCCCACCGTAAAATGGACACCCTGCATCCAAGGGCAAAGGAGAAGCCCCAACAAGACAGCTGCTGCTGCTAGGTCACTTCAGTCGTGTCCGACTCTGTGTGACCCCATAGACGGCAGCCCACCAGGCTCCCCCGTCCCTGGGATTCTCCAGGCAAGAACACTGGAGTGGGTTGCCATTTCCTTCTCCAATGCATGAAAGTGGAAAGTGAAAGTGAAGTCGTTCAGTCGTGTCTTACTCTGCGACCCCATGGACTGCAGCCTACCAGGCTCCTCCATCCATGGGATTTTCTTGGCAAAAGTACTGGAGTGGGGTGCCATTGCCTTCTCCAACAAGACAGCAGCAGGGGCTAAAAAGGGCATGTTTAAAACCAAATCTCATACCCACCAGGGACGCTCAGAGGGTGCAAACAAAACCTTGTATGCACCAGGACTGAGGGAAAAGAGCAGTGACCCCCACAAGAGACTGAGCTAGACATGGATTTGAGTGTTTGAGTGTCTCCTTTGGAGGCATGGGTCAGCAGTGACCTGCTGTGGGGACAGGGGCTCTGGCTGCAGCAGACCTGGGCAGCCTGGCCGGTGGCATCAGTCCTCTTGGAGGAGGTGACCATTAGCCCCACTATGGAGCCACTGAGTAGACAACCCATAAACTGGAGAACAATTATACCAAAGAAGTTCTTGCACTGTTGAAAAAGTTCTAGGGCCTACAACAGATTTCCCAACCTGGGGATCCAGCAAAAGGATGGAGCACCACCAGGGAAATAGACTCTTGGAGGCCACGACAAAACCTTCTGGGTTCACCCAGGAGGAAGGAGCAGTGACTCTGCAAGAGACTGAGTCAGGCTTACCTGTGAGTGTCTGGGAGTTTCCAGCAGAGGTGTGCGTCTACAGTGGCCTGCTGCAGGGTCAGGGGGACTGACTATAACGGTCCTGGGAATTTAGGCTAAACTACAGGGAGGGAACACAGCCCCACCCATCAGCAGAAAATTAAATTCCATTCTAAAGCAGCAGAATAAACATTTTTCTCATGTGCTCATGAAAAATTCTCCAGGATTGGTCACATGTTTGACCACAATGCAAACCTGAGTAAATTTACGAAAATTGAAATCATAAGAAACATCTTTTCCAACCATGATGCTTTAGAAATGAGGTGCAGAAAAAGAAACTGTAAAAGACACAAAAATGTGGAGGCTAAACAATAAGCTACTAAATAATCAATGGATCACTGAAGAAATAAAAGAGGAATCAAAAAATACCTAAAGACAAAGGAAAATTAAAGCACAAACCAAAAGCTATGGGATACAGCAAAAGCAGTTCTAGGAAGGAAGTTTATACCGGAACTTTTATCTCAAGAAACAAGAAAAATCTCAGACAACCAAACCTTAGACCTCTACAACTAGAGAAAGAAGAACAAACAAAATCCAAACTTAGTAGAAGGAAAGAAAATACAAAAATCAGAGCAGAAATAAATGAGAGACAAAGAAAACAAAGATCAATGACACTAAACGTGGGTTCTTGACAAAATTGGTAAACCTTTAAGGAAACTCATCAGGAAAAAAGAGAGATGACTCAAATTAGTAAAATTAGAAATGTCACTCAAACAACTGACTGATACCGCAGAAATACAAAAGATCATAAGAGACTACTACAAGCAAGTATATGCCAATAAAATGGATGATCTAGAAGACATGGATAAATGCTGAGAAAAATACAACCTTCCCAGACTGAACCAGGAAGAAATAGAGAACATGAAGAAACAATCACAAAGTACTGAAAGTGAGACTATGATTTAAAATACTCCAACAACAACAAAAATCTTCCAAATCAAGCAAAAGCCTAGGGCCAGATGGCTTCACAGAAATTCCATCAAATAGCTGGATAAGAGTTAACACCCATCCTGCAGAAACTGTTCCAAAAAATTGCAGAAGGAACACTCCCTAATTTCCTTCTATGAGGCCACCATAACCCTGATACTAAAAGCAAACAGTACACACACAGAAATTATAAGCCAGTATCACTGATGAACTTAGGCCAAAAACTGTCAAAAAATACTATCAAACTAATTCCAACAATACATTAAAATGGTCATATACTATGATCACTGAGCTTTATCCCAGGGATGGAAGGATATTTCAATATCTGCAAATCATCACTGTGCTATACCACCTTAATACACTGAACAATAAAAACCATATGATCATCTCAAAGGCATAAAAATCTTTTGACAAAATTCAGCACCCATTGATGATAAAAACTCTCCAGAAAGAGGGCATAGAAGGAGCATTCCTCAACATAAAGGACATACACAATAAACTTACAGCTAGCATCATTTCATTGGGAAAAGCTAACAGCATTTCCTCTAAGATCAGGAAGAAGCTCAGGATGCTCACTCCTTCCACTTTAACTCAGCATGGTTCTGGAAGTCCTAGTTATGGCAATCAGAGAAGAAGTAGTAAAAGGAATTCAAATTGGGAAAGAAGAAGTAAAACTGACACTGTTTGCAAATGACATGATGCTATACACAGAAAATCTTAAATATGCTACAAGAAAACCACTAGAGCTCATCAATGAATTCAGTAAAGTTGCAGGATACAAAATTAATACACAGAAATCTGTTGCATTTCTACATATCAACAACTAGAGATCACAAAGAAAAATTAAAGAAACAACCCAATTTATCACTGCATAAACAAAGAATACTCCTAAGATGCTGATGAAAGAAATTGAAGATGACAGGAACAGATGGAAAGATATACCATGTTCTTGGATTGGAATAATCAATACTATTAACATAAATATACTGCCCAAAGCAATCTATAGATTCAGAGCACTCCCTATCAGCTTACCAATGCCATCTTTCACAGAACCAAAACATTTTTTAAGAATTTTTATGGAGACACAAGAAAATGGAACAGCCAGAGCAATCTTGAGAATGAAACATGGAGCTGGAGGAATCAGACCCCCTGACTTCAGACTATACTACAAACTACAGTTACATCAAAAGAATATGGTATTGGCACAAAAACAGAAATATAGATCAACAGAAAAGGCTAAAAAGCCCATAAATAAACCCATGCACCTATGGTCAGTTAATCTATGATAAAAGAGGCATAACTCAGCAATGGAGGCAAGATAGCCTCTTTAATAAGTGGTGCTGGGCTAACCGGACAACTACATATAAATGTAATTAGAACATTCTTTAACACCATACACAAAATAAACTTAAAATGGATTAAAGACCTAAATATAAGTTTGGATATTATAAAACTCTTAGAGGAAAACACAGGGAGAACACTCTTTGATGTAAACTGCAATAATATATTTTTCATTGTCCCCTAGAATAATGGAAATAAAAACAAAAATAAATAAAACCTAATTAAAATAAAGTTTTTTCCAAAGTAAAGGAAATCATAAACAAAACAAAAAATACAGCCCACAGAATAGGATAAGATATTTGCAAACAATGAGACCAATAAGGAATTAATCTCCAAAATTTACAAACAGCACATCAAGCTCAATATCAAAAAAATAAACATTCCAATAAAAAAATGGGCAGAAGACCTAGATGGACATTTCTACAAAGAAGATATCCAAATGGTCAAGAGGCATATAAAACATGCTCAATATCACTAATTATTAGAGAAATTCAAATCAAAACTACAATGATATATCACCCCACAACAGTCAGAATGGCCATCCTCAAAAATTTTAAAAACAAAAAAATGCTGGAGTGGGTGTGGAGAAAAGAGAGCCTTCCTACCTTGTGGTCATAATGTAAACTGGTACAGCCACTATGGAGAAGAGTATGGAGGTTCCTAAAAGACTAAAAATAGAGCTACCATATGATCTGGAATCCCACTCCTGTGCATATACCCAGAGTAAGAGATGTTTCCAAAAGGTACGTGCACCCCAATGTTCACTGCAATGCTGTTTATAATAGCCAAGACATGGAAGAAACTTAAATGTCCATCAACAGATGAGTGGATAAAGAAGATGTGGTCCATATATACAGTGAAATACTACTCAGTTATTAAAAGGAATGAAATGATGCCATTTGCAGCAATATGGATGGACCTAGAGACTGTCATACTGAGTGAAGGAAGTCAGAGAAAGACAAACATCATATGATATTGCTTATATGCAGAATCTAAAAAATGATACAAATGAACTTATTTACAAAACAGAAATAGACTCACAGCCTGAGAGAATGAACTTATGGTTGCCAGGAGAGAAGGGTTGGGGGGTGAGGGATAGACTAGGCATTTGGGATTGACAGGTACACAATGCTATATTTAAAATGGATAACCAACAAGGAGCTAGTGTATAACACAGGGAGCTCTGCCCAGGATTCTGTAATACCAATGGGAAAAGAACTTGAAAAAATAGATACATGTATATGTATAACTGAATCACTTTGCTATACACTAAAGCTAACACAACATTATTAATCAACTATGTTCTAGTATAGAATAAAATGTTTTTAAAGATGTGACACTTCTTTACCACAATTTGTATGAAGAACATAAATATGTGGCAGGTAGATTTGTATAGTTAGGCATAAGTGTATGTTGCAAGGAAGGAGAGGGGGTAGTATTAAAAAGGTGATATTCCAGGTAGGGGGAACAGGGTATGGAATATCCCTGCAAAAAAAAAAAAAAAAAAATCACCCAGGGAAGTTTGAAGATATGAAAAGGACTATATTACAGAAGCACTAAAAATTGAGATAGGAAAAAAATTACACTATTTAGGGTGAGTTGGGGGTCAGAGATGTTGACCTTTTTGTACGTTATAAACCCAGTGTATTCGTCTGCATCTCAGGAGGGACAGGTGGCACACTTAGATTAGGAAAATTTGAGGAAGATTAATAAAGGGGCTGTTCATGAAGATGTAGGCAGGGTGTGCTGAAATCATTAGTGGTACTGCAGTACCAGATTTTAGTAACAGTGGGGCCCAGTTACCAACCCTAAAGCAAAGGAGCAAGAGGAGAGAGTTGTGACTTTACAGAGATCCATGGATAAACAGGCCTGTGCAAAGATGGCCAAGGCAGGCGATGCTGGGAAAGGATGCAGCCAGTAAACCCACTGAAAAGACATTCACCAGGGGCATAAACAACCTGAAATCTTTCTCCTTTTTTTCCATCAAGTTTTGGCTAGTGCCTCACACTGGTTCTGTAGCCAGAGGCAAAAGAGCCCAGGATCCACAGCTCTCAGGGAATCAGGTGGGGCCGAGAAGAGGCAGCTGTGAATCCGGAGTGATGAATGGAAGAGGTGTTTCCTACCGAGGAATGTGTCATTAACAGCAGTGGAAGCTTCTGGGCTTAGAAGTTCAGTTCAGTCACTCAGCCATGTCCGACTCTTTGCAACCCCGTGGACTGCAGCACGCCAGGCTTCCCTGTCCATCACCAACTGCCAAAGCTTGCTCAGACTCGAGTCCATCGATTCAGTGATGCCTTCCAACCATCTCATCCTCTGACACCTCTTCTCCTCCTGACTTCAATCTTTCTCAGCATCATGGGTCATTTCCAGTGAGTCAGTTCTTTGCATAAGGTGGCCAAAGTATTGGAGTTTCAGCTTTAGCATCAGTCTTTCCAATGAACACCCAGGACTGATCTCCTTTAGAATGGACTGGTTGGATCTCCTTGCAGTCCAAGAGACTCTCAAGGGTTTTCTCCAACACCACAGTTCAAAGGCATCAATTCTTCGGCACTGAGCTTTCTTTATAGTCCAACTCTCACATCCATACATGACTGCTGGAAAAAACATAGCTTTGACTATACAGACCTTTGTCGGTAATGTCTCTGCTTTTTAGTGTGCTGTCTAGGCTTGTCGTAACTTTTCTTCTGAGGACCAAGCATCTTTTAATTACATGGCTGCAGTCACCAGCTGCAATGATTTTGGAGCCCAAGAAAATAAAGTGTCACTGTTTCCACTGTTTCCCCTTCTATTTCCCATGAAGTGATGGGACCGGATGCCGTGATCTTAGTTTTCTGAATGTTGAGTTTTAAACCAACTTTTTCCCTCTCCTCTCCTGGGCTGAGAAACCTTTGCCTTAGAGCTCCCAAGGGTCCTCATTTTGGTGTGCACTCCTCCACTACAGAGGGGGATTATGATTGCCTGTGTCGAAACCTGGACCTACCACCTGTTAGACCATGGGCAAATCATTTAATCTCTCAGTTTCCTCGTGTGCGTACGTGTGTGCACGTGCATATGAGTATGCACTCAGTTATGTTTGACTCTTAGGGGTCACTTTGTGACCCCATGGTCTGCAGCCCACCAGGCTCCTCTGTCCATGGAATTTCCCATGCAAGAATACTGGAGTGAGTTGCCATTTCCTACTCCAGGGGATTTTGCCAACCCAGGGATTGAACCCTCATCTTTTGCATCTCTTCATGAGCAGGCAGATTCCTTACTGCTGACCACCAGGGAAGTGTCCTTCCCCATCTGTAAGATGATACTAATAGTAATTTTTTATTAGAACTATTGGAAGGGTTAAATAAAATTAATACATGTAAAGCACGTAGAGCAATATTTGGCAAATAGGCATTAAAAAATGCTTACTCTCCTGATTCATATTATTGACATTTTAAAGACTAAAGAATTGAAGTTTAGAGACTTTTTCAAAAATTGCACAACTAGTCCGTGACAGAACCAGGGGGTAGATATTCCACTACAACACAGCAACTCTAAAAATGACGATCTAGACTTTTGCTTGTCACCCTCCCTCCCCATAAGACAGTAAATTCCTGAGGGCAAGGATTATTTTGCATTTAAAAACCCATCATAGTACATAATTTTTGCTCAATAAATGTTTGATGAATGCATATATAAAGCACTGTGACTGAAGGTAGAGAAGTAATTACTGGAGGAGAGAGGAGAGCCTCCCTTGCAAGCCTAAAGTCCTTCCCTCTTGTCCTATATAAATAATGCTATAAAAACAAAATGTAACTTGGCTTCTTCAAGAAGGTACTGAGCTTTAGTCGTAAATTATAAATGACTGACATATTGTATGCCTGCTCTGAAGTCCACTGCTTTGGTTGAAATATTTGAGTCACCATTTCTGAAGTCTTCTCCTCCCCTATCCCACGTATCACCAGGAAGCAGAGATGCTCTGTGATTGTAGGAACCCACCAGAGCCAGTGTTCTCTACAGTCACGACTTCTGGTATTGCTTGGTGGAGGAATGATGCGTTATGGAGTGCATCATTCAATGAAACATTTTCTTTTTTAAAATTTATTTCAGTTGGAGGATAATTACTTTACAATATTGTGATGGTTTTCAATGAGAGATTTTCAGTGGTCTCATTGGAGTTTTATTCATTTCATCTGGCCTTGACGGTGGGGACAACCTGGAGCTTCCCTGGGGAAATGAAGCCTTTAAGAGTAGAACCTTAGAGCTGTGATTTAAAATCTTACTTGTTTGGGAGTAGCATAGGCATCTTAAATGATAACAGAGGTCACTTAGTGATCTGAAGTCTTAGAATGCTCTTAGAAGGAATCCTATTCATAGTTTGATGCCAATAAATCCATAAGGAAAAACAGACTAGGAGTCAGAAGACTTTTGTCATATCATTGATTGTTGGACAGGGAAGTTTCACTAAATTATAAAATGAAAATACTGCCTTGCTACCATCTCAGTGATGGCATTAGAATCAGATGCAGTTTTATCTGGAACATGCTGTGAATGATAGAAAAACCAAGGAAAAACCCCAAAGTTTTTACCTTTCTTTTTGTAAAAACTTTACAATTATACAGTGATTTGGGCAGATCTTGAAGATAGTGGCAAAATTGGGGAACAACCAGAGTTTGCCGTTACATTGCAGAAAGCACAGTGCCACACTGTACCTCTAATTCACTCTGAACATTTACTCAACATAGCAAATATTTACTGAGCATGTATTAAGAGCCACTTGCTGTTATCCAAGTGGGCTCTACATAAATATTAACAAATGTCCTCTTTCCCAAGGGAATCATGGTTTATTACAATCTAGTGCAGCAATTAAGAGTAAGAGCCTTGGGTAAGTAACTTCATCCTTTCTCTGCAAGCTTCCATTTTTGTTGTGTCATATCGCATGTCATAAGATAATAATTGTATTTATCCCTTAAGGTTGCTGCGAAGATGAAAGAAGTTGATAATTATGAAGCTTGAGCAGTGTCTGTCACGTTAGTGTTCAAGTAATGGGTGGGGGGAGGAGAAGAAGGGGATGACAGAGGGTGAGATGGCTGGATGGCATCACCAACTCGATGGACATGAGTTTGAGTGAACTCCGGGAGTTGGTGATGGACAAGGAGGCCTGGCGTGCTGCAATTCATAGGGTTGCAAAGAGTCAGACACGACTGAGCGACTGAACTGAACTGAATGATGGCTTTTAAATTTTTTATTAGGAAAGGCACATAGATAAACAGATCTTACTATGACATGTGCTACATAGTGACAAAACAGAGGTGGTGTGGTCATCTAGAGCAGGGGTCCCCATCGGGCCATGGACCGATACCAGTCTGTGTATTACCTGTTAGGGACGAGGCTGCATAGCCGGATGTGAGCCACAGGAGAACAAAATTTCGCCTGCATTTATAGCTGCTCCTACTGCTTGCATTACCATGCCCCCCACCCCCACAGTCTTTGGAACAACTGTCTTCCATGAAACTGGTCCCTAGTGCCATAAAGATTGGGGACCACTGAGTTAGAGAATCTTTGTATGTATGTGCTCAGTTGCATCTGACTCTTTGTGACCCCATGAACCGAAGCCCACCAGGCTTCTCTGTCCATGGGATTTTTCAGGCAAAAACACTGGAGCGGGTTGCCATTTCCTCCTCCAGGGGGGTCTTCCCAATCCAGGGATTGAAGCCATGTTTCCTATGTCTCCTCAACTGCATGTGCATTCTTTACCACTGAGCCACTGGAGAAGTCCAGTAGAAAATCTTCTGCCTGTCTTCTTTTTCTGTCCTAGGGTACACACCCATTTTGCTCTATATTAACGATTACGGTGTTAGAGCCATGGATATGAGGTTGTGTACATCCCATGGAAGGAAGAAGAATAGTCCTTTTCTGCAGTAGGAAGGATGCAGCTTTGGCTCTGCAGGTATGTGCAGCTTGGCTCAGGCACTCGGGGCCATCTTTAGAGACTTTGATTGATCCAGGGGACTAGATGTTTAAAACACTACAGGAGACAAACACTTCCCTTTATTTCTAAAAATCCTCCAAGTTGCTGAGTCTCTATAAAACGTTTTTAAAAGTTACCTTTTTCCTTTCAGTTGAAAGCAGTACATTTTTTAAGACAATACAGGAACAAGATTGACACTGATTTATGAATCTTTAGGGTTATAATTAACTTATCAAAGATTTTTTTTTTAGATTTCAAATAGGTAGATATTTTTGTGCAAAGAACATGGATTTTAGTTTTTTCTTTCAGTCATGTTTCCTAATTTGATATAGATCTAAGTGTTTTGTTTTATAGCTTCAATTAACTTGTGAAAGAGTAGCACAGAGAATCAACTTTGGAGAAATTTAGCAGGTGGAGGAGCCATGGTGGGTTGCCGGGAACTGTGGAAGGTTTTCTAAAAGATGTAGGTCATGAATGGGGCTTTGAGAGACAATTAGAACAATGGTGGGTAGCAGGAAAGGCATTGGAAGATTTCTCAAAGAGCAGGAAAGGCATGCCTAATGTTAGGCATGCCTGAAGATGCTGGGGTGGGACTGTCAGCTAGCAAGTCAGCTTTGCAATGAAACATCAACATCACTGATGTTAGAAGCACTGTATTCATTCAGGGTGAAAATGGAGGGAAATATATTGATGCAGACACTCTGGGAAACAGTGATGAAAATCTAGAGCATATCTTATGGTTCACAGATAAGGCCATATAGCACTGAGGAGCCAGACAGTTTTATAAATCACTGTGGTGCCTTCTTCAAGATGTAGTCGCAGCCTGATCATCACCTAGGAGGTCATCAGTTTCCCTCTGCTGCCTGCCAATGTCACTGCATAAATTTCCTTGTGAACTGGAGTTTGATGAGCACGAGAATGAGAATGGATGTGTGTTCCCTGTTGCTGTATACTGAATGCATCTACGTGTAGATGCCTTGAGAACTCTGGGAAGATGTAACTGCCTGCTTGCTCTTCCCCTGGGACCAGTCAAGTTGAAAAATTCCAAAGGTGTCTGTAAATTCCACTAGTTCTTCATGGAAAGTGAAAGTGAAAGTCACTCAGTCATGTCTGACTCTTTGCGACCCCATGGCCTACACATTCCATGGAATTCTCTAGACGAGAATACTTGAGTGGGTAGACTGTCCCTTCTCCAGGATCCAACCCAGGTCTCCCACATTGCAGGTGGATTCTTTACCAGCTGAGCCGCAAGGGAAAAAAAGAGCCTAAATACAGATCAAGGGACTTTTTGGGGAGGGGGATGTTAGCGTGTGCCTGATTTGTCTTCAAAATTCGAAGTTTTTTGGCAAAGGGACATTAGGGAGAATTATTTTCTCAATGACATTTTGGGTTGTCCTATATGATCAGAAGAAAATCAAAGATGGGGAAGAGAATTAACATTTATTAAATGTTTATGAGTATATGAATCCTTTATGTACATTTCACCCTCATATTAATCCTCTGCAATAGGCCTAATTATGCCTTATAGAATAAAAGCATCATGAGGGTGGTGATTATTGTCTGTTTTGTTCCCCAAGTTGTTAAAATAGCACCTTACATAATAGATGCTGAAAAAAATACCTCAGGTAAAAATGAATTGAGTTGAGTCTTGTCTTTGAAGAAATAGTGTAAAGAACAGTTAAGTGCATTTCCCAGGACTTCAGAGCTACCATGGGCTAAGTGTGGGTGCAAAGAGGAAGATTTGAATGTAGGTTTATCTGACTACATGACACATGATTTTTCAACTATGTAATAATTCCTCTCCATGATAACATTTTACATGGATGAAAAAATACATATGATTCTCAGTAAGATAAATGTTACTAATTGAGAATTAGACTTTATCTAGGAAGCAGTCAGAGCTGCTAATCCTTCTTGGATTATTGTACAATTGACTCTTTTCCGGATTCAGAATGGAGAGAGATTTTACATGAATATTTGTAAGATACCTTAAATCTTTTTTGAAACAAGGATGAGTAAGCATAATACACAAATAAGTAATTCCAAGGATATACTGTGGTTTCATACTCATTTTAACAGGTATTTATTAAGTGCCAAGTATGGATTTATGCACTGGATATGTGCTATTAGGGATCAGAGACATAATGGAAGAAGGATACAATTCCTGCCTGAATTAGCTCATAGCTTTATTTTAGGTGGGAAGATTAGAGCAAATCAGTATTTTCTAAACCTGGTTGTATATAAGAAGAACTCGTGGAGCATATTAAACATACAGAATGCAGCTCTCTGGGATTGGGTCTGAGAATTTCTGTTTTGATCATAGCCTTAGATCATAATGATTCACAGCCAAATTTAGGAAGCACTGAATTAGATGCACATTAAAATCTCTTGCCAGCTTTATAAGTCTATGATTTTCTATCATTCTAAAAGTTTCTTACAAAAATAGTGATAAAAAGATGCATGTTTCTGCCAGCAGAGCATTGCTCTAAGAAGGAATACTAGGGGGAAAAAGATGAGAGTTGTTGCTGTAAGGAGGAGAGTTTGGTTTGGAAAGGGGAGCTTGGGCAAGTGCCAGCTCTGATCCTGAGTGGCTTAGGCCAGAGGTCGATTCCCTAGACTGTTCAGGACTGGACTACTTTGGAGTGACTTTGACTGTATATGAAGACTAAGCCAACCCATTGCTTGTATTTCTGCTTCTCATTTAGAAAAGTAGTAAACCATCATGTAGGTCTGTGTCTTACTAGCCAAATTACACAATGCAACAGCTTCCTTTCTTTAGAGAAAAAGCACGCAGTACAAAAACAAGCTTCTGTTCCATAAACTAAGCCACTTAAATAGGAATCAATTCTCTTTATCACAGAAAGCCAATATAGCCAATAATGTCTATTGAGTATTTTTACATACTAATGAAGAACACATGTTAATCTTTGTGTATATTAAGATTACTGTATAGAAACTGAAACATTAAGAAAGAGATGTTAATGTTTTATTCCATATACTTATTAGATTTGTGGATACTGCTAATGATAGTAGTTAACTTATATTTATTGAACGTTTACTGACTCCAGTCACTATGCTTTGAAACCGTTTTCCACAATTTATTCAATGTTCCTAAGAAACCTATGAACAAGATCCCTTTGTGGTCTCATTTTAATCATGAGGAAATGGAGGTTTATAGAGACTGAGTTCCCTGTGACAGCCAGTGGGCAGTTCACAGCAAGGACTCAAGTACACTTGTATTTGACTCTCCAGCCCATGTTTTTAAGGTCCAACCTAAATTATTTCCAAGTAAATAAATTAGATCTTCCCATACAACAGAATACTATTCTCTAGTCATTATGTTTTTGAACAATATTTAAAGATGTGGGAAAATGTCCATGGTACAACAGTAAGTTCATATGATGTACACTAAAAAACGTACACATCTAGGAAAATGTGTATCTGAGAAATATATCAAAATGTTAGCATTTTTTGTCTGTGTGGGCAAACTACAGATTTATTTGTATTCTGCCCAATACTTTGGTGTTTTTCCATAATTTCTATAATAACTATTTATAGTCAGAAGGATAATGATATGTTACCAATTAAAATAAAACCTATTAATGTATTAAAAAGATTATAAGGAAATTTATCAAAATATTGAGAAGAAGCCTAAGCCTGCTAGTACTTCCCTTGGGCCCAGTTTGCCTCTCTATCTTCCTGTTTTCCACTTAACTTTTTTTGTCTCTATCTCTACATATTTCACTGCATTGCAATTATTTATTCATGACCATTTCTCCTACTCTTACATGAGGGAGAGCACAAGGTCTAATTCACTTTTTACTCTAAAGACTTAACTCATAGTGTACATTCCATAATGGCTGAACAGACACAGGACTCCTTTCCCAGATAACTCACAGACTCTGGAAAAGACCTCACCCAGAAGGTCACATCGAACTAAATCCTTATCTGCTTCCAATTGTTGTTCCAAGGCCCATCCTCAGCAAACCATGCCTGGCCATCCTGTTGGAATGGCATCATTCCCTGCCTCCCTTGTCCATCACTGCCTTTCCCCTCCCTGTTTTTTCTCCTTAGTCTTTACTGCCATCTAACATGGGATTGTTGCTGTTGTTAGTCACTAAGTTGTAGCAACTCTTTTGCAACCCGATGGACTGTAACCTACCAGAATCCACAGTCCATGGGATTTCCAGGCAAGAATAGTGGAATGGGTTACCATTCCTTCTCCAGGGGATCTTCACAAGCCAGGGATTGAACCCAAGTCTCCTGCATTGGCAAGCAGGTTCTTTACCATTGAATCACCTGGGAAGCTCACTAACATGGTATACACATTTCTAACTCATCCCTTCGTTGCTTGTCTCTACTTACTAGGATATCAGCCATATTAAGACTGAGATACATGTCTGTTTTGTCCACTGATTTATCCCTAGAGCCTAAAACAGGCCCTGGTATACAGGAGATATCCAGTTGATTTTTGTAGAATAAATGAATGCCATGTACAACATTATGAGATGCACAAGAGAAGGGAAGAGCAGCACAGCTCTGCTATAGAAATTGAAGACTTTTTCTTGAATATTGTCTTGACAACCAAGGAGTGGCAGTGAACTCAAGATAATACCCTGAAAGAGCTATGAGCGCGAGTCTTTTACACTGACTCCTGAGTGCAGATCTCATCAGAACTTTAGTTGTCCCTCGCAGACAATTAAGTGAAGGGAAGGGTGAGCATCTTTTCATTAAATGGCTAATACATGTTCATGTTTGGTAGAAGCCAACACAATAGTGTAAAGCAGTTATCCTTCAAGTAAAAATTAATTAATTAGAAAAATGCAGATGACCTAAAAGACCACACCCAGCCTCTCATAAAAGGTACTTGCAGGAATATCTGCAAGATAACCTGCTGTTCACCTTAAAAAAAAAAAACTGCTCAGAACCTGCCTTTCTCACAATCAGATGGTTGAAGAAGGCTTTAAAATTGTACCCCACAAATACAAGCCAAAAGTGTGTTAGCTTGACATATACTTCATGTAGATGTTACCAGATACCCATTCTAGACAGGGTACAATCTCCACAAAGCCCTTTCAGAGCATGTGGCTTCCTCCTTGCAGTTCCCCCAGATAAACGGGATGAGAAACTGACAGACTTAACTAGCTGAGTACCTAGGCAACAGCCTGGGAGCAACAACAAAAGACATATTTGTTTTAGACCATTCGCTCCTTTTGGCAATATGAAGCTAATGTGACCTAAGAAAAGTTGAAAAGAACATTGGGGAGCATTTCTGTTCAACCTCTCTGAAAATCGTTATGTGCCCCATCTTAACACCATTCTATGGACTTAGACTCACGCAGTTTCTGTAAGACAATCATTTCTAGGAGAGAGAGAGTGTGTGTGCGTGTGTGCATGCCTGTGTGTGTGGTGGGCTGTTCCATGTTGAGCTTAAAATCATTCTTGGCTCAAAACCAGTCCCTATGGAGAGCAACAAATGTTCAGTAATGTCTCAAAAACCTCAGGTGTTTTTTTCCATAAGGTAAAACAAATATATAGTGGTTAATATAGGTTAGCCGTGATGTAGCTTTTTAGTATGTGGGTTCAAATCCTGGCATTGGCCTTTTACCTCCAATGTGACCTTATGTAATTTAACCTTTTTGAAACTTTTTATGCTTAGCTATAAATTCGATAATAAAATAAATTTAATGTAGGATTGTTGGAAGGTTAAATGAGAGAATACATGTTACATGTTTAGCATCACGCCTGCAACACAGAAGCATGCTCAGTAATGGTTTTCTATAATGATATTTCTGTCATGGAAAGAACAACTAACTTTTCTTCTTTGTAGAAATTGAGCCTTATTTTGTTGTGAACATGGGGTTGAGAAAGGTCCATAGACGTTTCTAGTCATTATAACATCTGTTCATTACAGCCACCTCACCAACATTTGGGAATCTGAACATAAGAATGCATTGTTTCATATTTTCTTGATCTTATTAACTGAGGAGTAGAGAACCAGGAACTGTTCAAAAGTGGGAGCTCGCTTCCTAATTTAGAAAAATATGTTTAGTGCAAATTAGCAACTACAAGAACATAATTTAACATAGATGTGGCACTATCTTTCATTGTATTGGCATTAATCATGTATACCTTTAAGATAAATATCAGCAATTATTCCAAACAAGAATAAACCTCCCCAGAATCATACTGTTACAAAAGCACATGTACAGTTTATCATGGTCCATCTCAGAAACTGAAGTTAGTTACTGACACCCAGTCATTGACAGTTTGTTGGAAATGAATGCAGAGCATAGATGAAGTCTCTCTTTGTAATGAAAAATGTATGCTTCTGAGGTTAATGTAGATGAGAATGTCCTATTGTACCAAGATTATCAAATATGTGAAAAGAAATTGACAAAGGAAAAGACAGCTCTTGTTCTTCACAATAGCATATGCAAATTTGAAAGACTGCTCACTTTTATGAAGACACACCTCACTGCTTTCTAATTTCTTCCCAGAAAAACAGCCTGGGAATGTAAGGTGTGACGGCATGACTAGTGATATCTAATTATCACAAGCTGAACACATGGCCTGTCACTGAGTACTGGGTCAATTCTCATTTCTAAATCAATTAGCAAAGCAATGAGAAGAAAGCATCAATAACTGAATATTCTCTGGGTCCACAGTTAGTCAAGAGTATACGGCATGGCTGAGAATCACTAACAGTTAGCACCTGTGCATTTAGCTTGTAAACATATTTGACGCTGTGTTTGCACCTTTCTCTGGTTTTGGCCTTTTTTTCTGGGGGTGGGGGCAGGGTGTGGAATTGTAGAATGATATTAATAAGCTGCTCCTGTAAAACTGTGTGATAATTTGAGTTAGGGCTACCACCGAGGGCTCTGAGGACCTGATGTAACATCTCCCTCTAACATTTATAGCTTCCTGGGGAATCTGCTGGGCTTTTTGACATTGCTTCATCCTGCTCCAGAGCTCTTGCTGTGACCCTCTCTTGGACACATCTCTATGCACTGAGCAGAAAGAAAACCCAGAAGTGCAAGGAATCACTTCATGGTAGCTTTCATATTTTTCAGAGACTGTAACATGCAGAACTCTAGGTACAATTGCTTTTTACTACCTAAATCTCTCACATTTGTCCAGGAGATACTGGCACAGTAAATCTCTCTGCCCTGAGACAAGGGAGAGCCCTGGGCAAAAAGCCAGAAATTTCCCATTGTTTGCCATACGACAGAATTCTCTGTTTAGTTTGGGCTTTCTAGCAATTTGTGGCAATGCCATGATTTATTTATATTTTTAAATTAATAGACTTTATTTTTTAGAGCAGTTTCAGATTTATGGAGAAATTTATCAGAAAGTATAAATTTCCCATATATCCTCTCTCTGCACCCCCAGTTTCTCTTATTATTAATGTACTGCATTAGCGTAGTGTACATCTTATGACTGATAAGCCAGCGCTGATATATTATTGGCTAAAGTCCAGTTTACATTAGACTTCACTGTATTGTACATTCTGTGCGTTTTGACAAGTGTATAGTGGCATGTGTCCACTATTATAGTATCTTACAGGACAGTTTATTGCCCTAAACATCCTCTGAAGTCTATTCACCTCTCTGCTCCTTCACTCCATCTTATCCTACTGAAAGCATCTGCATTCTTCAGGTCTGCCCCAAACCCACCTTTTCCCAGGACACCTTCCCTGGGACTCTGTTCACAATGGGCTCTAAAGCTACCAGCTTCCTAGTACTCCATACTTTCTCTTCATGGTATGTCTCATATTTATTATTTCATGGTAATCAATTTGAATTTATCCCACTCTCTAGACAGTATGTGGAGAAGGTCTGACTCTGTGCGACCCCATAGGTGGCAGCCCACCAGGCTCCCCTGTCCCTGGGATTCTCCAGGCAAGAACACTGGAGTGGGTTGCTATTTCCTTCTCCAATGCATGAAAGTGAAAAGTGAAAGTGAAGTCGCTCAGTCGTGTCCGACTCTTAGCGACCACCCCACCAGGCTCCTTGATCCATAGAATTTTCCAGGCAAGAGTACTGGAGTGGGGTGCCACTGCCTTCTCCATCATATACACATTACTATGTGTAAAATAACAACATAGACCTACTGTATGGCACAGGGAGCTATATTCAATATCTTGTAATCAAATATAATTGGAAAGAATATGTAAGGAACACACACACACATATATAGATATATTATATCTGAATCACTTGGCTGCATACCTGAAATGAAGACAACATTGTAAATCAACTATACTTCAATATAAATTATGTGTATATGTATGTGTTTATACATTTGTGTGTATGAATTTTCTGACTTCCCCAACAGCTGACAGCATGTATATCTTCTAGACTATAAACAGAGTGATATGTCCCTTTATGTCCCAGCTTCAGTCTAGGCTGACCTAGGACTACTGAATCAAGGCTCCTGTTCCTAGACACCTCACAAAACTGAGACCAAAAGTAAGATTTATCCAGGTTCTCTCAGACTGCATCCTAATTCTTCCTTCAGTGATGACACAGTCAGTATTCACCCATTTCCATTTTGAAATGCCCCTGTCTACCACCAAATTTGAGCACTCCTTCTGAGTTCCACCATACACTGCGCATGCAGCCGTCACAACACTTATCAAGTTGTATTAAAATTGTTTGTTGAAATGTATGTCTCTCACGTTTGATTACAAGCTCACTGAGGGCAGGATCCTGTTCCATTAGCCTCTAAATTCCAAGCATCTATTCCATGCACATAGCAATCCATATTTGCAAATGAATGAACCAGGAATGTACAATGACCATATGTACAATAAGTAGAGTAGGTGTTATACATATATATGAATAGGTGTTATACATATATAAAAAGCAAGAAATCCACTGGGAAAGATTGAGGGCAGGGGGATAAGGGGGTGACAGAGGATGAGATGGTTTGATGGCATCATCAACTCAATGGACATGAGTTTGCACAAACTCCGGGACATGGTGCAGGGCAGGGAAGCCTGGCATGCTGCAGTCCATGGCATCACAAAGAGTTGGACACAACTTAGTGACTGAACAACAACAAAGAAATCCACACTATTTTTTAAATACCATATAATGTCCAACACTGGCTCTGGGGAAGAACTGACATTTATTTGAATGTCTGCTATGTACCATGCTGGGTTCTGTCAATATTACCTTGTTTCATCTGTACAATAGCCTGTCAAAGTAGACACAATCACCTTATTTTTCAGAAGAAGAAACATGAATTCAGAGGATGGGGTTATACATTTAAGAAACATCTGACACTAACGTTGCCTTTCCTGCACTGAAAGACTATTATTTGAAGAGAAGAATATTCAGAATGGGAGAATCCATGGAGAAAGAAGATGAAGGGATCTCTGATTAAGAGTCAAAAGTAACCCTCTCCATGTAAAACTTTATTGATCTCAGAACACAAAGTCTCACTCCATCCCCTTGATGGTCCCTGACAAGGCTCTCTGTATCTAAGCAAAGAGAACTCATGCCACCCTACGAACCCTGGGAGGCCTGTCCTAGGGAGGATTTTCCTAGGACTGCATAACATCAGAAATGCCTTACCCTAGGATTCCTGTCAAATAATCCTTCCAAAGTTGTGATTACTTAAGGGCATTTTTTTCCTGAATTTCTTGAACATTTTAATTTTAGTACAATTTATTGATCTTGCCAAATAGATTTCATTGGCCAATAAAACTATTTAGCAATAATATATATATAATGCATGTGTGCGAAGATGCTCAGTCATGTCCGACTCCTTGCCATTGCATACACTGTAGCCTGCCAGGCTCCTCTGTCCATGGGATTTCCCAGACAAGAATACTGGAGTGGGTTGCCATTTCCTTCTGGAGGGAATCTTCTCAACCCAGGGATGGAACCCATGTTTTTTATGTCTCCTGCATGAGTAGGTGGGCAGGCAGGTGGTACTATCAGGGAAGCAGGTACACCAGGGGACTCCAATACATATAATAGCAGATGAAAAATTTTTAGTTTCTATTGGATCAAGCATTACTTTGTATTACATTGTGTCATTTCTCTGGGTGTTTATACATTATTTTCCTCCTTATATTGTAAGCTCTTTGAAAGCAGGAACTACATTCTGCTTAGCTGTGTATCCTCAGCATCTAGAAGAGTATATTAAATATAGCAGGTGTAAATAAAAGTCATTATTGAATAATGAAAAGGTATATATTAGCCTTCCATCTGTTCCTAAAAGTTCTGGAAAGCCTCATCAAAGTAACACACTTTGAATAATTTTTCCCATTATACACACACACACAATGTGTGTGTAAACTGGGATTTAGTATATTGGGAGGGCTGGAACCCACATTTTCTGACTCTCAGTCCTCTCTGTTTGCAGTTTAAGCATCTTGGGGGTGGCTAGTGAGTGTCATCGGCACTCCACTCCAGTACTCTTGCCTGGAAAATCCCATGGACAGAGGAGCCTGGTAGGCTGCAGTCAATGGGGTCGCTAAGAGTCCGACACGACTGAGTGACTTCATTTTCAGTTTTCACTTTCCACTTTCATGTATTGTAGAAGGAAATGGCGACTCACTCCAGTATTCTTGCCTGGAGAATCCCAGGGACGGGGGAGCCTGGTGGGCTGCCATCTATGGGGTCACACAGAGTCAGACACAACTGAAGCGACTTAGCAGCAGTGAGTGTCATATATGATATACCTTGAAAGTGAAAGTGAAGTTGCTCAGTCATGTCCGACTCTTTGTGACCCCACAGACTGTAGCCTACCAGGCTCTTCCAGCCATGGGATTTTCCAGGCAAGAATACTGGAGTGGGTTGCCATTTCCTTCTCCAGGGGATCTTCCCAACCCAGGGATCGAGCCCTGGTCTCCTGCATTGCAGGCAGACGCTTTACCCTCTGAGCCACCAGGGATATACCTTGAGAGCCCAGCAAATTCTATGAGATTTTTCTCTTTTCAGAGAAAATGAGAAATGCTGCCATATATATATATACATGGTACTCTTAGACACAATAACAAGTGAAAATTAAAAAGCTGGAAATAGCAAAATTTTTGTGGATAGATATTAAGATTTCTGGGAGTTGACCCCACAGGACTGCAGATGTTTTTTCTGCTTGTCTGTGTTACATAACAGCAGAGGAGCTTCTCAGGAACTAGAATAAATGTTATTATTGCAAATGTTTATGGTTCTGGGGAAGCTCAGGGGAATTAATACACTTTACAGAAGGCAACTGGCTTCTCTAAGAACAAAATGCAGTAATGAAAGAAAAGTGCAGAAAATAAGAGTGCCTTTAACCAATCCTACTGACCCCTACCTTCTAGAGGTTTCCTCACATGCTAAATCAGGCATCTCCTGATGCCCGTGTGCTCTGCATTTCTAAGACACTGGGTGAATACTTTTTAGCAAAGTGTAGTTTGAAGACCACTGGGAATATACAAGATGATTTTTAGGTACTTATTGATGCATACTTTTATTTCCACAATCATTCATTTTTTATGGTTACCTTGTGTTTATTGGATGTCATCACTGACTCAATGGACATGAGTCTGAGTAAACTCTGGGGGTTGGTGATGGACAGGGAGGCCTGGCGTGCTGCAGTTCATGGGGTCACAAAGAGTCGGACATGACTGAGCAACTGAACTGAACTGTGTTTATTAAAATGACTGCATTCTTCCATTTATAGAAGTAAAGCAACTTCTTCTAAAATCCTTATTTCAGTGTAGAAGTGTTTTGATTCAGAAACAGCAAAGAAATTATTTCTGATAAATGAAATCATCGTGACTGACATTTTAAGAAACACTAGGTTACGAATAAGTTGACCAAAGTAGTCTTATCTTCCAACTTCTTTTGCAAAATAAAAGGCCCTCTCAGTTGTGTTTCCTTAACTTGCAAACCTGACTTAAATTTGAGACTATTTGGATCACTTATTTTAGTGACACAAATGCTAGAAACCTAAAACAAAAGTTTTGTGAGTTATTTTTCTAAAAAACCCACAATGCTTGGTATAGTAGGTGCTAAATAAGAGCAGTCAATTATGCATTTTTAAAAAGCCTGTGTCTGATGATTTATACAGAAAATTGAAAACAGATTCCAGAGTTGTAATTGATAGTATGTGGGAACCAGATGGCTGTGCTGTGTGACCAGGGAGAGACATCATAGATGGAGTTTAGGTTCACTAAATTAAACATTTAATAAGATAACAACATGGGCTTCCCAGGTAGCCTAGTGGTAAAGAATCTGCCTGCCAGTGCAGGAGACGCATGAGACACGGGTTCAATTCCTGGGTCAGGGAGATCCCCTGGAAGAGGGCATGGCACCCCACTGTAGGATTCTTGATGGGAAAATCCCATAGATCCTGGCAGGCTGCAGTCCACAGGGTTGCAGAGCATCAGACATGACTGATTAACTGAGCACACACACACAACAGTATATGAAAATAAATTCTATAATCTACTCCTAAACTAGTCTATTATTGAGATTCTGCATTTAATGTGCTCATTCAAAATAAACCTGTTTTAAATTATCACTGCTTTTATAATACGAGTTATTCGCTCTAATGAAATCATCTCATTATGTAACTCTAAGAAATACATTAAATTTAGTGCTAGTTTTTTAAAACGTTGATATTCACCACAGTCTCACCTCTGTCTCATGGGCTTTCGCTTCATTCTCTCAAAAATAACTGTTACTTTAACAGTGAAATGAAATCTCTCAGCTTGCCTGGCACTCTATGGTCAGTAAAGAGCCTGAAAATGTAGTTTTGCGTGCATTCTATTTTGCTGGAAAATGAAATAAAAACAAGTTCTCAGGACACACACACTCCATGCCCATTAACTTGTTTAATTTTGCATGAGTAAACTTTCACTGTGCTCCATGTCACTTCTGACCTGTTCCATCCACGCCTGTCAGCTTTGTTTCCACACAGCAGTCTCGTTCCCCAGACCCTGAGCCAAGGAGAATCTGGAAGGAGGTTGGGTTTTCCTTCCCTTTAACAGGTAAACAGGGTCTAAAACGTGCCTACTGTCCCCACACGCAATATTCGGGGTATGAAGACAGCCCAGGGCATACACTGAGCTGCACCTTCACACTTGCATGCACACCCATCTATGTGTGTGTCTGTCTTTCCCCTAGTATACAACTGGAATACAGTTCATCACTTTTTCACCCTATTCTCAAATCTGCCAAGTCATGGTGTCCAGACGTCAGACCAGGCAGGTGACACAGCCTGGGGTAATGCCATTCTCTATCCTTCTGACAGATGACACCCACAGACTTGGGCACTACCTCACAGTCCAGAAGAGGGTGAACTTGCAAAATTGTTTGATAACCAAGTTCAAAAGAGACAATCATTACTTACTCTTATGCCTAAAGTAACCATAAAGGCTAGTTTTCCTGTGGTATTTCCTTTTAAGCCTGTTTTCCCAGAGTAATAGTGCATTTGAGGTGCACTCAAAGTTGTACTCATTTAGACATCCATTGTGGTCACTTTATGTCCTTACAAAAACCTGTTCATCTCTCTTGAACGTGAACGTGAATGTGAAGTCGCTCAGTCGTGTCCGACTCTTTGCGACCCCATGGACTGTAGCCTACCAGGCTCCTCTGTCCATGGGATTTTCCAGGCAATAGTATTGGAGTGGATTGCCATTTCCTTCTCCAAGGGATCTTCCCAACCCAGGGATCGAACCCAGGTCTCCCACATCATAGGCAGACGCTTTACCGTCTGAGCCACCAGGGAAGTCCATCTCTCTTAGCCACAACCAAAGGAATTCAACACTGTAGTTTCTAAAGATCCTTCCAGTTTTAACATCCTACAAGAAATAAGGCCCATCTTAAGTTTGCAGAAAAATAAACAATTTTAGAAACCAAAATCAAAACTTTCCTGAAATCTACCATTCTGAGTAATAATGTGAAATTTGCTTAAATTTTGGACTCATAGATTAACTTCTCCAGGGATTTTGTGTTTTCATGTGCAAATTGATCATATATCTACCCAAGCTCAGATAGGTGAAGAAAGATAAGTTCTGATGGCACTGGGAGGCTTATTTTCTCTCTGTCTTGTCCTTGGCATCTCTTGGCAAGCAACTAGCTGTATGGGTCTGAGTCAGTTCAAAGACAGAACAGGCTGATTCCTGCAGCTTCTCTCTGGAGATCCCTTTCCAACAAGGCTATTTCCTCAACTAAGACACCTGTTACTACATAGTAGAGTTGGTGTTCTCTGCCTTCCTTTCTAGCTTTCTTACAAATATGTGAGTGTAAAGAAAGCAGGGTCCCACTTTTCTAGCATTTTCCATGGTGCCTTCCATTTGACCCACTCAGGCATGTTTCTCTACAGGTTGTCAATGGATGGAGAAACTATAAATTGTCTAATTCTCTTTCATTAAATCCCTTGCATGGCAATAATATAATACAACCATGACAAAATTAGAATAGTCATTTCACAGTGTCTGTAGCCATTCCATCAGCAGTACAAAATCATTTATCATCAGTATACGAAGAATGAGGTATCCCAGTTTAGCAAGAGTCCTGGACAGCTCCTGGCCCCTGTGCCAAGGCTGCCATGTTAAGGCTGTGCAGCCTTGTGTAGCCTCCAAATCTGTCTTTTAATCTAGGAAGTATTAATAGATGCACTGGATAGATCAAACTAAATTCTGAGCTATTAAGCTACTTAAATAAATAAATTGGTTGTGAATTCAAGGATTTACTCCTTGGAAGGAAGGTTATGACCAACCTAGATAGCATATTCAAAAGCAGAGACATCACTTTGCCAACCAAGTTTCCCTAGTCAAGGCTATGGTCTTTCCTGTGGTCATGTATGGATGTGAGAGCTGGACTGTGAAGAAGGCTGAGCTCCGAAGAATAGATGCTTTTGAACTGTGGTGTTGGAGAAGACTCTTGAGAGTCCCTTGGACTGCAAGGAGATCCAACCGGTCCATTCTGAAGGAGATCAGACCTGGGATTTCTTTGGAGGGAATGATGCTCAAGCTGAAACTCCAGTATTTTGGCCACCTCATGCGAAGAGTTGACTCATTGGAGAAGACTCTGATGCTGGGAGGGATTGAGGGCAGGAGGAGAAGGGGACGACAGAGGATGAGATGGCTGGATGGCATCACTGACTCGATGGATGTGAGTCTGAGTGACCTCCGGGAGCTGGTGATGGATAGGGAGGCCTGGCGTGCTGCGGTTCATGGGGTCACAAAGAGTCGGACACGACTGAGCGACTGATCTGATCTGATCTGATCTGAAGAAGACACCACTAGAGAAAGAGATAATTTGAATCACAGATATTATGTCTAGATAGGAGCCTGCATCTTGAAGTTCAAGTTTTGAAAAATATTTAATGTCTACTAAGAGAACAGAAAGTGTTGCTTCCTATGGTCAGATATAGATTTCAATGTCGATCAGATCAGATCAGATCAGATCAGTCGCTCAGTCATGTCCCACGCTTTGTGACCCCATGAATTGCAGCACACCAGGCCTCCCTGTCCATCACGAACTCCCATAGTTCACTCAGACTCACGTCCTCCATTGAGTCAGTGATGCCATCCATCCATCTCATCCTCTGGGGTGCCCTTCTCTTCTTGCCCACAATCCCTCCCAGCATGAGTCTTTTCCAATGAGTCAACTCTTCACATGAGGTGGCCAAAGTACTGGAGTTTCAGCTTTAGCATCATTCCTTCCAAAGAAACCCCAGGGCTGATCTCCTGCAGAATGGACTGGTTGGATCTCCTTGCAGTCCAAGGGACTCTCAAGAGTCTTCTCCAACACCACAGTTCAAAAGCATCAATTCTTCGGCGCTCAGCCTTCTTCACAGTCCAGCTCTCACATCCATACATGACCACAGGAAAAACCATAGCCTTGACTAGGCGAACCTTTGTTGGCAAAGTAATGTCTCTGTTTTTGAATATGTGATCTAGGTTGGTCATAACTTTCCTTTCAAGGAGTAAGCGTCTTTTAATTTAATGGCTACAGTCACCAATCTGCAGTGATTTTGGAGCCCAGAAAAATAAAGTCTGACACTGTTTCCACTGTTTCTCCATCTATTTCCCATGAAGTGATGGGACCGCATGCCATGATCTTCGTTTTCTGAATGTTGAGCTTTAAGCCAACTTTTTCACTCTCCACTTTCACTTTCATCAAGAGGCTTTTAAGATCCTCTTCATTTTCTGACATAAGGGTGGTGTCATCTGCATATCTGAGGTTACTGATATTTCTCACGGTAATCTTGATTCGAGCTTTTGTTTCTTCCAGTCCAGTGTTTCTCATGTTGTACTCTGCATATAAGTTAAATAAACAGGGTGACAATATACAGCCTTGACGTACTCCTTTTCCTATTTGGAACCAGTCTGTTGTTCCATGTTCAGTTCTAACTGCTGCTTCCTGACCTGCATACAAATTTCTCAAGAGGTAGATCAGGTGGTCTGGTATTCCCATCTCTTTCAGAACTTTTCACAGTTTATTGTGATCCACACAAAGGCTTTGGCATAGTCAATAAAGCAGAAATAGATGTTTTTCTGGAACTCTCTTGCTTTTTCCATGATCCAGCGGATGTTGGCAATTTGATCTCTGGTTCCTCTGCCTTTTCGAAAACCAGCTTGAACATCAGGAAGTTCACGGTTCACATATTGCTGAAGCCTGGCTTGGAGAATTTTGAGCATTACTTTGCTAGCGTGTGAGATGAGTGCAATTGTGCGGTAGTTTGAGCATTCTTTGGCATTGCCTTTCTTTGGGATTGGAATGAAAACTGACCTTTTCCAGTCCTGTGGCCACTGCTGAGTTTTCCATATTTGCTGGCATATTGAGTGCAGCACTTTCACAGCATCATCTTTCAGGATTTGGAATAGCTCAACCTGAATTCCATCACCTCCACTAGCTATATTCGTAGTGATGCTTTCTAAGGCCCACTTGACTTCACATTCCAGGATTTCTGGCTCTTAGGTCAGATCACACCATAATGATTATCTGGGTCATGAAGATCTTTTTTGTACAGTTCTTCTGTGTATTCTTGCCATCTCTTCTTAATATCTTCTGCTTCTGCTAGGTCCACACCATTTCTGTCCTTTATCGAGCCCATCTTTGCATGAAATGTTCCTTTGGTATCTCTGATTTTCTTGAAGAGATCCATAGTCTTTCCCGTTCTGTTGTTTTCCTCTATTTCTTTGCATTAATCGCTGAAGAAGGCTTTCTTATCTCTTCTTGCTATTCTTTGGAACTCTGCATTCAGATGTTTATATCTTTCCTTTTCTCCTTTGCTTTTCGCTTCTCTTCTTTTCACAGCTATTTGTAAGGCCTCCCCAGACAGCCATTTTGCTTTTTTGCATTTCTTTTCCATGGGGATGGTCTTGGTCACTGTCTCCTGTACAATGTCACGAACCTCATTCCATAGTTCAGGCACTCTATCTATCAGATCTAGGCCCTTAAATCTATTTCTCACTTCCACTGTATAATCATAAGGGATTTGATTTAGGTCATACCTGAATGGTCTAGTGGTTTTCCCTACTTTCTTCAATTTAAGTCTGAATTTGGCAATAAGGAGCTCATGGTCTGAGCCACAGTCAGCTCCCGGTCTTGTTTTTGCTAACTGTACAGAGCTTCTCCATCTTTGGCTGCAAAGAATATAATCCATCTGATTTCGGTGTTGACCATCTGGTGATGTCCATGTATAGAGTCTTCTCTTGTGTTGTTGGAAGAGGGTGTTTGTTATGACTAGTGCATTTTCTTGGCAAAACTCTATTAGTCTTTGCCCTGCTCATTCCGTATTCCAAGGCCAAATTTGCCTGTTACTCCAGGTGTTTCTCGACTTCCTACTTTCGTTTTCCAGTCCCCTATAATGAAAAGGGCATCTTTTTTGGGTGTTAGTTCTAAAAGGTCTTGTAGGTCTTCATAGAACCGTTCAACTTCAGCTTCTTCAGCATTCCTGGTTGGGGCATAGACTTGGATTACTGTGACATTGAATGGTTTGCCTTGGAAATGAACAGAGGTCATTCTGTCATTTTTGAGATTGCATCCAAGTACTGCATTTTGGACTCTTTTGTTGACCATGATGGCCACTCCATTTCTTCTGAGGGATTCCTACCCGCAGTAGTAGATATAATGGTCCTCTGAGTTAAATTCACCCATTGCAGTCCATTTGAGTTCACTGATTCCTAGAATGTCGACATTCACTCTGGCCATCTCTTGTTTGACTACTTCCAATTTGCCTTGATTCATGGACCTGACATTCCAGGTTCCTATGCAATGTTGATGGCTCTTTCTAAAAAGTGCAGTTATTAGCATTCACATTTAGGTCTCAGCCTTTTCACAGACAGAGTTAAGAGTTGATTAGATCTGCATGTCCAACCTCTAGAACTAAGTTGATGTCAGGAATGGTATCTTTCTCAGGAAGCCCCAATTTCTTATACCCAGAAGGTATTCAACACTTAAATGTTGATGAAAATTAATGAAACTTAGAGACATGTGCAGAGGAGCCTGGTGGGCTGCAGTCCGTGGGGTCACACAGAGTCAGACACGACTGAGCGACTTCACTTTCACTCTTCACTTTTATGCATTGGAGAAAGAAATGACAACCCTCTCCAGTGTTCTTGCCTGGAGAATCCCAGTGATGGGGGAGCCTGGTGGGCTGCCATCTATGGGGTCACACAGAGTTGGACACGACTGAAGCGACTTAGCAGCAGCAGCAGCAGAGACATATAACATGTATTAAACCTCCCTGATATGTTAAGTTCTTTCATATCTTTTCTTTTTTCACAAACAAGCTGAACCTTGGATATTTCACAATGCCTGTATGTGCTAGAGCAAGAATTACTGTTTGTAAATTGTGCGTGTAATTATCTGCCCTCCATACCAATATGCCAGTACTAAGGCACATCATATGAGCTTGTCAGCAAGAGGAGAGCTACATGGGAGACTTGTACAGACTATCTTATGGTATTTTATTCCAGGTTTATGGGAAATAAGATGTGGATGGGTCATCTTGTCATGATTTTAGTCTTTTTTATCATCAAGTGATACTACACTATCGTTGCTGTTTCGTTGCTAAGTTGTGTCTGACTCTTTGTGACCCTATGGTCTGTAGCCTGCCAGGCTCTTCTGTCCATGGGATTTTCCAGGCAAGAATACTGGAGTGGGTCACCATTTCTTTTTCCAAGGGATCTTCCTGACCCAGGGATTGAACCCACATCTTCTGCATTAACAAGCGGATTCTTTACCACTGAGCCACCTGGGAAGCCCTTTAGATGGGCCCGTTTTTACTTTTATCTCAAAGGACTATTATGGAGTTTAAAATCACTCATCAAAAATCTATTACTAAATTGATATTAATAATTATTGTCAAATGGTACCTAGGTATGTTCTTCTCATGGAACTTGCTACACTAAAAATGAACGTTTTTGCCCATTTTCCCCTGTAGGCTATAACCTTCTTGAGGGCAAAGATGGTTTTACTCATCTTAGTACTCAAGAGACAGCAATGATGCTTTTGATTCATGGTATGCAATTAAACATGTTTTGAAAGAAAGGTTAAACAAAATATAGGGACCTTAGGTTACTTTCCTATCTTTTGTATGTATTTGCTGCGTATCTTTCGGGGAAGGCAATGGCACCCCACCCCAGTACTTTTGCCTGGATAATCCTATGGACGGAGGATCCTGGTAGGCTCCAGTCCATGGGGTCGCTGGGAGTCAGACACGACTGAGCGACTTCATTTTCAGTTTTCCCTTTCATGCATTGGAGAAGGAAATGGCAACCCACTCCAGTATTCTTGCCTGGAGAATCCCAGGGACAGGGGAGCCCGGTGGGCTTCCATCTGTGGGGTCACACAGAGTCGGACACGACTGAAGCGACTTAGCAGCAGCAGCAGCAGCAGCTGCGTATCTTTAGAAGATTTCCTTCTCTAGATTTCAGAACAAATATATTCATTATTTTAATAATTCCCATCAAACTGAACAATATTAATTATCAGTAATGAAAATTCAATTACAAAAGTGCCATATATATTTTTTGATCAGTGAAATAAGCCAAATTTACTTTTAGGAACTAGAACATACATCACTTTAGAAGTTTCTAGATACTTACTGTATTTTATTTAGAAAAAAACTATTTATATGTAAATGGTTATTTGTCCTAGCATTGCTTGTACATAAATATTTTAATATAGATTTATTTATTTTAATTGGAGGCTAATTACTTTACAATATTGTATTGGTTTTGCCATACATCAACATGAATCTGCCACGGGTGTACACGTGTTCCCCATCTGAACCCCCCTCCCACCTCCCTCCCTGTACCATCCCTCTGGGTCATCCCAGTGCACCAGCCCCGAGCATCTTGTATCATGCATTGAACCTGGACTGGTGATTCGTTTCACATATCATATTATACATGTTTCAACTAGCATTGCTTATAACAGTAAAAATAACCTGTATCTCCAGGGGTAATAGAATGATTAGGCTAAATATGTTTAGCGACATTATGTGATATTTTGCAGTCATTGAAATCAATGCATATGAAAATTACATAATACACAGAAAAGTATTAAAAATGTTAAGGTGATAAAAAGTGGAATTCCAAATTCATAATTACAATATTTTTGAAATATACATATGAAAATTAATAAACTAGAATGAAGTTGGAAAGTGAAAATAGATTTTTAAAATTCAGTTATTCAGAGAGTAGTTTAGAAGCAAAACACTGAGCTGTTACTAACATTTAAAATCTCAAGGCATTTTTTAAATGTTTAAATTCATGTTTCTGTACTTTTACAGTGTTATCATTTTATTATTTGTATTTTAACATAGTTGTAAAATCTCTTCTGAATACAAAACATAAGAATAGAGTATAAAAAGATTATATAATGAATAGCTGGTAATCTATTATGTTCCAACATTTGTGCAATAAATGGGTGTTTAGAAAATGTTATAGAAAAATCAATGGTCAAAACCTCAGTAAAATGGTGTCCTCAGGTTCTTGAATTGCATTTGACATGCTTCTTTTCCTAAATTTGCATTATAATAAGATGATATTATTTTATTATTTTATTTTATATTATTTTCATCTACTTCCAAGCCTATACTTAAAACTGCCCTATTGTTTGGGATGGCTGAGTAGCAAATGTGTTAGTGATAGACGACTCTCTTCATTTCCACCATCTGCCTCTGTAAATGTGAAGATGTCTGAGTTTACAGTTTTTGATTGGTCAATTTGAACATGAACAACTGTTTCACAGTTAAGACAGCAATGCTCATTCTTGCAGACTACCTTTTTTCTCTGAATACTGTACCATCTGATTCTGCAATTCTACTCCTGGGCTTATATCAGGTAAAACCATAATTCAGAAAGATACATGCTCAGCAACTTTCACTGCAGCACTATTTACAGTAGACAGTCATGGAAGCAAACTAAGCGACCACCAAAAGATGAATGGATGAAGATGCGATGTATGTGATGTCATATGTGGAATGTGTGTGTGTATATACATACATATATACATATATACATATATATAAACTGAATCACTGTGCTGTACACCTGAAACTAACGCATTGTAAATCAAATATATTTCAATAAAAATTTTTAATGCAAAATAAATAATAGTCAGTAGTTTACACCATGATCTTCACTTCCACCTCAGAACACAGTCACCCATTTCCCTCTGTACTTAATGATCTTGACATCATTTCCAAAATCCTTCCACGGCTCCTTGTTGATAACTGGAAGAAATTAAGACGTTTTGTCACTGTATTCAAGACCCTTTTCAGCCAAACTCTAATACCTATGTCCCCTTATCTCCTACAAATAGCCTCATGCCCCACACTAAACCTCCCAGGGAAATTGCCTCCTCTTGGCTCTTTGATGATGTCATTGCTGCACCCAGACCTAATTCTTCCTCTAAGTTTGCATGTTTTGATTCCAGATGTTAATCAAAGTGCAGCTAAAATACTGTCTTGTTCATGAAGTATTTTTATTGCCATTAAAAGAAAGTTCTCAATTTCTAAACTTTACATAGAATTAAAGTTAAATATTTCACAGTATTTAGCACTTTTTACATTGTTATTTTACTCTTCTACTAGACTATTAGTTCCTGGAGTATAAACCCCTATGTTTGCTTTACGTAACCATCACTGAATTGGAACTAGTACCTTTCTTGGCACATGGCAAGTAAGTTCAGATTTATAAAAATCCCACTAGTAGTACAAATAGTTTTCATGCAGCCATCAGCCAGATTCCCCAGGGGCTAACAGGTACTATAAGCAAGTATAATTTTCAAGACCAGGGAACTGACTTCAATTCTAAACTGATAAGTAGTCTACTGGGTTTTTTCAATGTTTTTAAATTTCACCACTAAAGACCTTTCTGTGGACAAGGATCCAGTCTTAGGATCATGTACAGCATTTAATTAATACGTCACCCAACTTTCCTTTATGCCAGATCTTCAATCTTTTATTTATTTTTTTCAGTCTTTTATTTTTGATGTCTGTCACTTTTGAAGAATACTGGCCAGTCATTTTGTAGAATATTGCTCAATCTTGGTTGGTCTGCATTTCTTCCTGATTAAATTTATATTGCATATTTTTGGTAAAAATGCCACAGAGGTTATTTTGAGCCCTCTAAGGGAACTTTATCAAGAGGCACATGATATTGATATGTCTCATTATTAATGGTGTTCATTTTGATCACTTGGTTGAGATTATTTTTGTCTAGTCTCTCTAATATCAAGTTACTATTTTCTCCTGGGTAACAGCTAAGTATATTTTAGAGAGATACTTTGAGAATATGAAAATATCCTATTTCTCATAACACACAAATTTTAGCATCTACTGGTTATACATGCCTAAAACAATATTACTATGATGTTTATCAGATGATGATTTTTTTTCTATTTTCATCACTTTCAACACCACTAATTCAGATTCTACCATCAGGAATATCTTTCTACTTCACCCCTCATTTACTCATGTTTAATCATTTAATTCTATTATTCTTTCATGAATATTGGCCATTGAATATTTTAATAGAATTAAATATATGTTGAAACAGCACACACACACACACACACACATATATATTTTAGAAAATCTATGGTTAGGATTCAGATGGGTACTGTTCTTAATGTTCCTATATTTCAACTCATTCATCTTCAAAGCAATCCCAAGAGGTAGGTAGTCTACCATGTTCACTTTCAAGATGAGGAAATTGAGACACAGAAAACTTATATATCTTGCCCAAGTCATTCAGAGTTAGGATTAGAACCTCAGCAGACTGGCTCCAGAGTCCGTGGTTTAAACCAAAATAAATACATTTTCCCTAATAAGGCTTGGTGAGAATCAGAGGAGTTTTCTTTTTCTCTCTCTTGTCATTCACATGTCTATAGCCATGATCAGTGAGTACAAAAGTCATGCTGGGATCTCAGACTCATGGGACCAAGAAAGAGAATTTGCTCACAAGGATGAGAGACTTGGAAGTTAGAAGAGAAAATCTAGCTGTCCAGGCAGGTCCTAGCAAGGATGGTAAAGCAACAGAGACACAATAGAGAGTGGTCTCATAGTGTCCCAAACATTGTCTATTGGTAGCATCTTCCTGCTGTGCTGTCTTAATCATGCTTGCTGCCGTAACTGGTCAGGAGTGTGTACCTGGGTGCTGGGAGAATGGCCACCCCTGCAGCGGCTACTGAGTCAGATCCAGAGGACAGACCAACAGTTGGGAAACTAGACAACAGCCACTTACACTTAAGAGGAGTTCAGTGGTAAGCAATTAAAGAATATTTATGATGAAAAGAATTAATATCCAAATCTAGAAATAAGGCTAGTCAAAACCAGGTGAGATCAGTGGTCTGGGATATCAGGCAAGCAGTCAGGCACACTAGAGAGCAGAGAATAAAAGCAAAATTTCAGTCCTTCACTTGGGCCGGCACAGGAAAAGAAAAGGAACATTGCAACTTGGAGACCTCACAACCCTCAAGGCACCTATTTCTGGTAGGTGTCACAGCAGTTTCATAGCCAGGCTCAGCTTGTGCTGATTGGACTTCACACTGAACTTCTTTCGGTGGGACTGAGACTGCTGACGTGCTGATTGCATCTGCCAGGAAAACGTCTCAAGAACTGGACATAGTTGAACTTATTGATGGGGCTCTCTCATTCAATTATTCTTACATTCACACATTCAGTCCATGTCAAGTGCCTACAGAGCCATGAATAAATGCAGGAAATAGACTACGATCAAGATATGATATGCATCCTCAGAAAATTGATATTCTAGTGAGGGGGAGCTCCAGGAATAAACACGGAGTGCACACAGGAGGGAACAGAGGCTCAAACCTGTGGCGGTGTGTCTGGGTAGGAGGGTTAACAGATTTTACAAAGGGAACAGATTCAGGTCTGATGATAATCAAGGCAGAGAAGCTGAGACAAGCACCGGCAGAAGCACATACTTGTTATAAATGCAAAGACATTAAAACAATATGAAGTGCCCAAGATGACAACCTCAGTAAAGAAATATCATCAACCCACCCCTACCACCTTTGAGGAGCACATTCAGCTCTGTGAACTGGAAGGAAGGTTAGGCTGTGACAGAGGTATTTATAGAATAAAGCATGGCACCAAATGACATTTGTGTAACCCCTTTCCTTATCACAGGGATCAGAGCTGTAAAAGATCTAGGCAGTCATGGAGTTCCATCTCTGATCATTTCTAATTCCAGACAAGGTAGTATAATAATTATTTACATTTGCATAATACTTTATAAAGCACTTTCATAACCATTTATCTCATTTGATCTTCACAACAATTTTGTGAGATAAGCAAAAACAATCTTATTAAAATCCTCCTTTCCAAGAAGAGGAAATTAAAGGAGCTAGAAAATTCAATGTCTATAGAAGGAAAAGTTAGGAAGCAGAGCCAAGGCGGCATCAAGGTTTCTAATGTCTCATCCAGTATCTTCTCCATAAAATCAACTCCTCCAATTTGCCACTTAATCAAAGGGCAGCTCATACTTTGAAATGGATGGTCTGATGTTCTGTTTTAGCAACTCCCCATCCATCTACCATCTCCCCTCGATGGAAGGTGATGAGAAGCGGGAGTAACAGCATCATACAGAGAAAGTCTTTCATAGTGTGAGCCCTCTGGAACACCTATCTGAGCTTCTCTTCAAGAATTTATGGAATAGGTGTATTTATCCTGACTTTATCCTGGAGTTTGAGACTCTGGGGGCGTGGGGTGAGGAATGGATTTTCAACAAACTCATCTGGGAATTTTGATGCACACTGAAATTTGAGAACTGTTTCTACAGAGATGTGGAAGATCTGTCCTCAGGTCCTCAGAAATCTTCCCTGCCCATCAGAATAGATGAAAGGAGCAAGATGGGGAGGAGGCACTCAGCTTCTATCGGAGGGGCCTTGGCCCCTTCACAAATTTTATGACCCTTTTGTTTTGTCTCAAAAAAAAAAAAAAAAAAAAACAACTGAGGGCTTCCCTGGTGGTCCAGTGGTGAAGAATTTGCCTTTTTATGCATGGGACATGGGTTCGATCCCTGGCCCCGGAAGACCCCACGTACCTCAGAGCAGCTACACGCACAGGCCACAACTACTGAGACCATGCGCTACAGCTACTGATGCCCGCATGCTCTAGAGCCTGTGCTTGGCAACAAGATTAGCCACTTCGACGAGAAGCCCGTGCACGGCAACTAGAGAGCAGCCCCCGCTTGCTGCAACTAGAGAAAGCCCACACGTAGCAACAAAGACCAGCACAGCAAAATAAAAAATACATGAAAATTTAAAAAAATTGCGATGTAACTGGCATGCAACACTGTGTATGTTTAAGGTGTACAACATTTTAATTTGATGCATTTATATATGGTGATATGATTACCATCATTGCATTAGCTAACACCTCCATCAAGTCACATAATTATGTTTCGTAGTGCGAACATTTAATGAAGGACATTACTCATTATTGTCATCTATAATCACAGTGCTCTGCATTAGGGATTGTATTTTTCTTCTGACTCTAAGTCTGTACCCTTTGACCATCGTCTCCCCAATTTCCTCATCCCCCAGCCCACAGTAACCACCACTCTACTCCATTTCTAAGGGTTCAGCTTTTTTTGATTCCAGTAAGTGCCATCATATAATATTTGTCTTTGTGACTGATCTCACTTAGTGTAGTGCCCTCAAGGTTCATCCATGTTGTTGCAAGTGGCAGGATATCCTTCTTTCTCGTGGCTGAATAATAGTTCATCATATATCTATATATACCACATGTTTTTTTATCCATTCACTTGTTAAGCAAACACATAGGTTGCTCCCGAAGCTTGGCTATTGTGAGTAAAGCTGCAATAAGCCTGGGGATGCAGCTATCTTTCTGATCCTCTGTTCTTAACTCCTGAAGAGACATATGAAAACAGGATGCGTGCTATGCAACACTGTTTTAAGAAAGGTCTCCTAGGCTCTCCTTCTAATGAGACTGCCACCCATTAAATACTACTTTTACATAAACTCCATATTTGCTCCTGCATGGGCTATGACATCAGACCCAAGGCTTGCAGGGAAGAGGGTGAGGAGCCATCTCACCGTCCCCACAGGACTCTGATAGTAAGGAAATATGCAAAGCTCTGAGGAAACCCCAAAAGAAAACAGTCACCCAAGCCTCCACTGTCTGGCTCAGAATCTGAGTAACACAACAGATTTCATAATTAAAAAAGATATTTTTTAGTAGCACACACAAGATTCTGGGGGAGAAAAGAGTAGTGGGCAGATGATAATTTGATAACTTTAGTTTCTTAGATATTACCCCACTTTAGCTTTCAAGTATCTGGGACATGCACTTTATCTCCCATGGAAAATGGTTTGCTACAAAACTGCTAGATGCTCTCACTGGGAATGCCAAAGCCTGGGTCATCCCCAGAATTTTGACCCTCAATGGCGACCTCTTCGAGTACATTGTCGTTTTCATGTTGTGGGCTCCCCCAGTCTGGGCAGGCTTGCAGATGACAGTGAAAGAGAGATGATTACAGAGCCTCGGTAAGGCTGGGGGCCATTCTGCCAGGATGCAAATTATCAGTGAACACAACAGCCTGTCTGGAAGAGGCGCAAGGCAAGGAAAATCACATTGCATCATATCAGAAACCTAACAACAACTTTCCACAACTAATCACTAACCCAAAATGGCAGATTGTAGCCCCAGATGCAGCAGAGACTTCTAATTAGTTCTAGATGATTGACCACACACACTGATTTGAGCAAACATGCTGGAAGGAACTGCTATTAATTGCCAGTGGTAATGGAGCTTATATTGACTAGTTGGGCAAACATCAAAAGCAAAATTCAAGGTGCTTCAAGGAAAGATTGAAATGATACTGAAGACTGGTGAACAAGACAGCTGCTTGCAGATCTGTCAAATGAACATTAATATGAGAAACATGCTAGTAAATTCTCTTCTATATCGTAATTACAAAAGGATAATAAGCACGTACCCTCCATTTACAAAGGTCTGAATTTATAAATCTAGGACCAGAGTTAGATAAATTTCCACCTCAGTCTAGCAGAAAGCCAAATGAGAGCAATTTGATTTACATTAAATATTCCCAACTGAATAATATTAATGAAAGGCCAGAGGGGGGGGAAAGGCAGGACAAGAAAAAATGATACTGAGACTTAATAGCAATGCATTACAAACAGAGAGACATTAACAGCCAGACATTCTGTGCAGCAAACCATTATTTATGACAAGGTCACCTTGGCTATAAGTAGATATTCAGCAACCATTGAGTTATAGGCCAGTGGAGACCTGAAAAATTACAAAATCCATCCCCTTCATTTTCCAGCTTCTACAACTGGAGCCCAGGAATAAGGAATAGAAGAGAAAGGAAGAAACTAACAATTATTAAGTATCTATCATGGACAAGTGCACTTCTCTATGCTTTTTCCAGATCCTACTCATTAAATCTCTCCATATAAGCCTTGATAGGCATGTGTCACTGTCCCAGGGCACAAAAGAGGAAACCAAGACTTCAAAGAAGTGGTGGAGCTCCTCCTGGCACTCCACGCTGCCCTTCATGATGCAATCACATCTGGCCCATTTGGTGAACCAGTGCCAGTGCTTGGCCTGAACTCTGGCCTCAGGAGTGTGTTCATTTTTCACCCAAGAATCAGCCCATAAAAATTCTATCAGAGACACTTTCTAGAATCTCAAAAATAACGTCTGGGAAAATTTTAAAAGTATGAGCATCTGACAACCATTGGGTTTTAGGACAAGGTTGTTGTTGTTCAGTTGCTAAGTCACGTCTGATTCCCTGAGATCCCATGGACTGCAGCACACCAGGCTTCCTCATCCTTCACCATCTCCCAGAGTTTACTTAAACTCACATCCATTGGATTGGTGATACCATCCAACCATCTCATCCTCTGTTGCCTTCTTCTCCTGCCTTCAATCTTTCCCAACATCAAGGTATTTTCCAGTGAGTCAGCTCTTCACATCAGGTGGCCCAAGTCTTGGAGATTCAGCATCAGTCTTTCCAATGAATATTCAGGGTTGATTTCCTTTAGGATTGACTGGTTGGATCTCCTTGCAGTCCAAGCGACTCTCAAGAGTCTTCTCCAGCACCACAGTTCAAAAGCATCAATTCTTCGGTGCTCAGCCTTCTTTATGATCCATCTCTCACATCCGTACACGACTACTGGAAAAACTATAGCTTTGACTAGACAGACCTTTGTCAGCAAAGCGATATCTCTGCTTTTTTAATATGTTGTCTAGGTGTGTCATAGTTTTTCTTCCAAGGAGCAAGTGTCTTTTCATTTCATGACTGCATTCACCATCTGTAGGGATTTTGGAGCCCAAGAAAATAAAATTTGCTACTGTTTCCATTGTCTCCCCATCTATTTGGCATGAAGTGGTGGGACCAGAGGCCATGATCTTCGTTTTTAGGACAAGGTAGCTTCTTACTACTTCAGAATAGTCTCATGTCTATGAGCCAATTTAGAATAAGCAAGCCCACTAGAATACCTTGATTAATAATGCTGGCTCCCACTGACTGAATACCAACTATATGCTTGGCTCTATAACAGTAATTTACTTTTACTAATACGTGATAGTATAAATATTATTAAGCCTTTCTGCTGAGAAAAAAAAATCAATGTGTCACAGAGTGTTTAAGTGATTTGCATAAAGTCACATGGTCAAGAAGTGGCAAAGCCAGGTTTTGTATCCTGGTCTATAGGCCCCAAAGCCCTGATTTTGCTTCTCTAAACAATCAGATCTCTTACAATTTCCCTGAATCTCCACTGAATTCCTATAGCATACTCAGTCTGAATTATTCAATTGGATCTGGACCATGTTATATATCCTATTATATAAACCTTTCCAAGGTTTTTCTCTGTGGCAGCCCTGTGTTCCCAAGAAGATGGCAAACTCAGATACCTCTTTATATTCCAACACCAAGGATGGTACCTCACATACTTCTGACACAGCCCATATCAGGAGTGATGTGCTCAGTTGTTCAGTCCAACTCTTTGCAACCCCGTGGACTGTAGCCTGCCAGGCCCCTCTGTCAATGGAATTTCCCAGGCAAGAATACCAGAGTGGGTTGCCATTTCCTACTCCAGAGGCTCTTCCTGACCCAGGGATTGAACCTGCATTTCCTGCATTGGCAGTGATACCAGTGGCAAAGGACTGCTATAGTCAAGCTCTGGGCAGAGTTCCCAGCATCTACCCTCAACCCTGGGGTTTTTATTTAGCTGATTTCCTCCCATACTGAGAACTGTCCAAAGTATTCAAGAGGAAATCACTCTTAACAAGTCTAGAGGAAGTGGTTGATGGGTAAACCATAGGGTCTGATAATATCCAGTTGACCCAGGACCTGCCTTTGCCTATAAACACCCCAACCTTTGTGGGAAAGATGGCAACAGGAGCCAAGCAACTTCAATGGACTGAATCTTCCAAATGATCCTGTTTTAAAAAGACTTGCAACCTTTATTTATTTCCTTTCTTCTCCTTTCTCATAATCATAATCTCATTTCTCTCAACTTCTTTTTTTTTTCCTTTGCAGTTACTCCACAACCCAGAATCCAGTCTAGAAGAAAAGCCAGTGACAGTGAGCTCTGGTCCCCGGGAAAGGCAACAGAACTTAAGAAAACACCTCAAAATGGAGAAGCAGCAGAGAGATCTTCCTCTGCTAATGAGACCAAAATGGAAAACTGTAAGTAGATAGGCACCTAATGACACCAAATCAGTTGTCTAAGAGCAAGGAACAATAACATTTAGGAATAGATTTAAATTCAGAATAAAATCAAGTTCATTTTGAGAAACAAGCTTGGAGAGAAACTTCCTTGAATTAAATGATTTGAAAGATTACATTCTCCTTACTTTGGTTTTCCACTACGATTAGAAGCAGAATATTTGAAGGAAATGATACTTTTCATAAATTTTCCTTTTCTTCTTTAGTCTTGCATAGAAAAATTTTGTATAATTTGACCTTGAAATATTCAAATATCCTAAAAGTAATTGTATTTTTCCAGCTTTGATCAAAAATGGGTATTCTTAGCTCTAATATTTGATATGCTTAATGGGTTTTAATATATGTTAAATAAAACTTCAAGTTACCTAGGTGAATTGAAATCTGTTGAACAGACACCTACTGTTTGAGATAAAATTACCCAACTCCATCACCAATAAGCATAAAATCTTGAAATAAAATTACTTTTCTCTTTAACCTTTTACTTGTAGAAAGTTTCAGACATATTCCAAGAGAGACAGGATCACATAATGAATCCCCATTTATCCACCATTGACTTCATTACTCTTCAGAATTTTGCCAATCATCTTGTCCCATCTAAACTATCTCTCAAACACATTAGTATTTCTTTCCAAAAGATATTTTAAAAATCCATATTTCACGATATCATAATCATACCTAATAAAGTATTAATAATCATAGATTAATATTATTTAATACTTATTTGATATTCAAAAGTTGGAGGAATCAGTTTTCATTGTGAAATGTAGCTGGGACACATCTGGTATGGTAACATGAGGAATTATCATAAATGTGGCCAGGGATAGCCAGACCCTGACTGAGAAGCTTCTTTAGTTGCTTCCATCTGGGACAGAAAATAGCTTTCTGACTGTTTTTCCACCTTGCTTTATTCTCTGCTTTCTGAATTAATGTGTTCCTAAGTTCTAATTAACCACTGAGATTTGGCTTCCTCGTTTCTAACATAGACTCCTGTATGAACACTTGTGCTAGACTGCTTCCTTGTTTCTGCATTTCAGGTAACCTTGAATCCTGTTTTCTGTGGAGACAAATGATCAAATGCTCAGTCTCTGGCATTAGCTTAGGTTAAACAAATTTTGGGTTCTCCCTTTACTACCTATGTGACTTTGGGAACATTTTTTAGCCTCTCCGTGTCTTAGTTCCTTCATCTGTAAAATGAAAATAATAATACTGTTTATTTCAAAGAGTTGTTTGAGAATAGGAAATGACCCATTGCTGAGAGCCTGGTATACAGTAATCACTCAATAAATGCTGACCATTATGGCCTCCTTTGCTTCCAGCCTTTGCTGTGAATTTGATAATCTTCAGATTCCATCCACTCCTCATTGGCCTCCTCAGTATGTCCCAACAGACACCTGCTTTTTCTCTAATTCTCAAAAAACTCTCTGAGATAAGTATTTTTATTATATACATTTTAAAATAACTTTTAAAAATTCCAGATTTCTTGTTATAGCCAAAGAGAGTTTCTATTATGGCTAAAATTACCATTTTATATACATTCACATACCAATGCTAATTTCAAGCAGAAAAATATATTTAGCATGTCAGCATTTGAGAATGAAGAATGATTGTTGCTGTTGCCATAATAAAAAATTTTAAGTGATAATTAAGTCAAGAAACCTGGCCAGAAAAATGCAAAATTTGCTAATCATATGTTAGAACCTATATTTTCCCTGGAATTTTCAGGTACAGAGATTATCCAATTTATTTTTTTAATGCTATATATATATATTTATTTAATTTATATTAATTAGAGGCTAATTACTTTACAATATTGTATTGGTTTTGCCATACATCAACATGAATCCACCACGGGTGTACATATGTTCCCCTTCCTGAACCCCCCTCCCACCTCCCGCCCTGTACCATCCCTCTGGGTCATCCCAGTGCACCAGCCCCAAGCACCCTGTATCCTGCATCGAACCTGAACTAGCGATTCGTTTCTTATATGGTATTATACATGTTTCAATGCCATTCTCCCAAATTGTCCCACACTCTCCCTTTTCCATAGAGTCCAAAAGACTGTTCTATACATCTTTGTCTCTTTTGCTGTCTCGCATACAGGGTTATCGTTACCATCTTTCTAAATTCCATATATATGCGTTAGTATACTGTATTGGTGTTTTTCTTTCTGGCTTACTTCACTCTATATAATCGGCTCCAGTTTCAACCACCTCATTAGAACTGATTCAAATGTATTCCTTTTAATGGCTATGGTTTCAATGAGAAGTAGAAAGTGGATACAAATGGGATTTTCTCATTAAAAATATTAAAGAGGGTATTTTGCTTATGAAATCACAGCGTTATACTGACTGAACATTTACTATAAAAAAAACTTTAATTTTTAAATTAAAATTTTTTATAGTAAATGTACAATCAGTATAACTTTAATTTAATTTTTAAATTAAATTTTTATAGTAAATGTACAATCAGTATAACTTTAACTTAATTTTTAAATTAAAAATTTTTATAGTAAATGTACAATCAGTATAACTTTAATTTAATTTTTAAATTAAAATTTTTCATAGTAAATGTACAATCAGTATAACGCTGTGATTTCATAAGCAAAATACCCTCTTTAATATTTTTAATGAGAAAATCCCATTTGTATTCACTTTCTATTTCTCATTGAAACCATAGGCCCCTAAACTGGTTTCCCATTTCTTGACAGTGAAAAGGTAAGACAACAAAACCCTTTCTAAGAGAATAGATACATTGTAGAATACAGCATCAAATGTTTTCCCTACATATGTCCAAGAAGAAGTCTTTGGGAAGTAACTGAAATGAAAGAGTAAAATTTGTAGTAGGCAGGAAAAGCAGACCTTAGATCAGATCAGATCAGATCAGTTGCTCAGTCTTGTCCCACTCTTTGCGACCCCATGAACTGCAGCACACCAGGCCTCCCTGTCCATCACCAACTCCCGGAGGTCACTCAGACTCATATACATCGACTCAGTGATGCCATCCAGCCATCTCATCCTCTGTCGTCCCCTTCTCCTCCTGCCCCCAATCCCTCCCAGCATCAGAGTCTTCTCCAGTGAGTCAACTCTTCACATGAGGTGGCCAAAATACTGGAGTTTCAGCTTTAGCATCAATCCTTCCAAAGAAATCCCAGGGCTGATCTCCTTCAGAATGCACTGGTTGGAACTCCTTGCAGTCCAAGGGACTCTCAAGGTGTCTTCATCTGATCTCCAACACCACACTTCAAAAGCATCAATTCTTCGGCGCTCAGCCTTCTTCACAGTCCAGCTCTCACATCCATACATGACCACAGGAAAGACCATAGCCTTGACTAGGCGAACCTTTGTTGGCAAAGTAATGTCTCTGCTTTTGAATATGCTATCTAGGTTGGTCATAACTTTCCTTCCAAGGAGTAAGCATCTTTTAATTTCATGGCTGCAGTCACCATCTGCAGTGATTTTGGAGCCCAGAAAAACAAAGTCTGACACTGTTTCCACTGCTTCTCCATCTATTTCCCATGTAGTGATGGGACCAGATGCCATGATCTTCGTTTTCTGAATGTTGAGCTTTAAGCCAACCTTTTCACTCTCCACTTTCACTTTCATCAAGAGGCTCTTTAGTTCCTCTTCACTTTCTGCCATAAGGGTGGTATCATCTGCATATCTGAGGTTATTGATATTTCTCCCAGCAATCTTGATTCCAACTTGTGTTTCTTCCAGTACAGCGTTTCTCATGATGTACTCTGCATATAAGTTAAATAAACAGGGTGACAATATACAGCCTTGACGTACTCCTTTTCCTATTTGGAACCAGTCTGTTGTTCCATGTCCAGTTCTAACTGTTGCTTCCTGACCTGCATACAGATTTCTCAAGAGGCAGATCAGGTGGTCTGGTATTCCCATCTCTTTCAGAACTTTTCACAGTTTATTGTGATCTACACAGTCAAAGGCTTTGGCATAGTCAATAAAGCAGAAATAGATGTTTTTCTGGAACTCTCTTGCTTTTTCCATGATGCAGCAGATGTTGGCAATTTGATCTCTGGTTCCTCTGCCTTTTCTAAATCCAGCTTGAACATCAGGAAGTTCATGGTTCACATATTGCTGAAGCCTGGCTTGGAGAATTTTGAGCATTACTTTACTAGCGTGTGAGATGAGTGCAGTTGTGCGGTAGTTTGAGCATTCCTTGGCATTGCCTTTCTTTGGGATTGGGATGAAAACTGACCTTTTCCAGTCCTGTGGCCACTGCTGAGTTTTCCAAATTTGCTGGCATATTGAGTGCAGCACTTTCACAGCATCATCTTTCAGGATTTGGAATAGCTCCACTGGAATTCCATCATCTCTACTAGCTTTGTTCGTAGTGATGCTTTCTAAGGCCCACTTGACTTCACATTCCAGGATGTCTGGCTCTAGGTCAGTGATCATGCCATCGTGATTATCTGGGTGGTGAAGATCTTTTTTGTACAGTTCTTCTGTGTATTCTTGCCATCTCTTCTTAATATCTTCTTCTGTTAGGTCCATACCATTTCTGTCCTTTATCGAGCCCATCTTTGCATGAAATGTTCCTTTGGTATCTCTGATTTTCCTGAAAAGATCCCTAGTCTTTCCCATTCTGTTGTTTTCCTCTATTTCTTTGCACTGATCACTGAAGAAGGCTTTCTTATCTCTTCTTGCTATTCTTTGGAACTCTGCATTCAGATGTTTATATCTTTCCTTTTCTCCTTTGGTTTTCAATTCTCTTCTTTTCACAACTATTTGTAAGGCCTCCCCAGACAGCCATTTTGCTTTTATTGCATTTCTTTTCCATGGGGATGGTCTTGATCCCTGTCTCCTGTACAATGTCATGAACCTCATTCCATAGTTCATCAGGCACTCTTATCTATCAGATCTAGGCCCTTAAATCTATTTCTCACTTCCACTGTATAATCATAAGGGATTTGATTTAGGTCATACCTGAATGGTCTAGTGGTTTTCCCTACTTTCTTCAATTTAAGTCTGAATTTGGCAATAAGGAGCTCATGATCTGAGCCACAGTCAGCTCCTGGTCTTGTTTTTGCTGACTGTACAGAGCTTCTCCATCTTTGGCCGCAAAGAATATAATCAATCTGATTTCGATGTTGACCATCTGGTGATGTCCATGTATAGAGTCTTCTCTTGTGTTGTTGGAAGAGGGTATTTGCTATGACCAGTGCATTTTCTTGGCAAAACTCTATTAGTCTTTGCCCTGCTTCATTCTGTATTCCAAGGCCAAATTTGCCTGTTACTCCAGGTGTTTCTTGACTTCCTACTTTTGCATTCCAGTCCCCTATGATGAAAAGGACACCTTTTTTGGGTGTTAGTTCTAAAAGGTCTTGTAGGTCTTCACAGAACCGTTCAACTTCAGCTTCTTCAGCATTACTGGTTGGGGCATAGACTTGGATTACTGTGACATTGAATGCTTTGCCTTGGAAACGAACAGAGATCATTCTGTCATTTTTGAGATTGCATCCAAGTACTGCATTTCGGACTCTTTTGTTGACCATGATGGCCACTCCGTTTCTTCTTAGGGATTCCCGCCCACAGTAGTAGATATAATGGTCCTCTGAGTTAAATTCACCCATTCCAGTCCATTTGAGTTCGCTGATTCCTAGAACGTCGACATTCACTCTTGCCATCTCTTATTTGACCACTTCCAATTTGCCTTGATTCATGGACCTGACATTCCAGGTTCCTATGCCATATTGCTCTTTACAGCATCGGACTTTTCTTCTATCACCAGACACATCCACAGCTTGGTATTCTTTTTGCTTTGGCTCCATCCCTTCATTCTTTCTGGAGTTATTTCTCCACTGATCTACAGTAGCATATAGAGTGGAGTTAATAGCATTGAATGCACACACTAGAAAAGAAGAACTATTTAAAATTAATAGTCTAAACTTTTACCTTCAGATACCAAAGATAGAAGAGAATTTAAATCTAAAGAAAGGAGAAGAAAAGAGGTAATAAAACTTTTGCACATTTCAGTGAAATTGAAAGCAAGACTCACTAGAGTAAACAAATGAAACCAAAAAGCTGATTCTTAGAAAAGACTATAAAAATTATAAACAAGTATTCAAGCTAACCAATAAAAGATAAAGACACATCTTACTAACATCAGGAATGAAACAGGGATGATAACTGCTAATACCATAGATATTAAAAGGTAATAAAAGAATATTATGAACAGCTGTGTGCCCACAAGTCTGATACCAAAGGGAACAGAACCAATTCCTTGAAAGATACAAACAACCAAAATTCACGGAATTTTATAGAAGGAGACGTATTTCTGAATAGGTTTATGACTACTTAGGAAATTGAATCAATAATTAGTAATATTCCCCTTAGAAAAGAAGTTACCCAGCCAGATAATTTTCATGTATGCAAGGCTGCTATAATTCACCACATTAATAGGCTAAGGAAGAAAAATCATGTAATCACATTAATTGATGCATAAAAAAACTTATAATAGTTGTTATAAAGTATAGTTGTTATGTTTTCCTGATTAATGGACCCTTTTGTTATTGAAATTTTGTTATTTACTTGTTTTTATTTATAAATTTGTTTTATTTATAAATTTGTTACGCAATTTTGTTATTGTTAATTTTGTTATTTAAGAATAAAGAAAAACTTTGTTAGTGCAGACCCTTCTCTGTCTCTTGTGATAGCTTTTCACTTAAAGCCTATTATATCTGATGTAAGTATAGCCCACTCTGCTCACTTTTGCGTACCATTTACATGGACTATTTTTGTGTCCCTTTGATTTTAGCCTCTGTATGAAAGATCAGAACCCAGATAATTACAGTGGTGTGACCACTCACCTAAAGCCAGACATGCTGGAATGCAAAGTCAAGTGGGCCTTAAGAAGCATCACTACTAATAAACCCAGTGGAGGCAATGAAATTCCAGTTGAGCTATTCCAAATCCTGAAAGATGATGCTGTGAAAGTGCTGCACTCATTATGCCAGCAAATTTGGAAAACTCAGCAGTGGCCACAGGACTGGAAAAGGTCAGTTTTCATTCCAATCCCAAAGAAAAGCAATGCCAAAGAATGCTCAAACTATTGCACAATTGCACTCATCTCACATGCTAGCAAAGTAATGCTCAAAATTCTCCAAGCCAGGCTTCAACAGAACATGACCTATGAACTTCCAGATGTTCAAGCTGGATTTAGAAAAGGCAGAGGAACCAGAGATCCAATTGCCAGCATCCATTGGATCATTGAAAAACCAAGAGGGTTCCAGAAAAACATCTACTTCTGCTTTATTGACCATCACTTCATAGCAAATAGATAGGGAAACAATGGAAACAGTGACAGACTTTATTTGGGGGGCTGCAAAATCAGTGCTGATGGTGACTGCAGCCATGAAATTAAAAAGATGCTTGCTCCTTGGAAGAAAATCTATGACCAATATAGACAGCATATTAAAAAGCAGAGACATTACTTTGCCAACAAAGGTCAGTCTAGTCAAAACTATGGTTTTTCCAGTAGTCATGTATGCATGTGATAGTTGAACTATAAAGAAAGCTGAGTGCCAAAGAATTGATGCTTTTGAACTGTGGTGTTGGATAAGACTCTTGAGAGTCCCTTGGACTGCAAGGACAGCCAACCTGTCCATCTTGAAATCAGTCCTGAATATTCACTGGAAGGACTGATGCTGAAGCTGAAATTCCATACTTTGGCCACCTGATGTGAAGAACTGACTCATTGGAAAAGACCCTGATGCTGGGAAAGATTGAAAGCAGGAGGAGAAGGGGACAACAGAGGATGAGATGGCTGGATGACATCACCAACTTGATTGACATGAGTCTGAGCAAGCTCTGAGAGTTGGTGATGGATAGGGAAGCCTGGCGTGCTGCAGTCCATGGGTTCACAAAGAATCGGACATGACTGAGCTACTGAACTGAATTAAATAAGGCAAAAAGAATGACATAGAAGTACTGTGCTATGGTCAGTGAAGTCGTTTACTGTGGGGATATGACAAGTATGATGATAGTGATATAGAAGTATTCCTCAACTAAAGAATAAAGTACATGGATAGCAGATCATGGAAACCAGATTTCTTACTACTGGGCTGAGATTATATAGATCAGCAAGGTGATTACCATTCTCCATGAAAAGTAATAAGGGCTTCTTGGAAACATGGCTGATTCTCAGTGCAGAAAGTATTTAAAGATGAGCCTGGAGCATCCTATGGTATCATCATAAAGTAAGAAATTGCTGACACATAGACACAAATTAATGGGGATATATCAAAGAGGCAGTTTCAGTTGGCTTTCAACTGAAAGGACTCCCAATGGACAAAGCAAGACAATCTGAATTTTTTAAAAAGTATTATTAGATTATAAAGTATAGAATAAACAGCCACAAGTTCATAATGATACAGTATAAGTAAATAATTGAATAATAAGTACCAACAAATCTCCTCTACAGAATAATTCCAAATAAATTATGTTAAGTATTCCATCATAAAGGTGAGGGAGCAAAACTGTACAATCTTAAAGTAAGAATATGCATAGTGACTTTTTCCCCCGAAGAGTAAAGTGTGGAAGTCAGGGAGGGGACCGTAACTTTACAGTAGGGAAACCTGATAAACACTCCTTCAGCCAGGCGACCAAGGTCCAGATCAAGAGTCATAAATTGAATCGTGTTGACACTTGGCATCCTTCATGTGATGTGATTAAAATGGCACTTTGCCTCTATGTTCTACTTTCCAAAAATCTATAACCCCATTTAACTATGAGAAAAATATCAGTCAAATCTCAGTTTGGGAATGTTTTACAAAAGACCTGACTAATACTCATTGAAATTCTCAAAGTCATCAAAAACAAGGAAAGTTTTGAGAAACCATCACAGCCATGAAGAGCCTAAGAAGACATGATGACTAAATGTAATGTGGTATCCTGGATGGAATCTGAGAATGGTAAAAGTACATTAGGCAAAAACCAGGGAAATCTTAGCATATGGACTTTACTTAATAATGATGTATCTGTGTTTCAATTAAAGAAATATACCATATTAATTTAAATTTAATGTATTATTTAAAGATGTTCAGAGGGGAAATTATGTATTTATATGGTAATAAGGAATTTTACCATTAACTCATGTTTTCCTATAAATATAAAAATTCTGAAACATAGTCTATTCATAAGGAAATCTATTGAAAAAAATCCCTTGCTTTTAACTAATGGGTGAAAATTCCAAATAGTTTCTGTGTTAACATGGAAATCAGAGATTGTGTAGTCTTGGTCATGGATTTGTTTTATTACTTGGTGATTGATAGTTTGTGTCACTAAAGCTGAACAGAATTTTACCACATGAAAGGAGTAACAAGAATATGCTTCCAGCAAAGAATGTATTCTTGACAGAAATTGATAAGGGTTACAGTTCTGGGGCATCTAATGATTTAAATCATTTACAACATATGTATTAGTAGAATCTGGCAGAGTGTTAATTTAAATATAATCATTTTATAATGTATTCAGTTCTAAAAAGAATAACAGAGGGACATTTGTCACTTAGCCTCAGAATGGATTCCTGGACAGATATGACCATATTGCCACTCAGCAGTTGCTAAGCAATTTAAATGTCCTTTTCTCATTTTTAACTCAGTGAAATCAGAATTCCATCCCTTGGACCATGGTAAACCCAGGTGCTCATGAAAAATAATATTCAGTAATAATAATTTTTAAAAATAGCTACATATGTAGCTAATACCACAGAATGAGAGATTTTGAGAGATAATCTAGCCTTGAGCTGTTCAGAATAGTAGCCACTAGGCATATGACATGTCATGGGTGGTTTGAATTAAGATGTGCTGAAAGTGTAAAACACACTCATGACTTGGGAGACTTAGTACCAAAAAAAAGAAAGCAAAATAACTTGATAATTTTTAGACTTAAACATGTTGAAATGATAATATTTTAGGTATATTAAATAAAATATTAAAATTTTCCTTTCACTTTTATAATGTTTTCCTTAGAAAGTACAAAATCATACATGTGGTTCTGCTGGACATCTTGTTTTTTGTATAAGGGAAGAGACTATGACCTACAGAACCTAAGTATGATCAATTCAAGGTCCTGTTCTTAGTCAACTAGATATTTTTAAACAGAGATGTTTCTCTGTTAAAATGGGGAAAGGATTTGTTTCAAATCATGTGTCATTTAGGGTATTTTCACTTAGCTTTCAAGAAGTTTAAATATATTTTATATAACACATTCACTGCTCTCTAATGAGGCAAGATCTTGCCTGCTGCTCTTCTGGGTTAAATAAAGTGAGCTACCATTTATTGAGGGCTTCCCAGGTGGCTCAGAGGTTAAAGCATCTGCCTGCAGTGCAGGAGACCTGGGTTCGATCCCTGGGTTGGGAAGATCCCCTGGAGAAGGAAATGGAAACCCACTCCAGTATTCTTGCCTGGAGAATCCCATGGACAGAGGAGCCTGGTGGGCTACAGTCCAGGGGGTCGCAAAGAGTCGGACACGACTGAGCGACTTCACTTTCACTTTTCACTTTCACCATTTATTGAAGGCCTACTCTATCTAAACCAGGGCTGTGTTTTGTATAATAAATAACTTGCAGAATTTATGGAGTTTAATTCTCACCAGGATCCTTGATGGGTGAAGAATGTAATGCTCAGAGAGCCACTGAAGGAACCATCCTAGTCAGAAAGTGGTGGACAGGGTATTCAAATGGACATGTTCAATTTCCATCTACTGTTTTCATCTGCATCCTAGAGACAAGGAGAAGTGTCTGTCTAAGATGTTGGAGCTGAAAATGAGCCCTACAAGGATATTTTAGCCTTTCACAGACATTTGGGAGTAGAAGACAAGTTGAGACTCCTTCAACCTCATCTGGCTGAATCTAGCCACGGTGGCGTTTGCTCTGAAGAAAATAAGCATTTCGTGTTTTGTTCTCTGGTGTCTTAAATTTGTCAGATTGTGCTGGGGATAAGGGTTCATACTGCCACAGAGGCTAAGGAAACAGGAGAACAGCTTTGAGTTGGACTGGTGTTCAACTCTCCTGCTATTTAGAAAACCCCCAATTATCTGAAGGTTCAATAATAGCATTTTGTTCTGTGTTCTTTCAGAAGAAACAGGAAATGACATCAGAGCTTTCTAATTTCAGAATTCAAGAAATTAATATCCTCACATACCCACCTTCTTGCCCACCCACACATATAGCTCTGGAAAAGGTTCTTCACCCTTGAAACTGCTCCTCCTCCTAACTTGTATACTGCTGTTACAAACTTTCTTTATTTGGTGTTTAGTCAACAAAAAACAAAAGCCACAACTCATCTTCCACAGCTTCACATCAACCTTCTTCACTCTACAGGTCAATGCTGTCCAGAAGTACCAACTCCATGACATCTCTTTTCCTCCCTCTCCTTGGGCATCAGGACCGCCCTAGTCACAGCCCTCATCACCTATTTCTAGGCTAGTGCTACAGTGCTTCTGCCTCTCGCTCTCCATTTCTTGTCCCCCTGGGGTTTTCATTTCCTAGAAAAGGAGCTGCTGCTCCGTGTGCCTGGAATGTCCTCCTTACTCCTTTCTCTACCAAAGTCTTACCCTTTCTCCAGGTTTCAATTTTTCCGCAGAATCCTTTCCTGCAGGAAAAGGGAGATTAGGAAAGTCTTATTTGAATAGACTCTCATGGCATCCTGTGTGTTTTCTTCATAGCATTTATAACAATTAATTGTGCAGTTATATTTTAGCACTCATCTTGCTTGCTGGAATGTTCTTAAATATCATGCTAGGCTGCTTCTCCACTATAGTATGTGGCTTTTTTAATAAAGGGCTTCCTCTACTATTTCCATCTTTGAAAATTTCCAAAACACTAGTAGAAGTACTAAGTGTTTTAGAATTCTTAAACTACCACTACAGATGGCTGTTAGCATGGTTTGGACTAATTATGACTTTAGGCTCCTTTTCTTAGTCTCTCTAGAGAGCATTGACCAAACTACCTTTCAGTTAAGAAGTTGTCTTAACTTCTTTGTGTTTCAGTTTGCTCATCTGGAACATAGGGATGCAAACGGCACTGAATCTATTTTAGAGTGAATTCAGGTAATATATTCAGGTACATACATAATGTCCATCAATGCTATCCAATATCCAATATGTCTGAATTTTCAGAATATCTATATATTTAGGAGGTATAAATATACCCCAGATCAGTTCTTAGAGACACAGAAAACCTGACAAGCTCTCAAAAGTAAACTGCCATTACTGCTGGAAGCAAATCCCAAGAGTGAGAAACATTTACATCATTCTTTGAGCTACTCACACATCTCATTTCTGCAGTCATTAAAACCTGGAGTTTTTTGTTTTTCGCTAGGAAATCTTAAAACTCCTTGAAAAATCACTTTAGGCTGATCCTGTTATTTCTAAGGAGTTGTGTATGGCATGAAGATCTGAAAAAACAAATTAATGGGATAGTAGAGAAGCAATCAAGCTATTATGTTCTGTATTTCTAAGCCTTTTGTGCAGGGCTTAGTTTGAAGAGTATGTTGCGGGTAGGGGTGGTTAAGAAAGGAAGCATGAGGAGAAGAAAAGATTCAACATTTTTAAGATCTGTCTCTCTGATTATCAGCACTATTTGCACCTGATGCCAAAGAATCCCCGAATGGGTTCTGAACATTGGCAGCAGCAAACTGGAAACACTACATAAACAGAGATGAACGTCACAAGATCTATATGAGTACTTCCTGTGTAGGCAGGGCTTCCCAAGTGGTGCAGTGGTAAAGGATCCCCCTGCCAATGGCAAAGACACAGGAGACGCGGGTTTGATCCCTGCTGTGGGAAGATCTGGAGTAGGAAATGGCAATCCACTCCAGTATTCGTGCCTGAGAAATCCCATGGACAGAGGAGCCTGCAGGGCTATAGTCAATGGGGTCACAAAGAATTGGACACAACTGAGCACCCAGCACTGTATAGGCTCACAGTTCATTTGTTCACAGATACATACAGAACTCAAACCACTCTATTCATACTTCTACACATAGATAGTATGCTGCATGTACAGTTAAGTGAAGTAAAGGTATATATCCCTTGGAATTTCCAAGCAGGTTGGATTTTCCTGGCTGTGATTCCAGCCATCATAACTACACTGATTCTCACAGATGGTCCCCTGGTTGCTTCCAACCAGGCCCATTTGTCAGGCAAACAGTGAGCATGCTCTGCTGCCCAATGACTTTCAGAAGGGTCCCTGGATTCCTGCTAAGTGTGAACACAGAAAGGAGCCCTCAAGGTGCTGAGTACACCACAACCCAGGCGAGGCATTCTGCCTCACAGGGGAACCAGCATCCTGGGTCTAATCACCTCTTCGCTCACTGACACCGGTTGAAACTGACAGGTCAACAGAGCTGAGATCCCATACTGTGTGGAGGAATTGGGGACACTCCTCTCTGCCAACGACATTGCTCCAAGACAGCAGAAGCCTAAGAATCACATTGACACGGTACTGGATGTACAGGCATCATTTCTAAGTCTTCTTCGTATGCTATCCCTCTCGGATAAAAATTTTGCTTTTATGCCCTGATAAAATATCATGATCCACAAAATTATAATTTTATTTACTTAGATGTTTTACATATTTTCTCCTTATATCACATGATATTTATTAAATGTATTACTAGGTCTAATTTTCCCCCCAAACTAAGAAGAAACTGGTATTTTTAATAAGAAAACATCAATAATACTTGTAGTACATGTGAGGTCAGTTGTGTATGACTTTTTGAACACGAGGGACTGTAGCCTACCAGGCTCTTCTGTCCACAAGATTCTCCAGGCAAGAATACTGGAGTGGAGTGCCATTTCCTCCTCCAGGGGATGTTTCCAGCCGCGGATCAAAGCCACATGTACTGTGTCTCTTGCACTGACAGGGAGATTCTTCACCACTGAACTATTTGGGAAGCCCAATACTTGCAGTAGTAGTGGTAGCAGTGGTAGCAGCAGTAATAATGATAAATTATGATAAATGTGGCTGTACCTCACTATGCTCTGGGTACTGGAAAATGCTAGGTTTCCCTATGTTATGGGGGAGAAATTGTCTTTATTACCATAATGCCCAAATAATTAAAATGTCAATTCAGATGATTCAAGACTGACCAATTTTGGTTCCAACAGCTTCCAAGGAAACATCAGTGGTGATACGGGCAGCACACACTCATGCACCACTCACTAAGTAGGCCAGGCCAAGTGCTGAGCCTTTGACAGACCTTGTTGGTTTTATCTTTGAAACAAATTTATTCGTTAAAAATTAGTGTTGTTTTTATTTTGCAGATGACAATTGAGGTTTGAAGATATTTGCTTGGGATCACCATGCTTGACTGTGGCAGAGCAGAGACTGAAACTAGTCTTTCTGACTCCAAAGAGTGGCACTAAATCATGATGCTGACTCGTACACAAAGTATTTTCTAAATATTATGTTTGTTTGCACATTTTCCACATTACAGTGAGGGCATCTTTACATATAGTTAAGATATGGATACTGTCTGTTAGATGAAGTTTAACCATCCTTTTATAATAATTTGGAGCTATCTTCAAATTAAACTCAATGTAATAGACTTAGTTCAAATGATTTGCTCATTAGAATCATCCTTGAGTCTTTAGGATCCTGTAAACAGTGGGGCTTCCCAAATGGCACTAGCGGTAAAGAACCCACTTGCTACTGCAGGAGATGTAAGAGATTAAGAGATGTTGGTTTGATCCCTGAGTCAGAAAGATCCCCTGGAGGAGGGCATGAAAACCCACTCCAGTATTTTTGCCTGAAGAGTCTCATGGACAGAGGAGCCTGGTGGGCTACAGTCCATAAGGTCACAGAGTGGGACATGACTGAAGTGACTTAGCACACGCGTGTGTACACACACACATTCACACACAACCCAGCATTAAATATTGGGTCACTTCCTCATTGTCCACATACATTATGACTGAGCTTCTATTATATAACAGATGTCTGTGTGTCAGTGCAGGTTGACTATTTAAAATTCTCCAGGCTCTAGAACACCATAATAATAAGGAAATAAGAATGCATGTAGGTACATGCATCTCAGCAGAAATCAGAGTAAAAACAGAGATGAAGGAAGTCATGAAGCAGAATAATAGTTTAAGCAGTGTGTCTATCCCCAAATTAGGTCTGAAGTGAAAGTCACACAGTCATGTCCAACTCTTTGTGACCCCATGGACTGTAGACTGCCAGGCTCCTTTGTCCATGGAATTCTCCAGGCCAGAATACTAGAGTGGATTGCTATGCCCTCCTCCAGGGGATCTTCCCGACCCAGGGACTGAACCCAGGTCTCCCGCATTGCAGGCAGATTCTTTACCAGCTGAGCCACCAGGGAAGCCCACCCAGAATTAGGTCTACTACACAATAAGCACGACTTTCCAGAAACCTGACTTCTAATTCTAATTTTTTTTTTCCTTTTCCTCTCTCTGAGTAAGGAGGACAACTCTACCCATGTTCATCTTGAATACTAGAACACACTTATAACTGAGGCAGCAGCTGATGTATTATGACAGAATTGAAGGAGCACTTCTAGGTCATATTTTTTCATTTGCACTTAGAATGTATCTTAACCTTCATTCTCTTATCTCTAAAATGTCTAAAAATGCCCATTTTACAGGGTTTGGGGAGGATTAGATGGGCTAGTGCTTGCAAAACACCTTACACGCTGGGCACGCAGGAAACACTATGTGAATCCTTTTACATTCTATCTTTTCACCCCATAAATCTGGTAGCAGTGAAGCCTTCCATACACAAAGGAAAAAATAATTCCCCATAATCAGTGAAGTGCTGTGCCAGCCTCATGCCAGTTTACAGAAGCCCATTTTGGTGCACATTTCTTCTCAAATTCTCATAATGCTACAAACTGAGTTCCCTTCACATTTTTCTCCCAGAAATCCATTTGTTACACATTCACCAGTACAACACACCATTTACCTTCCATGTTGTTCTATCAGGAAATCATATAGCAGCAGGCAGGGTGGAAAGCAACAATTGTTCACAACAATCTCATGCTCTGCTTAGGTGTCAAAGATAATGCAGTGTCACCGAATCATATACCAATCCTTCAGACAGGCACTCAGTGTAAAAGTCTGCTCATTCAGAAGCCCCCTGGGAGCACAGGTCTGCTCTCCACTCTCATGCCCACTGGAGAGCTCTTTCCACTAAGCCCACTCTTACTTAGGTGCCAGATTTTGTGAATGCAAATCACCTTTAATTATGACAGTGATTCTGTGCCACAGAGATTACCCTCCACTAAATGCAGAGGAGGAAAATTGAGTTCAGAGAGACTGAGGGAATAACCCAATGTCACAGAACTTAACTGGCTAGAACACAAGTCGTCAGACTCCAGAGCTGGTACTTTTTATCACTGTTATTATACCCTCTCCCATCCTGCTGAATCACAACTCTGTTGACATAGGTAGATGTTATTCATCATACGAGTGAAGATAACAGAGGCATTAGGAAATGAGAGTTTTTTAAAAAATGATCCCGTAAATGCAGAATGTCATTTCTCCTTTCAGAATTATCCAAAATGCAAGTCCATAAACCCGATTAGCAGATAAAGGGCTGTCCATCTTGGGGACTGTTAATCTCTGGTCACATGCTGCAAATATTTAACTGTTATCTCCATCACATAATCCCTTTTGGCAATTTTATCTTTAAACATTTTTACAGCTCCCTCTGTGACACATAATTTACAAGAAAAGACCCAGCCTAAGCTAACACGTTGAAACCATTCTCAAGAGATCTCCAGATGTAAAATTCTATATTCAATTTATCACACTGTGGTAACTAACACACTGAAAAAGTAGAACATTTTGATTACTGGCATTAAACAGAAAGATTCCAAATGCATTCTGCAGAGGGCTGTCAGTGGAGGTGGAGTGTATGGGATTATCATTCTATCTCAACTGAAATGATTCTATGGTTAGCATGTGGTTACTTAGTAACATTAAAATTGCAATTATGTTCCCTTATAATTAACGACCTTCAAATAAATAGTTTTGTGAACAAATTACACACTTCACCAGAATTTTATTCTTTCTGTATTGGGGAGCTATTTCACTCAATTGCTAAATGTAGAGAGCATGATCTTCTCCACGTTTCTCTACAATCTGAAGAAGAAAGGTTAGCTTATGCTAAAGCTCAATGTGGAATGAATAGAGCGAAGGGAAACAGACTAAATTAAAACAAATGAATTGATAAGGATGGGATGAAGATTTACACTGTAGTATTCCTTGTGACTTCAAAACACTTACACTTTAAGAAAATGAGTTGAGCACTTAAGGCAGCTGGACAATTGTGTCTAAGAATATTGTGTGTGTAGTTGCGAAAAACACAGTTTGGCAAATGATATATAATCCTCATACACATGACATCATGCAGTCAAGGCATTCAGCTGCCTGACCTAATTAGTCACTTTTACTAATGACATTTGCCAATAATACATGTCTAGGAAAAGCTTGCTATAACTGATGAAGTGAAGCCTCAAGTTGTTGTGTTTTTTTTGGTCTTCATTTATCTATTTGGCTGCACCAGGTCATAGGTGAAGCATGTGGGATCTAGTTCCCTGGGAGCCCCTTGCTTTGGAAGTTTGGAGTCTTAGCCACTGGACCACCAGAGAAGTCCTGAAGCTTCAAATTTTCATTGACAATTTTAGCAGGAAAGAAATTAACAAGAAAAGAGTATCTGTATTTTTATCTTTTTATTTTTTTTTTTTTTGACACGGCTAGCAATAGTGATCGTGACTAGGAACCATTTGGCTGAAGGCAGGGTGAAAGGTAACTACTGGGAAGAAAAGTGAATATGGTGCTTTTATTGGCAGCACCCTGATGCTCTTCTCAGGTTCTGTAATAATACAGTATCATCTAATCCTATATTGATAAGGTAGATGAGATGCCCGATCATTTAGTTTGAAAATCTGCTAGTTCAGAAGCATCCAGAGCAAGCACTCATTTCCTAATCTCCACTCATGCCTATCTGTCCAAGAGACATCAAGTATTTGCCACACACTACACCAGGTTTTCAGAGAAGGCAATGGCACCCCACTCCAGTACTCTTGCCTGGAAAATCCCATGGATGGAGGAACCTGGTAGGCTGTAGTCCATGGGGTCGCTAAGAGTCAGACACGGCTGAGCGACTTCCCTTTCACTTTTCACTTTCATGCACTGGAGAAGGCAATGGCAACCCACTCCAGTGTTCTTGCCTGGAGAATCCCAGGGACGGGGGAGGCCTGGTGGGCTGCCGTCTATGGGGTCGCACAGAGTCGGACACGACTGAAGCGACTTAGCAGCAGCAGCAGTAGCACACCAGGTTTTGAATATATAGACATGAATGTGACTTGGTCTCCAGCACTAGAAACCTCACGGCCAGAAGATTATAAACACGGGGCATAATGAAATGAGAGTATATTTAAGATATAGTGGTGGCATGAGGAGGCCACACCTGGGGTGTGATTGGAAGGATGGGTAGGAGCTTGATAGATAAATGAACATCATCTCAGCTACCATTTCCTCCAAGAACTCTCTGCCTCTGGCCTGCCTGCACCATCCAGATGATTTGAGATGATGCCCCTGGGCTCCCAGAATGATTAATGTATTGCGCTGCCATGATTTGTTATAATTAGGTACCACCACAAAATTCTCTCAGGGCCTCCTATGTTTTTAAAAGTAAAAGCCAAAATGCTCACAATTCTTTCATTACTCGGTCCACTAGCTTGAGGTTTCTGTACTTTCCCCTTTCAACTCTTTGGATCATCCATGCCATGTCAGCCGTCCTGGGTTTCTTGCTGCTCCTGACATTCGAGGAGCATCTCCACTTCTGGGCCCCTTTTTTTTGTGCTCTTAGCCTAGACAGATCTCCCTACAGGTACCAGCATGACTGCTCCCACACATCCTTTAAGTCTCTTCAAACATCACCCTCTCAGGAGTCATTCCTGACTACCTTGTTAAAAATACCACCTTCACATGTAGCCTCCAAATGTCCTTGTCCTGCTTTGTGTTACTCGTATCACATACTTTGCTTTTTGTGTTTATCATCTATCTCCCCTCCCTACTGCTAGTTGGAGCTGTGAAAAGGACTTTTATGGGTGAGCAAATCAAATTTTTGTCCAATAATTCCATTTACCATAAATTAGAATGTGATTTCCATAAAGTCAGAGATTTTTTGTTTTGCTCATTGCTGGGTCCCCATGGGCCATGAAGAGTTTCACACACATGGGGCACACTCTACAAATATTTATAGGATAAATTAAAATGAAAATCATGCACTTATTTATTGAAAATACACATTAAGCCCTTACAATATTTCACATACCCATTAGACATGACCTTTAGATGGAAGGGACTGACAATATACAGGCAAATATATAAAAATATACACTGGAATTGATGCAATAAAGGAAATAAAGATTTATTTACATAAAAATATAGTGCATGTGTGTGTTTTGATTGGGGCAGTAATCATTCTTGGAGGACATGATATTTTAGCTGAGATCTGCTGTCTAAGATGGAACATAGAGCTGGTGAGCAGGGATCGGTAGCAATAAAAATAAGGGATGAGACAAATATAAATGTCCAGGGAGCAAAGGGCTGGAAAAAATTTTTAAATGTCAGGACAGCTGAAAAGACGAGGGTGGATGACAGAAGGATGAGTAAAGCTATTGGTGGAGGCCACATCAGGCAGGACTTTAGGAGACGTGATAATTCACTGGGATTTTGCTGCTGCTGCTGCTAAGTCACTTCAGCCGTGTCCGACTCTGTGCGACCCCATAGACGGCAGCCCACCAGGCTCCCCCATCCCTGAGATTCTCCAGGCAAGAACACTGGAGTGGGTTGCCATTTCCTTCTCCAATGCAGGAAAGTGAAAAGTGAAAGTGAAGTCCCTCAGGCGTATCCGACTCTTAGGGACTGCAGCCCACCAGGCTCCTCCGTCCATGAGATTTTCTAGGCAAGAGTACAAGGTGTCAAATGGTTTCAGTTAAGATGGTATGATCTCTTAGTAGTTTTAAAATAAGTCTTCTGGATTCTTTGTGGTGAGTAAATGGGACTGCTGCAAGGATGGAGCTAGAAGGCTCCTACAGCAGTTTAGGTGGATCCAACTGTTTGGGTTCGAAGGACAGCAGAAACAATGGTGAGAAGTTAAGTATATTTAAGATCTACTCTAATGATAAATTAACAGGTGTTGCTGGTGCATTGAATTTGAGAGTCGAAGAAAAGAGATGACCTTCCATTTTCTGGCCTTGGTCGTAAAATAATATTTTTTAGTAAAATGGGGACTCTGACCTGATTAGGAGGAGAGGAATGGAAATCTAGTTGTTCTGTTTGTTGATTTGTTTGTTTTGACATTTTAAGTTTGCAAGGCCTGTGTAATGTCCAAGTGGAGATGTCAAGTAGATGGGTGGATAGGTAGGTTCCAGCTGTGACTGTCTTCACCATTAAGCTGTGAATTTTTCAAGGGAAGACAGTTTACTTTATTCATCTCTGTGGCAAAATGGGTGTTTCGTATGTTGCTGCAAAAACTATTCTCTTTATATCCTGCTCTTAGCATCTCAGGCTACTGAATATTAGGTCTGAAAGAACCAATTTCATTATAAATACGAATCAACAATCAAAGCTCTCCAGACACGAGAACGAAGATAAAAATAGCACCAACAGCACAACCAACCTGTGATGAAAAGAAAGTGTAAAAAAATCCTTAAAATTATACTTAGTATCTTTAGAGAGATTCAAGAAGATATTCATGTATAAATAATAATAATATTAGTAATGATAAATATACATTCCAGTACTACTAAAGACATCATTAAGTAAGAAGGAAAAAATGTTATTACCTAACTTGTTTTTTGTGTTTTTAAATTAGTTTATTTTTTAATTGAAGGATAATTGCTTTACAGTGTTTTGTTTTTGTCAAACCTCAACATGAATCAGCCATAGGTATATATGTATATCCCCTCCCTTTTGAGCCTCCCTCCCCATCCCACCCCTCTAGGTTGATAAAGAGCCCCGGTTTCAGTTTCCTGAGCAATACAGAAAATTCCCGTTGGCTATCTATTTTACATACGGTCATGTACGTTTCCATGTTACTCTTTCCATACATCTCACCCTCTCCTCCCCTCTCCCCATGTCCATAAGTCTATTCTCTATGCCTGTTCCTCCACTGCTGCCCTGTAAATAAATTCTTAGTACCATTTTTTCTAGATTCCTTATATATGCATCCAGTTCAGTTCAGTCGCTCAGTCGTGTCTGACTCTTTGCAACCCCATGAATCGCAGCACGCCAAATACGGTATTATCTTTCTCTTTCTGACTTGCTTCACTCTGTATAATAGGCTCTAGGTTCATCCACCTCATTAGAACTGATTCAAATGTGTTCCGTTTTATGGCTGAAAAACATTCCATTGTGTATATGTACCTCAACTTCTTCATCCATTCATTTGTCGATGGACATCTAGGTTGTTTCCATGTTCCAGCTACTGTAAATATTCCCGCAATGACCAATGGGATGCATGTGTCTTTTTCAATTTTGTCTTCCTCAGGGTATATACCTAGGAGTGGGATTGCTGGGTCATATGCTAGTTTTATTCCTAGTTTTTTAAGGAATCTCCGTATCATCTTCCATAGTGGCTGTTCTCACCAACAAAGCAAGAGCGGTCCCTTTTCTCCACACACTCTCCAGCATTTATTGTTTGTAGATTTTTTGACGATGGCCATTCTTACTGTTGTGAGGTGATATCTCATTGTAGTTTTGATTTGCATTTGTCTAATAATGAGCAATGTTGAAAATCTTTTCATGTGTTTGCTTGCCATCTGTATGTATTCTTTGGAGAAATGTCTGTTTAGGTCTTTTTCCCACTTTTTGATTGGGTTGCTTTTTCTCTGGTAGTGAGTTATATGAGCTGCTTGTATATTTTGGAAATTAATCCGATGTCAGTTGTTTCATTTGCTATCATTTTCTCCCATTCTCAGGGTTGTCTTTTTACCTTGCTTATAGTTTCCTTTGCTGTGCAAAAGCTTTTAAGTTTAATCAGGTCCCGCTTTCTTTCTTTTTTTTCTTATTTCCCTTATTTTAGGAGGTGGGTCATACAGGATCTTGCTTTGATTTATATCATTGAGTGTTCTGCCTAAGTTTTCCTCTAAGAATTTTATAGTTTCTGGTCTTAGATTTAGGTCTTTAATCCATTTTAAGTTTATCTTTGTGTATGGTGTTAGGAAGTGTTCTAATTTCATTCTTTTACATGTAGCTGTCCAGTTTTCCCAGCACCATTTGTTGCAGAGGCTCTCTTTGCCTCATTGTATGTTCTTGCCTCCTTTGTCAAAAATAAAGTAACCATAGGTGCATGGGTTTAATTCTGGGTTTTCTGTCTTGATCTATTGGTCTACATTTCTGTTTTTGTGACAGTACCATACTGTCTTGATTACTGTAGTTTAATAGTATAATCTGAAGTCAGGAAGGTTGATTCCTCCAGCTCTATTCTTCTTTCTCAAGACTGCTTTAGCTATTCAGGGTCTCCTGTGTTTCCATGTGAATTGTGAAATATTTTGTTCAAGTTCTGTGAAAAATGCCAATAATAATTTGATAGGGATTGAACTGAATCTGTAGATTGCATTTGGTAGTATAGCCATTTTACAATATTGATTATTCCTACCCAGGAACATATAATATCTCTCCATCTCTTGATTTCTTACATTAGTGTCTTATAATTTTCTGTGTACAATTCTTTTGTATCCTTAGGTAAGTTTATTCCTAAACATTTAATTATTTTTATTGCCATGGTGAATGAGATTGATTGTTTAATTTCTCTGATTTTTCATTGGTAGTATATAGAAATGCAAGTGCTTTCTGTGTATTGATTTTGTATCCTGCAACTCTGCTAAATTCACTGATTAGCTCTAGTAATTTTCTGATACTATCTTTAGGGTTTTCTATGTACATTGTCATGTCATCTGCAAACAGTGAGAGCTTTACTTCTTCTTTTCCGATCTGGATTCTTTTTATATCTTTTTCTCTCGGATTGCTGTAGCTAGGACTTCCAGAACTATGTTGAATAATACTGGTGAAAGTGGATAGACACTCTTGTCTTGTTCCTAATCTTAGGGGGAATGCTCTCAGTTTTTCACCAATGAGAATAATATTTGCTGTAGGCTTATCATATATATGGCCTTTACTATGCTGAGATAGGTTCCTTCTATGCCCATTTGTTGAGGAGTTTTAATCACAAATGGCTGCCGAATTTTGTCAAAGAGTTTTTCTGCATCTATGAGATGATCATATGGATTTTATCTTTCAATTTGTTAATATGGTGTATCACAGTGATTGATTTGCATATTTTGAAGAATCCTTGCATCCCTAGATTAATCCAACTTGATCATGGTATGAGCTTTTTAATGTGTTGCTGAATTCTGTTTGCTATGATTTTGCTGAGGAGTTTTGTATCTATTCTTATCAGTGATATTGGTAGTAGTTTATAGAAAACTATAAAATTAGTTTTCTTTTTTTGTGTTGTCTTTGTCTGGTGTTGGTATCAAGATGATAGTGGCCTCATAGAATGAGTTTGGAAGTGTTCTTTCCTCTACAATTTTTTGAAAGTGTTTTAGAAGGATAGGCAGTAGCCCTTCTCTGAATGTTTGATAGAATTCTCCTGTGAAGCCATCTGGTCCTGGGCTTTTGTTTTTTGGGAGAATTTTGATCACAGCTTCAATTTCAGTACTTGTAATTGGGTTGATCATAATTTCTATTTCTTCCTGGTTAAGTCTTGGAAGGTCAAACTGTTCTAAGAATCTGTCCATTTCTTCCAGGTTATCCATTTTATTGCCATATAGTTGTTCATAATAGTCTTTTTATAAGCCTTTGTATTTCTGCATTGTCTGTTGTAACCTCTCTTTTATCATTTTGAGTTTTGTTGATTTGATTCTTTTCTCTTTTTTTCTCGATGAGTCTGGCCAAAGGTTTTTCAATTTTGTTTATCTTCTCAAAGAAACAGCTTTTATTTTTGTTAATCTTTACTACTGCTTGTTTCTTTTTCAATTTCTCCTCAGATCATTATGATTTCTTTCATTATACTATTTTTTTTTTTTTTTATTATTCTTTACCCAGTTGTTTTAGGTGTGAAGTTAGGTTGTCTATTCAATGTTTTTCTTGTTTCTTGAGGTAGGATTGTATTGCTATCAACTTCCCTCTTAGAACTGCTTTTGCTGCATCCCATAGGTTTTGAGTTGTCATGTTTTAATTGTCTCTTGTTTCTAGAAATTTTTTTATTTCCCTTTTGATTTCTTCAGTAAGCTGTTGGATATTTAGAAACAAATTGTTTAATCTCCATGTGCTTGTTTTTTTACAGTTTTTTCTTGTAATTGATATCTAGTCTCATAGTGTTGTGGTCACAGAAGATAATTGATATGATTTCGATGTTCTTAAATTTACTGAGGTTTGATTTGTGAGCCAAGATATGGTCTATCCTGGAGAATGTTCCATTTGCACTTGAAAAGAAGGTGTATTCTTCTGCATTTGGATGGAATGTCCTGAAGATATCAATGAGATCCATCTCATCTAATATATTTATTAATTGACCTTATGTGTTTCCTTATTAATTTTATGTTTTGATGATCTGTCCATTTGTTGTAAAGCTGGTTTGGTGGTACTGAATTCTTTTAACTTTTGCTTGTCTGAAAAGCTTTTCATTTCTCCATAAATTTTGAATGAGATTGTTTCTGGGTACAGTGATCTTGGTTGTAGATTTTTCCCTTTCAGTACTTTAAAAATATCCTGCCATTCCCTTCTGACTTGCAGAGTTTCTGCTGAAAGATCAGCTGTTAAGTATATGGGGTTTCCCTTGTATGTCACTTGTTGCTTTTCCCTTGTTGCTTTTAATATTCTTTGTGTTTAGTTTTTGTTGTTTGATTCATATGTGTCTTGGTGTGTTTCTCCTTGGGTTTATCCTGTTTGGGACTCTGCACCTCTTGCACTTGATTGACTATTTCTTATTCCATGTTGGGGAAATTTTCAACTATAATCTCTTCAAAAATTTTCTTATATCCTTTCTTTCCCTCTTCTTCTTCTGAGACACCTATAATTTGAATGTTGGTGCATTTTACATTGTCCCAGAGGTCTCTGAGATTATCCTCAATTCTTTTCATTCTTTTTACTTTATTCTGCTCTTCAGAATTATTTCCATAATTTTATCTTCCAGCTCTGATTCATTCTTCTGCTTCAGATACTCTGCTATTGATTCCTTCTGGCAGGATTGTGTTGTTTGTCTCTGTGTGTTTTTTCTTTAATTCTTCTAGGTCTTTGTTAATTGATCCTTGCATTGTCTCCATTCAGTTTTCAAGGTTTTTGATCATCTGTTCTAGCATTACTCTGAATTCTTTTTCAGGTAGTTTGCCTATTTCCTCTTCATTTATTTGGACGTCTGTGTTTCTAGTTTGTTCCTTCATTTGTGTAGTATTTCTCTGTCTTTTTTTTTTTTTTTTTTTTTTAAACATATTGTGTTTGAGGTCTCCTTTTCCCAGGCCTCAAGATTGAATTCTTTCTTCCTTTTGGTTTCTGCTCTCCTAAGGCTGGTCCAGTTGTTTTTGTAAGCTTGTATAGGGTAAAATTTGTGTTGAGTTTTTGTTCATTTGTTTGTTTTTCCTCTGATGGGCAAGGCCAAGTGAGGTGGTAATCCTATCTGCTGATGATTGGGTTTGTATTTTTTGTTTGTTGTCTGGATGAGTCGTCCTGCTTCTGGTGGTTGGCTGGACTGAGCAACTGATCTGATCGGATCTGAGGGTTAGTTCTCTGGTAGTCTAGGGTCTTGGAGTCAGTGCCCCGACTCCAACCGCTCAGGGCTTGATCTCTGAAAAGTTCCACTCTGTGGTTTAAATTCTGTTCTTGGGCCTTCTCGGGAGTCTTTCCATCTCTTAGCTCTAGCTTCTCTCTGTGTTGTTTCCACTTATGGTAGATCCTCCAGTTAGACAGACAGAAGGCTGTAACAGCACTAGACTCATGTTCCATCCTCTCAACGAATCCAGCTATTTTATTAGTCTTATGTTAGTTTGAACTTTTTGTATTTAGGACTTTCCAGTAATATTAGAAGTCCCACTTCCCCTAGCTTTGCAGAACTCCTTGTATATCCAAGCCCCAAGTGTGTTTCTGCAATTTCCGACCTTCCTTCATTTTAACCCTGCAATGCCAGTGGTTAGATCACTGAATTCAGGTTCTCTCAGATGTAAAAGGGATTACAGCATGCTGTTCCAATCAAGGCACAATTCTTTTTCTACACTGCTGCCTTCCCAGTTTTCTGCCTAAAATTTTTTATTTAATGGATAGCCTGTGAAAAATTTTGAGAAAGTCTTCCAGAACACAGTGAGAAAAAAAGATGCAAAATAAAGTAAAATATTGTGCTAAGAGACATAAAGGTATAGTGTATGAGATTCAAAGTCTATCCAATAAAATATACCCAAAATAAGCATAAAATTTGCAAATGAGGAAATAAGCAGAAATAAAGAAACTTCATCTTGATACATGCAGGACAAGCACTCAATAAAATCCAACAATTCTTAATGATTTTTAAATTATTAATAAAAACTTTTTTTAACCAAAAAAGGATATCTATCTGAAAATAAAAAAAGAAACATCTCCTTACACTTCTTTAGTCCTTAGAACAGAATAAATTTAAAAAATATTTTTCTTTGTTTTGTAAAGTAACCCTGATGGGCCTTTGGTAATGCCAAATTAAACTGACGATAAATTTTTAGAAGAAACAAAGCAGATCAAGCATAGGAGTATAATTGTATGTGTGAGAATTTGAAGAATTTTGGATGAGAGGATCTAAGACTGAACAAAAAGAATAAGAATAAAGAGGAGAGCGATCAGGGACAACGCGAGATGGTAAAGTATATTTAAATGTTGGGGTGGTGGAAAGGACATTTATCAATAAAGAAGTCATATTTATCTAATAATTCTATCACCAAAAATACTGAAATGACAATTTTATATTGTGTTCCATGGGAGCTGTGTTTCACAAGACATCTTTTCTAATTGTGAACAAGAGAGACATGGTTGAACTTGGCTGTAAAAGTAGTAAGAGTAAATTACTAAAAATATGTTTACATTATTTGAGATCTCAGAAAATATGTCTATGATAGGAACAGGTTAATTTTTTTCCCTTAATTTCCAGTTCTGTTTAAAGAAACTGTGTAGTTTTCAAATTCAGTCAGTTGCTAGGGAAACTGGAAAGGGGGCTGTTAAACTGTAAATGGAAAGCTATATGATTGCAAAATACAAGTGGAGATGTAAGCAGCTAGACATAACTTTTTAGAATCAATAAAATGCATACTAGCCAAAGGAATGATGAAAGCTCCTATACAATCAAGATACCCTAACTTATAATGTTATGTAAGTTTCATACACACAATATTTTATTTTGACTTCTGTCTGAATGAAAAGTTTCTCCATCTCCTGCATCACTTTTCCATGCTTCTTTGATGCTATTGCCAACATCACTCGCACAGCAGCCTTCACATGTTCCTTGATCCTGCCCTTGTTCTTTAGATTGTAAAGTTAAATAAAATAAAATTTAAAAAAAAATAAAGAAGGAAAAAAAAAAGAATCATGCTGATAGTTGAATGATTCATATTATAAGAATGAGCTCCACTCTCAGTTATTTTCACTTTTGTTTCCATTGTTATTGTTTGACACTTAGCAGTACCAGCTACATCACCACAGCTTTTATGCTTGCTTCCAGACATCCTGGGCTGGAAATAAAGATACTGTACTACTGTATATCAGAATGTACCATGAAGGACACAAAAGTACAACTACTTGTACAGGATGTACACTTGTGACGACGTACACCAGACACATGAACAAAACTTACATGACTGGACATGTGAATGCACGTTCGTATTTCTGAAAGTTGGCAACGTGATGGTTTCTATGTAGGGGACTCACTGTATACACACACACACACACACACCATATCTTTATTCATTCATCCTTCAATGGGCACTTAGGTTGTTTCCTTATCTTGCCTATTGTAAATAATGCCATCATGAATGTAGAGGTACACACATCTTTTTGCATTAGTTTTTTGTATTCTTCAGATAAATAATGAATTAAAGCTACTCCATTACTCCTAGTAATGAAGTAGCTGCATCATCTAGGAGTAATGGAGTAATTACTCCTACTAGGAGTAATGGAGTAATTACTCCTACTAGGAGTAATGGAGTAATTACTCCTACTAGGAGTAATGGAGTAATTACTCCTACTAGGAGTAATGGAGTAATTACTCCTACTAGGAGTAATGGAGTAATTACTCCTACTAGGAGTAATGGAGTAGCTGCATCATCTAGTTGTTCTATTCTTAATTTTTTGAGGAACATCTATACTGTTTTCCATAGTGGCTGTGCCAGTTTACATTCCTACCAACAATGTAAAGGGTTTACCCTTTTCTCCACATCCTTTACAACACTTGATATTTGTTGTCTTTCTGATAATAGCCTTCTAACAGGTGGAAGTAACATCTCTTTGTGTTTTTGACTATTTCCCTAATAGTCGGTGGTGGTGAATATTTTTTCATGTGCCTGTTGGCAATCTGCCTTTTCTGGAAAAGCATCGATCCTGACCCTCTGCCCATTTTTTGATTAGGTTGTTTGTGGAGCTCTTTATGTGTTTGGGGTATTAATGTCTTATAAGATATATGGTTTGCAGATATCTCCTCCCATTGATTATGTTGTTTTTTCATGCTATTGATGGTTTCCTTTGCTGTGCAGGAGCTTTTTAGTTTGCTGTATATCAAAATTGATATTCTGATGGAGAGTTTATGACACCTTTACCATAAACTATCAGTATTTTTGTGGGCATCCATCTTCTTATTGGCCTCTGGGGGAGGGTGATTAACTTAGAAGAAAAGCCAGGATCTTCTTGGATTAACATCTTTACTGGAGGAAAGATCATTGAATTAGAACCATGCTACAAACCAGGCCCAGATGTGAAATTAGTAAAGTTAGTTATCCTTTCTGGTCTTCAGTTACAACATCTGGATAATAATGAATACAGGACAAACACCTGCCAAAGTTCCTTCTAGCTATAATAATCTATGATTGACAGATGAACATCAACCTAAAAAGTAAAGAAGGATAGTATCCTTAATAAGAAGGAAATTGTGGGTAGTAAGATAAACTGTTAGAATTTAGAGGCAAAGTTCAGTTTAAGTAGCATAGTAGCCAAAAAATATCTGTAAGTAAAAATTTAAGAATGAGTTATTTAGGAAAAGCTTATTTGTCACTTAAGCTATCTGCCAAATATAATACTTTTCATTTTGTGTCATAAATTGAAATACCAAGTTTACTATATTTAGCCACTTAAAAAGATTTTTTAAATGAACAAGATAATTTATAAACATTTCTAAAATATTTTCATAAGTTCTATCTTTTGGGGTGATAGAAAACTCTTTTAACTACCTCCTTCTGTGCAAAATCAAAAACACAAGGGAAATTTTCAGTCTTCAAACCACATACCTGTGGTGTTCCCTAGTCTACGGAAGAGCTATTAGACAAAATTAAAAGTTCACCAGCTCCAGAGTTTTTTATTCCACTTCTCCCTGTAGTAAGTTCTATGCTGGAGTGATGTTGAAGTACTTACTGCTTCCCAAATAAACAATGCTTTTTTTTAAATTCCCTCATGGTTTTGCACATACAATTGCTCTGGCCTACAATTTCTTTCCTTGTATTTCTACCCAAACTGTACATATTATTCAAAGTTTAGTTGTTATCACATACCAAATAAAGTCTTCCTTGATGCTATTAAAAATCACTCACCAATCAACTGAAATCATTAAACCAATTCATCTCACAATTATTTTTGACCATTTAGTATGTGCCAGGTAACTTCTATGTGTTCTTGCAGACTTGATATGTGCTTTTTTCACTGTTTTATTTTCCCATCTATATACACATTCAGTTCAGTTCAGTCACTCAGTCATGTCCAACTCTTTGCAACCCCATGGACTGCAGCACGCCAGGCCTCCCTGTCCATCACCAACTCCCGGAGCCTGCTCAAACTCATGTCCATCAAGTCAGTGATAAAATCCAACCATCTCATCCTCTGTCATCTCCTTCTCCTCCTGCCCTCAATCTTTCTCAGCATCATGGTCTTTTCCAATGAGTCAGTTCTTCACATCAGGTGGCCAAAGTACTGGAGTTTCAGCTTCAGCATCAGTCCTTCCAATGAATATTCAGGACTGATTTCCTTTAGGATTGATTGGTTGAATCTCCTTGCAGTCCAAGGGACTCTCCAGAGTCTTCTCCAACACCACAGTTCAAAAGCATAAATTCTTCAGTGCTCAGCTTTCTTTCTTTATAGCCCAACTCTCACATCCATACATGACTACTGGAAAAATCATAATTTGATTAGATGGACCTTTGTTGGCAAAGTAATGTCTCTGCTTTTTATTTACTTATTTTTATAGTGAACTGTACTTTAATTTACTGGCATTGTCAATCTATGAACAAGACAGGTATTTTTTTTTTTTCCATGAAGGGAGATGGTTTCCAATCTGCTATAATATGTGCCGACAGCTTCACCTTGAACATGCAGCATTCAGGCTGTACTCAGGGTAGATTATTCCTTTTTCACTTTCACAATTTTTATGGTGCTGCTAGAAGTCTTCATGGCGTTTGCTTTGAATTCAGTCTTCAGTGCATCTCTGACTACTTTTGCACAGATCTGGGAGTATCGGATGTAGCTGAGTCCAGCCTGTCGCCAGTATGCCACCATGGTGGCAACATCATGTCTCTGCTTTTTAATGTGCTGTCTAGGTTGGTCATAGCTTTTCTTCCAAGGAGTAAGTGTCTTTTAATTTCATGGCTGGAGTCACCATCTGCAGTGATTTTGGAACCCTGTTCCAAAATAAAGTCTCTGTTTCCATTGTTTCCCCATCTATTTGCATGAAGTGATGGCACCGGAGGTCATGATCATAGTTTTTGAATGTTGAGTTTTAAGCCAGCTTTTTCACTCTCCTCTTTCACTTTCATCGAGACTCTTTATAAAGTTTTCCATTCACTTTCTGCCATAAGGGTGGTATCATCTGCATATCTGAGGCTATTGATATTTCTCCCAGCAGTCTTGATTCCAGCTCGTGCTTCATCCAGCACCCATATACCCATTAGTTCACTCATAATATATGATTCATATTATTTGCACACTTGTGACAAACAGAACACTGTACTGTACTTACCAATTTATGTGACTGTTTTCCCCATCAAACTCTAAATTTGTTGACTACCTAGATTCTGTCTTACACATCTTTATTGAATAAGCAAATAAACAATAAACCTATACATGAAATAATTTTTTTTTTTGACCACATCCTGTGGCATGCAGAATTTCCCTGACCAGAGATCAAATGTGAGGCCTCTGCCATGGAAGCTCAGAGTCTTAACCACTGGACCACCAGGGACATCCACATGAAATAATTTTAAATATTATTATTCTATAACAGCCACAATGATCAGCAATATTTGCTCTACTGAAAACCTTACCCTATGAGATTTCTAACTTCAGATGAAGCATGAAACTTTCTCTTTTAAAATATTTTTAAAAATCAATGGGAGAGAAAGTGTAATAAGTCATTTTCATAACACACACGTGTGTGTTAGTCACTCAGTTGTGTCTGACTCTTTGCGACCCTATGAACTGTAGCCCACCAGGCTCCTGTGTCTATGAGATAAGTCATTTTTAAAACATATATATGGGGTTAAATGTCTATGACATGGAAACAGACTTTTAAGATATAATGAGAAGACAGGATACCTAAGATGGAATAGAGAGAAAAATCATAAAGTAAAAATGAAGAATAAGGATAAAGGGAAAGGTCATTTTAGGTAACAGAGGTAATGATACAGATGTAGGGAATAATGTGATATACTCTGAAAAGGTGAAGTTGGAGTATGTGACAGCAAGAGTAAGCATAGCAAACAATGGTTTAGAGAGGGTGGCAAGGGCTAGACTGTGCAGACCTCTAAATGCCATGATAGATAATTTGAACTTTGGCAATGGGGGAGCCTCTGGAAATTTAGCAGCAGAATTAAATTTTAGAAAGATCACTCTGGCAGCAATAAAGTAGATGAATTGCAAGGGTGGTGGACGGAATGCAGGAAGACCAAATTCGAAACAACAACAATGGCCAGAAGTGATGAAGGTCTGAAAGCAGCAGGAGCGTAAAAGCAGAAGAATGAACCTATAGGAATGAATTAGACATTAGGGTTAAGGTGTTTTAAAAAAATTTCTATAACGACTCTCATTTTTCAAGACCGAAATTTCCAAAGAAGGCAGGTGGAGCTTTAGATATTAATAGCTTTGCTTTACTCTAGCTGAATTTGAGGTCCCTGAGAAAAATGAATTTAAAAATTGCATGTGGGTGAAGATCTAGAAGAGAATTGTAGGTTGAAAACACAGATGTGGGAAAACAATAAGATGCTTCATAAGAGCAACTTTGTCTTATTTTCTCTGTATTCTTAATTTAAAATCTGAAGACTAGAACTTTCAACAAATGCTAAGCTGCTTTCATTAATATTGAACTAATACCATCACCGACCTCCAAGTTCTCTTGTTTAGCTACATAATAGTTGCAAATTTCCTGTTACAAAGTAGGAGCTCAAGAAATGGCTATAATCATAGATAACTTGGACGGCTAAGTTTTTTCCTATTATCTCAATTTATGAAATATCAATATAATAAATGGCCATCATCACAATATACACTGAAGTATATAGGGGAATAATACTAATAAATAAAGAAGAGCTAAATTATTTCAAATTTAAATTTAAATCTGGACGAGGAAATGGCAACCCACTTCAGTGTTCTTGCCTGGAAAATCTCGTGGATAGAGGAGCCTGATGGGTTACAGTCCATGGGGTGGCAAAAGAGTTGGACACGAATTAGTGACTAAACAACAAATTATTTTCAGGCCTGATATCAATTTCAGGCCTTATATCAATCCTTATATGTAACTTGAGACCCGGGTTCAATCCATGGGTTGGGGAGATCTCCTGGAGAAGGAAATGGCAACCCACTCCAGTATTCTTGCCTGGAAAATCCCATGGATGGAAGAGCCTGGTGGGCTATAGTCCACGGGGTCGCAAAGAGTCGGACACGACTGAGCGACTTCACTTTCTTTTCTTTATATCAATCATTTAAAAGCTTACAATTTAGGGGACTTCACTGGTGGTCCAGTGGCTAAGAATCCACCTGCCAATGCAGGAGACACAGGCTCGATCCCTGGTGGAGGAAGAGTCTACACACTAGGGGCCAGCTAAGCCCGCATGCCGCAATTACTGAGCCTGCAAGCCGTACCGCCTGTCCTCTGCAACAGGCAGAGGAGAAAGAAGACAAGCCACCATGATGAGAAGTCCGTGCAGCCCAACTACAGAAAGCAATGAAGATCCAGCACAGCCAAAGATAAAATAGTAATAAGAAAAAGAAAACAAACTTTAAAAAGCTGACAATTTTGTGGGATGGTCAGAAATGGAATTGACACTAATTCACATTTAGTCGATGGATAGAAATTTGTATTCCTTCCATTAATCCATGTTTACTTTGTGCTCTTGTAAACTCATTTGTTTTTCTCTGGGCTTTTCTGACAGTTATTTCCTATTAAATTCCTTGTAACAACCCATTATAGCTTTGCTGGAAGGACAGTAAAGTGGATTAGAAGGCATCAATCAGGATACTACCTGATCATTGGCAAACCAGGCAGAACAACATTTGTGGCAATCAAAGGAAGTTGGGAGAATAACTCAGGTAGAATGGAGAATCCCAGGAGCAAGCTGACATTTAGGCTGCTTCATCTCAGCACCCAATTTCATTACCAAAAACCTGATTTTTTCTTATTCTTGTGGAGGCATTAGAGGGTTGAGTCTTGCAATCAAACTAACAGCACTATTTACTTCATGGGAGCCTGATAAATCTCACAGATATTTATGTACTAGAAATAGTCTATCTCATACTTAGATGAGTCTGCATGTATGAATCTTACCTGGGCACAATCAGTCATAGGATATTGAGACAATTGCTTCATTATTTTAATTTGAGCTATATATGGGCCAGAATTACCATAATTGATGCCACGTCTCAAAGAAGAAAAGAAATAAAGAAATGTGGAGGTCAGAGAAACTATTCTTTTTATGACTTTCCATTAACATACTGTATTCAAAAAAAAGCAAAACATGCCTACGTCAGAACTTCTATAATTTCTGGTACTGAGCAGATGAGAGTGACACTGAAAGGGGAATTTTTAGGGGAATTTTTATCAGACTGATAAAGCTCCAACTCACATCTCTGTTGTAAGAAGGAAATTTGAAAGTCAAGAATTTCTATCAACAACTCAGTCACAACTTAGCTGGTAACTAATATTTAGCCTGTCCTACCTGATATATTCTGATACTTTAGAAAAGGTAAGAAACTTCTAAGATGTGGTTTTAGCATAAACTACTGCCATCTAATAGTATTTTCTTGAAAAATAGTTTTTTAGTGGCCTCATAGGGAATCACACCACCTTGCATGAGAACTAAAAAAAACCTCTCATAAACTTAAGAATACACGTGCTCAGTCGCATCTGACTCTTTGCAACCCCATGGACAACAACCCACCAGGCTCTTCTGTCCATGGAATTTTCCAGGCAAGAATACCAGGGTGGGTTGCCACTTCCTACTTCAGGGGATTGTCTTGACCCATGGATTGAACCCCAGTCTCTTGCATCTCCTGCTTTGGGAGGCAGATTCTTTACCACTAGTGCCACCTGGGAAACTTCTAAGAATATACGGATGAATTTTTAAAAATCCTTAAAAACTTCAAAGTGTCAATCATGGTATGGAGATAAAAATTAGCATAATTCTCCTAAAAGAAAAGGGGGAATGAAAGAGTCATTTCCTAGGCAGATTGATAAGGAGTCTAGGGGTCCCCAAGGAGTGAGGGGTCTGGAATTCTCAAGGAGGAAGAAAGGACAAACTTTTTTTCTTTCTCCACATTCCTTAGGATTATACAACGATAATGTATCCTGCCTGAGGACAGTGTTATTTTAAAATGTAAATTAGGGGGGTAGACCTGGTCTTTTCCAGGATGCATCCTGCCTGAGAAATCTTCAAATGTAAATGTCTTTACAACCTGAGACATTCTTTAGAGTATATAACTTCATTGCTAACACTAGCAAGGGGGTACTCTTTCTGCCCCCTTCTGATGCCTATGTCAGGAGCTTTCTCTATCTCCTTTATACTTTAATAAAACTTTATTATACACACACAAAAAAAAATTAGCATATATTTCTGAGTAAGGCCTAGAATCTCTATTTTATTATACAGTCATTGTCTAATATTTCAGGACCAGAGTTTAGACAAAACTACAAGGAGGTCAACCATGTTCACTCACTTTGGAATAGAGATGCATTCAGGCAGTGAGGCCAAAAAGAAGGAAATGAACTCATCGGGAAGCAGGTGGAGAAAGGACAGAGAAGGAAGAATAACTAATCTTGGAATTTTCACTGTGTCTGGAGCATGTCCATTTTTATGTGTTCATATCTGTACTAGCCTCCTTTGGGGAACAAGCATCTCTCTTAGATTGATGTAACAACCTCCCAAATACCTTTTCTGCCTCTCATATTACTCATTCTTTCTCTTTTCTATATTCAGTCTATTCTTTGCACTGAAATTAAAACCACCTTTCTAATAAAGCTATTTTATCCCCTTCTGTAAAACTCTTCTGTTGATACTTTTTTTTTTCTTTCTCATTTTAAGTCAAAATGGTTTACCATGGCTTAAAATTCCTGGGCAGATCTGGGATAGTGTGGTGAGTCTGGGGCATCAGGTTGGGGCCAGATCAAAGACTTTTGGATGAATGATATTTTGAGAGGAACATTCTGCTAGAACATTAGAAGATGAATCAAGGTGAAGACCCTCTGAGCTGAAATTAGCAGTGAAAAAATGGATTACAATGAGATGTTAAGAACCTGAAGCAAAGGGAAGCAGTGGGAATGGATGTGAGAAGCATCAGGGAGGTAAATTCAGTCAGACCTGAAAACAAAACATATGGATATTCCAGGAGATTCAAGCCTGAACATTGAAGAGGATGATGGTGCTACGAAGAGAGAGTATTAAGGCGAGGAATCACATTCTGTCACTGTAGGGTCATTGTGCCTTGCCTATTTACACAAATAAATGGGCCAAAAAGTACATTCTTATCCTCATGGACCTGCTGTCTGCAGGGGCTACATGAAGAGTCCACATTGTTGTTAAGACAATGTTGTTAAGACAGCTAGGACCACTGTGGATGTAAAGCCCCAGAGAACTCAGGTAAGGCCTGATTACCAACCCCAACGTGCACGACCTGAGAAAACACTTTCATTATGTGTCTCTAGCGATGAAAACAATGACCAAAGACCAAACTGCCATGAGTAGAATTTATAAACATTTCAGACCAGAATAAGCAAGAGCATTTTAATACTCAGAGCTGGAGCATGTGGAAAGAGGGTAGGGTCCCCTCACGCCCTGTTAGAGGAATATGAGAAGGAAAGGGATGGGGAACCCCAACTGCAGAATGTCACAAGAGAGGAAGCAGCAGGTTGGAGCTGAAGGGGCCTTTACTTCACAAGAGAAAGCAGCATCCCAGAGAAGAAGTGACTCAGCCAGGGTTATACGGCTGCTGACTATAGTAAATCCAATGAGATGCACACCCCTATGCCCTCCATACGACATAACAGCGGGTGCTCAGTTCAAGCAGCAGTGTTGTGATTCCCACAGAGAACACAGAGGGAGGTTCTAGTGGGACAATGCAGCTGGAAAAGAAGGGGAAGTAACTTGACCATGAACATAGATAGTCTATTAAGACGGAATATGTCGTGTGTGTGCTCAATCACTCAGTCGTGTCTGACTGCAACCTCATGGACTGGAGCCCACCCTGCTACTTTGTCCGTGGGGTTTCCCAGGCAAGACTACTGGAGTGGGTTGCCATTTTCTACTCCAGGGGATCTTCCTAACTCAGGGATTGAACCCATGTCTCTTGCGTCTTCTGAATTGGCAGGTGAGTTCTTTACCACTGTGCCACCTGGGACTCCCTGGAATATATAATAGAGAAAGGTAAATAATCTTTTTCATGATATTACTATCAAGAAATCTGTGAAGTCATTAGAAATAACTATTACTGGTAATAATGACAATGATAATAATGATAGTATCTATAGTATTATACAGTTACTTTGTGCAAGGCACTCTGATATGTTCTTAGCCTGGATATTATTCTATCTTTACAGTAATTTTATCAGTTACATACCATTATTACTCCTTGTTTTACAAATTAGTAAACAAAGGTTTCTTTAGACTATGAAAATGAAAAGAATGGAAGTAAAGCCACTCAGTCATGTCAGCCTCTTTGCGACCCCATGGACTGTAGCCTACCAGGCTCCTACGTCCATGGGATTTTCCAGGCAAGAATACTGGAGTGGATTGCCATTTCCTTCTCCAGGAGATCTTCCGGACCCAGGGATTGAACCCGGGTCTCCCACATTGTAGGCAGATGCTTTACCATCTGAGCCACCAGGGAAGTCCAAAAAAGAGATTGTGACTTGCTCAAAATAATTTCTCTAGTAAGTGCATGAACTGAGACTCGGAACTCACTCCATGTTTTAGCCACTTTGCAATACTGCCAGTGTGCTTACTGTGGTGGGTCTCTTAGCCTGAGAAAAAGTATTTTGTACTCTCACATGTCCCTACTGCAGAGAAGGGCCCTAGAGAGCCATTTCAAAAGCTTTCTTGGTAAAAAACAAAAACAATTAGCTAGTCTTCAGAATTGTTACTTATTTAAATGAAATGTATTAGTAATTTGAAATGGACTACAATGAATTACTCAGAGAAAATGGGTTCAACTAATTGGTCCAGAAAATCATCTCAAGGATATAATTAAATTGCCTAGTGTACTATTACTGCTAACATAAACACTGTTACTGATCTTCAGGACTGCTTGCATTTCCAGCATAATTAAAAATAAGTGGTGGGAAAGACAAGATCCATGAACAAAATGTGGTTCAAGGAATCAGTCCTGTGGTTAGCTAATGAATGCAAAGCAAGGTCATTATTTGAATTCTTTCCAGTAGTTGGGTTTCCTGCTATATATTTTAGTTCTTAGGAATCATCCATTTAAAATAATCATCAAACTCTAAGGATTTTTTTCTTATGAGGGTTACCATCTTTTTGAAGACTATACTTCTGAGTCCTAGGATGTTGTTGGAATCAAAGCTGTTTAATAAACATATTTCAATAAAGACATTTTATTTTTTTAAAGAAATATTTTCTTCCAAATTTTATGGAATACACAATTTAAAATACATATAAGACACTTGCCATATTCATTACTGAATTTAAGCTGCTTCACGCTAATGATAAAGAATTGGATCAGAAAATCATATATGGCTTCAATTCAATATTGTCACTTCTATAGAGATGCATGGTGATTAAAAAAAAGAAGTCAGGTAACTAACAGTAAGGAATGCAATTATTTTTTTTAAGCACCCAGATGTTTTTCATGATTGATTTCCATTGTGCATATGCTACGTCACTTCAGTCGTGTCCGACTCTGTGTGACCCCATAGACGGCAGCCCACCAGGCTCCCTGTCCCTGGGATTCTCCAGGCAAGAGCACTGGAGTGGGTTGCCATTTCCTTCTCCAATGCATGAAAGTGAAAGCGAAGTCGCTCAGTCATGTCTGACTCTTAGCGACCCCACGGACTGCAGCCTACCAGGCTCCTCCGTCCGTGGGATTTTCCAGGCAAGAGTACTGGAGTGGGGTGCCATTGCCTTCTCCTCCATTGTGCATAAGAACTCACTAAAGAGAGACCAATCGTGTCAGCCATGGGTCCTCCATTATACATGCCTGATTCTCTGTGTCTCTGTGCATATGCTCAGTCATGTCTGATGCTGCGCAACCTCATGGACTGTATCTCATCAGCCTCCTCTGTCCACAGGATTCTCCAGGCAAGAATACTGGAGTGAGTTGCCATTTCCTACTCCAGGGGCTCTTCCTGACACAGGGATTGAACCCGAGTCTCCCGTGTGTCTTGCATTGGCCAGCAGATTCCTGACCACTAGGGCCACCTGGGAAGCATCTGCCTGATTCATAGCCTAAAAATATTGAACTTGGTAGATAGAAAACAATATCCTTGAGCTTTTAGTTAAGGTCATACAAGTTTATCACACATTATCTCCTGTGAGGGCCCATGAAACATGGAATAGATGCAGAATATAACAGGTGCCTGCATTGCTTTTCCTGATGACTTAGGTGGAAAGAGAGTACACCCAGACATTCAGGAAAGGGGCATAATTTTATTACACTCTTGCTGCTAAGTCACTTCAGTCATGTCCGACTCTGTGCGACCCCATAGATGGCGGCCCACCAGGCTCCCCCATCCCTAGGATTCTCCAGGCAATAACACTGAAGTGGGTTGCCATTTCCTTCTCCAATGCATGAAAGTGAAAAGAGAAAGTGAAGTCGCTCAGTTGTGTCCGACTCTTAGCAACCCCATGGACTGCAGCCCACCAGGCTCCTCTCTCCATGGGATTTTCCAGGCAAGAGTACTGGAGTGGGGTGCCATTGCCTTCTCCATATTACACTCTTAGAATCTTGATTACTTCTTGGTACAGAGTAGGCAACCAAAAAATATTTTCTATTGAATTAATGAATGCCAAATTAATTCCAGTGGCATGAACATCATTTCTGCAAAATTTAGGTGTTCAACATGAAAAGATGGAGGTTTTCACTATCAAGTCAGTCAAAAAAAAAAAAAAAAAAATCAAAGATCTAATTTCTGAGGAATGCCAAATATAACAAGTGTGTCTTAAGTGATCTAAGCAATCCGGAGGGTCTCACCACTGAATTCTTTTAAGATTTGTTTGAGACCATATCCAAAACCCTGTGATCCACCAAATCTAAAACTTAATAAATCAAGCAACACTAATTTCACAACGCTGATAAGAGACTCTCCCTTTTGGTTTTTAAAGTAGGTTTTACATCTTCTTGATTTTCCCGCTTGCTACAATGCAGGAGCCTAGTATGGTATAAGACATTTGAGCCACGTGTCAAGATACCTATATTCCTATCTTGATTTTAAAAGTATAATTTACAGTATATACTTAAACGAATAGTTTCATGAATTGCTATTGTTAACATAAACATACAGGCATGTTCTCTTTCTCACCTTGCCCATGGCCCTACTTATCTTTTAATTTAATTGGTAATATGACTAAAGTATAGAAAATAATAAACCTAAAATATCATGGTATATGATAAACTACCATGCTGTTCTTTCCTTCTATGCATTTTACAATATGAGGTTGGCCAAAAAGTGCATTAGGGTTTTGTCATAACTTCTTATCCTGAGCTTCTCTCACTCACTGAAATCCCATTTCCTTTCTCACCTGCTCTTTCCTCTCTCACTTAGCCAATCACAAACTCTTATTCAGGCCTTACATCCCAAGTCCATATCAGTTTCTGATGGAATTTTCTTTCTGCCACTTAAATGCTCTCTTTCCACTAAATTAATGTCAGGTAGCTTTCAATTCTGCTCTCAATCTTATCATTGACTATGACAACATCATTTAATTAACTTTTTTTCCTTCATTTCTCATCAACTGTCTGAAAAATCATTTGAGGTAGGTACTATGTCTTACTATCTTCCATCCACTCATTCCAAAGACTTTTTCTGAACATTTATTATGTATTAGGTACTGTATATGGAGCTAGAAATTCTTGACCTTAAATTTAGTATGTCACACAGAACGTGGTTCTATGGAGTGAATGAGTAGGAACCTGTAGCAAATCAAGAACATTTTAAAATGCAGCTCACTTTAAAGAAAAACTTAAATGGAAAGTTAGTCATTATCGGGTGACTGTCCAGGAAGGACAGAGAACAGCATTCTTCATCTCACATCATTAAATCCATTCTCTGTTCAACAAAAGAGAACTTTTTATCTTTAAATGTCACATCTTTCCTACAGTTTTAGTAACACTGGTACAGAAATAAATGAGAAAGTAAATATGCAAGTTTTTTAAAAGCATTCGGTTTTGTAAACTATTAACATGGTCCCATCATTTCATGGCAAATAGATGGGGAAAAAGGGAAACGGTGACAGATTTTATTTTCTTGGGCTCCAAAAAAACTGCTGATGGTGCCTGCAGCCATGAAATTAAAAGACACTTGCTCCTTGGAAGAGAAGTTATGACCAACCTAGACAGCATACTAAAAAACAGAGACATCATTTTGCCAACAAAGGTCCATATAGTCAAAGCTATAATTTTTCCAGTAGTGGCTCAGACGGTAAAGCATCTGCCTACAATGCAGGAGGTTGTTGGACCTGGGTTCAATCCCTGCATTGGAAAGATCCCTGGAGAAGGAAATGGCAACCAACTCTAGTATTCTGGCTTGGAAAATCCCATGGACAGAGGACCTGGTAGGCTACAGTCCATGGGGTCACAAAGAGTCAGACACGACTGAGCAACTTCACTTCCACATATATGGATGTGAGCTGCTGCTAAGTTACTTCAGTCGTGTCCAACTCTGTGTGACCCCATAGATGGCAGCCCACCTGGTAGGCTACAGTCCACGGGGTCACAAAGAGTCAGACACGACTGAGCAACTTCACTTCCACATGTATGGATGTGAGCTGCTGCTAAGTTACTTCAGTCGTGTCCAACTCTGTGTGACCCCATAGATGGCAGCCCACCAGGCTCCCCCGTCCCTGGGATTCTCCAGGCAAGAACACTGGAGTGGGTTGTCATTTCCTTCTCCAACGCATGAAAGTGAAAAGTGAAAGTGAAGTCGCTTAGTCATGCCCGACTCTTAGCGACCCTATGAACTGCAGCCTACCAGGCTCCTCCACCCATGGGAGTACTGGAGTGGGGGTGCCATTGCCTTCTCCGATGGATGTGAGAGTTGGACTATAAAGAAAGCTGAGCGCTGAAGAATTAATGCTTTTGAATTGTGGTGGAGAAGACTCTTAAGAGTCCCTTAGACAGTAAGTAGATAAAAACCAGTCAGTCCTAAAGGAAATCAGTCCTGAACATTCATTGGAAGGACTGGTGCTGAAGCTGAAACTCCAATACTTTGGCTACCTGATGTGAAGAGACGACTCACTGGAAAAGACCCTGATGCTGGGAAAGACTGAGGGCAGGAGGAGAAGGGGCAACAGAGGATGAGACAGTTGGATGGCATCATTGATTCAATGGACACGAATTTGGGCAAAATCCAGGAGATAGTGAAGAATAAGGAAACCTGGAGTGCTGCAGTCCATGGGGTCTCAAAGAGTTGGACATGACTGAGCAACAGAACAATTGTTTCATAGATAGGGCTGTTTATGAAAGAGCTGGGATTTAAACTCCTGGAGTCAAAGTTGTGATTCAGTGCTTTCTTAATCTTATAAACCATGAAAAAATACAATGTGGAACCTATCCTGTATGAAAAACTCAAGAAGACCTAAGAGGAATCAAAGGTGAAATCTTGACACTTGTTCTAAGATAGTTCTGCATGTATAGTAAATGAGAAAGTATAGTAAATGTTTAAAAAAGTAAATGAGAAAGTATATGAGAGAAAGTAAATGAGAAAGTATAGTAAATGTTTTAAAAAAGGAGGCTTTATTTTTCCCTAAAATTAATTGCTGTTCAGTATCCAGTGTAAATAAAGATGTGAAAACAGAGACTTAAATGTCCTTTTTTAGGGCAAATTGGTAATGAGTTCTAAAAAGTAAGTAGTTTTTAATTCAGTATGCTGTTAGAAACTGGTCTTCAAACTGTCTGCATCTTTTCATATGAGCGTATTCATTACACTTATGTTTCTAATTTGATGCAATCTAAATGTTCATATTGACTTTCTAAATTTTTTGTGAAGATTTAAAGTGAACATTTAAAACTAACCACTTACCATGGAAACTCTTCAGCAGTAATTAGGAACTACAGAGCAGTGTATTTTACTGTGATCTCATTTTCATAAAAGTTTATGTGAATGTATATTTCAAGAGAATTATGTATATTACACATATGATAAACAATGATATTCATACATATGTACATGGGAAATTCTTAAGTATAAGCTTCAAATTATTAGTTCTATTTCTTTTTTGTTTTTGTTTTCTTTTTGGCCACGTAGGATCTTAGTACCCTGACCAGGGATTGAACCCCTGCCTGTCTCCGGCAGTTGAAGCACAGAGTCTTAACCACTGGATGCTAGGGAAGTCCCTAGTCCTATTTTTTTTTTTTTTTTTTTTTTGAGGGAGTGATGTTGTTATGGATATATGGATAAACAGAAAGTGAAACAAATAATTAGAAGTGCATACCATAAAGACATTCCAAACATAAAATATGACACTCAGCACCTTTAATAGAAAACAGATATGATTTCAGTCTCAGTTTGCATAAGGACATGTCTGGCCACCTGCCCTGGGTTTCTCAGGAACCATACTGGCTCTCTTGTTTACCTATAATCACAGTAGTTTTAGGATAATAGAAGTCAAAAGATCTCTCAATCCACATTTTCTTATCCTTTACCTACAGAAACGAGAATGGCAAGAATAGTTTAGAAAGTGCCCAGCTCAAACCGAATCCTGGATAATGCGGTGAAGTCCCTATCAGTAACCCCAACTGAAACCGGTTGGGCTTTGGTCCCAGACCTCCTGGCAAACAACACACTCTGTGGGTTGAGAGACAATGGGAATCAGAGCCAAGCTCCCAGTGAAAAGAGACACTCACATCATGAATGAGTTCCTACTTGAAAAAATCCTAAGAAGCAATTTCTGAAAACAGCCCTACAGAGAGTTTATGCACATCTGTGAGAAAAGCAAAATAGATAAAATAAAATAAAACCTTGGGGGCAGGAAAGGAACTTACCTATCATTTAGCTTAATCCTTTCATTTCACAGATGAAGAAATTGAGTCCCCAAAGAGGAAAAAGTTGCCAAAGTCACTCTGTAAATTAGTTCTTTAAAATCAAATCTCCTAATCCCCAAATTAGTACGGTTCTTATCTAATAGGACTCCTAAACTAAAGCACTACTGGTTCTGTGGGTCATGTAATTATCTGGACAAGAGGAGATTATGTCACATCAAATCATTTTCCGATCACCTCAGGCAGTTATGCAATATTTTGTTGTTTTAATGTCCTCTTTTTTAAAACTTTTGTTACATTACTTGCAAAACACAATCACTTATTTATTTAACTGTCATTGAAAAGTAGATGTTCCTTGAGGATAAGGATCATATTTTATTCACCTTGAATCCCCAGTGCCAATAACACTGTCCAGAATATAGCAGGTACTTGGTAAACAGCTCATAAATGAATGAATGCTTTTTCCCTATTATAGCTGGTGATGAGAAGAATGCTCAGTGGATTAACCAAGGGATATCATGATATGATGGAGTAGACTGTCATAGTTAAGAGCCCTGGATTTAAGTCTCATCTGTACCACTGCCTGAGAGTAAGATTTTAGGCAAGACTCCTAAGTACCCTGAGCAACATATTCCTCACCTATAAACTTGAAGAAATGATACCAGCTAGCCACCTGATGTGAAGAGCCAACTCATTGGAAAAGACCCTGATGCCAAGAAATATTGAGGGCATGAGAAGAAGTGGGTGACAGAGGATGAGATGGTTGGATGGCATCACCAACTCAATGGACATGAATGTGAGCAAACTCTGGGAGATACTTAAGAATAGGGGAACCTGGTGCACTGCAGTCCATAGGGTCACAAAGATTTGGACATGACTTAGCGACTGAACAGCAATTCTACTTCCCAATTTAGCAATGAGGATCAAATGTGAAATATCTAAAATTAGAAATGCTGTGCTGTGTTGTACTTAGTTGCCAGTCAGGTCCGACTCTTTGCAACCCCATGGACTGTAGCCTGCCAGGCTCCTCCGTCCATGGGGATTCTCCAGGCAAGAATACTGAAGTGGGTTGCCATGCCCTCCTCCAGGGGATCTTTCCAACCCAGGATCCAACCCAGGTCTCCTATATTGCAGGCAGATTCTTTACCAGCTAAATCAACAGGGAAGGCTGAAATTAAAAATACTTTTATTAAGAGCAAATTATTTCATGAATGGAAGGGATGTGGGTATTGGCAGGGGGCTTTTAACCATGGTCTGGCTTTTAAAGGACATGTCATTCAGATATGATATCCACTGTATATAAAATATTTAAGACTGCTTCTACTGGTATATGACATATGTCTCAAGTATGCTCTGCTGTACAAGATTCATGACATTGTACAAGAGGCAGTGATCAAGATGATCTTCAAGAAAAAAGAAAAAGAAATGAAATCCCCAAGAAAAAGAAAGGCAAAAGGCTAAATGGTTTAGTGAGGAGGGCTTACAAATAGCTGAGAAAAGAAGAGAATTGAAAGGCAAAGGAGAAAAGGAAAGATATACCCATTTGAATGCAGAGTTCCAAAGAATAGCAAGAAGAGATAAGAAAGCCTGCCTTAGTGATCAATGCAAAAAAATAGAAGAAAATAATAGAATGGGAAAGACTAGAGATCTCTTCCGGAGAAGGCAATGGCACCCCACTCCAGTACTCTTGCCTGGAAAATCCCATGGATGGAGGAGCCTGGTAGGCTGCAGTCCATGGAGTCGCTGACAGTCAGACACGACTGAGCGACTTCACTTTCACTTTTCACTTTCATGCATTGGAGAAGGAAATGGCAACCCACTCCAGTGTTCTTGCCTGGAGAATCTCAGGGACGGGGGAGCCTGGTGGGCTGCCGTCTACGGGGTTGCACAGAGTCAGATATGACTGAAGTGACTTAGCAGTAGCAGCAGAGATCTCTTCAAGAAAATTAGAGATACCAAGGGAACATTTCATGCAAAGATAGGTACAATAAAGGACAGAAATGGTATGGATCTAACAGAAGCAGAAGAGATTGAGAAGAGGTGGCAAGAATACACAGAAGAACTATACAAAAAAGATCTTCATGACCCAGATAATCACAATGGTGTGATCATTCATCTAGAGCCAGACATTCTAGAATGTGAAGTCAAGTGGGCCTTAGGAAGCATCACTACGAACAAAACTAGTGGAGGTGATGGAATTCCAGTTGAGCTATTTCAAATCCTAAAAGATGATGCTATGAAAGTGCTGTACTCAATATGCCAGCAAATTTGGAAAACTCAGTAGAGGCCACAGGACTGGAAAATGTGTTTTCATTCCAATCCCGAAAGGCAATGCTAAAGAATGCTCAAACTACAGCACAATTGCACTTATCTCACATGCTAGCAAAGTAATGCTCAAAATTATCCAAGCCAGGCTTCAATAGTAGATGAACAATGAACTTCCAGATGTTCAAGCTGGATTTAGAAAAGGCAGATGAACCAGAGATCAAATTACCAACATTCATTGGATCATCAAAAAAGCAAGAGAAAACATCTACTTCTGCTTTATTAACCACGTCAAAGCCTTTGACTGTGTGGATCACAACAAACTGGAAAATTCTTAAAGAGATGAGAATACCACCACCTGACCTGTCTCCTGAGAAAACTGTATGCAAGTCAAGAAGGATCACTTATAACTGGACATGGAACAACAGACTGGTTCCAAATTGGGAAAGGAGTGTGTCAAGGCTGTATATTGTCACCCTACTTATTTACCTTATATGCAGAGTACATCACTGAAAATACTGGGCTGGATGAAGGACAAGCTGGAATCAAGATTGCTGGGAGAAATATCAATAACCTCAGATATGCAGATGACATCACCTTAATGGCAGAAAGCGAAGAAGAACTAAAGAGCCTCTTGATGAAAGTGAAAAAGGAGAGTCAAAAATTTGACTTAAAACTCAACATTCAGAAAACTAAGACCACAGCATCTGGTCCCATCACTTCATGGCAAATAGATGGGGAAACAATGGAAAGAGTGAGAGATTTTATTTTGGGGGCTCCAAAATCATTGCAGATTCCAGCCATGAAATTAAAAGATGCTTGCTTTTTGGAAGAAAAACTATGACCAACCTACTGCTAAGTCATTTCAGTCATGTCCGACTCTGTATGACCCCATAGACATCAGCCCACCAGGCTCTCCTGCCCCTGGGATTCTCCAGGCAAGAACACTGGAGTGGGTTGCCATTTCCTTCTCCAATGCATGAAAGTGAAAAGTGAAAGTCAAGTCGCTCAGTTGTGTCAGACCTAGACAGCATATTAAAAAGCAGAGACATTACTTTGCCAACAAAGGTCCATCTAGTCAAGGCTATGGTTTTTCCAGTAGTCAGGTATGGATGTGAGAGTTTGACTATAAAGAAAACAGCACCAAAGAATTTATGCTTTTGAACTATGGTGTTGAAGACTCTTGAGAGTCCCTTGGACTGCAAGGAGATCCAACCAGTCTGTCCTAAAGGAAATCAGTCTTGAATATTCACTGAGAGGACTGATGCTAAAGCTGAAACTCCAGTACTTTGGCCAGCTGATGGGAAGAACTGACTCATCGGAAAAGACCCTGATGTTGGAAAAGATTGAAGTTGGGAGGAGAAGGGGATGACAGAGCATGAGATGCTTGGATAGTATCACCAACTCAATGGACATGAGTTTGAATAAGCTCAGGGATTTGGTGATGGACTGAGAAGCCTGGAGTTCTACAGTCCATGGGATTGCAAAGCGTTGGACATGACTGAGCGACTGAACTAAACTGATGCTCTGCTGAGAAATCCAAAGGTACTTGTTATACAGTCCTGTGAAAAAGGCAGTTCAAGGCGTATCTGTCAACTCTGACATTTGAGAGTGATACATCCACAGATTTTGGGGTTTCCCAGAAACTTGAAAGATTTTAAATTCTATTTTCTTCATAAAACACATAATATTTGCAAGTGGATGATAAGAAAGGATGTTGTTATGCAGATAGCTGGCAACTGGCAAAAGGGCATTTTCCTCATTCACTTTGGTCGAGGACTCCTACTTGTATATCAATACAGCAGTAAACTACTCCATATTGCAGACTGCTGGGTCCCCTTTTTCATAGAAGACATTGCACATGTTAAATTCAAGAACGTCAACATCACGTGGTAAAGGCAGAGACCAATGTAGTTCTTTGGAGCAAAGAAATCCGTTGTAAATAATCATTCATCCAAGTCCTATTGGAGGTAAAATTAGGGGTCTCTAAGTATACCAACCAACCTAAATTCTGTGAATTGACCTCTAAAGCGTCATTAGTTTTTTCTTAAATACCAAAGGTGGGTAGCAAGCAGATAATGGGGGAAAGAGTAAAGTGTAGGCCAAAAACCCATATATCAAAAATAGGAAAATTAGATTTCTTTTACACGGAGAGTAAGTGTAGTGAAATAAAAGTCACACTGGCTATGGAGACAGAGCTTCCTAGCTCTGGACTTAAATTCGAGTCCTGCCTCTTACTAGAGATATGTGTATGTGTGCTACGTCACTTCAGTTGAGTCTGACTCTTTGTGACCCTACAAACCATAGCTGCCAGGCTCCTCAATCCATGGGATTCTCTAGGCAAGAATACTGGAGTGGGTTGCTCTTCTCCAGGGGCTCTACCCAATCCAGGGATCAAACTCGTATCCCTTATGCCTCCTGCATTGGCAGGCGGGTTCTTTACCACTATTACCACCTGAGAAGCCCACTAGATATACAGTCCATTCAGGTTATAAAATTCAACCAGGTAAACAGTTCAGCTGAATTTTATAACCTGCACGAGGAGAAAAGCTCACATAGGCCATGCCGAAAGGAGCCAGAGATTTTGGTATCCGAGCAGAGACTAAATCTTTCCCTCATTGCTTCCATGTGCATGATGCAGTAAGGTCCAGGAATATTCTCAGGCTGCAGAAAACTCCTTCTCTTGGTTGGCTAGGCAGGGACAATTGTGAATAAAGGAAAAGTGGAGGATGACTGGGGATAATTCTTCTAAGCTTCAGGGAGACAAATTCTCTCCCTTTTCCTTGGTTTCCTTGAATTTTTTTTCAACTTTTGCAATGATAGTGATGAGATCATGGATCAAGACTTAAGAATACAGAGACAGAAAAAGGACCAAGAATAACATTTCTTCTGCATTTAGTCTAGGCTTTAAGGCTCTATGACATCCAGCTCAGCTCATTAAAAAAAATGGACATTCCAAATTGAAGCTGAAGCTGAAAGCTCAATTGCAATAAATTCAGTATTTATTTATTTATTTTTTGTCCAGTGTCTTCCCTGTAAATGCATGTAGTAGAGGCCTAATGAGGACCATTGCAACCGTTGGTAGGTGGTTTATTAAGAAGCTGGAGCCTGAAGCTCTCTTTTTATTTCACAAGCTTTTGAATGTATCAGCTCATAAGTGCTGGCATTTCTCTCTATACTGATAGAAAACAGAAAATTCTGCTGCTGTTTAATACACTCAGTGTTAGTTTCCAGAAAAACTGGGCAGGTTAACCACCTGCACAGCTTGATTCATGCAAAAGTGAGACTTCAAGGGAAATCAAATATTATTGATCTATCAATCTTTACATTTCAAGTAAAAAATATTTTTATTAAAAAAAAAAAAAAACAACTCTAAAACCCCAGAGTGCACCACTTTCACAGCATCATCTTTCAGGATTTTGAATAGCTCAACTGGAATTCCATCACCTCCACTAGCTTTGTTTGTAGTGATGCTTTCTAAGGCCCACTTGACTTCACATTCCAGGATGTCTGGCTCTAGGTCAGTGATCACGCCATCATGATTATCTGGGTCATGAAGATCTTTTTTGTACAATTCTTCTGTGTATTCTTGCCATCTCTTCTTAATATCTTCTGCTTCTGTTAGGTTCATACCATTTCTGTCCTTTATCAAGACCATCTTTGCATGAAATGCTCCTTTGGTATCTCTGATTTTCTTGAAGAGATCCCTAGTCTTTCGCATTTTGTTGTTTTCCTCTATTTCTTTGCATTGATTGCTGAAGAAGGCTTTCTTATCTCTTCTTGCTATTCTTTGGAACTCTGCATTCAGATGTTTATATCTTTCCTTTTCTCCTTTGCTTTTCACTTCTCTTCTTTTCACAGCTACTTGTAAGGCCTCCCCAGACTTTCACAGCTATTTGTAAGGCCTCCCCAGATAGCCATTTTGCTTTTTTGCCTTTCTTTTCCATGGGGATGATCTTGATCCCTGTCTCCTGTACAATGTCATGAACCTCATTCCATAGTTCATCAGGCACTCTATCTATCAGATCTAGTCCCTTAAATCTATTTCTCACTTACACTGTATAATCACTTCATGGGAAATAGATGGGGAAACAGTGGAAACAGTGTCAGACTTTATTTTTCTGGGCTCCAAAATCACTACAGATGGTGATTGCAGCCATGAAATTAAAAGGTGCTTACTCCTTGGAAGGAAAGTTATGACCAACCTAGATAGCATATTGAAAAGCAGAGACATTACTTTGCCAACAAAGGTCCATCTAGTCAAGGCTATGGTTTTTCCATTGGTCATGTATGGATGTGAGAGTTGGACTGTGAAGAAGGCTGAGCACTGAAGAATTGATGCTTTTGAACTGTGGTGTTGGAGAAGACTCTTGAGAGTCCCTTGGACTGCAAGGAGATCCAACCAGTCCATTCTGAAGGAGATCAGCCCTGGGATTTCTTTGGAAGGAATGATGCTAAAGCTGAAACTCCAGTACTTTGGCCACCTCATGCAAAGAGTTGACTCATTGGAAAAGACTGATGCTGGGAGGGATTGGGGGCAGGAGGAGAAGGGGACAACAGAGGATGAGATGGCTGGATGGCATCACTGACTCGATGGACATCAGTCTGAGTGAACTCCGGGAGTTGGTGATGGACAGGGAGGCTTGGCATGCTGCGATTCATGGTGTCACAAAGCGTTGGACACGACTGAGCGACTGATCTGATCTGATCTGATCTGAAAACCCCAGAGAGGAAAGCCTAGGTAGGCTTCATCACTTGGCATCTCCTTTCTCTCTGTTCTCAGGAATCAACACGTAATAAATGCTCAATAATTTTTATTACAGGGTTCTCTGATGGCTCAGTGGTAAAGAATCTGCCTGCCAGTGCAGGAGATGCAAGTTTGATCCTTGTGGTGGGAAGATCCCCTGCAGAAGGAAATGGCAACTCACTCCCACTCACTCCATATTCTTGCCTGGGAAATCCCATGGACAAAGGAGCCTGATGGTCTACGGTCCACGGGGTCACAAAAGAGTCAGACATGACTTAATGACTAAACAACAGCAACAACAAAATGCTTATTGCACGAGGGAATCCATCTCTCTACCTTGTTTTGTTCTAGTTAAGGAATCTTTGAAGCATTGGGAGTAGTCTCTTCTCTTTGCTTTCCTGCATTATTGCCACTGCCATTTAAAATTTCTGATCAGAGTTTTTATTCTGTCATTAATTTTGATTTGCTAGTTCTTCCCCATGTCTCTAGAGTTGAAGTCCTTCAGGGCAGCTATTAAGTGCTGCCAGGAGCACTGGAAAGAAAAACAACAATTTAAATCCCAGGTCTGTCATTTACTAGCTGTATGGCCTTGAACAATGTACTTAGTCCCTCTGGACCTCAGTTTCCTCTTCTGTGCAATGTAGAGAATGAATTTTGATGATGATTCTTAACCAAGAAGGCACAAAGAAATCACCTGTGGGACTCTGTTAACACACACACGTCCAGGTACTTCCACAGGGGTTCTGAATCTGTAGGTTTAAGGAGAAGGCATTTCTAAGACGATCCACAAAGTTATTTCAAAATTAAGTTTGAAGTCCTAGAATTTTCACATTTTTCAATCATGTGTTCAACAAGATTACTATAAATAACTGTATTTCTAAGATGATCCACAAACTTCTTTCAAATCTAAGTTTGAAGTCCCAGGATTTCCAGAATTCTCAATCATGTATTCAACAAGAATTTATGAAACAGGAATAGTGTTCTCTGTAATATTCTAAATTTTCTGGAGGGAATGCATTGGCTGTTTCAACATTAATCTAACCATTAATTTTAATTATCCTATTAATCATTAATTTTAATGGTCAATTTAATTATTAACAGATGAGTTCTAATTTATTTGGTCTCTGCCTCTAGCTAATTAAGTTCTGGAGCCAAGGAGGCAATATGCAAAGTACACTCTCATTTCAGTTGGCTTCCACTGTGAACACTGACTAGCTCCTGGGAATCGGCTGATGATGGAGAGAATGCAGCTCTGCAGTTAGTACTCCTCCAGTTACTTTAGATGGAGCTGAATATATGCCCACTTATGATGTGGGTCAAATCCATTCACTCTGGCACCCTCTGTTACCTTCAACACTCTTGTCCTGAGTTTTCCCAAGGAAATAAAGTATTGCAGGCTACCTGTCTGGTGTCCTATGACACTCGACCCAAATTCTTAGACCTGTATTGATTTAATATTTTATGGTCCTAATATATCAACTGTTCTGCAGGGCCATTAATGGCCAGTTCTGTTCCCTGTCTTTTTCCTACCCTAAACTGTATCCTAGGGGGCTTCCCCAATAAGGGGAATTATTTACTCAGCAGGTAAATAATCCACCTACAATGCAGGAGACACAGGAAACATGGGTTCGATCCCCGGGTCAGGAAGATCCCCCGGAGAAGGCGATGGCAACCCACTCCAGTATTCTTGCCTGAAAAATCCCATGGACTCAGGAGCCTGGTGGGCTACAGTCCATGAGGTCACAAAGAGTTGGACATGTCTGAGTGACTAAGCATGCATGCACGTACCCTGACTTTAAATCTTAAAGGAACTTCAATCCATCAAGACTTTCTTCAAATATTACTTCAGTGAAGTCTTCCCTGACTTGGCTTAGCAAACCAAAGCTCTGTTTCCTCTGAGCCGCCTCTGCATTTTATACATTGTACTAATTATCTGCTGACATTGATTTCTCCCTTGACGGTAAGTCTTTCAACGTTAAAGACATTGCCTTTTTATCTCTGTATCTGTATGGGCTTCCCTGGTGGCTCAGACAATAAAGAATCTGCCTGCCAATGCAGGAGACATAGGAGATTTGGGTTCTATCCCTGGGTGGGGAAGATTCCCTGGAGGAGAGCATGGCAACCCACTCCAGTATTCTTGGCCAGAGAATCCCATGGACAGAGGAGCCTGGTGAGCTACAGTCCATGAAGGCACAAAAAGTTGGATACAACTAAGCAAGTAACACTTTCACTTTCACGTCCCTGCATTTCCAATCATAATTTCAGAACAGAGTCAGCATTCAAAAATTGCCAGTTGAACAAATGAATGAATGGATAAAATGAGACTTGCAGACAGCTTTTATGAACTTTCCTAAAACTCCAGGCACCCTTTAAAAGGGAACTTTAAAAATCCCCTCACAATGGAGCATATTGGTAAATCTGTACTCCACATTTTCTGAAAGAAAGAAATTATATCATCAAATGGCTGGATTGTTTAGGTAAAGACACAGCATCCATTCATTCATGCCTTTTTTTGTTCAGGCCAACTGCATCTGCATTTCCATTCAAGACAGGCACTGTTAGATGCAGAGACGAATCTGAAGTAAATTCTCCTTTCAAGTAATTTATGGTCTGGTGGGAAGAGTACAACATGTAAATGAATAATGGTAATACAAAGTTGTAATTCAGGTACAGAGGACGTCTTACAATTATTTGGAGAAAGCGATTAACAAAGGAATTAAAGGAAAAGTGAACTTGGATCCTGAAATAACGTAGTATTTGAATAAGCAGAGAATTGGCAAGGTTATTCCAAGCTGAGAGTACATTTACAAAAGCAAGGCGGGAAGTAAAACACATATGGGGTTCATACACATTTCCAGTGGTGGAGAAAGGTTTGAAAAGGTGTAGAATAGAGGCAGATCATGCATAGCTCTGAGGGTGTGCAACTGAGTTTGAATTCTGTCTTCCTGCATCAGTGGGAAACCAGTGGACTTCTCATCAGGAGAAATGACATTATCAGAAAGAGAAAAACCTATCACATAAGACAAACCTAAATTCAATGATCAGATCTGCCATTTTTTTAGAGTCATCTGCACAAGCGAGTTACCTAAGCACTCAGAGCCAGCTCGTAATCTGCTTTGTTTGTACCATAAGGATTAAAGAAGTGATCCCAGGATGGGGGACACATGTACACCCACAGATGATTCATGTCAATGTATCGCAAAAAACACTATAATATTGTAAAGTACTTAGCCTCCAATTAAAATAAATTAAGTAATTGAAACAAAAGAAGTGATTCCTTTAAAGCACAGAACACTGTACTTAGCTTCTAATATTCATTCAATAAAATCTTGTCGGTGTATTTTATTTTAGAAAGATTGCCCTGTTTACAGTGAGGATGCTATTTTGAAATATGAAGAGACAGGAAAAGGAAACTGTTAGAGGACTTTTGCTCAAACGGGAGCCAATTAAGGCTAGGCTAGTGCTCTAGGGGAGCAAGATAAGGACACAGGTACCCCCAGTACTTCGTACCTGGGAAGACAACAATTATGCCACCGTTCTGCTATTGTTATGTGAAACACTTCCCTGCTCTGCCAAGGGCTAATGTGACATTTACCATCAATCATACCCACGACCAGAGAATACCACCACTCTGGTGAGCTCTCACTGCCAGGCTCCTGAGCCAGGACTGATTGATGCCTGACATTTTTTGAGAAACGTGCAAACTGCAGGTAATTATTGGCCATCAGGCTGTTAAGTAATTGTGTTGCTGAGAGAGAGATCTGATATGTAAATTCTATGTAGTGTGTCCCAAAATAGAGAGTAAGCAGAAAGTTTCTTTTAATTTTTAAGAATTAAAAAGTTAGGAAATGCATATACTTGCGCTAAGAAGTTAAAAGCCATGTCTCACTTGTCATGCGGAGAAACCAATGGCACCCCACTCCAGTACTCTTGCCTGGAAAATTCCATGGATGGAGGAGCCAGGTGGGCTGCAGTCCATGGGATTGCTGAGGGTCGGACATGACTGAGCGACTTCACTTTCGACTTCACTTTCACTTTTCACTTTCTTGCACTGGAGAAGGAAATGGCAACCCACTCCAGTGTTCGTGCCTGGAGAATCCCAGAGACAGGGGAGCCTCGTGGGCTGCTGTCTATGGGGTCGCACAGAGTCAGACATGACTGAAGCGACTCAGCAGCAGCAGTAGCACTTGCCAGGCAGTTCTTTTTTTTTTTTTTTTTTTTTTTTTTGCAACAAGTTAGAACATTTATTTCTCAGTATTTGTTGAGTGCTGATATTAATTCAAAAAAGGCATATTGGACATTTTGTGTCTTATATTTTGGTAAAATATTCAATTATAAATTTTTAGATTTGGGTTATTTATTCTATAATATGCATATCATTGCCTAATATATATTATTTATTTATATTGGTTGTTACAATATATACACTATATACTGTCATCTATATTGCATAGACATACTTACAGAATATACATATATATACATACAGTGGCTCAGTTGGTAAAGAATCTGCCTGTGATGCAGGAGACCCAGGTTCGATCCCTGGGTAGGGAAGATCCACTGGAAAAGGAAACGGCAACCCACTCCAGTATTCTTGCCTGGAGAATTCTATGGACACAGGGGCTGGGCGGGCTACAGTCCATGGTGTTGCAAAGAGCTGGACATGACTGAGTGACTAATTTTCACATTTTTCATATATAAATATAGAGTGCGCTTGGAAATATATATTAAAGCCCTATTATCTAATATCTGGTATTTGAATTTTCTACTGGAAAATAAATTTTGGAATGATATCATTTTCTAATTTCTAATTATAACACTAAAAATTAGCATCATATGAGAAAATCTGTCATTAGATACTGTATATGTTCTCTGAGATATATCTATATATCTCAATACTTTATGGACATATAATTTTAGATGTGCTACATAAAGTAAGTATTTGCTATGGGCCAACAGTTTTTTGAAAGAACATACAGGCACACAAAGAACTGAATGGAAAACATACTAAAATTATATGCTGTATTTGCAGTATTTTAATTTCTCCACTTTAAAAGGGAGAGAAAAACAGAATGGTATGAATTTTTAAAGTCCAATAGCTGAAATTGTGAAAAATAACTTTTACAAGGTAAAAAGTAAGTTTTCCTACCCTTAAGAGGTGACTGACTTCTGAAAACACATTTCAACACAATGACTGTGGAAAATGACACTCCTAGGTATCAGCATGATATGGTGGAATCTAAAATATGACTGCAGGTATACTACTAATAGTAATGGTATCAAAATTAAGTATTTTAACATTTCCTTTTCTTATTCTCTCAATTGTCCTGGATGAACCACTGGCTTAGCAGAAATCACTGAATTCTGTTCTAGCCCTGTTCACGAATACTAATCAAGTTCCTTGAAATGTGATCCTCGGACATGAATTCATTCTACTAGCCAGGACACAGTTTTATTTTTCACATTTCACAGATTTATTAGAAACAGTTCTGTGGCATTTATTGGCATCAGTGTTTTACTAATTAACTTTCTTGTGTATCCATGGAGGAGAATAGGCACAGATTTACAATATACTTCCTTTATCTCTGAATAGCCTGTTTGTTCCTGTGTAAAGAATATTAATTAGTTTAACCCCAAACTCCCTAAAAACATTGTTTTTAAAATTCTCAAGTCACTGAAAAGAAACTCTCAAATTAAGAACATTATTTCATATATTTCTTATAACTGGGGAACAACATGTAAAACATCTCACCATGAAGGTAGTGGAATATCCAACAGAAGGAAAGAAAGTGATGAGTATATGTATTTTCTTCACGTCGGACTCTCATTGCGGGGCACATTACAAAAAGTCTTTATAACCAGCTGACTCAAGTTTAAGTTCCCAGTTTCCCTATGTGTTGGCTCTGTGATCTTAAGCAAGCTAATTAGGGTGATGGCAGAGGAGTATAGAGGTTACCAGTTTCATTTCATCATTTGTTTACTTTTATCTGTCAGGGAGTTTGTTTTATGTAGTTCATCCCATTTAATCCTTGAAATCACTCATCAAAATGCTGGGCTTAGTCTCTCAGTCATGTCTGACTCTTTGCAACCCCATGGACCACAACCCGCCAGGCTCCTCAGTCCATTTGTCAGGCAAAAATACTGCAGAGGGTTACCATGCCCTCCTCCAGGGGATCTTCCCAACTCAGGGAATGAACCCAGGTCTCCCTCATCGTAGGCAGATTCTTTACTGTCTGAGCCACCAGGGAAGCCCAAGAATACTAGAGTGGGTAGCCTATCCTTTTTCCAGGGGATCTTCCTGACCCAGGAATCAAACTGGGGTCTTGTGCACTGCAGATCGATTTTTTACCAGCTGAGCTACCAGGAAAGTCCAGTGTTTCTCTAACCCCTAAGGTTTAGTGCCTCCCACAAATATTTATTGCTCTAAATATAATAGAAAATATCACTCACAAAAAGTAAACAAATGTTATTTTCTGCTTAAAATATTCTTCTCCCAATCATAAGGGTAAACTGAACATACAATTTTTAAAAGGAACTTTCAAAGGAAAAAGAATACAGTGATTGAGTGGGAATGGGGAAAATAAGCTTATGTCAGCAACTGATTTTATAGCACAAACTCCCTAAAACAGAACTGAAACTGCATATTCATCAAAATAGGTGTAATTAACTCTGTTTAAACTAGAAAATTGAAACCAGGAGATAATAAACAAGTTAATAAGTGGTAAACCATACACCTGGACAACTCTGAGGAACCAATAAGGTAATAAGTGTGCTTTGAAAACAGTGCATCAGATAAGCTCCCTGAATCAAGATTGATTGAGACCAGGTATCACACAGTTAATATGTCAAAAATTTCAGGAGCTATACAATTGCCAGATTTAGCAAATAAAAATATAGAGGCTTAAACCTGAATGTCATTAAAATGACAATTTTGTTTTAAGTGTAAGTATTTCCTAGGAACTATCTGGCGTTTTGTTGTTTTTCAGTTGCTAAATCGTGTCTGACTCTGTGACCCCATGGATGGCAGAATGCCAGGCCTCCCTGTCCCTCACTATCTCATAGAGTTTCCCCAAATCCATGTCCATTTAATCGGTGATACTATCCAACCATTTCATTTTCTACTGCCCTCCTCTCCTTTTGCCCTCAATCTTTCCCAGCATCAGGGTCTTTTCCAATGAGTCAGTTCTTTGCATCAGGTGGTCGAAGTATTGGAGCTTCAGCTTAAGCATCAATCCTTCCAATGAACATTCAGGACTGATCTCCATTAGGATTGGTTTGATCTATCTCCTTGCTGTCCAAGGGACTCTCAAGAGTTCTCCAGGAGCACATAGTTGATACTAAACAAATGTTGGTTTGTTTTTTTTTTTTTTTAAGTTAATATGACATTCAAATTAAAGTGAGTATCATATTTTATCCACCAGTCCTACTCAGGGCACTTTACCTACAAGAAATAAAGGCTAACAAGAACTTTGCTAGTGAGGATAGAAACCACTGGAGGAGCTTATATGATTTCTGTGTTTGGGTTAGACCTCTGATATGATGACCATCGATCATAGAAAAGAGGCTATAAGTATGAAGAAGATTCCAGAGCAAAACAGTTGGATAAAACCTTGTGGATAAAACTGCAGTTCAGATCAGCCTGTTTGAATTAATGGAGGAGTACTGTGTGGTGGTCTCAATGGGATCCAGGAAAGTCAGTAATTATGAGGTGAGGGTAGTTGAGAAAGGCTTTGGGCAGAATCCTGAATGATGAGTAGGATTTAGGAATCTGAAGAGATATAAGGCAGGATCAGTCTCTCCCTGAAGTATTAGCAAAAATCAAAATATGAGACTGAGTATTAAATATCAATGCCATACTAATACCTCAGTAGCTCTGTAGGAAGAAACAGCTGAGAGGAAATGCCCATAAATAATATACAAGCTAGAGTGGGGTTTTTGGAAAACAGGGATTGAATCAGGAAAGAAGATTCAAAAGATTAAATTAGGGGGCTGTTAAGAGTAAGCATACTGCAGAAGGCATGACTGACAAAATGAATCTTCCTCATTTCTCCAACAGAGACTGAACAGGAGGAAAAGAAACAGCTTCTACTGACAGCTGATATGTGTGTCAGTACTTTTACATGTTGTCATAATGAAGTTCCTAAAGCATAATTGGTGTGACCAGGATTGCTGTATATGAGTTTTTCCTAATCCATTTGTCACCAAGCAGCCAACCACGTTCAAGAAGGAAGTCTATACTGACAGATGCTCTCCTTGTCCTTGAAGAGTTTACAAAATTATCTCAGTATTTAAGACAATCAGAACTAGAGTCTGAAAACCTGACTCTGCAACTAACATATTAACAGGTTTTTTTCCCTATAAAATGGGAATAAAATTATTTCAAGAAAGATCATGAAGATTAAATTAGATATGGTTTGAGCAAAAATTACCTGAGCTCTAATATTCTGGGTTTTCCCCTTTGAAAAAGCCATTGATGTAGAAATGACTTTACTGTTCTTTCCAAACTATGATTTTCTGAACAATTAGGAAAATTTAAAAGTTAGAACACCTAGAAGGAAAACAATTCAATTATCCAAACGTGTCTCCAGCAGGACAAAGACTAAGCTGGTGTCTTAAGGACAAATAATGAAAGATCTTTTCCAAAAAATATTCCAAATAAGTTTTAGTTGATTTTATGACAGACTGAAGAAAGATGTTAGATAGAATAAAAGGCTTAAAATGAAATCTAGAATATAAAGAAACAAGGACGTTGATAAACTGAATAAGGAACCATAAATTCAATTTTGAATATTTTATAAGAAAACAAGATCTTTTATGGATTCTGCAGTATTTTCTAGTATTAAATTGTTGTTGTTCAGTCACTAAGTCATATCCAACTCTTTGTGACCCCATGAACTGCAGCACACCAGGCTTCCCTGACCTTCACTATCTCCCAGAGTTTGCTCAAACTCCTGTCCACTGAGTCAATAATGCCATCTAACCATCTCATCCTCTGTTGCCCCCTTTTCCTCCTTCCTTCAGTATTTCCCAGCATCAGGGTTTTTTCACCTCTTTGCATCAGATGGCAGAGTAGTGGAGCTTCAGCTTCAGCATCAGTCCTTTCAATGAATATTCAGGGTTAGTTTCCTTCAGGATTGTCTGGTTTGATCGCCTTGTGGTCCAAGGACTCTCAAGAGTCTTCTCCAGCACCACAGTCCAAAAGCACCAATTCTTCGACACTCAGCCCTCTTTATGGTCCAATTATCACATTCATACATGACTACTGGAAAAACCATAGCTTTGACTATACAGACCTTTGTCGGCAAAGTGATATTTCTGCTTTTTAATACACTGTCTAGGTTTGTCATAGCTTTTCTTCCAAGAAGCAACTACCTTTTAATTTTGTGGCTGAAGTCACCATCCACAGTGATTCTGGAGCTCAAGAAAATGAAATCTGACACTGTTTCCACTTTTTCCCCATCTATTTGCCATGAAGTGATGGGACTGGATGCCAAGACCTTAATTATCTGAATGTTGAGTTTCAAGCCAGTTTTTTCCCCTCTCCTCTTTCACCTTCATCAAGAGGCTCTTTAGTTCCTCTTCATTATATGTAGAAAATTCTGACTTCTGGAAGAGGGAAAACGGGATTCCTGGAGGGCTCTCTGAGAGATGCAGAAGAAAATGGTTTTGTGTGACGTCAGCTATGGTGCAGTTCTGAAGAACAAATGGGCCTAATTGCCTTGAAAAGTGAAAGTAGAATGGATTTTTCAGAGTTAGAGAGATTTACATCTCTAACAAAATACAGGCTTGAGAAGTTAAGGGAGTAACAATACAAAATATATGCATGTATGTATGTTTGTGTTAGCAGATCAGTTGTGTTCAACACTGTGCACCTCCATGGACTGTAGCCCAACCATGGAATTCTCCAGGCAAGAATACTGGAATGAGTAGCCGTTCCCTTCTGCACTGATCTTCCCGTCCCAGGTATTGAACTTGGGTCTCCTGCATTGCAGGTGTACTCTTTACCATCTCTTTACCACCAAGAAAGCCCACAAAATATATTTACTTTCATATTATTGAGTGAGTTATCTTAAACAAAGCATACCACAGGCACACAATAAATGGTGATTTCCTTCCTCCTCCAATCAAATCTGTCCTTCAAAGCCCAATGTCTGTGCCCTTCCAGGGGTACAACATGCAAAGAAACAGCAACAACAACAAAAAGCCAGTACCCAGTAGTACAAATTTACAACATTTTCAGAGACACTGGTTAGGAAGGACATGATTCGTTTCCAATGAAAGTCTTTTTTCCAGAGTTTAGAGGGAGAATTAGGTTAGTTATATAAGACCCAACATTCAATGTGCACACTCTAAGCCACTTTTAGGAAATATCTAGGTGATACAGCTATGTGGTAATAAGATGAAGGTTAAGTTAATTTCCCTTGCTTCAGAAGTTACATGTTTTGTAAGCCTGAAGAGTGCAATATTATAATATTAACTTACATACAATCTTAACCATTTTCTGCCAAAAGAAACACTATATTTCAATAGTATTTCCATAAATATCCAAGAGAAATTGTCCCAATATTCATACATACTGCAGTTGGCTCAGCAGGAAGAGCCATTTCAATGATGAGGCTTTGAAGTGTCCCCACAAACTTGGGATAATTACATGTGATACATCAACTACCAAAGGCACATTGGTGAGAGCTGCTCAATTATGTATGAATAAGAATCTAAGAATTTTTGAATGCTCTAGTTGAAGAGGATCATTCCTAATGCATTCCTTGGAGAGATAAGTCAACTGCTACCTGGAGATTGTTTGTTTAGGGTTGTCCTGTAAGTGGAAGAGATGGTCCTGAACCATCTCTCAACTTACATTCTTGAGCCACTAGGGAAGCCCCATTCTTTCCAGCAATAAACTATTATTGCTAATACAAATACATATGATGCTTTGTCTCTACTTTGAAGTTACTTATAAGAAGATGAAACAAAAAACCTTACTAAACCCTTTCAATAATAAAAGCCAAAATTACATTTTCCCTCAAACCTAGGTTTTAACCTGGAAAGCTTTGAATTCTAGGAAGTAAAATATTCCTTTTGAAGTTAGAATAGAAAAATATACACCCAGTTTTTCATGGAAATGGAAACTAATATTTTAAATGTTTTGGACATATTTTCTCATCTAGAGATGACTTGAATCCAGGGTTTCTGAATTTCAATCTCTGCATTTTATAGTCATCATTTATATCCTTACTTATCTAAACACTAGAAAAGTCCTACCTTCCTGTCCTACCTCTTCATTATCCTCATCCCCAGTTTAATATATTTATATTCAACATTTTGTTTTAACCACACTGTAAGACTTTATGCTTATCTCACTTTAATATGCCTTTTTTAATTTTTTTTTTCAGTACATTGCATTAGCATTCCAGTTCAGTTGACTTAAGTGGCTCAGTCGTGTCTGACTCTTTGTGACCCCATGGACTGCAGGACGCCAGGGCTCCCTGTCCATCACCAACTCCTGGAGTCTACCCAAACTCCCAAACTCATGTCCATTGAGTCAGTGATACCACCCAACCATCTCATCCTCTGTCATCTCCTTCTCCTCCTGCCTTCAATTTTTCCCAGCATCAGGGTCTTTTACAATGAGTCAGTTCTTTGCAGCAGGTGGGCAGAGTAGTGGATTTTCAGCTTCAGCATCGGTCCTTCCAATGAATATTTAGGACTGATTTCCTTTAGGATGGATTGGTTGGATCTCCTTGCAGTCCAAAGGACTCTCAAGAATCTTCTCCAACATCACAGTTCAAAAGCATCAGTTCTTTGGCACTCAGCATTCTTTATAGTCCAACTCTCACATCCATACATAACTACTAGAAAAAACATCGCTTTGACTAGATGGACCTTTGTTGGCAAAGTAATGTCTCTGCTTTTTAATATGTTGTCTAGGTTGGTCATAGCTTTACTTCCAAGGAGCAAGTGTCTTTTAATTTCATGGCTGCTGTCACCATCTGCAGTGATTTTGGAGCCCAAGAAAATGAAGTCAGCCACTATTTCCACTATTTCCCCATCTTTTTGCCATGAAGTCATGGGACCAGATGCCATGATCTTCATGTTCTGAATGTTGAGTTTTAAGCCAACTTTTTCACTCTTTTCTCTTTCATCAAGAGGCTCTTTATTTCTTCTTCACTTTTTGCCCTAAGGGTGGTGTCATCTGCATATTTGAGGTTATTGATATTTCTCCCGGCAATCTTGATTACAGCTTGTGCTTCTTCCAGCCGAGCATTTCTCATGATGTTCTCTGCATATGAGTTAAATAAGCAGGGTGACAATATACAGCCTTGATGTACTCCTTTACCTATTTGGAATCAGTCTGATGTTCCATGTCCAGTTTTAACTGTTGCTTCTTGACCTGCATACAGATTTCTCAGGAGGCAGGTCAGGTGGTCTGGTATTCCCATCTCTTGAAGAATTTTCCACAGTTTGTTGTGATCCACACAGTCAAAGGCTTTGGCATAGTCAAGGCAAAAGTAGATGTTTTTCTCAAACTCTCTTGCTTTTCAATGATCCAATGGATATTGGTAATTTGATCTCTGGTTCCTCTGCCTTTTCCAAATCCAGCTTGAACAACTAAGAGTTCATAGTTCACGTACTGTTGAAGCCTGTCTTGGAGAATTTTGAGCATTACTGTGCTAGCATGCACTGCTGCTGCTTGCTGCTAAGTCACTTCAGTCGTGTCCAACTCTGTGCGACCTCACAGATGGAAGCCCTCTAGGCTCCTCTGTCCCTGGGATTCTCCAGGCAAGAATACTGGAGTGGGTTGCCATTTCCTTCCCCAATGCATGAAAGTGAAAAGTGAAAGTGAAGTCGCTCAGTCATGTCCAACTCTTAGTGACCCCATGGACTGCAGCCTACCAGGCTCCTCTGCATGTGAGATGAGTGCAATTGTGCAGTAGTTTGAACATAGTTTGGCATTGCCTTTCTTTGCGATTGGAATGAAAGCTGACCTTTTCCAGTCCTGTGACCACTGCTGAGTTTTCCAAATTTGCTGGCATATTGAGTACAGCACTTTCACAGCATCATATTTTAGGATCTGAAATAGCTCAACTGGAATTCCATCACCTCCACTAGCTTTGTTCATGTAATACCTCTTCCTAAGTCCCACTTGACTTTTCATTCCATGTTGTCTAGCTCTAGATGAGTGATCCGGGGAAGGCAAAGTCACCCCACCCCAGTACTTTTGTCTGGAGAATCCCATGGACGGAGGAGCCTGGTGGGCTCCAGTCCATGGGGTCGCTGAGAGTTGGACACAACTGAGCAACTTCACTTTCACTTTTCACTTTCATACATTGGAGAAGGAAATGGCAACCCACTCCAGTGTTCTTGCCTGGAGAATCCCAGGGACAGGGGAGCCTGGTGAGCTTCCGTCTATGGGGTCGCACAGAGTCGGACACGACTGAAGCGACTTAGCAGCAGCAGCAGCAGCAGCAGAGTGATCACACCATTGTGGTTATCTATGTCATAAAGATCTTTTTTGTATAGTTTTTCTGTGTATTCTTGCCACCTCTTTTTAATATCTTCTGCTTCTGTTAGGACCATACCATTTCTGTCCTTTATTGTACCCATGTTGGCATGCAATGTTTCCTTGGTATGTCTAATTTTCTTGAAGATATCTCTAGTCTTTCCCATTCTAGTGTTTTCCTTTATTTTTTGCATTGATCACTAAAGAAGCCTTTCTTATCTCTCCTTACTATTCTTTGGAACTCTGCATTCAAATGGGTATATCTTTCCTTTTCTCCTTTGCCTTTAGCTTCTCTTCTTTTCTCAGCTATTTGTAACGCCTCCTCAGACAGTCATTTTGCCTTTTCACATTTCTTCGTCTTGGGGATGGTCTTGATCACTTCCTCATGTACAATGTCATGAACTTACATCCATAGTTCTTCAAGCACTCTATCAAATGTAATCCCTTGAATTTATTTTTCAGTTCCAGTGTATAGCCCTGCCTAACAAATTTATAAACCAAGACCAATAAGGATCAAGCTTCTTTCAACTAACTGAACTTTATCCCCAAATAATAATGAATACCAAAAAGAAAAAATAAATACCTATGGAGAACAGATAGAAAAACAGGCAGCCAGCACAAAGATAAAACATACATTACCTATATTCCAATGAAAAAAGTTACCAGGCAGGTGTGACAGTAGGAAAATGCAATCCATATGGAAATAAAAAGATTAATCAATAAAATCAGACCCAGAATTGAAAAAAAGTATTATACTATACCGAAGTGTCAGTTGGACAAGTGGACATAATAATCCTAAGCATCTAAGCACCGAATAACAGGACTTCAAAACACACAAAGTGAAAATCGATGGAACTGAAGAAAAGACACAGAAGAATTTATAACTATAGTCAAAGCAAAATTTCAAAACCCCTTTCTCAATAACTGATAGAATAAGTTGGTTGAAAAATACTAAAGGTAGAGAAGACTTGAACTGAGTTAACCAACATGAACTAGTTGAAACGTATAGAACATTCTACCAAAAAATAGAATTAATAGAATTAGCATTATTTTAAAGTATGGATGGAACATTTACAAAAACAGACCATGTACTTGGCCATAAAACAAACCTTGGTGGGGACAGGGCGGGGAAACATAGGGATGGGCAAGTGGGCGCTATAAACTATTGGGTCTGAGGTGGACTACAAGGACTACACAACATGGGGAATATAGCCAATATTCTGTAATAACTATAAATGGAGGGCAGCCTTCAAAATTGTATAAACATTTTAAAACTCAACAAATTAATTTTAAATAATTTAAGCCACGCAAAGTATAAGTGAAGTCGCTCAGTCGTGTCCGACTCTTTGTAACCCCATGGACTGCGTAGCCTACCAGGCTACACAGTCCATGGAATTTTCCAGCCAAGAGTACTGGAGTGGGTTTCCATTCCCTTCTCCAAGGGAGCTTCCCAATTCAGGGATTGAACCTGGAGCTCCCTCATTGCAGGCAGACCCTTTACTGTCTGAGCCACCAGGGAAGTGTACTTTTGACCAAAACTGAATTAATTTAGAAATCAATATAGAAGGATATTGGGAAAATCCTTCTTTATTTGAAAACCAAGTAACACACTTAAAATAATGCATCAAAGAAGAAATAATAGAAATGAGAAAATATTTTGAAATAAGTAAAAATAAGAATACAGCATAAGAAATTTGTGGATATCAGTAGAGAACTATTACATAAGGGGGAATTTAGGGCATTACATTGCCTGTATTAGGAAAGAGGTCACAATCTAAGACCTTATCTTCCATCTTAAGAAGTTAGAAAAGCAAATGAAACTAAAAGTAAACAGGAAAAAGTAATAAGAAAGCAGAAATCAATAAAAGGGAAAGCAGAAAAATGCCTGAGAAAATCAGTGAAATAAAACCTTTTTATTAGAGATCAATAAAATTGATAAATCTTTGGCCAGACTGATCAAGGAAAAACAAGAGCAAGAAAAGACACAAACTACCAATTTGAGTTATATGAAGTTACATCATTATGGATTC